>CM043315.1:29322484-30522484 GCA_023736055.1 Quercus glauca
CATCCATCTTAGTGTTGTTCCCCAATTTTACTGAATGTCGAAATTTTTCATCGAGTTCATGGAACATAGTTCGATCACCGCTCATGTGATTAGAACACCCTGAATCAAGGAACCATGCATCTTCTCTTCTGGCCTTATACAACTCCACATAAGACATCAAAAGCATTTCTTCTTCCTCATCAAGCTCTGCATAATTTGCTTCTTTGTTCCAAGAAGGACATTCATACCGAAAATGTCCAAGTTGATGGCATCGATAACACTCCACAGTTGCCTTGTTGAAGTCTGATCGACCTCTTCCTTTTCCTCTTCCTCTGTAGGTACCACGACCACGACCTCTTCCTCCTTCAGATGTCATTTTCATAGCTTGTTCCTCACCATTTCGTCTCTGAAACTTCTGTTCATGCACTATTAAAGAGCTTTGTAACTCATCAACAGTAAGTGCATCAGTGTCCTTTGACTCCTCAATAGAATATACAACATAGTTGAACTTCTCAGTTAAAGAGCGTAGAATTTTCTCCACCACTTTAACATCCTGCATATCTTCTCCACAAGTTTGCATCTTGGCCACTGTCATGACCTTAGAGAAGTACTCTGTCACCTTTTCACCTGACCTCATCCCAAGAGTTTCAAATTCTCTGCGGAGAGCTTAAAGATGAGACCTCTTGACCCTTGCATTTCCTTCGAATTTTTTCTTCATGGAATTTCATATATCTCTGGCAGTATCCTTCTTGAGAATGGTGTCAAGAACGGTTCAATCGATCGCTTAGAAGAGATAGTTCTTCACTTTCAAATCCTTCAGCTTCATCTTATCATTCTTCTTTCGCTGTGCATCTGTCTGCACCGATTCACTTGCTGGTTCAATATAGCCAGGCTCCACCAGCCCCTAGAATTCCTTAGATCGTAGAAAATTTTCCATCAGCATGCTCCAATGATCATAGTGACCATCGAAGTGAGGAATGGCTGGCTGTATAAAACTCCCTTCCATAGTCATCTTCTGTGCTGCTGCAAGAACTTCAAAGACTGCTGCTTTGATTTATCAGGCCCAGTGGGAGCTCTGATACCAGATTGTTAGGAACTTTGATCTAAAATGAAACTAAGAACAAGCACACAACAAGCTGGACTGAATGACTTAGTTTTATTAACAATAACTTTGGCTTAAATAGCCATTCAATACACAATCTTAACAGAAACAAAAAAGCAGCCCACTTAGCGGAAATAAAGCCAAGTGGTTACATAAACTTGGAACAATTCAAATACACGTGAATATCCCTAAAGACTAGGACATTATTCTAACAGAAAAACAGCTGTAAACTCCTTAATTTGATTGTTTTTTTTTTTATTAGTTTTGTGATTTGGGTTTTTTCAAGATAGTTGCAATAAGTTCATCTTTTGTCCTTTTATGTTTGGATTCTTCACTTGAATCAACTCTAGTTGAAGAGAAATTACTCAAAGGAATGGAAACAAAGTTGCTTTGAGAGCTAAAAACAAGATTAGCTAGCTCCCTTCAATATTTTCTCTGCCATCAATATCACTAACAATGAAGTTTCTTCTTTGTTCAATAAAAAAAAAAAAAAGGTTTCTTCTTTGTTCTTTTTATCTTTCTCACCGCCTTTCTCCTTTTGTTCATTCCAGACCAGCACTGAAGAATTGTTTCTTCTTTATTCTCTTTATCTGCCAAGAAGCTGGTTGTGGGTATACGGCCCTGTTGGGTTGTAATCGGTGGTAGATTTTTTTTTTTTTTTTTGGGTTAAAATGGATGATCTACATTAATTAACTAGCCATAAAAGATGAAGTACTGGCTGAAAGCCTTAAGGAATACAGACCAGAAGCATCAGAATCTAAAATAATACAAAGTTCTTCCGAAATAAGAGAGTCTAAAACAACAAAATTCCCTATAAGGGTGCAGCCTCCTTTAGCGAGATGATCCGTGCATCTATTCGCTTCCTAGAAAACAAGGCTGATCCTGACTTGGTTGAATTGGCGAAGAAGGTACCTGCAATCATTGAAAAGAGAAGAGAAGGAGTTATTAGAGGATTTTGAAGACCGCATTAGATCCACAACCACTTTGGCATCCAACTCCACAATGAGTTGAGTGATGCCGAGCTGAGAAGCAAGTAGTAGCCCGTCCTTCAAAGCCCAAAACTCAGCTGTTATGCTGAATGCAAACCCGATATATGTGTCTTATGTATCCCTATACCCAGCTCCCATGATGATCACGTATGAGTCCACCCCCACTTGCCTTGCCTGGATTCCTAAAAGAAGCACCATTGGCATTCAACTTAAACCATCCCATTGGTGGTTTGTTCCAGCGCACTTAAATTGCAATTTGTTGCTTAATTTTCCGGCCTTTGCTCACGCAGTAAAAATACTCTCTAGCAGTTTGAATACAGAGGTTATTCAGCTTTAAGTTGAGAGGGGAATTTTTGAAAACAATCTTGTTTCTCTGTTTCCATAACAACCACACAACAAAGGGAAATTGAGAGCTCCAAGGGAGGTCGTTGGCATGGATACTACTATTGCATAAACAATTGCGCTTAAGCCAACCCATCAGATCAAGGGAAAGAAAATCATTCAAGGCTTGAGGCATTCCCATGCTCAACCAAAACTTTCTTGTTGCTGGACAATCTCTGAAGACATGTAATATAGTTTCTTCCTGAACATAACACAAGGGGCAATTTCCAGTGCAATTGATCCCTCTAGCCTTAATGACTTGCCTCACTGGTATGCTCCCATGGTTGCACAACCAAAAGAAATGTTTGATTTTTGGCAAGGTGTCCAATCTCCAAATCCAGCAGCCCGTAAATGGAGGGGGCTTAGGTAGCTCGACAATGGCCAAGTGATAAGCTGATGCCATACTAAATTCCCCATCAGAGGAGAATTTCCACATCAAGGAATCATCATTTTCACCAAATGCTTGAATGTGTATGGCTTGGATTTTATCAACAATCTGCCTAGGTAGCTCAAAGGAGATTTTTTCCCATTTCCAAGACCCATTTTGGTGAACTTTAGCAACAATCCGAAGTTCCTCTTGCTGAGTAAGAGGGCCTTCAATAAGATCTCTAATAGCATTTCCCTTCACCCAATTACTCTCCCAAAAACTTAGACCCGACTTGTTTCCCACATTCCAACATATGACTTGCTTAAAGATTGGAAACCCCGCTTTAATCACAGCCCAATTCGAGGAACAAGGAAGCTTGTTGGGGTCTAGTGATTGCCCACGCTGATGAGAGCAGTATTTGCTCAAGAGGACTTTTGCCCACATTGAATCTTTCTCATGGTATAATCGCTAGTTGAGCTTTGCAAGCAAGGTAATGTTTTTTGCCTGTGCTGCATGTATACCGATGCCTCCCTCCTCCTTAGGCCTGATAATTTTGCTCCACCCCATAAGGTGAAGTTTTTTCTTTTCCGTAGATGAACTTCAAAGGAAATCTCTATTTATTTTGTCGGGTTTTTCGCATAAATGGCTCGGAAGTGCTACCCGTTGCATAACATGGTTAGGAATTGCTGCCATGACAGATTTAATAAGCACAGTCCTCCCAATTTTGAGATCACTCTCTCCACAATGAAGTTACATTTGTTCTGGGCTGCTCCTCTTTGGTTTAAGGGGAAACCCAAGTATTTCCCTAAACACAAGGTTTCAGAAATGTCAAGAACATCACATATATCCTCCCTGACATTAGGAAGAACATTTGGTGAGAAATATACGAGTGACTTTTCTGCAATTGCCAACTGCCCAGATTCTTTGCAAAATTGGCTTAACACCTTCTTGATGCATTCAGCACCTGCCTTGTTAGCTTTGGAAAAAAGCATAAGATCATTCACGAAAAACAAGTGTGAGATTCCCAAGTTTTGCTTGGATGCTTTTAGCGGGGTCCAATCTTTCTTCCTACAACTTTCATTGATGAGAAATCCAAGATACTCCATACAAAGTATAAACAAATACAGAGAGAGGGGGTCTCCTTATTGTATTCCTCTTGTGGGCTTAAAGGAGCTTAACTTGCCACCATTGAGGAGAATAGAGATAGTTGTTGACGTAACACAACTCATAATTAGCTTGATCAGCTCATCAGGAAACCAAAAAGCTTTAAGCACATTGCGAGTGAAATACCATTCAAGCCGATCATAAGCCCTAACAAGATCAACTTTGATAGCCATAAATTCCACTTTACCCTTCTTCTTGTCTAGAGAGTGGATAAGTTCTTGTGCAACAATCACATTTTCCAATCCTCTCCTACCTGGCATGAAGGCAGTCTGATTGGGAGAGACTAGTTTATCCAAGAAGGGTCTAAGGCGCCCTACAATAATCTTTGTCACCACTTTATAAATAGAGTTGCAAAGGCTAATAGGCCTAAAGCTATTAAGGCTTTCCGGGTTTGGGCATTTCGGTATTAATGAGATTAAAGTCTCATTTAAAAATTCTGGAATCATTCTTAACTCAAAGATATTTGAGACTTTCTTGCAAACAGACTTCTTTACATCCGCCCAAAAATATTGGAAAAATCCCGCGTGCAGCCCGTCTAGTCCAGGGGCTTTGAAGGCCTTCAAAGTCTAAAGCCCATACCTGATTTCCTCTTCCAAAACAAGGGCTGCTAGTATGAACCTCTCTTCTTCAGTGAGAAAGCAGCAGCTAAAGAATTGCACCTCTGATTCATAAGGAGATGCAACAAGACCAGTTTGAAAAATTTCTTGAAAACCCGAGGGGATGAAAATTTTAATATCCTCTTCATTAGTTATCCATTCCCCCACAGAATTTTTTAAGCTCTGAATCTTGTTCTTATGCCTCCTAACCAAGGTGGAGACATGAAAATAGGAAGTATTAGCATCACCATGAGCAACCCAGTTAAGCCGAGACTTTAAGGCCCAATACTCCTCTTCTTGTTGCATAATTAAATTATACTCCTCAATGAGGTTTTTTTCTAATTGGATCAAAAAGTGATTAGGGCCATTGGACAGGGCTTTTTGGGCCCCATTTAGTCTGGCTAACACCTTCTTCTTCCGAGCAAAAATATTTCCAAACACATCTCTGTTCCAGACTTTAGCTCTATCCACAAAATTCTTAATAGCCGAGTGGAGGTTGGATTCAGATTCCCAAGCTCTCCTCACTACATTAGGAAACTCCGGATGGTGAATCCATATGGTATGAAATCTGAAAGGTTTCTCAGCTGAAGTAGGTGGGGGTCTAGACAGCTCTAGGAGAACAGGGCAATGAACAGAGAACACCCTAGGCAAGTGGGTCACCGAAGCTTTAGGAAAAAGAATTCTCCAAGAAGGGTTAGCAAAGCATTTACCAATACGCTCTAATAGAAGATCAGTTACCTGTCTAAGATTAGAACAAGTGTACTTAGGTCCGGAAAACCCAAAGTCCAAAAAATTACAGTCATCCAAGCATGTTTTTAATTCTAATGCTCTATTAAGATTGGTCTTCCTGCCTCCTAGTTTATCATTCTCACACAAAATTTCATTAAAGTCTCCTAAAAGTAACTAAGGTAGATTGTGTAAAAGTGCAACTTGTGACAGATTAGGCCACAAAATTTTCCTCTCAGCTAAACGAGGACTAGCATAAACAGCAGTAATAAGCCAAGTAAGGTCAGAATTGCATACTTTGATGGTGGCATGGATCTCTTGTTCTGTGGCTGCCAACACAAAAACTTCCACTTCCTCTTTTTTCAAGAGTAACCAAAGCCCCCCCATGCATATCCAATGGTTTCGGTAACAAAAAAAACCATAAAATGAGGCCCTCAATAATCTTGGCAGCCCTGTCACCGCCCACTCTAGTCTCCTTGAGCACCATGATGGAGGGAAAATGGTTCACAGCCATTTCAAACACTTTTCTCTTGAAGTCCCCATTCAGGGCATCCCTATAATTCCACAATAAAATGTTCATTTGGGAACAATTGAGGTTTGGCAGCTCCATTGGATTAGTTCCCATCTTGGCTGATGCAATCATGCTCCATCCTAGCCTTTTCAACAGATCCTTGGATGCCACCCAATTCGGCTTCCACACCACCAAATAATTCAAGATCCCCTGAATTTCTTCTCTGCAAGACTGCAACACAGAAGTAGATCGCACCTTTTGACTGGGTTAAGAATCTGGAACAGCTTCATCGTAGGCATATTCCCCAGAAATGTTGACACTGACCCCCTGAAATCAATCACTCTCCTCTCTTGGACAAGCCAACCAGATTCTTCCAAGTGGGGCACAACCAATGGCTGCCTTAGCTTGTTCAACTCCTGGGCTTCCTTGTCTGATATTAGCGGCGTATCCGTGAGGAATTTCACCATGGATTTGGCGTCCTTCCCCACGCTCGATGATCCAAGGGAAGGTTTCCTGTTAATGCACTAGTTGGCGTGATCGAGAAGATGTGTTTCCAAGCTGCAACTATGTCCTCTTCGAACCACCCCAGTGTGTCTGTTGGGGCTTCCCGAATCTGAGCAATCAC
The DNA here is from genome assembly GCA_023736055.1 of Quercus glauca. Classification (NCBI taxonomy): domain Eukaryota; kingdom Viridiplantae; phylum Streptophyta; class Magnoliopsida; order Fagales; family Fagaceae; genus Quercus; species Quercus glauca. Next base: position 29,328,925 of record CM043315.1, read on the forward strand.
TTCTTCTGGTATGGCAACAACCTTATTCCTGTGCCAAATTGCCCATCCCACCATGGGAAGGGGAGGAAAGGAGGGGGAGGGGTGAGCCATGGTTGAAGCTTAGGCAAGGAGCAAGGACAAAAGTTTTGAGGTTGGAATCGGGCTCTGGGTTAGAGCGTTTTAGGGCGTTGGATCTTTTTGAGTTTTGGGTTTTCTTTTCATGGGTTGGTCTTGAAAGTTTTACTTTCTTATTCCCATGGATGGTCGGTTGGGTAGAGGGGGAGCCCAGATCATAGTTAGAGGGGCTAGGACTGACATCAAGCTTAGTCTTTCGGCTTTCTCCATGATCTGCTTGTGTGAGAATCTCTCCAAATTTTCGTGATGTGAGAGCTGTATCAGTGCCTTTAGAGGTTCCAACGGCTCTAAAAGGTGGACTGACTTTGAATTGAAAAGTTAAATTAGGGTTAACAGGTGTCAGGTTGTTTGAAATACCTTCTTTGCCCTTATTTTTCTTGGGAAAGGCATTCAATTACTGGTGGGTCAGATTGGTCCCACAATTTCGTCCAGTCCTAACTGGATTCTTCTTCCTCGTAACAAGCATCCAGTCACCAAAGTTGGGATTAGATTATTCAGCTTGTTCGGTTTGTTGCACCCGCTGCCTCGTTATACACTCATCGTTCCTAGTCTCCTCAGCTGGTCTCACACGAAACCTACAAACTTTCCTGCTTATGCCCGAGCCTCCCACAGCAGAAGCATAATGAGGAAATCCCCTCATACAACACCTTTTGCCTTAGATGTCCCACTCTAACCTTGTTGATTAATGGCTTGGAGAGATCAATTTGAACACAAAGGCGTGCGTAGCTTGCCCTTGAGCCCGAAGCAGTGTAAGAATCAATTCTCAAGACAGGTCCGATAGCTGAACCAATTTCTTTAAGGACCGAGGACTTATAGAATTTTATAGGAAGCTCTGGAAACCTTATCCATATAGCCACTAAAGAAAAGGTAGCTTCAGAAGCTATAAAATATGGTTCCCATGGTTTAATCGCAAGAAAATGCTCCCCAACAAACTAGGGACCTCCGCAAAGCACTTTGTTATAATCTGAATCCTCACTAAATTTGATAAGGAAAAAATCTTTTCCAAGGTTAACACAATCCATTTTTGCCACTGGTTTCTGCAAGGTATTGATTTTGAAAGTGAGGTACCTATAACCAACAGTTTTCCCATATACTTTCACGATCAAGGCCTTAGTCCAAGGATCTCTAATCCTAGACTTGGTCTCCTTAGAGAGTTTAACGTCCGCCATTCCTTCAACAAGCTCATCAAGCTCTATGTCTAATTCCACCTCACACTCATCCACTCTATCAAAACGAAATGCCTGAGCATAAGCGCCTGGTATGTCTCCCAGGAGACTATCCTTGTAAATTAATGGTTTTCTTTATGGAAAAATCTTTTGGTTTTTTTACACTCTTCTCTAGCTCTACATCTTCCTCACTAGAACTGAAGTTGGCTTGCTGAAACTCAGGCTCCATTTTTTATAGCAGTATTTTATGTTGTGCTAGCTTTCATTTCATGGTAGTGGTAGAATTTGAGATTAAAAATGTGAAATAGAGGAAATTATATTTAATTTGTATATATATGAAAAAGATAGATAGGTAAACTAGAAAAAGTAAGGTTTTTTGGGTTAGTTTAACTAAAAATTTAAGGAGATTGATGTGAATGTTCTAAATAGTAGAATATATAGTTCTATATATAAATACAATCATAATAAAGGCCTATTAATAATTACCATAATTATTTAATTTTATATTTAGTAAAAAAATAAAATATAGAAACAAAAATATGTTATTAAATTTTTGGCGTAAATGCACTTTTAGTCCTTATATTTTGAAGTTTTTCCATTTTAGTCCCTACATTTTATTTTTTCCACATTTAGTCCCTAAAACCAATTTACGCCTTTCACTTTAGTCCTTCAAGCCCCATTCCGTCACCAATTAACGGAGAAACAGACGGGATCTATAAAATATTATTTTTTTTTAACGCTGGTGAATAAAATAAGGAAGAAATCAGATTAAAGCTCACGTGATTCATCACGTGAAGCACTTTTGGTGCACTTAACAGACCTTTGGCGCGTTCCACCCCACACAGGAAGCAATAACTCAAGAAATGAATTAGACCCATGTTGACACGTCCTGCCCCACACGTGTGTACTCGCCTACCTCTGGCGCGCAGGTCAACCTTTCCCAAATCAGACTTAATCCCTAGTGAACTCTGCCTCTGCCGAACAGCCATTAGAACACAACCTAAAGAAAAATCCATCCCACTTCTCTCTCAAACAACCATTATCATCAACCTAAAGAAAAATCTCCACTTCTTTCTCAAAACCCATCTCTGACAGACACTAAGTTGAAGCACCATCATCATCTTCGTCAATCTCTATCACTTGATACCCACATTTTTCATGGAGTGGGAAAATGAAAGCTGGGAGACTTCTGTATTTGTGAAAAGGTCTTCTCTCTCTTCTCTCTGTCCTTATTTGTAGCTTTACAAGAAGCTTGCTGACTTTTTCCTAGTAGGGCCGCAATGTTTTTGTATATTTTGGCTTTTTGACTGTTTGTTGGTCCTTGTCTGCATGTGTTTGTTTGTGGTTTACATTGTGGTCCATGTGTTCCCCGTGTATGACAAAAGTACTTTCTCTGTTTCTTTTAGTATGACAAAACTATTGAAGTAAGTGTTGTATTCTTACTTAAATATTTGATTAAGTGCTGTGATCACCTAATACTTTATTAAGTGTTGTGTTGTCTGCATGCAGAATAGAAAATTTGATTAGGTATGAGTGTTGTTTTGTTAAATATAATATATATTTTGTTCTAAATAATATATATTTTGTTCTGTAGCTAGCATTGTTTAATTGGTTTTGGTGTTATGTTGCATGCAGAATGGATGAGCTATTTAGTTTATTTGTGCATCATGGTGGCCATTTTACTGAAAATGGCCGAAAATATGTGGGAGGTGCAGTAGACATAGTTGATGATTATGACCCTGACAGATGGTCCAAGGTTGAGATAGAGAGTATATGTAAGGACTTTGGATACACATCTGTTAGCAGGTTGTGGTATAAGATGCCTGGAGTGGACCAAGAACTGGCAGACTTCCATTTGATTGTTGATGATAGTGATGCCATGTATCTAACAGAATTAGTGAGGGGTCATCAAGATATTCATGTGTATGTAGAGCACCCAATACATGACCCTATATTAGTTGATGAAGGACAGGATGCTGGTGAGGGTGTGCAACCATTGGCATTGGAGCAAGACTTTACAGGTTATTATGACAATGATGATGAGAGTGAACATGATGATGATGATGATGGGGATGAGTTTTATAGTTTTTATGAGAATGATGACATGTATGCTAATGATCAAACCTTTAACAATGAGGATGAGCTTGAGGTTAATGCTGATGTTCCTACTAAGGGGGCTGCTTCTCAAATGGGTTCAAGGAGAGTAGGTAAAGAACCTATCATTGAGCACCCACCTGAGATCTTTCATAAAATTGATAGCAGCGATAGTGTGGGAAGTGACGGTGGGGGAAGTGGCCTAGAAGATGATGTAGAGTTGAACCATGGTATTAGGGACTTTGTTGAAGATAGTAGTGACAGTTGGGATGGTAAGGATGATGCTGAAGTTAATGAACCTGGGCAAATGGGTGCTGGTGTAATGAACTCTGATTATGAGAGTGAGGAATTGCATAGTCTTGTTGAATCATCATCTGATGATGAGCTTGGGTGTGATAGTGATGATAAGTCTGAGGATGATAACAGGACACATGTGGGAGATGAAAGGGAACCGAAAAAAGAGCAAGTGAGGAAGTTCCCTGTGTTTAAGCCAGTGGCTAAGGCTGAGCATATTTATTTTGAGAAAGATATGCTATTTACTACACCTAAGCAATTCAAGGAAGCTATAAAAGATTATGCAGTTTCTGGTGGATGGGGGATCAAATTTGTTAAAAATGATCTCCAAAGGGTAATAGCTGTCTGCCAAGAAGGGTGCAAATTTGTTGCCTATCTAACAAAGGTGCCAAGGGAGAGGAGCTACCAACTAAGGACATTGACATTGGAACACACATGCTGTAGAAGTTATAAGAACCTTAGGTGTACTTCATCATACATTGGGAAGAAGTTGATGAAGAAGGTGAAAAGATAGCCTAATATGAAGCTGAAAGACATCCAAGAGGCTGTCCATGACAAGTATACCGTAAATATAAGTGTAGGAAAAGCAGGTAGGGCTAGGGATAAGGCTCAAGAATATGTGGATGTGGTTTATACACAACAGTACAACCAGTTGTGGGAGTACTGTAAGGAATTAAGGAGGGCTAGTCCTGGTAGTACCATACTTATGAAGGTACATACCTTCCATGATTGTGATTTAGCAGCTGAGATGGATTTGGTGTGTGGGGTGCCTTATTTTGAGAGGCTATACATATGTTTGGAGGGCTGCAAGAAGGGGTTTTTGGCTGGATGCAGGCCATTCATTGGTTTGGATGCCTGCCATTTGAAAAACAAGTCAGGAGGGCAATTGATTACTGCAGTATGCAGAGATCCTAATGAGGAGTATTTCCCACTTGCATATGCAGTGGTAGAAGCTGAAACCAAGGATTCTTGGACTTGGTTCATCAATTTGTTACTTGCAGACATAGGTCAGAATAAGAGATGGGTGTTTATGTCAGACCAGCAAAAGGTGTGTAGTTTATTCTCTATTTGGTTGTTTTTTTCTTCATTTACTCATTGCATCTATCTCTAAGCCATATTTTCCTTTGATACTGTTTGTGACAGGGGTTGGTGCAAACTTTCATTGATAACTGGCCACAGTATGAACATAGAATTTGCTGCAAGCACCTCTACAACAACTTCAGGAAGAACCATCCTGGTGTTCTGCTCAGAGAACTATTTTGGAGGGCAGCCAAGGCAAGTTATAAAGAAGAGTTTGATAGGGTGATGGATGAGTTGAAGGGCATTGATGCTGGTGCACACAATTGGTTAGAGGCTCATTCAACAACAAAATGGGCCAAACACATGTTTAGTGAGGATGCCTTGACCGACACTATAGTAAACAACATGTGTGAGAGTTTCAACAGTAGGATTCTTAAATTCAGGTCTAAGCCTATAATTAGCATGGTATGAGTCTTTGTGATCAGCTACAATTAATTAGGTTCATTATATCATACTGTTTTTAGGTTCATTATGTCATACAATTAATTAGCATGATATGAGTCTTTGTGATCAGCTACAATTAATTAGGTTCATTATGTCATACAATTAATTAGGTTTTGCAATTAATATCTAATGTTTCATTGTATGTGCTTGCAGCTTGAGTGCATCAGACTATATCTCATGACTAGGTTTCAAGAAAACAGAGTGAAGATTCTGAGAGTAGAGTCAGATATTTGTGCCAAGGTTCTGAAAATGTTGCACAAGGAAAAACTGGCAGCCAATAGATGGTTAGCTTGTTGGGCAGGGCAGACCCAGTTTGAAGTAAAAAATGGTCTACAAAGTTTCACTGTTGACTTGGCCACAGCACACTGCAGTTGCAGGAAGTGGGACATAAGTGGCATACCCTGTGCTCATGCAATCACGTGCATATTTTTCAACAGACAAGATGCTGAGCAATATGTTCACCCATGTTACCATGTCTCTACATACAAGGCTTGCTATGAACCAATCATAGCACCAATCAATGGACAAAATATGTGGAGATCTAGTGATGTGACCCCAGTTCAGCCTCCCATCAAAAGAAGACCACCTGGCAGACCTAAGAAGAAGAGGGCAAAGGAACCTAATGAGCCAACAAGGAGAGCTGGCATCTCTAAGCAATGCAAGGCTTGTGGTAAGTTAGGGCATAATAAAAGAAGTTGCAAGGGTGAGATTGGAGGGAACTCCTCACTGCCAGGCACCACAAAAAGAACCAGTGCATCTAGTAAGGTAATATATGGACGTGTATGAAATACAATTGTAGATGAGTTTGTCATAGTAATTTATTATATTGGCCCCAAAAACCAAAACAAAAATTAGATTTACATAGTCATGCTTAGATTTACATAGTCATTTAAATGAAGAATTAGATTTACATAGTAATTTCTAATCCTATGAACACACATAGCTTTTAATCTAACTATTAGTTGCTTTCAAGTACATCTAATGATTTGCATGCATTTCTTGTTTGTAGGCCAACATGCATAGCTTCAGCTCCACTCCAAGTGCTCCAGCTTAGTCCAGCATGCATGGCCGAGCCACTCCAACTGCACCATCTCAGGGCAAGACAAGATCAGCCACTCAATTTGCACCATCTCAGACCATGATGCACCAATCCAGTCCAAATGCAACACCTCATGCCAGGACTAAAAGCACATTTATCCACTCATATACACAGCAGCACACCTCCACTCAAGCTGCACCAAATCAGTCAGGCAGCACCACACAGAACTCCAGCAGCAGCAACCCAAAGCCAAGTCAGAAAAAGAGAAGGGTGGTCACATCAGTGCATGGTCCAAGGAAGTGAAGAGAGCACAAGTTCATCTGTGCATGGAACAATGCCCTGTGTTTTGTAGAAACTGATAACTGTAACTATTTTGTGTATTTATGGTGGTAGGGTTTGGAACAATGCCCTGTGTTTTGTAGAAACTGATAACTGTAACTATTTTGTGTATTTATGGTGGTAGGGTTAACCATGGAACATTGCCCTTTGTTTTGTAGAACTATGACTGTGTTCTAGTTATGATATTTGTAGAATTGTGAATGTGTTATGATATTTGTAAAACCATGACTGTGTTATGATATTTGTACAACTATTTGTGTTCTAGTTCTGATATTTGTAGTTCTGATATTTGGTGTTGAGTCATAAGTCTAAACGTGTAGTGTTGCTGGAAGTGTTTGTATTGATTTGATATAAAGTGAGTTATGACTCATTTTTGTACTTTGACTATTTGACTAATTTCAGACTTGTGAGTGGTTTTTTTTATTTTGCTGAATGTGACTTGTGACTTGTGACCATATTTTATTTCCAACAGAAATTTGTATTGCAGTTGCCAGGACCAGAAATTTGTATTTGCAGCAGAAATTTGAAGCAGGAATTTTTATTGCAGAAATTTGTATGGCAGAAATATGTATTATGGCAGAAATATTGCAGAAATTTGTAGCAGAAATTTGTATTGCAGCTGCCAGGCCCAGAAAGTTGTATTTGTAGCAGAAATTTGTATTGCAGCTGCCAAGACCAGAAATTTGTGTTGCAGCAGAAATTTGAAGCAGAAATATTTATTGCAGAAATTTGTATGGCAGAAACATGTATTGTACCAGAAATATTGCAGAAATTTGCAGCTGAAATTTGTATTGCAAAAAATTGAATTGCAGAAAATTTGCATTGCATCAGAAATTTGCAGCAGCAATTTGTATTGTAGAAATCTGGATTGCAACAGAAATTTGCAAAAATTTGTATTGCTGCAGAAATGTGTATTCCAACTATGTGTTGATGCAGAAATTTGTATTGCAGCAGATAGTGTGCTTTTGTCAAAAAGTTTGGTTCAAATTTGGTTTTTTGTTGACTGGGATTTTTGTTGGCAATCTGTCGATATGCTGTAGATTGGCTAGTGTGTGTAAACAATACACTTCAAAGGATTCAATGGTGACTTCCCTTTTGATCTAAGTCATGCCTAACGTGTGGGGTAATATTATATGGGAATTAATTGAGTTAGCTGCAAAGTTGACTCAGTCATGCCAAATAGATATTTCAAGTAGATCTTTTAAGTAAACCTCAGTTGCATGCAAAGTTGGACATGTTTAAGAGATATTTTTTAAGATGTGACTGAATTGCATAAGAGGGAATAATATGACTAAAAAGTGTACCTACTTTTAGACCAGTTAAGAAATTAGAAGTTTGTACACTATTAATAATATGACTATAGTCCCTGGTTTAATAAGGTTTATATAAATCCAAATGCCAAGAAGGGTGCAGAAGACAATCATTTAACATTGGTAACACATGGAAAGTCACCTCTATGTCTAGAGGAATTTTTGAACAACTTAAGTAGCCTGTCTGTGCCAAATGCCCTGAATTGTCATCATTTACTCTCTTTGACTTTGAAATTGAGACTTAGTAACAAATTTCATATTCACATCTCTTTTTTCAAATTGGTTATTTAACTTTTTATTTTTTATTAAACTGAAACCAGTATGAATACAGTTCATAAACACATTTCAGCAGCCCCACATTGAACAACATAGCTAGAAAACAGGGGTATTCATTTCATTCCAGGAATGGTACAAAAAAAAAACCAGCAGGTGTATCCATGCTAACTGCCTAACCACAAAATGTACACACTGCCAGCCCTTTGCATTAGCAATTACAGGATATTGAAACTCCCCCATCTATGAAACATGCTAACCAAACATACACTTCCACCACCCACCTAACCAAACATACACACTTCCACACTTCCCAGCCTAATCAAACTTCCACTACCTATCTAACTACCCATACAATTAACGAGACAAATCCCACATATCACCAATAAGAATGCCAAAGCCACATTGTAAAACTTCTCTCTCCTGTAGCATCTTGCAACCTCAGCCTCTAGTCTGATAATCCGTTGCCTTTGCTCTGGGATGAGCACCTTACCACGTTCACATATCTCATCATCACGCCATTGGAAGAATTTACACTTTCGCCCAACCTGAAATGCAAACCAATTTCTTTATCCATCAAGCTACTTAATGACCAATAAGGACTGCATAATTAACATGAAATTGAAAAAACATTGTTGTTTATATATAACCACAGCAATCCAATTTTTAAGAAAACATTAACATTGAAGATCAATAAACTAACCCAACCAACAAAAGGAAAATATTCCCCAGTCAACAAATTGATTTTAAATTTCGCAAACTGAAGCCATATGCATCCACTAACAAATTGATTTTAAATTTCGCAAACTGAAGCCATATGCAAATTGAAGCCATAACAACTCACAAGTGAATGCAGTCAATAAACCAGAGACTTAACCTCATATGCTCACATAATGCATGTCATAGTTGAACAATACCCTTATATGCACAAATCCTACCTCTTGAACAAGGTGTCAAAAACTACTAGCAGCATTTTTTACACCACCAAACAGCTTAGTAAAACAAGAAAAAAAAAACCCAAAATTATTGTTTCCAAACCCAGGAAAACGAACTAAATGCAGAAAGTCCCTCCTCCCTTAACCCAATGAAATAAAAATAAAAACACGAAAACCCCATGATTCAAAATCAATTTTCCTAGAAGTTTTCTCAGAAAATAATAGACATTGGAAAAAAAAAAAACCAAAAACAAAGAAGAGGAAGAAAACCCCATCTCACTAAAACAGAATAACATCAATAACAAAGCTTGAACTACCCAGTAGAAAAAACATGATTAATTAAAAAAATACTCAAATATTGAAATACCCAGTAGTTTGGACAGCCATAAAACCTTCTGCCAGGGTTGTCTGGTGTCCACGAAACGACTAACACTGGTTTTTCATCACAGTAGCACCTAAATGGAGCTCTCCTCCTCAAGCTTGAACTGGTTGAAGAGCTTGCTTCCATCTAATCAGGGACTTCGAAATGGTTGAAGATCTTGAGATGGTTGATGATGATGGTGGTTTGAGAGAGAAGTGGGATTTTCTTTAGCTTGAAGATGATGGCTGTTGGTTGTGAGGCAGACGCAGAGAGCTAGGGATTTCAGTCTGATTTGGTAAAGGTCATACCTGCGTGCCAAAGGTCTGTTAAGTGCACCAAAAGTGCTTCACGTGATGAATCACGTGAGCTTTAATCTGATTTCTTCCTTATTTTATTCACCAGCGTTAAAAAAAAATAATATTTTATAGATCCCGTCTGTTTCCCCATTAATTGGTGACGGAATGGGGCTTGAAGGACTAAAGTGAAAGGCGTAAATTGGTTTTAGGGACTAAGTGTGGAAAAAATAAAATGTAGGGACTAAAATGGAAAAACTTCAAAATGTAAGGACTAAAAGTGCAATTACGCCTAAATTTTTCAGTGCATTGCACGGGTTACCAACTGGTATATAAAAATCAAAAATGTTTATTTTTGGTCGAAGGCATACTATTTTGCCATATAAAATTTTTAGTTCTCACAATTTTATACGTCAATATTTTATATTTTTAATTGAATTTAAATTTTATTCTATATTTAACCCTTAATTAGAATTTTACTATGTCACATTTTCTTTAAATGATAGAATAAATAGTTCCATATACAAATACTATCACAATAAATACCTATTAATAATTATCATAATTATATATTTAATAGTTTAATATAAAAAATAATTAAAAATATATATTAATAGCTACCATAATTATCAAATTTCTTATACAAACAAGTGTTTCTTAATAATGATCAAATTTCACCACCGCGCACCCTTGGTGCTGTGGTCACTTCATAAGTATAAGTACTTATGGAGTGTGGGAGGTAAGGACTGAGGTTCAAGTCTCCAGGAGGGAGCTTCACACACATATTCACTTAGATTAGGTTAGAATAGAAATTCTATCTTGTATCAAAAAAATAATGATCAAATTTCATATTTATATACAAAATAAAAGAAGAAGAGAGAAAGTCATTTTTTAAGATAAAATAACATTTTATTGAACATTCCTATGCATGACATGAATTGCTAACTAGTTTTAAATAAAGTTGAGAGTAAACCAGCCTTGAAGGTGTTATTTATATGCTTACTATTTGTCAATGGATTTTAAACTTTCTCAAGTTTGACCACGCTAGCCTCAAACCAACTCCTTACTTAGGCATAAATGTGATACATGTGATCCTCTTTTTTTTCGCTAAACATATATGTGGTCCTCTTAATTACTAACAATGTGTATGTTTTAGAGGTGGTAGAGATCCACATAATGTATATATTGGAAGTATGATATACTTTTTCGTTACTTAGATCAATGTAGATTGTAATCAACTAGTTGATGATTTTATATATATATTGTGCGTACCCAAAATATAAGGTAGTTGGGCTTGACCTCTACTTGGGCTCACAATCTATTTGTTTGGTGGGTTTTTGCGTTTCCTATTGCGGGTGGCCCTATGCTTGGCAGACCCAGATACAATTCTTTTTCCTCAAGCCTTTCCCTTTCCCTCACAGGATCGTTCCTTTTGCTCTCTTTGAGTGTTTACTCTCTTCTCTCAGTATTCTTTTTAGAAATGCCAACCCCTGATTCCTTATCTTCTTCTCATATTTATAGGCCAAGATAAGTGGAGGTGTTATGATTACTCTAGGTCAATAGTGGGCATGTGGTTCGATTGCATCGTTTCAAAGTGGGTGTTTAAGTGGGAGTGAGAGGAGTGGCATTGGAACTGCTTCCCATTTCAGAGAAGCCACTTGGCGGTGATATTCCCTAAGGTATTGCTGGGAAGTCGAGAGATGGTACCCAGAGCAGTCACTATCTTGTTCGAGATATATTTGACTGGGCAAGTTTCAGGTGAGGAAACATGATGTGCTCAGATTAAGGGTATTCGCCCAATGGGCTCCAAGCTGGCATGAGGCCTGGGCCTATGGCCCTAGAGGGCTTAGGGCCTGGAGTCGGATAAAGGGGTTGAGGTTATGGGCTGTATTGTTGGGTCGGAGTTCAGGGCTCAAGTGGGTCTGGGGACCCTTATGTCGTACACACACACACACACACATATATATATATATATATGTTGATGAGATACCTAGAGTTGTTCAAATATCTAACTATTTCGGGCATGTAGCTTTGATTAGGTAACTGGATTTTTTCTGATTGTATGGTTTGCTAATTTTCCATTTTGTGACAAAGGTTGTTTTCACTCAAACTATTTAAGCTATGAATGGACAACATGCCCTGTACCCCAACCGTATCTACCTATCTTTGACAAACGGATCCAAGAAGAATTATCTTCGACAAATAGAGAAGAAAAAAAGAGTGAGAGTAGAATTGTAGAATTATTTTACGTTTGTTAATCACCCAAGTTATTGTAGGAACTATTTTTTTTTTCTTAAAAGAAAAAGAAAGAAAGAGGACAAAATCAAAATGTCATTTCTATTAATTACCCATTCGTCATGTGGCATACCTCTAGAAACTTTTTTTTTTTTTTAGACTCTAGAAAGTAGAAACCTAAATGTTTGAGAAATTTATTGCTGGGGTCCTAAAATTAAACACCCCCTCCAAACTGGTTGAAATCACAGTTAATTTCGTTCTAATGACAGTACCGGTTTGTAACAAAATATTTCTATTCGGTTTATTTTGATGTATTGTTTTGGATTTATGGCTAATATTATAATATATATATATATATATATATATATATATATGTAAATTTATTACACAAAATAAATATATTTTAAGTCTTTATCTTATAGTGTTACCAGTACTCATGCATGAAAATATTCAATATTATATAATATATATAAAATAGAATAGAATACTTCCTTTGAGACTTCATAAACAAATGGAATGAGTATTTGTTTTTTTGAGAAGAAATGGAATGAATAAACTTTAAAGAAACGGAAAAAAATAGAATGCATTTAAGTAAGGAAAAATAAATGAATGAAATAGTATTAAGTTATCTTGTTTGAACGCTTTAAAATAATGGATGGAATGAAAGTTGTGGGTGGGCCAAAAAGAGTGGGCCCATACCTAAAACAACTTAGGCCCATTTTTGGGGTGGTCTCAGCCTTAGATAGACTTGTGCTAGCCGAGAGTATAATGAAGCATTCTAGGTAAGGGACCTCATCTTGGCAAACTTCCCTACGAGAGCCCATATGAGTTCAAGATATAAGGCAGTGCCTTGGGAGAATTCGCCCATCAAACATGGGATTCGATGTCGGGCACAAGTTACTAGAGTGTCACTTCGATGGCAGATAGTAGGCCCCCTCTTTGATACATGACATGGCATAATGGAATAATGGACAAGACTTAAGAAACCACCCAAACCTCACCCACTGACAGATCGGATATTCCCTCATCATGACTGTCCCATGGAAACGAGGGTATAAATTGGAGGGGAGGGGCAAAGATCAGGGGTTGGAACAAAATTTAGGGCAAAGATACACGATAGAAAGTGAGAACACAATCTGGGGATTACTATGGTCTTGCTCGGACCTCTAACAGGGAGCTTGCTTGTTAGGGAGCCTTCTCGGCTAGGCCTAATTCAAAGCAGTCCAATGATAAATAGAACTAGGGCACGATCCATGTAGAAATTAATTTGTATTCTAATTATACTTCAAATTTAATAAACATGTATATGATACCATATTAATTTGTGCAAATCAAAATCAAAATATTTACATTCTTAAGCTTAATATCATCATTGCATAATATGTCACACGTAAATAAAAAAAAGTCATATGAAACAAAAAAAAAAATATTCTTAACGAGATTAAAAACATATCACATGTGAGTAAAGCGATAGACAAATAATCTTCTTTCTAATTTTTTTTTTTATAATAAAAATGGTTTTAAAAAATACTTTATTACAAGTTGAAATCATTATACTAGCGAAAAATTAACAGAAAAATGAGGTAATCCCATTCAAACTTTGTGTAATAATAATAATAATAATAATAATTCTACCCCCAAAAGAAGAAAAAAACAACACACAATTCTAGGACATTAAGGCTCCCTTTGCTCCATTTTTTTTTTTTTTTTTGAAGTAAAATATTTTACATGTAAAACATTTTCAAATGTTTTTGTGTGAAGCCGCTAGTGCCAAATAGCCAAAATGGTGGTTCCAATGATAGCTGTCAAAACAGCGTCTCCAGTGATCGGATCGCCACACCGGTTGTCAAAACAACATTTCCAGCCACTAGATTGTCGATGACTACCACTAGAAAGATAGCTCAATGACTTCTAGAATGGTGGCTTCGTCCACTAGACTGCCTTCCCCGCCATCGAATTGACGACTTAGTCACCATATGGGGGGAGGGGGAGACCTTGTGGGTTTTTGGAAAAATTTTTTACCAAATTTAAAGGTAAAACGTTATACAACTTTTTATAAAAAATTTTATGATTAAGGGAAAGTATTTTACAAGTTTGACCACTTTTTTTTTTTTTAGAGTCAACACCCAGTGGGCTTATTTATTAAGTTGGAAAATCTTCAACGACATAGCATGCGTTTGCCTAGCACGTTTGTAGCGTTTTGCGTTTTAAAACTAAAACCCACGGCACTGTAGCAGTTTCAGCCAACAAATGAAGACCCACAGCAAATTATTTGCTACAGTGTCTTGCTATTGTTCACGTTTTAAAATTATTTGGCTACAGTATTTTCAGTTTTCAGTAAAATAAGCGGTATCCAAACAGACCCATAATGCAAAATAAATATATTTTAAGTCTTTATCTCATAGTGTTACCAGTACTCATGCATGAAAATATTCAATATTATAATATATATATATATATATATATATATATATATATATATATATATATATATATATATATATATATAAATAGAAAAGAATACTTCCTTTGAGACTTCATAAACAAATGGAATGAGTATTTGTTTTTTTAAGAAGAAATGGAATGAATAAACTTTAAAGAAATGGAAAAAAATAGAATGCATTTAAGTAAGGAAAAATAAATGAATGAAATAGTATTAAGTTATCTTGTTTGAATGCTTTAAAATAATGAAATGGAATGAAAGTTGTGGGTGGGTCAAAAAGAGTGGGCCCATACCCAAAACAACTTAGGCCCATTTTCGGGGTGGTCTCAGCCCTAGATAGACTTGTGCTAGCCGAGAGTATAATGAAGCATTCTAGGTAAGGGACCTCATCTTGGCAAACTTCCCTACAAGAGCCCATATGAGTTGAAGATATAAGGCAGTGCCTTAGGAGAATTCGCCCATCGAACATGGGATTCGACGTTGAGCACAAGTTACTAGAGTGTCACTTTGATGGCAGATAGTAGGCCCATTCTCTGATACATGACATGGCATAATGGAATAATGGACAAGACTTAAGAAACCACTCAAACCTCATGAGTGGAGGGACCCACTGACAGACCGGATATTCCCTCATCATGACTGTCCCACGGAAACGAGGGTATAAATTGGAGGGGAGGGGCAAAGATCAGGGGTTGGAACAAAATTTAGGGCAAAGATACACGAGAGAAAGTGAGAACAAAATCTGGGGATTACTATGGTCTTGCTCAGACCTCTAACAGGGAGCTCGCTTGTTAGGGAGCCTTCTCGGCTAGGCCTAATTCAAAGCAGTCCAACAATAAATAGAAGTAGGGCACGATCCATGTAGAAATTAATTTGTATTCTAATTATACTTCAAATTTAATAAATACGTATATGATACCATATTAATTTGTGCAAATCAAAATCAAAATATTTACATTCTTAAGCTTAATATCATCGTTGCATAATATGTCATACGTAAATAAAAAAAAGTCAAATGAAACAAAAAAAATATTCTTAACGGGATTAAAAACATATCACATGTGAGAGCATCCACATCAGCCTATGTATAGTCTTCTAAAATAGAAAAAAGTACAAATTTTACACATTTTGAGCAAAAAAACACCCACATCAGTGAGTGTAAAAATGTGCAAAATTGTGTAAACATTTCCACGAGCTACAGTAACTATGTGTATTTACACGGTTACTGTAGCTCGTTTATAATTATTTTATTAATTTCTTCTCTCTCCTACGTCTGACTTTCTCTCTCTTTCTCATTTCATCATAGCTTTCTCTTTCTTTCATCTCAACTCTGCAAAGCCGATCAGCTTCTCCTTCTTCTTCAAAATCTCAGGCTTCGAAGACGAAGACGAAGACGACGATAGCTCGGCGGAGATCTCGCACGCCATGGATTGAGTCTGATCGGCGAGTGAGTTGGGAACGCCAATCAGCCTCTTCGATCCAACAATCCATTTGGAAATGGAGACAGTGATGGAGAATTGATCGGACATGGAGGGCGAGTGGGTTAGAGTTGTTGTGATTGTGATTGTGTTGTTGTTGTGGAAGATCGGTGAATCAGTGGCCAGATTTTGTTGTTGTGGAAGATCGGTGAATCATTGTTGTTGTGATTGTGATTGTGTCGTTGTCGTTGTGATTGTTGTTGTGGAAGATCGGTGATTCAGTGGCCGGATTTTGTTGAAGGGTGGTTGGCTAGGTGTGGGTGAGGACGGAGAAGACAAGGTGGTGAGTTTATGCTAGAGAGGAGAGGGAAGGAAATAATAAAAAATGTAAAAAGAATGAATATTTTATTAAATAAATGTGCATAATAGATAAATTGATGTGGACGTTTTGTAAAAATGGATGTGTAAAATAGAAAAAGTAGGTTTTTTCTTGCAAAATAGACAGAAAATTTGGATGAGCTGATATGGTTGCTCTGAGTAAAATGATAGACAAATAATCTTCTTTCTAATTTTTTTTTTATAATAAAAATGGTTTTAAAAAATACTTTATTACAAGTTGAAATCATTATACTAGCGAAAAATTAACAAAAAAAATGATGTAATCCCATTCAAACTTTGTGTAATAAAATAATAATAACAATAATTCTACCCCCAAAAGAAGAAAAAAACAACACACAATTCTAGGAAATTAAAGGGCTGTTTGGATGCTTTTTTTTTTGTCACTCAATTTTCGTCACTTATCACTCATCACTTAAAAATACCAAGGCTGTTTGGCACCATCACTCAATATTTTTCACACTATTTGTGGACCCCACACACTGACCCAATGTTGACTTTCTCTCTCTTTCTCTTTTTTTTTTCTTTTTTTTCTTTTTCCCCTGCATCTCCCTTTCGTTTTTCTCTCCGTTTTCCTATGTTTTTCTCTGCTTTTCTCTTCATGCATGTTAACACAGTGAAAAGGGAAGAAAAGAAGGAAAAAAAAAAAAAAAAAAACCCAAGCTCAGAACTTCGCCGTCATGTTCGCCACGAGTTGGATGAGGTGGGGGCTCGGTCGACGTGGCTGGGCAAAGGGGATGAAGATGAGCTGATTAGGAAAAAAAAAAAAAAAAAACCAAGCCAGAACTTCGCTGTTGTGTTTGCTGCGAGTTGGATGAGGTGGGGGCTTGGTCGGCGTAGCTGGGCAAAGGGGATGAAGACGAGCTGATCAGAAGAAAGGGAAAAAAAAAAAAAAAAAAACCCAGAAACCTGAACCCAGTGAAAGAAGAAGGAAAAAAAAAAAAAAGAAACCCAGAAACCTGAACCGAGTGAAAGAAAAAGGAAAAAAAAAAAAAAGGAAGAACAATGGAGATCGAACCCAGGAGAAGAAAGAAAGAGAAAAAGGAGAGTGTCAGGAAATTGAGTTGACAATACAATGTAACGGGTCCCACCATGTGTGTTTAATTACAAAAATGCCATTGAGTTATGAGTTATGGAAACTAAAAACAGCCAAAATGTGTTTTCAGTTTCCATAACTCATAACTCAAAAATCAAAGAATTGAGTGATGAAAACAGAGTTATAGAAACAGAGTTATTGTGCAGCCAAACAACCTTTTTGCTATGGGTTCCACCATTTTTGAGTTATGAGTTATGGAAAGTGAGAATTGAGTTACGGAAACTGATGAACCAAATAGCCTTTAAGGCTTCCTTTGCTCCCTTTTTTTTTTTTTTTGAAGTAAAATATTTTACATGTAAAACATTTTCAAATGTTTTTGTGTGAAGTCGCTAGTGCCAAATAGCCAAAATGGTGGTTCCAATGATAGCCGTCAAAACGGCGTCTCTAGTGATCGGATCGCCACATCGGTTGTCAAAACGACAGCTCCAGCCACTAGATTGTCGATGACTACCACTAGAAAGATAGCTCGATGACTTCTAGAATGGCGGCTTCGGCAACTAGACTGCCTTCCTAGCCATCAAATTGACGACCTAGTCACCATATGGGGGGAGGGGGAGACCTTATGGGTTTTTGGAAAAAATTTTTACCAAATTTTAAAGGTAAAACGTTATACAACTTTTTATAAAAAAATTTTACGATTAAGGGAAAGTATTTTACAAGTTTGACCACTTTTTTTTTTTTTGACAGTCAACACCCAGTGGGCTTATTTATTAAGTTGGAAAATCTTCAACAACATAGCATGCGTTTGCCTAGCACGTTTGCAGCACTATGGGTTTTAAAATTGGGACCCACGACACTGTAGCAGTTTCAGCCAAAAAATGAAGAACCACAGCAGATTATTTGCTATAGTGTCTTGCTATTGTTCATGTTTTAAAATTATTTGGCTACAGTATTTTCAGTTTTTAACAAAATAAGCGCTATCCAAACAGACCCATAATGCAAAATGTTTGGTGGAACATCCTCAATCCCAACTTGCAAAGGAAAAGAAAATCTAGCTCCCCTTGTTAAGGCATGTGCAACCTTGTTACCTTGCCTTCTAGTAAGGGAGAGAGAGAAGGTTCTTAAGGAACCCACTCTAGACCTGAAGTCTTTAACTAAGTGACTAGCTGGTGCAAGAACTAAATCTCTCATAGACAAAGCTTTTATCATACCTGCAGCATCGCCTTCAAAAATAACATGTTGAAAACCAAGCTCCACTACAAACACAGTAGTTCTTCTTGCTGCCATCGTTTCCAGTACTTCCACTGATGAAGGGAGAGCAATTTTCTCAGATAATGCTGCCATGACTTCTCCATTTTCATTTCAGATAACAACACCGACTCCTGCTTCTCCTGAATCTGCAAAAACTGCGCCATCAAAGTTTGCTTTCATCTCACCTGGGACTGGGGGCTTCCATCTAGCAGGGGCTAGCTTCGGTTTTGGGCCACAAATAGGGAGTTTCTGCTGGAACTCAGACAGCAATGTAGAAGCTGATTCAAAGACCTTATAAACGGGCAAACTTTGCTCATTACATCTTAATTTATTTCTTCGAAACCACACAGACCAAGCTACCATTGCAAACACATCTAGTCTAGCCGATTCCTTAAGGACAACACTCATCAAGTCAGAAACTGATCTCAGTTGAGGATACTGACCTCGGAGCCAAGAAAAGTTCGGTAACCACACAGGATGAAGGGCTTTGCAACTCCAAAGGGCATGGAAAGAATCCTCAGGGGGCAATCTGACATTCAGTGCATAATTTATTATCCAACACTTTCTTTTCTGCAAGCTTACCTTTGTGGGCAGGGCATCAGATCAAGCACGCTACAGGAAAATTTTTACCTTATTTGGAACTCTTAAGTTTCCAAATACTCCCCTAAAAATTTCTAGATGTTTCCACCAAAGAAGCCGATGCCCCCTCATTGTTTTCCATCTCACATAGCATTTGATAACCCGTTTTCATTGAATATATCCCCGAGCTACATCTTGGCCAAAAAATACAATACTCTTGCCGTGATATGCATAATGGAATGCCTATAATCTACTGTGCCTCAAAGGGAATAAATAAGGACTCAACTAGATGGTGATTCCAGCCACCTGTACCTGAATCCAACAGCTGAGACAACTGTCCATTCTTCGGCCATGTCCACTTGTGGAGAAATAAATTTTGAAGGACTAGTACCAGGTAGCCACCTATCTGCATAGATCTTGATACTCTTACCATCGCCCACACACCAAAGCATGCCCGTTGTGATCGTTTCCCTAGCTTTTAAAATACATGTAAACAAACGTTTGAAAATAAGAAAATATTTTATTTTAAAACAAACGAAACTCATAAAATTATCTCGTGTCAAAACTTGTATCTTAATTGACATTTCCTAATATTTTCAACGAAAACATTCAAAGATCAAATCTCACACCTAATCTATTGATGGTGTGTATATAAAAAATGGCAAAACTTAAGTACAGTATTTATATGTTATTCTTTAAGTTTCATCTCTTAAGATTCAGTCATGTGGTTGTACTTAACTAAAATATACTTCCGTTCTATGAGAAAAAAAAGCCACATAGCCGATTTTTTGTTGTTGTTGAGAATACTAAATATTTTTATCACACACAAGGGGAGAAGATTTTTTAAAGAAAGTTACAGTGGTGTATATTTAAAAATGTCTAACTCTTGAATTCACAGCACAGTGGTATATATCACTATATCCAAAAAAGTCACATAGCTGAATCTTAAAAGAAAAATTTAAAGATTTAAAGAACAACATCTAAGTACTATATCTAAATTTTGTATTATAAAAATTACCTACCTCTGGTCACAAACATGCCTAAGTCACACTTGTAAAAATCTAATAAATAAATATCATGTGGGATTGAATTGCATTAAATTACATTCACTTGTGTGATGTTACTTGTTACAAAGGTGTTACATAGATGACATGATATGTCTGTTGGCATAGAGACTTTGTCCTGAATATATCCCCCACACAAGCAAAGAACTCGGAAATCATCCGCAGATGAAATTTAAAACCAACCAAAGTGGGGCAGTTGAGAAATTATTGATTTTTTTTTTTTTAAAGAATTATTGAGTTGTGACACAAACTTTTTACCTATAATTCCACATTTTTACTTTGTAATTACCCTTCTCAAAGCACCGAATCAAAGGCACTTACGTGTCAGTTTTGGAACACTAGCAAAAAAAAAAAAAAAACCAAATCATCAATTTCAGTCTTCACAAAAATCCCTACATCAGTCGGTTATCACTTGGTCAATTACCCTAATCTTTAGGAAAATTATAAAAAAATAAAAAAATATTGAGATATATACAAAAAAAGAAAAAAAAGAAAAGAAAAACCAAAAAAGGAAAAGAATTTAGTAGTATGAGTGTATTTAATCGTGGAACAAAACCCTAAGGGTTCTTGTAAGAACCAATCGCCGCCTGATTGATCCCAGCCTTCTCTACTTTCTCACTCTCTCTTTGTCTTATATATATATCTCTCTTAACCACCCCTCAGTTTTCACACTGTTTTTTTTTGGTTCTCTAAATTTGATTTCAATTTGTTTTGTTCTGCTGAAACCATGAAAACATGTTGTGGGAAATCAAATTTGTTTTCAGTGATCAGATTCCTGAGGTGGGTAAGTTCTTTATTTTGATTATGCTTTGTAAAGGGTATTTGGGTTTTGAAAATTTTGGGGTTTGATTAGGTTTAAAGAAAGCAAGTTTAGGATTCTTGGAGCTGTATATATAGGGTTTAGGGGGTTATCAATTTTGGTGTGAAAAGTTTTGATCTTGAGGGCGTTTTAGGGTTTAGCCTTCGGTTTTAGGAAGTGGGTATTGATTAGTTTTGGTTGATAGTGAGTGTTAGGCGGAGATGATCAATTTGAGGTTTTGAAAGAATGTTGAGTGAATTGGGGAGAAGACCAATGCTTGGAGGTAACGATGGTTCGTTTGGGGATGAGTTGGAGAAGGAGATAGGTATGTTGCTACGTGAGCAACAGCGTAGTAGGCAAGAGGCTGATGATCGTGAGCGTGAGCTTAATATTTATAGAAGTGGTTCAGCTCCTCCAACTGTGGATGGATCATTGAGTGCTGTTGGTGGGTTATTTGGTGGTGGCGGGGGTGGTGGGGGAGGTGACGGTGGCGGTAGTAGTGCCGTGTTTTCGGAGTTTTCTGGAAGTAAGAATGGGAATGGCTTTGTGTCTGAGGAGGAGCTTAGGTCTGATCCAGCTTATCTTTCGTACTATTACTCGAATGTGAATCTGAATCCGCGGCTTCCGCCTCCTTTGCTTTCAAAGGAGGATTGGAGGTATACGCAGAGGTTGAAAGGCGGAAATTCGGTGTTGGGTGGGATTGGAGATAGGAGGAAAGTAAATAGGGGCGATGATGGTGGCAGCGGTAGGTCGTTGTTTTCAATGCCACCGGGCTTTAACACGAGGAGAGGAGACAGTGAGGTTGAGTCGGACAAAGGCCGTGGTTCTGGTGAGTGGGGTGGTGATGGACTGATTGGTTTTCCAGGTTTAGGGCTGGGGAGCAAACAAAAGAGCCTTGCTGAAATCTTTCAGGTGATTTTCCTTCTTTGGTTGTGCTTAAAAGTTAATATTTTGTTTGAACTGTGCTTGTTGGTATATTTTTGTTTTTGTGCTGTTATTTATTGATTGATTATCGAAGTAGTTATCACCTGCAGATTATTCTCTTGCTATTTTCTTGATTGGACTTTATCATTTTTGTGTAATTCAGTCTACATAGAAGTTGAATCCCTTGTTTTTGGGATTAATATGAATACTGATTAGGGTATCATTTGATTTTGATATCCAATGGTTGCTCAGTCTACATCGTTGACTTTAGTTCTTGAGATATGTAGAGCCATATGTTCATCCTCGCCAGTTTTTATGCTTTCATATTAGGTGTCTATTTTAAACTCATAACACCTATTTTAGTCTGTCTTAGGTAAGCTTGTGAGTATTAGGTTCCAATTTTTAAGCTGGCCGCTCTTTTTGATTACTTTGCACTTTCATATCTACAAAAGAATGTCATCCTTCATCTTTGATATGATTGTTATTTGTGAATTTTATATTAATACCTTTTATCTCCTATTTCTTAAGATATGACTTTTCTCTTCTCCATGTTTATTGTTATAATGTTGTTTAACTAGTGTTTCATTAGTTTTGTTCTGAAGACATATGCTTTTAGTTTTGGTCTTGTCTGCATGTCTATCTTTCTTACTATTATCAAATTTGGCCTACCATTTACATTGATGCAGTTGCTATTCCTGGTTTGAATTTTTTTCTCTTGACTTCCCCCTAAATTTCTTCCCATGGCATTAAGAATTAGTACCTGTGCAGGATGACATGGGGCGTTCATCTCCTGTCACTGGGCATCCTTCTCGTCCAGCCAGTCGTAATGCTTTTGATGAGAATGTTGAGACATTAGGATCTGCTGAAGCTGAGCTAGCTCATTTGCGTGGTGAACTGAAAAATTCTGATGCTTTGCGATCTGGCACAAATGGTCAGAGCTCATCTTCTGTCCAAAATATGGGCCCTCCTTCATATTCTTATGCTGCTGTTCTAGGTGCTTCCTTGTCAAGAAGCACCACTCCAGATCCCCAACATGTTGCTAGGGCTCCTAGCCCTTGCCTTACTCCTATTGGAGGAGGCAGAGGTGGCACATCGGAAAAGAAAGTCATTGCTAGTTCAAACTCATTTAATGGTGTCTCATCTGGCATTAACGAGTCTGCAGATCTGGTAGCTGCTTTATCAGGCATGAACTTGTCAACAAATGGTGTGCTGGATGATGAAAATCATCTGCCATCACAGCTTGAACAGGAAGTAGAGAGTCAACAAAATTATCTGTTTGGTCTGCAAGGGAGTCAGAATCATATTAAGCAACATTCTTACCTTAAAAAGTCAGAATCTGGGCATTTGCATATGCCTTCTGTTCCTCAATCTGCTAAAGTATCTTACTCTGATTTGGGAAAGAGCAATGGGGGTGGGTCAGACCTGAAAATCCCCTCCTCGGATAGGCAGGCTGAAATGCAAAAATCTGCTCTTCCTTCTAGCAATTCGTACCTAAAAGGATCTACTAATGGTGGAGGTGGATTGGCTGCTTCATATCAGCATGTTGAGGGTACAAATTCGTCATTTATTAACTATGGTTATTCTGTAAATCCATCATTGGTGTCCATGATGGCTAACCAACTTGGAACTGGTAATCTTCCACCCTTGTATGAAAATGTTGCTGCAGCTTCTGCTATGGCAGCCCCTGGGATGGACTCAAGAGTTCTTGGAGGAGGTTTGCCCTCCGGAGCTGTTGCATCTGAAGTACATAATCTTGGTAGAATGGGTAACCAAATGGCAGGGAATGCTGTTCAAGCGCCATTTGTTGATCCTATGTATCAGTACTTGAGGACATCTGATTATGCTGCACAGCTTGCTGCTCTTAATGACCCATCTATGGATAGGAACTACTTAGGTAACTCATACATGAATTTACTTGAGCTGCAGAAAGCTTATATTGGGGCTATGCTATCCCCTCAGAAGTCTCAGTACAGTGTTCCATTGGGAAGTAAATCTGGTGTCTCTAATCATCATGGTTATTATGGAAATCCTGCATTCGGTGTCGGCATGTCTTATCCTGGAAGTCCTATGGCAGGTTCTGTTATGCCAAACTCTCCAGTTGGGCCTGGAAGTCCCATGCGTCTTCCTACTGGCATGAGGAACTTAGCTGGGGGCATCATGGGACCTTGGCACCTGGATCCAGCTAACATCGACGAAAGCTTTGCATCCTCACTTTTAGAAGAGTTTAAGAGCAATAAAACTAAGTGTTTTGAACTTTCTGAAATTGCTGGTCACGTTGTTGAATTCAGGTATGTAATACTAGTTGATTTGTTGTACTCCATTATTTTATTACCTTCCAAAGTTGATTTTTGTGGTTTTACATCTTTTATGAGCAGTGCGGATCAGTATGGGAGCCGATTTATTCAACAGAAACTTGAAACAGCCACAACAGAAGAAAAAAACATGGTTTATCAGGAAATCATGCCCCAAGCTCTTGCTTTAATGACTGATGTGTTTGGTAATTATGTTGTTCAGAAGGTAACCTGCACTATTTTTTGCAAACAATTTATAGTTGTGTTTTCAATACCCTCTAGTCTAGTGTATTTGCTTTAACTAACACAGTTGTTGAATGCAGTTTTTTGAGCATGGACTTCCATCCCAGAGAAGAGAATTGGCCAACAAGCTTTTCAGCCATGTACTTACACTGAGCCTTCAAATGTATGGTTGTCGAGTGATCCAGAAGGTATCAATTATTTTGTAACAATTTTTTGATGTTTTAATTTTGTGCCCAGCATTTTTCATATATGGATCTCTATCATTTATGCTCTGCAGCATTCTGCTAAAACTTTCTGTCATCTTTCTTCGGTTTGACTGAAATATTTTGTTCTGGTAGTTTGGGAATAATAATTTTTCCTGATAGTTTCTGTGTGGTCAATTTAAGAGATTGAATCTTTGAAATTATGGTATAATTCTTTTATTGTGTCAGGCATGAAAAATGGTTACTTTGACACAAATTTAGAGTCTATGTTGATAACTACTGTATCTTTTCCCAATTTTCTTAGGGCTAATGACTAAAATATGAGTATTTTTTTTTTCTCAAAGAAGGTTGTTGCACTAATTGGCTTTGTTGAACTGTTCAGGCTATTGAAGTTGTTGATCTGGATCAGAAGATCACAATGGTCCAAGAGCTTGAAGGTCATGTCATGCGCTGTGTACGTGATCAGAATGGGAACCATGTCATCCAGAAATGTATTGAATGTGTTCCTGAAGATGCTATACACTTTATTGTCTCAACATTTTTTGATCAAGTTGTCACCCTCTCCACCCATCCATATGGTTGTCGGGTTATACAGGTTGAGAAAATTTTTGCTGTTAGTTCTTGTTTTGATTATATCGTTTGAACTGTTAAGAACTGTATGCCCTGACATTGTCTTGCAGAGAGTACTAGAGCACTGCAACGACCCAAAAACGCAGAGTAAAGTTATGGATGAAATTTTAGGTGCAGTTAGCATGTTGGCACAAGATCAGTATGGCAATTATGTTGTTCAGGTTGATAATCATCTTTCCTGAATACTTTCTACTTGGACCCATATGTGCTGTAGTTATTATTATGAGGGCAATATAAATTATGATATCATGTTGTGTCTTGTATTTTGGGCTATAGGATTCATGTGTTTAACAGGATGTGGGCTTTCTTGATATGGTTGGATTTGGTAATCCTGGTTCTTATTATTAAGCACCATCCTAACTACTGTTAGGTCATTCAAGTGTGTTATTTCCTTTTTCACTGCCTGCCAGCATGCTTTTCCATTACTTTATTTTTCTAATTCTTAGAAATTAAAGTTTCTGTTCCCAAAGTTCCAATCTGTTAGTTAACACTGTTGCTTCTCTGTCTTCCTTGTTCTTTATTCAAAAACATTATGGTTCTCTTTCCCATCTGTTACTTTTAGTGTCAATTGGACTTGAAACCACAATCTGTGCTAATAACATTGATTGTTTGGCATAGAAGAGTTCTGATGTGGAACTCTGCTCTTAGAGGTTTGATTGTCATCTACATTTGTGTCTCAGATTTCAGCTCCTTTTGTTTCATTTCATGAATGAACAATCCAAATTTTCTTTGTATTAATGCTGCTTTCGAGTCCCAGCTCTGAATTTTGGATCTTCTAAATGTGTCTTCAGTTCGTTAGTTCGTATAATCTATTTCATTATTTGGGGATGCTTCCTTAATTGATCTTTTGCAATTTTGGTTTCTCTGACAGCATGTGCTGGAGCATGGAAAGCCTCATGAGCGTTCTGCTATTATTAAAGAATTAGCTGGAAAGATAGTTCAAATGAGTCAGCAGAAGTTTGCCTCCAATGTTGTGGAGAAGTGTTTGACTTTTGGTGGTCCTTCTGAACGCCTGTTACTAGTGAATGAGATGCTTGGCTCTACCGATGAAAATGAGCCGCTTCAGGTATGCTTTAGTGTTGAAACATGTTTTTGTGTAGGCTTGACCTTCAGTGTCTTCTAATCAAAATGTGGGAGCTTTTAAAGAGGGTATGTAAGCCCTTTGACATGTAAAATGATAATGTGGTGGGACCTGATCTTCTCGCAGCTGCAACTGCAGTTTCACTGTAAACTTGCAAAAAGACACTGTTCTATAGTCTTGTGGATTCCAGAAGATGATATTTTATAGAATGTGAAGCAAGAGATTTTAGTTCTGAGCTTTGGTTCACACCTTTTGAGATGACAAAAAATCGATCTGTAGATGCCATGATATGATGGTTAACTAGTTATTAGGCTTCCCTGTCTTAATCTTTATTTTATGGTCTGTTGCTTGCCATTTACACTGGTTGTCTTTTCATTATTGTTATCTTTTGTTTAATATCCAGGCAATGATGAAAGATCAATTCGCAAACTACGTTGTTCAAAAAGTTCTGGAGACTTGTGACGACCAGCAGCGTGAGCTGATCCTCTCACGTATTAAAGTTCATTTGAGTGCATTGAAAAAATACACTTACGGAAAGCATATTGTTGCACGTGTAGAGAAACTTGTTGCTGCCGGGGGTATTCATTCATTCTTCCCTTGTTATATATATATATATATATATATATGAGTTTGTACTTCTATGTATGCATGTATGTAGATTTAGATACTTTTATATGTATTTGTGTTGGCTTGCATGCATGTATATACAGGTACATGTTAGATTTTCTATAATTTTTTTCACACCCAGTAAGCAAACTGTAACAAGTGTTTTCTCGACCTACCATGCCGATCTCACATTCTGAGGTTTCTTATGATGCTCCCTGGTTCTTAGACCAATAGTCCCTCTTTGTACTCCTATTGGTTCACTTCTTGGATGTGTAGGTATAGAGACATCTGTTCTTATGTCCAACTTTTCTATCTGTAGGGAACAAATTTTCTGCCTTGTATTAGTTTTATGACCCCCAAAAAAAAGTTTCATTCTAAGTGGACCATTTGTATAAATGCATTGTTGGAATTTACCTCCCAACAAGAAGAGATCAAGGTTTCACTGCAGTAGATGTACTAATGATTACTTGGTTTAATATAGGGAATCAACTTATTGAGCATGTCTTAACTCTTTTGTGGTTTGACCCTCTTAATTTTGTGCTATATCATTATGATTTATGTGTCATTGTTGAGTTTCAAAAGACACATGGGCTTTCAAATGTTGTTATATATGCAACACGAATGTCGTATTTGTTTTAGCTTTTATCTATTTATTTATAATCATCTGCTTTAAAAGATTGTTGTCTGTTGATCCTAGGATTCTTCCATAATGAAATAGCTTGCTAACCGGTCAATTAAATTGATTGCAGAAAGGAGAATTGCAGCTCAGTCTCCACACCCTGCTTAGGCAGTGTAGGAAAAAGTTCTGTACAGCTAACTGAGGCCAGTGTGAGCTTCCTCTTTTCCTCTCTTTCACCCCCCATGTCTAGAGCTACTACTACTCTACCTGTCTTTTGTGATAGGTATGGGCCGATTGGAAATAAAGTTGTTGCTTGTGCTGCAAAACTGTACATTATGTAGTTTTAAGGTTTATATACATAAAATCAAGCAAGCCGAGGCTCAGATGTTGAATGCACCTGATCCCCCTGCAGAGGAGACAAAATGACTATACAAGTTTTTTAAGGGTGTAAAAATTATTGAATGGTGAGGTAGATTTTAAGTTAACGCGACTGTACAAATGTTGCCATGTGGAGAGCTGTTTATGTTTAGGTTGAGGCCAGGGATATTTTTGATGTATGGTTATTGACGTTTTTTCTTTGATTATAAGCACAATTTTCTCATGCAATCACGTATCTTCTTCTAGTCTATTTTCTGCAATAGCTTTGATGTTAATTCCGTTCATTTCATGTCTTCAATATTTTTTGTCACGTGCTCTTTCTTTGAGTTACTTGTCAAGTATGTGAAGTATTCCTAGTTTGATTTTTTGTACCATGGATGAATATGCTCGAAGGCTTGCTCATATGGATTAAATTTACTTGAATACTACAAAGGCGTGCTCATAGAATTAAATTTACTTGTGGTTTGTTTGGATGGCAAGATTTGGACCATATGGACTTGAATTTGGGCCAAATACGACTAGGATTTTAAGACAACAAATCCATTGGTTGCAAATAAATTCACAGCCTTACAAATTTCAAAAATCCTCCTACGCCAACCACCTTTTGACTCCGCTCTCTCTATTATGCATATGCATTGACACAAACCATGACTTTGTTGCCACACTCAACTCGGACCAAGTCGGCTCACTTTGTCGATTTGACTTTGTCTAGTATTCACAAAGAAATCGCCCCTCCCCCCCACCCAAAATTTCTAGGCCTTTACATCGAGTCCAACCACAACATTCAGGTCCTTAACGAAGCCTTTCATAACATTATCATGGGGGGTTCTAAACACCAGGGTTTGGCTCGAGCTGAAGACCTTCAATGATTCGGGTATGCTTGAGACCCCAACCTCGGGGTGAGGCTACTGGGAGTTTAGACCTATTTTTAAACCCTTCGCCTGTAACAAAAAGCTCATTAGGGCACTATGATTCTCAAAAGGGTTACCACATGACCCCTGGTTGAAGCTTCTTTGAAGAAATCGCAGGAGGCCAAGTCACCTTGGAATAGAGGTTGCCTAAATCTAATGGGTTTTGATTTTCTTTTTAGTGATTTGTTAATTTGGGTTTGTTGGCGCTGTTGGTGACAAATTGGTTTATAGCGACAGTGAAAGAAGTGATTCAACAATGGGGAGGGATCATACCTTTAACTAAACCTGACCACCTAACTCATGTATTCCAGCCTAAGACAAAGTTCACAAGTTAGTGCTAAAGTCCAACACTCCAACCCCATATCTCTGACTCTCTCTCTCTCTCTCTGGTTTTGTTTTATTTAATACTTGATTATTGCATTTGTTATGCAATTTCAATCTTTATTAAGATACATGGTCATTTCATCAAATTATAAGTATTACACTGTTAAAAGTTGATTGTATATGATGAGCTAATTCAAACTATTTCCAAACAATGTGAATATTCAACCATGTTGTCTATGTAGGAAATAAACTAGCAAGATAATAATGATATATTATAATTATAATATTATAAGGAAATGAGTGAAGTTATTAATAGCATAAACATTATTATTGATTAATGAGGAAGTAAAAAAGAGATTTTGTTATGTTTGTTTTGAAGTAAAATATTTTACATGTAAAACACATTTTTAGTAAAATATTTTCAAGTGTTTGGGTGTGACATGTAAATTTTTTTAAACAAACCACAAAATCGGTGATATAGCCGTTGGTGTTGGAATTCTGGTGATTGGACTTTCGGAATGGCAATCGGAACAACGATATCGTTTGTTGGAATGGGGGCTTCGATTACCTTGTCTCTCCAATGATCAAACTACTGACACTAGTTGTTAGAACAGAGGCTTCAACGAGTGCATCGGAACAACGACAGGCTTTGGTGAGTGCATTGGAACAACGACTTCAGTTACCATACTGTTGACATTGATCATCGTAATGCGGCTTCGGTCATTGGAAGAGCTGCTCTGGCCATTGGAATGATGTTGTAACACCCCATAATTTTGATACCAATTAAATTATTATACGTAAATTATAAAGGAGGCCTACAATTAAATTGATTAAATTTATTTGGGCCTAAGATATTAAAAATAAGATAAATATTATGGAATATGAAGCCCAAGTGAGGTGGCATAAGTAAATATATGGGCCTTGAGAACCCTAGCCTTTTTCCTCTTAAGTTACACATATATTTACTGATGCGGCCTCCTTTTGCTTCAGCTGACTAGTGAACGTTGCTTTTCTTTACCGTGGCTGCGAGTTGGAGTCTACAAGTATGGTTTCCCACTCTTATAGGAGGCATCTCTTATTTGTGTACCTGATAGAATAATAGGTATGGTTATCTTGGATCTAAATCTATGATTATTTTAATGGGAAAAGGATGCTCTATGGCTATTATATAATTGTATATAGCCTTACTGATTTCTCCACCTATCTTTTTATTAAAGGAAAAAGGGTGCTTGTGGTTCATATGTTTTTGCATATGGCCTCACTTGTTTACCGTCAAACCATCACACTTTTGTTATGGTCTAAGTACTAGTCCAACGGCATCAAGGGAAAAATGTAGGCAACCGGATTGATAAATTAAGAATACTATACGTGGCTTCCAAGAATTGATTTGGATAGATATAATGTTATAGAGTGAATAGATAGGAATAAATTATATGGCTGTTACATTCAGGTGGATCAGATATTCATTATTCGCCCATATTGAAGTTTCATGAATACCTATGATTACGTTAATGGAAAAATCTGATCAGGCAGCAATATTTTTAAGTCCAAAAATCTGATCAAAGCTGAAAGTAAATTGGATAATTAAGTGAATAAATGGAGAATTTTGGATATATCAATATTGTCTAGGATAAAACCGTTTAAGTGTGAAAATAGATTTTTAAGTGGGAAATTGTGTATTGATGATCCTATTTCTGGTGTTGCTAGGTTCTAATTCTACTGAATTGTTGTGATTCAAGGGAGGTTGATTTACTTTATTTTTGCAACTAAGAGGTAAGTGGTGTTTACTAATTTTGGGGGTTTTCCCAAAACAGTGTTGATTATTAAACTATTTTATATCAAAGAAACATGTTAATATTATATATAAAAATTGATATTTATAAATGTTTGATGTGCACATTGACTATTCACTTTATGAAAAACTTGTGGGACAACCTGAATTTATTTAAACTTGTATGCGTGAATATATCTTTATATTTTTGAGAATTATGAATGGATTATTTTTGTGAGTATATTGAAATGTGTTTTGAAAACCTATGGCAAGTCGTGATTAAAAGCTCAGTATTGTATTTAGTCTTTAGTAAGGGACAATCATACTGCAACTAGTCCTTAGCAAGGGACGGTCCCAGAAAAGGGGACAGTGCACATTTGATAGCTCCTTAATAAGGGAGTATACTATTGAGAATCCAAAAAGGAAGCTCCTTAGCAAGGGAGTGCACTTTTAGGTTCCAAATGAGCCATCCTTAAGAACAGGGATGAAAATGAGGTTCTAATCCTAAAAGGGGGTAACATAACCCTGTCAACGGGGCGTAATCGTTGACTACGAGAAAAGTTTAGAAAATTATTTATATGATGATATTGATATATATATATATATATATATATATATATATATATATATATTATGATGGCTCACAATATAAAGACATTTTATTTTTTTATATGAAATATTTGATGACAAAATATTGATAAGTTACAAGTTATGAATTGTTGTAAGAATTATTTATTTCAAAGGTTTGTTCCCACACCCCAATGTTAGTGAATTCCACTTATTGAGTTATCTCACCCCCCCCCCCCCACCCCCTTTATTTCTCCTTACAGTATAGTTCTCAGAATCGAACTAGACCGGGAGGTCGGATCTTGAAAACCGTGAACCAGGATAAAAACTGGTTTTTTAAGCATAAAGAACTGGGCATATGTGGCAATTCCGTGAACCCCTAAAACCGGAGTTGGACCGAACGAACCGGTGTCAAGAACCGTACGGTCCAACCCCTTAGCAATTTTATTTTTAATTTTTATAAAAACAACTTAACACAATTTTATTCTACTTAATTAAATTATCCATCTCTTACAAGGAATAAAAAAAATTATAATTAAAATCCTTCAAAGATATTCAACTTTACTTCAAAAATTAATCATAAATTTTAATATTTTCATGGTTATTATTTTATTTTATTAATTTTCTTATTTAATTATTAAATATATGCTTGAAAATCATTAAATTTTCCTCACATATATAGATATATTAGTCAATTTTTCTAGTTTTATAAATTTAATATCTATATTTAGGCTTTAATTAATTATTAAATTAATTATGACGTCATCACGGTTCGACCCCGGTTCGACCTCAAAAACCTTGAACCTCTCCCTTTTACGGTTCAATGAACGGTTCGGGTCTAAAAAATTTACTTACAGATACATTAGAGGAATTATTGGAGTAGAGACTCGTGGAGACAATAGTTACGAATTATTTTGTGGAACTGAGGAGTTTATTATGATTTTTTTTTTATGGCATTAAACTTTGTACTGGAGAATTATTTTAAGGATGTTGTCTTTGGTGGATTAGAGTTCTGACATTTGTAATGAGATTTTAGGTTTCTGGTTTCTTTTATTTAATATATATATATATATATATATATATATATATATGGATTATTCAGATTAAATAGATTTTTTTTTGCTTATGATTTTGGGGCGTTACAGATGTCTCTAGTGATTAGAGAGCTGGCACTAGTCATCAAAAAGACAACTTCGGACACCAAACCATCTACACTGATTGCCTAGTCCATTGGATCAACTACTTAGCCACTAATAGGGGGAGGGCGAGCATAATGAGTTTTTGTAAAATGTTTTATCAAGTTCTAAAAGTCAAAGGTAAAAGGTTTTACAATTTTTTATAAATGATTTTACAGTTAACAAAAAATATTTCACAAGTTTGACCATATTTTTTTTACTTGTAAACAAACATTTGAAAATTGAAAAAAAAATTCTGAAAAATGTTTCACTTCAAACCAAACGGAGCATAACAATTTAAATCATAATTTATAGGTTATAGAATATCCAAAAAATAGATTTTAAAATTCTAAATTTCAAATACTCCAATGTATATAAAACAGATTCAAATAAAGAATTCAAAATCTAATTTTTTAGAATCAAGGTATTTATGATTTAAAATCCAAATCGAAATTCAAGTTTGCAAATGTAACTTTATTGATTTCTGTCCCAGCAATTGTGTGCAAAGTGCTAACTGTAAGTTGAGGCCTTAAGCAACCGTGATTTTGACCATATTTGAAGATACAAAATGCCACTAGGCTATATAACAATTGACTATTTCTGAAGCCAACATTAAAAATGTGTATATTGGTGATAAAGTTTATGGTAAAAATATACATTAAATTCTAAAATGGGTCAAAATTTGTATTTTTGTTCTTGAAAGTTGAATTTTTTTATTCTTTAAAAAATTATAAACGTATCAAGTTAGTCCTTCATATCCTTTCC
Source organism: Quercus glauca (assembly GCA_023736055.1). Classification (NCBI taxonomy): domain Eukaryota; kingdom Viridiplantae; phylum Streptophyta; class Magnoliopsida; order Fagales; family Fagaceae; genus Quercus; species Quercus glauca. Next base: position 29,362,376 of record CM043315.1, read on the forward strand.
ATTAAATTTTTTATGACGTTGCAAAATGTGATAGCCATTTTTGGGGTTTGGTTATGACTAACAAGGTTTCCGGAGGTTAACTAGGCGTGATTATAATTTTTTGAAGATTAATAAAGGACTTTTCAAATTTTACGGACCAATCCTATGTTTTCACGTAAAGTTTCTCAATCAAAGTATAATGCTAAAATGAGTTTCGGGTGTTCCATGCAAAACTTAAGATTTAGGAGACCTTGATTACTTTTAAGTTGCTGATTGACCTAAATGGAATTTCTAAATTATTTGCAGATTGTCTGCCAAATATATATATATATATATATATATATATATATATATATTTTTTTTTTTTTTGTGTAATACAAAATTTAGTTAGTCATTCTGCCAAGTTGGTCGTTTATTGGTAAATCACTTGGTTAGTGGGTTCATATTAGCCAATTTTGCAGGGATCATGTTCTCATATTAACATTTTTTATTAACCGGCCATGAGTGGCCAGATAAGCAAGCACTGTTCATTCTCTCAAATTTGTAGAAGGTAATTGGATCATTACTTAAGTTAAGAATCTCGTAGTTCAATTGAAATTCTCGTGTTTCCTATGAAAACGTCTAGCCTTTTTTTTTTTTTTTCAAAGAACAGCTCACTTTCATTAAAACACAAAAGAAGAATAAACAACAAATCAAAGCTATAACTCATAGAAAGAACAAAATACAGCCCAAAAAGCAGTACAAAGCTGCAACACAAAAGAAAACCAAAATACTACCCAACTCAGCAAAAACAATCAACAAAGCACAACCTCCCAAAAGACACTTCAAAACAGAACCACAATGCCTGTTCCTGTTTTCCCAACAAACATCCTGTATTTGGCTTTATTCATTTAGGATTTTGCCCCCAAAAATTCTCGCATTTCTTTGACACCAAATTTTACAAAAAGCTGCTCTCATAAACCAGCCTACAAATCACAGCACTAATATCCTTTCCTCTCAAATTTTGCAAGTTCCAGGCCACCAATCTGTCCCACTCAATTACTGGGTTATCAATCAAGGACTTAGTCATAAAGGCTTTCCATATTCTACTAGAGAAGACCACACCTAAAGAAAATATGATTCTCGTGTTCAATGTACTTTCTATAAAAAACACAATGCATCACCATGATCTCCCCATTGCAGTAGTCTATCTCCGGTTGGAAGCCTATTTTTGAAGGCCAACCGCAGAATAAAGGCATGCCAAGGAATTGTTGTAGAGAGCCAAACTAAATTCCACCTATACAATAGATTGTTTTATCCTCATCAGCTAGGTGGATGCAGCTGACTCAGAATCTCTCTACTAAGTCCTTTGATTGAGTAGGGGACCAAATCCAATCCTTTCTCCTTAGAATAATAGAGATCTTTGCATCAACATTGCTAGCTGCATCGCATATCACCCTAAAACAGAATCTGGGATGAAAAGGACCCATTGAATGCAAACAATGATGCCAACCCCTATCTCAAATTTTATGAAAGTCCTTGCTACCTGTCTGAGTTTCAGGATTTTACACATGCAGTTCTGAAGCACTTCGATTGACTAAAAGCTTGTACCCTTTAGCAGATTTCTTCTGGCATTACACCAGTTGTTTTCAAGCTGATAGAGCATTTGAGTTGTCCAACCGACAGAAAGTTCAATGTCAACAGCAAAAGGCAGAGATATTCTATTATAGATAGTCATAATCCAATCCAATCACCAGTCCTCCACCACTGTATTCCTTCTAATCCTTATTATAGCAAAGCCAATGGGCAGCAGCAAGTGAAGCTTAGGGATGAACCCCCTGAGCTGGCCAAAAAAAAAATTACGTATATTAATTTTAAAATAATTTTGTTTTGATCCTTTAAAACAATATTTTGAACCCCTGACCCTTTTTTTTTTTTTTTTTTTTAAATTCAAATTAAAATAAGCTTGAATGTAATCCCCTTGACAATATCTTAGCTTTTTTAAACAAGACAAAAAAAAAACCAGTTTGATCTAAACATATTAAGAAACAATAGATAATTTCTACAATTTAATCTTATCAACAATAATTAATATGTTTATAGTATTAAGAAATAATATATCAAATTAACTTATAGTTTATCTTTTGTTTTCTTGCCAGCACTATGGACAGATTTGTAATAAAAAATCCAAGCAAACTGCAAAATTCATCTCTTATTCAAGATTCATTTTCTTAGTACTTACTAACCCCTCTAGAAAAAAATGCTGGAGCCGCCACCGCATGGGAGAAAAACCAAGGCTAGGACCACATCGTTTCAGATGTTGTAGGATTTCACTTTGATGAATATGTTGGAAATATTTTCTATTAATACACAAAGACTTCAGCCAAGAAAACAAGTTTAATGGAAATAATCAACAAACAAGAAGAGAATGTTAAAATAAGTTTAGGAACAATCTCTTAGAGCTAGAGAGTTAGGTGAATGTGTTGCCCTTAAAAGTTGATTCATGCCTCCGGGAGTAAAGCTAGTCACTTAACAGTTCTCAGACTGAACAACCCCTATGATGAAACTATAGCGTTGATCTTTGTGTTGGAGGCACTTTCACACGCAAAGGTTCAAGAACAACCTAAGAGGCATTTCCTTTTTAATTGATAACAAAAATTCAAAGAGCAAATCAATATGTTAAAAGAACAGTTGGAAAAGTGTATGTGATAAGGCCCTTACACACTCTAGGGCCTAGGCCCCATAGTAAAGATATCAAGTCAATGAGTTTAGGCCCAACTATGTTTATATTAACTACTCACTCTTGACCTTTTTATTCGATATGGGATTTCACTCACATGTTTTCCCAACATGAGTTCCACATAATTGAATTCAATGCAAAGTGAAGAACCTCACCAAATTTTAACATGTGAATACTTTTAAAAGAGAGGCATGCCATCCAAAACGTGGATACATGTGATATATGGCTGTTGTCAACTCATGTCATTAGTATTGGATTAAGATTAAGTCTCACAAAATGTTCAATCCTCATGGTTAGTTGCAGCCACTAAATTTGGAACATGTGCAAATTGTTGGCAATGAGCAAGATGAAGTGAGGATGACCGTCACTCATCATTCCATCTTGAGACAGAGCCAGATGGATGCCTTGAATGCAGACATCGGTAGTGTATGGTTGTTGTCACATTGTGTTGTAAGATGCTAGATTAAGTTTCACAAGGAAGCGCAACCCTTGATATTGCCTTTTCGGATCTTCCAAATATGATGCAAAATAGATTTTTTTTCTATTACTGAATGTAGATTGGAGAGTCCTCAGACCCGAAGAGATAAAAGAGGATTTAATTAATCACATAGTTTAGAACACTAAACCACCAACTTTAGGGACTACATTAACACAACTTGAGGAAAAAAAATTAAATTTGACCAATATGAAAAACTTCATCCACTCTAGATATTCTCAAAAGAAGAGGGGAGGGAGAGCAAAAAATAAAGGTGGACATCCAACTACTGGGCCAAAGAAAATTTTTTATCACATATGCATCAAGCTCTCTCCATCTCTTGTATTTGAATTCATGTTTCATAATCAAACCATTAAGCAAGAATGTCCTAAAATCAGAAAGTTCGTTGCTTTAGATATCCAAGTGGGGGAGTAGAGTAAGGAATTAATGCCAAATACTTTTGCAACTTTTAAAAGAACCATAAAGCCTTGAAGGCTAATCAATATCAGCTCCATTGTTTTGATTGAGCATCATGTGTGCTTGAATTAATAAAATTGTCATACGCAGTACACAAAAGCTCTCACTTTTACGGAATGAGGAATGAGCATAAATTTTTTGTAAAAAGAACAAAGAAAACCCATTCCTTTTGGTCAAAGAAAAAGAGGTTAAAGAACACCCATTTCAATCTGGAGATACAAAGCCAGCGAAAAACTTACACTGAACATTCTATTCATAATCACCATCATCAATCTTTTGCCCGAACCCCCTTGGCCCAGCCCTTGCTCTCACCTTCTTCTTTTTCCCATTCTTTTTCTTGTTAGCTGCTTCTTCTTTCTCATACTTCTCTCTCTCCCTCTTCTGCAAGAAATCTGTCACAGCTATGTAGATAACCTGGGACCCAAAACCAACTCAATTTAGCAACAACCCACAACGCAAAGTCACAATTATATGCTACTAGAACAAACAACACAAGTAATTACACATGAAAAAATGGAACTTTTTTGTAAAGTGACTTTACCCCAATAGTGAGAATAGATAGACCGATAAAAGCAATGAAGAGAAGAGTTGATATGATGGTGGAGACACCATCATCACTGGTTGACACTATCTCCTGGGAATTCTCTAGAGGGGTGGCTTCTGATGGTAGAACTACTTCACCTTCAGAGGCAGAAGAGATTCTCCAAAGTTGGGTGCTTTTCTGAGTAATTCTGTGAGGTGGGTTGTGTAAAAGAATGGTATTTTTGGTTGTTGTTGAGGTAAATGGTAGAGAGGAATTATGGGTGTTAACAGAATTGTAAGGCTTGGGCTTGGAAATGGAGAGCAAAAGCTTTGGAGATAGAGATAAAGATGTGGTAGTCATGGTTCATCTGTTGCTGCCACTTATCTTTCTTTGTGCTGGTGGCAAAAGCTGCTCCAGCCTCCAGTGCCCAGATGGATGAGAGAGAGGGAAACTCCAAGGTAAGTCATCACATTTTTGCTTGTGTTCGACTGACTCTTTGGGTGCCAGGCCTAAAGCCCATCAGGCCAACCCCAAGTTATGGAAGGTTGGGCTACAAGACTGTTTCTAGCTTCAAACTTTTTTAAAACTGAAAGTTAAAATTGGACTGGATTGGGGAGTGGTGTACAAAGAGCCATGTCTTAAGATAAGCAATTTTTTTTTTTTTTTTGCTGAGACTTAAGATAAGAAATTAGACTTTAGTCCTATCAATCCTAAATTCTATTCTGAGTGTTCCATTTTATATTATGTGTGTGTTGTCATAAGGTTTTTTTTTGGTTGAAATAACCAAAGTTTAAAATGAAAAAAAATAAAAATAAAATTCAGACCTTGCCATACATCAATTAGTAGAGGATAAAGAGAAACACTTAAAATGAGAGGAAGATTTTTTTTTTTTTTTTTTTCTTTCTCATATGGTGTCTATTCATTGCCTAGAGGTATATCCCAATATTTGCAGATTAGTTGATTAGGTGTTGCACTCCAAAATGTGATTTATGATAGGTTTTTTATCTTATTGTTATGCTTATCAGCTTATGTCTCCATTTAACAGTTCCATCAGACTATAAATAATATTATTCAATCATTTCACCAATTATTGTTATTTGAGTATGGGCTCTACAAAAAATGGAAGCAACAACTTGCCAAATTTGTGGTAGTATGTTGACGGTTGTGTACAAAATGGGGCTTCTTTTTTTTTTTTTTTTTTGTTCTGCCACCCACAACTAATTTCACAAAACAGTGGGGGTTAATTTGAGAATGGATTTTAGCACTTACACACCAAACCACCACGGGTACTTGCTAAAAAAAAAAAAATTTTAGTTTCATCAGTCACAAGGAAAGGAATGGGGTGTAGGTGTTTCTCTAGCATTATTAAAAAAGAAAAAGAAAAAAAAAATTAAGGCTAAGACATGTGGATTAGGGTTAGTACATATTGTTGCGTATTCTCATACCATGTGTGAAAAAGGAATTAAGAACAAGGAAAGGAATTGCTTTTAAGAAACCAATTGAATGGCAATATTTAGAAGAGATTTTTACAAATCTCATCCTTAAAAAAATTTTAGTTTCATCAGTCACAAGGAAAGGAATGGGGTGTATAGTTAGGTGTTTCTCTAGCATTATTAAAAAAGAAAAAGAAAAAGAAAATTTAAGGCTAAGACATGTGGATAAGAGTTAGTACATATTGTTGCGTATTCTCATACCAAGTGTGAAAAAGGAATTAAGAACAAGGAAAGGAATTGCTTTTAACAAACCAATTGAATGGCAATATTTCGAAGAGATTTTTACAAATCTCATCCTTAAATTTATATGTATGTGGTTAGTCCTTGAACAGTTAACCCTTTTAACATTATGTTTTTAATAAATAATGCATTCTTTTAAAATTTATCGATAACTCTCAAAGCACAAAGCATTTTCGCAATGATAATTATTCTAAAAGGAGGAGAGGGGGGGGGGGGGGGTGGTGTGGGGAATTGCAACAATAAGGACAAATCAGTGGATTGCTCACCAAATCGGAGTTCAAGAAGTAAAAAAAGAAAAAAAAAAAAGGAAAAATACCCCCTTTTATATATAAAAAGTGTGAATGCAAAAATAGTGAAATTGCTACAGTGTATTTGGTTTGTTCAACTCCTACTGCTCATTAGTCTTTCATAGTACGCCGGTTTTGTTTGTGTACTTTTTGTATTTTTAAAAAAATATTTATATGTGACTGTAGGAGTAGGGTTTGAGCACTTCTTGTATTGGATGAGTGGACTCAGACCCAACTAGCCCAATACAATAAATTTGTATAGAATGGGTTTAAGAACTAGGCCTTAGTTGGGATTACAACAACTAAACATGGCTACAAGTGAATTGAATAACAAAGAGACAGTTTTAAAGAGTGAAACTCTATCCTCGGCCCTCCCCTGAGGAACTTAAAGTTCTTATTATTTTCTCAATGGCTGGTTACTAAAGTTTATCAGATGGTCCCAGCTCCTACCACAATGTTTTCTGCTTCTGAATTGTCCCCTTCATTCTGGAGGACTTATTACATTATATACTCCCTCTTAGTTGATCTTGGCCTTCCATCTGTTAATCATGCAAGTTACTACTTGAATGCTTGTCCCATCAGCCACCTTCCTTAGCTTTCTGTGAGCTGTAGCAATCTAGACAACACTGTTCAGGGGTCACTTTCTCATTAATGCGGCCAGAAGGTTAGTTATGGGCATTTAATGTGGAGGTGACAGTTTCTCCTTGAATTGCTCCTCCACTATACTTCCATGGCTGATCCATTGTACTTGTCTTTTCTTTGGGATGCTTTGGGAGGCTACCTTTGGTGGTGTGTTGTTTTCCCCTTCTATGATCTCGGCTGGCCGAGGACAGAATCGTCCTCGGCGATGATTCTTGGCACTTCGGCCTCCCTTCGTTCGTCCACGGACGCTTATTCCTCCTCGGCGCGGGCCTTGAGCTTGGTGTAAAATGGGTCGAGATTGCCAAATTCTTAGGCCTTACAATAGCCCCCCAAAATCCTGCTGTCCAGATTCTCTGATGTAGAGGAGGATTTTGTTATCCTCGGGCCTTTGTCATGGCTTGTCAAGTCTTGTCCCTCGTCAGTGCCTGAGTCTTTTCATCTGTCCAAGGCATGTTACTGGCGCTTTGGTACACAGAATGCGCCCTCATTAAATTCTGGTGGTTCTGTGCTCCCCACGTTCAACAGTGTGATGGTAATCTAAAGGTGGGGATTTCTTTGTATTTATGGGTGGGAAAAGCCCGCACGTTTACCTTTATTTGGGGGTATAAATACCTATTTGAATCGATTCGCCTCTTTACCTTTACATTCAAGAGTTCTTGCGCACGTATCCTAAGTTCAGTCAAATCTCCAACCAAACTCACTCCTCCTTTTAGCATAAAAAGCCTGTCCGAGGAGCTTTTCCTCATCTCTGTAAGTTCCTCTCTCTCTCTCTCTAAGCTTCTTCCTTCCTTATTCCTTTTTTTCTTTCATTTTTCCCTGAGTCTCTTAGCCATTTCTAGGGATGGGTAGGTTTAAGAAATTGGTTGAGTCAGAAGAGGCAATGGAGAAGTTCATTGCTGATTACGGGATACCCAGTAATGTAGGTCTGAAATACTGTGAAGAAGGGGGTATTTTAGGAGGCAGGAGGGTGAGATAGTGATTCCTATAATCGCCTTCTTAGAAGGCAGCATGAGAATCCCTATGGGACCGGTGATGAGGGACTACCTTAGGCATTTCCGGCTAGCTCCCACCCAGTGCGCCACCAACGTGTTTAGAATTCTGGGTTGTGTGGATGCCTTAAATGAGAAGATGGGGTTGAGGCTAACCCATCATGACATAAATTGGTGCTACAACCTCCAGCACCTAGAGGGTAAGTCTTATTATATGAAGACGAGGGAGGATAAGGTTTGGCTTATCCAATGCCTCCCTGAGTCCAGCAAGGGATTAAATAAGGACTTTCTCATTGTGTCCGGGGAGTGGCACATCGGCCTTCATAATCCGACAGTGGAGGGGACACCAGGTGGGGTATTTAGAGTAGGAGAGGGTTTGATCTTCTTTGTCATCATAGTTTACATTGCTTGGTTGCTAACAAGAATATGCTTCCTTTTTTGCAGATCCTCACGCTTTTAATCGACACTTTCATTTGGTCAATAAGGAGGACTTAGAAACTATCCTCAGGATAAAGATCTTTGTAAACGAAACTGAAAACCAGGTTAGAGCTGCTCACAAGATCCTCGAGTACGATCCGATCCAGAGGTCATTCTCGGCGCCTAAGTACGTGATTAGAGCCAAAGATCCTCGGCTTCACAAGATCACTGTAGCCGAGCACGGGTTCTTGTTTCTTGAAGGGTCTCCCGTTCCGGTAGGTATTCCTTTGGTGGGCTCTTCTTCATCCCACTAAGCTACAGAGGCTAAGGGAGGAAGTCCAGAAAGAGAAGAAGAAGTTGCTGATCTAGGTCCATCCGAGGATGAATTTAGTGCGTTCGACCAAGTCCATTTATCTGAGGACCCTTCTGGTGACTTGGGTAACCCCTATTTGGCTGATGCAGACCTCTTATCAGTAGGGACTTCTTCTCGGGTTGAGATGGGCTTTAAGAGAAAACCCCAAACCAGCCTGTTCAACCTATTGGAGGGCCAACCGGGGAAGCAACAATCCAAACTTCCTCCTCCTCCTCCCAAGCTTCCACCGGTTTAGACCAGGTCGTCTTCTACCCAATCAAAACTTCTACCTCCTCCTCCTCAGCCAAATCTCCCACTAAGGCCCGAGCCCACTGATCCCAAACATAAGAGGGATAGGGGAAGAGACCCATGGAGGCTGATAAGTTTCACTCCTCCCAGGAGGAAGATGAAGCCCGACGGGCTTCCAAGCAACAAAAGACTGGGCACCAGGGCTAAGAGGTCGCCACGTTGTCCGAGCCCCATGCGTGGCTTCTTGCCCTAATGCTCCATAGGGAGCCTCTGATGGATAACGGCTCCCTCAGGGAATTTCGAGGAGGTGAAAGTGCTTACGTGGCTAACGCGCTGAAAAGGACCTTACTACTCCCTGGCGATATGGCCAAGTTGGGGAACTTGAGGAGGCAGGAGGTCTTCCTCAGCCTAAAAAGGTATTTGGGCATAATAAGACATCCAACACTTGTGACTCTGCTGACTTTTGTTCTTTAGTTTCCAACTAATCGTGTGCTTGTTTCAATTGGCAGGCTATCCAGGCCACTTACAGGTTGGAAGAGGTAGCCCATGAGCAAAACAAAGCCCTGGACCTCGAGCGTGATAAGTGCCTAGACGCCACAAAGACCCTTAAACAATCCGAGGCCGATCTCCAGAAAGCGAGGGAAGATCTAAAAGAGATGACCAGGGCTAGGGATAGCACCGAAGCGGGCCTGGCTGGAGCTCAGAAACAAGCCAAGGACTAAACGAAGTACTTGTAGGAGGCCGAGGACCAGCTGAAGATTGCCAAAAAGCAAATCGCTGGCTTGAAGGAGAAGCTGGTCGAGATAGAGGGGGCCAGGAAAGTCGCGGAGTTTGCCAGGGACGAAGCCTTGAAGGCTAAGGTAGAGGCAGAGTTTGCTCGGACTGAGTCTGAGAGCTCCAAGGAGAAAGCCGAGGAGGAGGCCTTTAACATAGGAGTGGCTGAGACTCAGGCCACTCTCAAAGCTCAGATACTTAGGGTGTGCAGGCTCTACTACTTCCAAGTCTGGAATGAAGCCCTTCAACGAGCTGGAGTTAAGGCTTCTTCTGACCTTTGGAAGGTGAAGAATATCTACTACCCTCTTGCCATCCGAGAGTCAGGCCCTCCTAGCTCCGAGGCTAGTACTTCCCTCAACGTAGTCGAAACTGGACATCCTGACGCTCCTCCTGCTTCAACTACTTCTGATGAGCCTGCCAATGAAGCTAAGCCTCCTAGGGTAACTGAAACAGACAAAGGCCCTAACCAGGAGGCGCCCCAAGATGTTGCAAAGCCTTCTGCTGATGCCCAGGCCCTCCAAACTAAAGAGACAGCTCTCTTCATGGTGCCTTTGCAGGCTGTTCCCCCAGGTGGAAGTTCTGAGGACCCTGGGACCGCTTCAGACCGGCCTCCCAAAGAGGGATTGAAGATCAAATTGAAGAAATAGGCTGTCTCTATTGTCCTTTTGTCTTACGTTTTGTTTTTTTGTTTTTGTTGTTTTTGTTCCCCCACCTTTTTTTTAAACATTGTAATGTTACTTTTAAATTGAATGTATGAAATTTCTTTTTTATATTATGTGTTTATTGTTATTGTGATGAGTTCTACTACTCATATAACCTGGGCTTTAATTATTAGCTAAACAATCTCAACGGTATGACTTGCCATCCATTTTGAATCAGTAGCCACAAAATATAAAGTCCACAGTGATAACTTCCACTTAGACTCTAATTAGTAATTGAGCTATCTTAGTAGGATGACTTGCTTTTGCTGAATTGAATACAAAGGGAATAACTTTACAATATTAATCCTATACCCAACGAATTGGTTATCCTAAATGGTAAAAAATGATAAGCACGCAGTATTCATAGAAATAAACCTTTAAGTCCTAAGATCAAGTGCCACAACACAACGTACAAAGGTACTCATAGGCATATCCTAAAAATTTGTTCACCTCAAGGAAACAGTTAGCTATTGATTATGCTGGGGGGTTAAGTTCAATGTACCTCAGAATGCCCTAGGTGATGCTCATGCCTTTGTTGGAAGTAACTAATTTTCCCATAGGTTTGAATCCGAGGACTATGCAAGACCTGGGTTTTGTCTAGTACTTAGATTCTTCTTGAAGTAGCTAGTTTCCCCATAGGTTTGAGTCCGAGGACCATGCAAGACCTGGGTTCTATCTAGTACTTAGATTTTTCTTGAAGTAGCTAGTTTCCCAATAGGTTTGAGTCCGAGGACAATGCAAGACCTTGGTTCTGTCTAACACTTAGATTCTTCTTGAAGTAGTTAGTTTTCCCATAGGTTTGAGTCCGAGGACCATGTAAAACCTTCGTTCTGTCTAACACTTAGATTCTTCTTGAAGTAGTTAGTTTCCCCATAGGTTTGAGTCCGAAGACCATGCAAGACCTTGGTTCTGTCAACACTTAGATTCTTCTTGAAGTAATTAGTTTCCCCATAGGTTTGAGTCCGAGGACCATGCAAGACCTTGGTTCTGTCTAACACTTAAATTCTTCTTGAAGTAGTTAGTTTTCCCATAGGTTTGAGTCCAAGGACCATGCAAGACCTTGATTCTGTCTAACACTTAGATTCTTCTTGAAGTAATTAGTTTTCCCATAAGTTCGAGTCAGAGGACCATGCAAGACCTTGGTTCTGTCTAACACTTAGATTCTTCTTGAAGTAGTTAGTTTCCCCATTAGTTTGAGTCCGAGGACCATACAAGATCTTGGTTCTGTCTAATAATTAGACTCTTCTTGAAGTAATTAGTTTCCCCATAGGTTTGAGTCCGAGGACTATGCAAGATCTTAGTTCTGTCTAACACTTAGATTCTTCTTGAAATAGTTAGTTTCCCCATAGGTTTGAGTCCAAAGACCATACAAGACCTTGGTTCTGTCTAACACTTAGATTCTTCTTGAAATAATTAGTTTCCCTATAGGTTTGAGTCCGAGGACCATGCAAGACCTTGGTTCTGTCTAACACTTAGATTCTTCTTGAAGTAGTTAGTTTCCTTATAGATTTGAGTCCGAGGACCATGCAAGACCTTAGTTCTGTCTAACACTTAGATTCTTCTTGAAGTAGTTAGTTTCTCCATAGGTTTGAGTTCGAGGACCATGCAAGACCTTGGTTCTGTCTAACACTTAGATTCTTTTTGAAGTAATTAGTTTCCCCATAGGTTTGAGTCCGAAAACCATGCAAGACCTTGGTTCTATCTAACACTTAGATTCTTCTTGAAGTAATTAGTTTCTCCATAGGTTTGAGTCCGAGGACAATGTAAGACCTTAGTTCTATCTAACACTTAGATTTTTGTTGTCAAAACACAAGGCATACGATCATAATAGACTTAGAATTTGAAATAGAGAAGTTCTTTCATTAATAATAATACCTTCTCAGGTTATTTACATTCCACAGACGTGGTACAGCTTTTTCATCTAAGTTTTCTAAGTAGTAGGCACCTACCCCTGCTACTGAAGTAATTCGGTATGGCCCATCCCAATTGGGTCCCAGCTTTCCCCAGGAAGGATTCTTGGCAGCCCACATAACTTTCCTCAACACTAGATCCCCTGGTGCTAGTGGTCTTAGCTTCACATTGGCATCATATCCTTGCTTGAGCTTCTGGTGGTAATAGGCCAACTGGATCATTGCCCTTTCCCTTTGTTCATCAATCACGTCTAGGCTCTTCCCTAGTAGTTCATCATTACTACTTGGAGTGAAGGAGCTCATCCTCAATGTTGGGAAGTTTGCCTCTAGAGGGATAACAGCCTCAGCCCCATAGGTTATGGCAAAAGGTGTCTCCCCTGTGGACCACCGTGGTGTGATCCGATAAGTCCATAAGACGTGGAGCAGCTCTTCTACCCATCTTCCCTTAACGTCATCCAGTCTCTTCTTAAGCCCATTCACTATGACTTTGTTAACAGCCTCGGCCTGCTCATTTTCCTGAGGGTAAGCTGGAGTTGAGTACCTGTTTGTGATTCCCAGTTCACAACAGTATTTTCTGAAGGTTTTGCTGTCAAATTGAAGCCCATTATATGAAATAAGGGTATGAAGGACCTCAAACCGTGTAACGATGTTCCTCCAGACGAATTTCTTAGCATCGACATCTCTAATGTTGGCCAAGGGTTCAGTTTCGACCCATTTGGTGAAATAATCTGTGCCAACCAACAGATATCTCTTATTTCCTAGCGCCTTGGGAAAAGGGCCTACAATATCTAAGCCCCACTGGGCGAACGGCCATGGGCTAGAAAAAGGGTTGAGGACCCTTCCTGGCTGATGAATGTTTGGGGTAAACCTTTGGCACTGGTCACACTTCTTAACATACTCAAGGGCTTCCTTTTGCATCCCCGACCACTAATATCCTTGGGTAATGGCTCAGTGTGACAGAGATCTTCCCCCTGTATGGCTCCTACAAATCCCCTTATGTAGTTCCTTAAGCAATAATTCTGATGCCTCAGAGTGAATACACAGTAAATATGGCCCAAAATAGGAGCGCCTATATAATTTGCGGTCCTCGGACAACCAGAACCGAGGAGCGTTTCTTCGTACCTTCTCAGCCTCTGACTTCTCCTCGGGCAAAACATCATCCTTAAGGAATCTCACTATAGGGTCCATCTAGCTGAGACCCACTCCAACTTAGTGGATACGAACTGTGCCTGTTGCCACCCTATTTGCTCTTTGTAAATGCTCAACAAGAATAACCCGAGGCAAATCTCCTACCACGGACGTAGCAAGTGTGGCCAATGAATCCGCATGGGTGTTTCCACTTCTAGAGACATGCGACAAGCTGAAAAGGTCGAAGTCTGACTGCAAGCGCTTGACCTGGCTTAAGTACTCTTGCATCCTCGCCTCTAGCCTCCAACTCTCCCTTTACCTGGCCTACTTCCAATTGCGAGTCCGAGAACATCTCTACTACTTTTCCTCCCATTTTCTGCACTATGACCATCCCTTGTAACAATGCCTCATACTCGGCTTCATTATTTGTGGCCAAAAACCCAAGCCTTAGGGATTTCTCTATGATAGTCTTCTCAGGGGACATTAGGACTAATCCCACTCCAGAACCCCTTTGATTTGTTGTGCCATCAACGTACACCTTCCAACATAAGGGCCTTGGAATAGAGATTGCCCCAACAGATTTTCCATCCATATTTCACTCCTCTACTACTGCTTCCACTAGTGGTTCAGCAAACTTAGCCACCAGATCAGCCAGGACCTGGCCTTTTATAGAGATCCGAGGCATGTACTTGACGTTAAAAGCCCCCAGAATTGTGTTTCATTTGGCGATCCTTCCAGTGTAATCAGCAGTCCGAAGTACAGACTTCAAGGGTAGTTGGGTTAGAACAACTACTGTGTGGGCCTGGAAATAGTGGGGAAGCTTTCAGGTAGCGTGGACCACAGCTAGTATGGCTTTCTCCAAGGGTAGGTACTTGACCTCAGCTTCATGTAGTGACTTGCTCACGTAATAAACTGGCTTTTAAATGCCATTGTCGTCCCATATTAGCACCAAGCTTACGGCATGAAGGGCCATAGCAATATATGTGTATAAGACTTCATCGGCCTCAGGATTAGACATGATAGGTGGCCGAGATAGGTATTCCTTGAGCTGCTGGAAGGCTGCGATACAATCCTCAGACCACTCAAATTCCTTCTACTTGTTGATCAAGAGATTGAATGGTCTGCATCTATCTGCCGACCTGGAAATGAATCGATTCAAGGCTGCGATCATTCCAGTGAGCTTTTGGACCTCCTTGGGGTTTTGCGGAGGCTTTAGATTATGAATAGTCTTGATCTGGTCAGGATCAACCTCAATTTCCCTGTGAGTAATAATGTAGCCTAAAAACTTGCTTGACCCCACGCCAAATGAGCATTTGGAAGCATTCAGGCGCAGCTTGTGCCTCCTTAAGATATCAAAGGTACAGCCAAGGTCTCCCAAATGCTCATGCACCACTTTACTCTTCACCACCATATCATCGACATAGATTTCGACGCTTCTACCTAACTACGGCTCGAACATTCTCGTCATCATCCTTTGATAATTGGACTCTGCGTTCTTCAGACCAAATGGCATTACTTTGTAGTGATAGTTCCCAATAGGTGTCATAAAGGCTGTCTTCTCCTGATCTTCCAGGGCAAGTGGTATTTGATGGTCCTTGAAAAGTATCTAAGAAACTCATCCGAGGATGGCCCGCAGTTGCATCTACCAGCTGGTCTATCCGAGGCATGGGGAACGGGTCCTTTAGGAATGCCTTGTTTAGGTTCGTGAAGTCTACATAAACCCGCCACTTTCCACTTTTCTTCTTGACCACCACGGTATTGGCTAACCACTTGGGGTAAAAAACCTTTTTGATAGCCCCTGCACGCTTAAGCTTCTTTACTTCTTCCCTGATCGCATCAACATGCTCTCTTGACGGGCGCCGGGGTGGCTGCTTCTTGGGAATGATTGACGGATTGACATTGAGATAGTGATAGATGAATTTTGGGTCAATCCCGGGAGCATCATAGGCATCCCATGCAAACACGTCAATGTTTCTTTTGAGGAATTCAATCAACTCCTCCTTCTCTTGAAGAGGCAGCTGAGACCCGACTTGAAAGAACTTCTCTAGGTCATCACTAATGACCACCTTCACTAGATCTTCACACTTTACTTCCTCGGCAGCTGCATCGGGAGGTGCCACCGGGGCCTTTGATTGCTATAAGGTCTTCTCGGCAGAGGCCGAGGACTTCGCATCAAGCCATTGTGAAATGGCAGCCACCATGCATTGCCTTGCTGTGGACTGGCAACCACTGATTTCGAGAACCTGGTCTCTTGACAGGAATTTCACTTTCTGGTGCAGAGAGGAAGCGATAGCCCCTAAGATGTGGAGCCAGGGCCTACTGACGATGGCTGTGTATGGAGAGTAGGTGTCCACCACGATGAAGTTCACCTCCACTATCTCTGGGCCAGTCTGGATGGGCAGCCTAATCATGCCCTTTGGGATAACAAGCTTCCCGTCGAAACTCATCAAAGAAGAGCTATAAGGTGTTAAGTCCTCCAGTTTTAATTTTAGCCCCTTGTAGAGGTCGGGGTACATAATCTCAGCCCCACTACCATCATCCACCATCACTCTTTTCACATCGTAGTCCCCAATTCTGAGGGTGATCACCAGCGCATCATCATGGGGTTGGGTGGTCCCACTCTTGTCTTCTTTTGAAAAACTCAAGATTGGGTGGAAACTTCTTCTGGCCTTCTTCGGCTCAGACTAGGACTCCTCAGCGAGCATCTGAGCCATAGACAACACTCGTGAAGGGCGCGTGCCTGTTCTTCCTAGTGCGGCCAAGATTACAATGATCGTCCCTATGGGCGGCCTTAGGGCAGTACCTCTCTGGGGCTCCTGATGGGTTTGGCCTTGATGACCACTGGACTGGTGCAGAAGGTGCTTCAGCTTTCCTTCTCGGACCAATTAATCCAGATAGTTCCAGAGATTCCTGCAGTTCTCTGTGGTATGTCCGTGGTCCTGATGGTATTGGCAATAAAGGCTCTGATTACGCCTCGTGGGCTCTCCCGCCATCTTATTTGGCCATTCAAAGTATGGCTCATTCTTGATTTCCTCCAACACCTGGTGTACTGGTTCTCAGAATATAGCATTGACAGTCTGTGCGTCGGATGCTCTGGATTGCCCTACGAAATCTCTCCTCGGGCGATTGTTGTTATACCGGTCCGACCTGAAATCCCTCCTCTTCTGAGGGATAACCTTCTCTTTTCCCCTGCCTTGTAGCTAGTCTTCCTCTACTCGTTTATACTTATCGATCCGATCCATTAGCTAGCGCACGCTAGTGCCGGGCTTGCCCATCAAAGACTTCCTCAAGCCGTGCTCGACAGGGAGACTATTTTTGAAGGTGCTGCTAGCGACATCATCTAAATTGCCTTCTATCTCATTATACATCTCCCAATATCTGTCCAAGTAGACCTTTAGAGTTTCTCCATTGTGTATGGATAAAGATAGTAATGCACTCAAGGGCCGAGGAGCTTTGCTGTTTATAATGAAACGAGAGCCAAAGGCTTGCGTTAGCTACCTATACGAATCTATAGAATTTGTCTTTGGGCCATTGAACCACCTCATTGCCACTGGTCCCAAGCTAGATGGGAAAACCTTGCACATCAACACCTCGTTTTTAGAACGGACAGCCATTCTTTGGTTAAACTGGCTCACATGCTCCACGGGATCTGTTTTGTCGTTGTAAATGGCAAAGGTTGGCTGCTGGAATCGCTGAGGAAGTGTAGCCCCCTCTATGTGGCATGTGAAAGGTGATTTGGAAAGTTAATCTAGTGCCCTGCGCATTGCATCATTTCCCAAGCCCTTTAGGGGCGGGCTTTTGCGTTTACGCCTCCTGTAGTGTTCTTCTTCGTGAGAGAAGATCTCGCTTGGGGTGGTCCTCGATCTTCGCCTGTAATCATCATCGCTTTCACCATCAGAGGGCATGTTAGGGCTAGAATGAGACCGCCTTTACTGTGCATAGCGCAGCTTTCTTTTCAAGTCGTCTATCTCTCGCTGCATGACCTGCTTATCATCCTGCCTCTGGGTCACGTGACTCCTAACTTCTTCTTGCTGCATGGCCTGGTTGTTATTTTGTCTCTAGAGCACGTGATCGCCCACACAAGAGTGACTTCTGCTGGTTTGAGTGGTGTACACACTTCCCTCTCAAAACCTTCCATTCTCTTCATTTCGATTGCGCTCGGGGTTGGCGAAGTTACCCTGTTGTTGGGGTCTAGCCGGTTCAAGCTGATGGGAGCTTACTTGATGAGAGCCCGATCCTACCATGCTTAATTGTTGCCCTTACTAACACACAAGTTCTTTCCTACAGACGGCGCCAATTGTAGAGGCAGGGTTTAAGCACTTCTCCTATTGGATGAGTAGACTCAGGCCCAACTAGCCCAATACAATAAATTTGTAGAGAATTGGTTTAAAAACTAGGCCTTAGTTGGGATTACAACAACTAAACATAGCTACAAGTGGATTGAATAATAAGGAGACAATTTTAAAGAGTGAAACTCTGTCCTTGGCCCTCCTCTGAGGAACTTAAAGTTCTTATTATTTTCTTAATAGCTGGTTACTAAAGTTTATCAGATGGTCCCAGCTACTACTACAATGTTTTCTGCTTCTGAATTGCCCCCCTTTATTCTGGAGGACTTATTACATTATATACTCCCTCTTAGTTGATCTTGGCCCTCCATCTGTTGATCATGCAGGTTACTACTTGAGTGCTTGTCCCATCAGCCACCTTCCTCAGCTTTCTGTGAGCTGCAGCAACCTAGACAACACTGTTCAGGGGTCACTTCCTTATTAATGCGGCCAGAAGGTTAGTTGTGGACATTTAATGTGGAGGTGACAGTTTCTCCTTGAATTGCTCCTCCACCATGCTTCCATGGCTGATCCATTGTACTTGTCTTTTCTTTGGGATGCTTTGAGAGGCTGCCTTTGGTGGCGTGCTGTTTTCCCCTTCTATGATCTCGGCTGGCCAAGGACAGGATCGTCCTCGGCGATGATTCTTGGCACTTCGGCCTCCCTTCGTTCGTCCATGGACGTTTATTCCTCCTCGCCACGGGCCTTGGGCTTGGTGTAAAATAGGCCGGGGTTGCCAAATTCTTAGGCCCCACAGTGACTTAACAAATTCTTACAATATTTTCGTAATTATTGACAATCTGCACTGTTCATTAGCCTTTTTTTTTTTTCACAGCACACCGGTTTTGCTGGTGCTCTTTTTGTCTTTTCTTTTAAATATTATATGTGCATACATAGTTACACTAACACAACAAATTTTTACAATATTTTTACAATTATTGAAGTGTTAATTTTTTAAAGATTAAAATAAAATAATAAAATAAAAGACTGAGACCAATAACAATTGAAAATAAATGTATTATGAAAATGTTATAACATCTTCTTCTTGTCACAATATTTTCACAGTCGTCGAGATCTTAGTTCCTTATAGATCAAAATAAAATAAAATAAAATAAAAAATGCTATGTTAACAACGTTTTCACAATAATTTCACAACAAATTTTATGTGGCAGTGTATTTTTAATGGATAAAAAAGTGATATAAGTGGTGGGCTCAGTTTAAAACCAATAACAACTTGTCATTTAAAATTTGTTCTAAAAATGCTATGGATATAGCATTTCTCTCAAATAAAATATAAAAAAAAATATCTATTCAGATCCTAAAAATGAAAGTATTGTGAAATTGTTGTGATATTTTGTTGTATTATTAGACTTCTTTTTTAGTATATTTAGTCACATTGGGTGAGCCAAAATTCATGGTTTCGCGCACAATTTATATGCGTTGTCTTTTTTTTTTTAATGCATAATTTTAAAACCAGTAATAATTTTTCACCTAAGATTTGTTGCGAAAATGCTGTGAATGTAAAAAATAAACTAATAAAATATCAAACTAGGCCCTACCACAGCTGTAAATAAAAAATATTGTGAAAATGTAGTGACATTTTTTTTGGTAAGTCAAAATTCATTGTTTTAGCACAATTTTCTTCAATTGGCTTTTTATTTGTTTTTTTTTAAAATGCAAGGTTAAAAGTGGTCAGCCCAATTTAAAAACAGTAACAGTTTATCACCTATGATTTATTATGAACATTTTAGATGTAGCATTACTCTAAAATAAAATAATAAAATATCAGATCAGGACCCACCGTTGCTAGAAATAAAGGTATTGTAAAAATATCGTGACATTTTGTTGTGTTCTTAGACTTCTTTTTTAGTTTAGTCAATTTATTGAACCAAAATTCATTGTTTTATGCATAGGTTTTTAAGGTTGATTTTTTTTAACATGTTGTTTCAAGTTTAAAAAAAAAAATAATAATAAAAAACACATTGTTTTACACACACACGCACGCACACAAATTGACGAAGTAGCACTTTCCTCCTTTATGTTTGGGATAGTTTCATTCCCCCCAAACTAAACTTGAATAATTTCCTCCTTTATATTTTGTAAATGAGCATATACCCCTATTGTTACTCTCATAATTTAACCTTAACGAAATCTTATAATTCCTAAAATATTCCATTGTGTAATGTCTAAAATACTCCTACTAAATTTTAATGTCCCAAAAAATTTCTTCGTGTATTTTGAATTTTATGTGGTAGACTAGTAGTCATACTTGGAAAGTTAGAATGATAATATATGGTGTTCTATTTATTACGTTGAGAACATTAATTTATTAGATTTAAATTTTCTATACTTATGATTTTATCTAATAGAAACTTTGATGACAAATGTCTTTTGTTATTTTGTTACTTTTTAAATTTCTTTTCCCGCTTTAAAGGGCGTATTAAAAATAAGTAAGTTAAATATCATAGTTAGACTCATAAAATAAGATGGTAGAGAATGAAGTACGAATAACAAAATCTTCATTGTAGATGATTGCAAGTATTTAATTTGATAAAGATCTTCAAAAAAATTGTAGCATATATCACATTCATCGCAAAAATTTAAATATTGTGGAAAGATAAAAACATTCATTATTATTCTTGTAGCATTTTTTGGTGAGTAGATATTACATTGGGTCTATTTGGATATCGCTTATTTTGTTGAAACTGAAAATTTATTGCTGAAAACACTGAAGATAAAGGTAAAAGATAGCTGAAATAGTACAACGGGGCCCATGAATAGTACCAAAAAGTGCAGTAGGGCCCATGAATAGTAGTAAAAATAAGCTGAATAGTGAAATAATTTTCATTTTTCATTGGTATCCAAACGGAGGCTTAGTAAATAGGTTCTAAGAAATTGTTATAGTAAATAGATATTTTAAATTTAAGTACATGATTTCATACTTTTTCAAAAAAAAAAAAAAATCTATATTAATTTTCTCACTAATAGGGCAGCACGTCCCTTGCACGTGCAACCCACACTAGTCAATATAAAAGGAGGAAGAAATTACCTTAAAAAAAAAAAAAACTGTTGAGCACCAATATTCATAAAATAAATATAATAAAGGATACTATCATGTTTAAGGGAATAGTATATTAAACACTTACGAGCAAATTGTAAGAAGACAAGTTTACTGCAACAAACTCCTTAAAAAGAAGCTTGCTAAAAACATGCCAAGACAAAATTTAGCTACAAAACTAGTTATAGCCTAGGGCTACAACCTTACTCAATAAAATAAACATTACTAAATATTTTAAGAATCTAACCATTAAATTGCATATTGTTTACGCTTCTAATACACATGTCAAATTTTGTGTCAATCAGATATTATTTATTATATGATCTATAAGCTTATATTTTATACATAATTTTAAAATACAAAAACTTGCAATTTAAACAACTTACTAATGACATAACTATTGATCTTTCATTTTCTAGAAATTTTGCAAGCATGGATGATTTAAAAAGAAGATGTAACCTAATGATAGATTTGTCAAAATTCACCACTAATAAAAAGATATTGAGTAAGGTTA
Source organism: Quercus glauca (assembly GCA_023736055.1). Lineage (NCBI taxonomy): Eukaryota > Viridiplantae > Streptophyta > Magnoliopsida > Fagales > Fagaceae > Quercus > Quercus glauca. The sequence continues at coordinate 29,383,628 of CM043315.1, forward strand.
TAACCTTAAACTACAACCAATTTTGTAACTAAACTTTGTCCTAAATAAAATCCACAAATCCACAAAATGGATGCACATACTTTCAATAACAAAGTGAATTTAAATTTGGCAACTTATTATTACCAGCTATACAAAACAAAGGGGCAATAAAAGTATACATACAGTACTATAGAACAGAATCAAACCGATTTACAAAAGCCAACTTGGTACAACAAAGGCCTTAAATAGCAGCCTAGCACCAAAATCTATAAAAGTATGGAGAACGGTGTTGTAGAGACGTTCTCCCAAAAATCTTAAAACATGCAATCACATGACTAGTTTATATCCACTTGAAAAACAGTTTATAAATGTGAAGTTTATGCTTACTTGGAATATCAACCAAAATCAAGACCAAGTCACATCAAGCGTAAGACCATCCACAAGCTTAATGAGGATGGAAAACGAAGCTTACCTGAATTTCTTGTCGGTGCCAATTATTCCAATCTCATGCTATGTTTGGAACTTTGGAGGGAGAGGAGAGTAATGGAAATGAGAGTAGAGAGGAATGGTTATCCTCCATGTTATTTATATATTTTTAAAATTAAGTAAGTGAGGGGAATAATTAGTTTTTTTGTAGTTTGTAATTTTGTTAATATGGTAAGGGTAAACTTGGTAATTCAATTTTTTTTTTTGGTAAACCGAAGATTATATTAAGACTAAGGAATAAAAGGTTCAATACAATGCCTACCTAGGTACATTCCAGCAAAATCAAAATCAAAATCAATAAAAGACTATATTTCCACAGGTGGCAGTCATAAACAATAAAATCAATAGATTGTTGTACTCCCATCCTAGCGAGCCCATCAGCACATCTGTTAACTTCTCTATAGCAGTGCTTAAATCAGACTTAGGGAATCCTCTCGGCCAGTTGCTTGCAATCATCAACAGTAGGTGAAATAATCATGTTAGATTGTGTGGGGTTACTCAAGACATCACAAATAGCTTTAGCATCCAATTCAATCTTTACAGCCTGGAAATTTCTCTCTACACACAGCGCCAACCCATCCCGAATAGCCCATAACTCAACCATGAAACTAGAGGTGATGCCAATGTGTTTGGAGAAGGCAAGAATGCACGCTTCATCATCATTCCTGGAAGCTTAACAGAAATACCGGGCATTCCCATTAAGCATTGGCCAACAGGCCTTCAAAACGACCAGCTAACAACACCGTACTCTAGATTTTTTTATATGACTATTAAAACCAAATTTAATAATTTGAATTAATTAATGATGGTATTTTCTATTCATGTCAGCATACGTGACAGTGATATATGCAACAAGTGTTAGGACATATGTGATTCACTTGTTAGGAACATATGTCACTATTTTATATAATTGGCTAATTTTTTGACAAAATGCACTTTTCTTGTATTTGGGTAGATCTAAGATGTGTTTAATACTTCAAGAAACTGTGTTTCAAGATTCAGTGTTGAAAACATGCAAGTCTGTCCAAGATTCAAGCTGAAGGAGTGCCTGTCATTAAAGCTCGACAACTAGCCATCTATCGAGCTTAAGAAGCTGTTTCAGCCCCGTGGCTCAGCAGCTACTCGACAAATAGGCATCTGTCAAGGTTTATGAAAAACAAAATTTCAAATCTGTTTTGATTCTAATCCGTGATTATGTATTTGGGCTTTCTTTTCTCACAACCCTAGACATATAAAAGGATTATTTTAAGGGCCGTCAAAGGTGACACAAGTTGCACAAGTGTTAAGCAAAGTTTGTTCAAGCAAATTGTGACCGAAAACAAAGTTTTGCTCTAGTTCATCATTCTTATGAAGAAGTTGCTGTGTTTGTGCACCGTAGGGTTTTGTAACCAAGCATCTTCTGGATCTTCATCATGGATGAATTGAAAAACTTTACAGCCAACAACCTTCTCTAGTTGGTGATTGAAGTCGCATATTGGGATCCGCGCAATTGGTTAGTCACGTACTGGGAGTCGTGTATCAAAAGGAGAAATTGTCACTACAGAACAAGTCAATTGGGTATTGGGGTAAGGGTTCAACTGTAGGTTGGTATAAGGTACTAGGATTCCTTTACTTGTAACCGCTTGTTGTGATAATAGTGAAATTTTGGGAGTGGTGACTTTAAAATCACCTGGTGGGGTTTTTGCCATGTTGGTTTTCCCCATTCATAAACAAATCATCATGTTTATTTAATTTCCGCTGCATACTTTAGTTATTGGTGATTTGTTTGTGCTACCACGTGCTTTGCATGTTAATTTAATTAATTAATTAAACTTGACTAATTAATCAATTAATTTATCGCAAGGGATTAATTCGTTTTTGGCCTATCAACAAGCTTAATGAGGATGGAAAACAAAGCTTACCTGAATTTCTTGTCGGTGCCAATTATTCCAATCTCATACTATGTTTGGAAGTTTGGAGAGAGGGGAGTAGAGGGAAGGAGAGTAATGGGAATGAGAGTAGAAGGGAATGGTTATCCTCTACCTTATTTAGATATTTTTAAAATTAAGGGGGAGGGGAATAATTAGTCTTTTTATAGTTTGTAATTTTGTTAATATGGTAAGAATAAATTTGGTAATTCATTTTTTTTTTTTTTGTGTAAACCGAAGATTATAATAAGACTAAGGAATAAAAGGTTCAATACAATGCCTACTTAAGTACATTCCAGCAAAATCAAAATCAATAAAAGACTATATTTCCATAGGTGGCAATCATAAACAGTAAAATCAATAGATTGTTGTCCTCCCATCCTAGCAAGCCCATCGACACATCTGTTAGCTTCTGCATAGCAATGCTTAAATTTGACTTGGGGAATCCTCTCAGCCAACTGCCTACAAACATCAACAATAGGCGAAATAATCATGTTAGTTTGTGCGGGGTTACTCAAGACATCACAAATAGCTTTAGCATCCAATTCAATCTTTATAGCCTAGAAATTTCTCTACACACAGAGCTAGCCCATCCCAAATAGCCCATAACTCAACCATGAAACTAGAGGTGATGCCAATGTGTCTGGAGAAGCCAAGAATCCAGGCTCCATCATCATTCCTGGATGCTTAATAGAAATATTGGGCATTCCCATTAACCATTGGCCAACAGCGCTTTCAGAACGACCAGCTTACAACACCATACTCTAGATTGTTTATCGGCGTAAGTGTACTTTTAGTCCCTACATTTTGGCTTTTTTCCATTTTAGTCCCTACATTTTAATTTCACCACTTTTAGTTCTTAAATCAATTAACGCGTGTTATTTTGGTTCTTTCCGTCAGTCAACAAACAGAAATATCTGAGGTGACTAACGGAGGAGTTAAATATTATTTAAAATCCACATCACCCATGACACGTCAACATATAAATTTAAAAAATTAATTTATTAATTTTAACTAAATAAAAAAAAATAAAAACAGAATTAAAAACTAAAATTTACATGAATTAAGATCTAAAAGTTTCTTGAACAAGAACACCAACCTAGATCTAAAAGTTTATCCCATTATTTTCTCTGCAGCCAAACAGTCAAATATCAAAAAGTACATAACAAAAGAAATGGCGGTATGTAACTCACTCTCACTCTCAGTTCTCTATGACAATTCAGTCCCAAAATTCAGCTCCAAGTCTTCACAAACCAGAGCTAAGCTTTTGATGAAGCTCAAAGCCATAGCTTCCACACCCACCAACGGTGTTGACCCTGTACCGTCTCCTTCAATCTCATTTCGCTTTCTCTTTCTCAAACCACAAAATCTAGATATACCAAATCACAACTTAAACCCAGATTTTCTCATCTTTCTAAGAAACCAACACAAAATCAACTTAAACCAAACACAAACCAATCTCCAGCAAGAACACAAACATAAACCCAACAGCAGATCTAGAGCAAACCCACAAATATCAAACCTAGAAAACAAATTAACCCATAAATTTTAGAACAAAAAATTTGAAACAAACAAAGACCATTAGAGCAAGATCCCTTCAAACCCAACCGATCCTTGCAACTTCCCAATACAAACAAACCCATATGAAACTGAGAACCTAAACCCATATAAAACTAAAACCATGACCAAAGATCTGAGATTTTGAACTTGAGAAGCCGAGTCTTCGATTGGAGGTGTCGAAGTCTTCGATTTCAGCGTGGTTGAAGTGAGCCCGTGTTTGAGATTCGATCTAGACGAAGTCCCATTCTCAAGCGCTCAATCAGTTAAGGAAAAGAGAAAGATCAAAGACCCATAAATCCATAAACCGAACCAACCACCAAAAAACAAACTCAGAAAACTAAAATTCCATAAATGAAAATCGGCTTTTGTGGGAGAGAGAGAGAGAGAGAGAGAGAGAGAGAGAGAGAACATATGAATGTTCTTTGGGAAGAACTTATTCTGATCTAAATTCATGTTACTTTTCATTTTTAATTATGTTTTTTATTTTGTTAAATTGAGAAATTATTATTTTAACTTATATTTTTTTTTCTTTTGTTAAAATTGAGAAATTAATTTTTTAAAATTATAATCTAATGTGGCACGGGTAATGAGTGCCACGGTGAATTTTTAATAATATTTAAGTCCTCCGTTAGCTACCTCAGATATATCTATCTGTTGACTAATAGAAAAGACCAAAATAACACGCGTTAATTGATTTAGGGACTAAAAGTTGTGAAATTAAAATGTAGGGACCAAAATGAAAAAAAACCCAAAATGTAGAGACTAAAAGTACATTTTCGCCTTGTTTATATGACTATTAAAACCAAATATAATAATTTGAATTATTAATGATGGCATTTTTTGTTCATGTCAGCATACGTGACAGTGACATATGCAACAAGGAGTTTAGCATGTCCTTGCAAGAATGTCTAAACCTTGCCAAAGGAATACACCTCAACCAGGCTACTCATAGAGCAGAAGGATAGTAATTGCCTCAACGAGGCTACTCACAACCTTAGAAGATCACATAAAAAATCAAAAACCAGAATCCATTTAATTTTGACAATAAAATTTTCAAGAAAGATTTTTGAGATATTACTTACTATGAAAATAAACATGAAATACAGGTACTGCAGGTGTATATATAAGTCGAACTGACTCGAACAAAACCTAACATGTGAGGTTTTATCAACTCCTTCTCGTAATGTATACAACTCTTGGTGGGTCTCGTGCATTGAAGATCTATACTTGACATACAGGCTGCTTCAACGATACACATGAATAACCCGCTATCTCTGCAATAGTATTAAGGAAATGGACCGACCCATAAGAATTATTAATAGTATGGCTTAATCGAATTGCAAAGATATATTATCCTATTTACGCTTAGTTAAAAAGAAAAAAAATGTGTGTCGTGAAGTCTATAAAAGCAAGATTGATACAAATTTGGTAGCACTTACTTCAAACAAATAGTTGTCACTCAACAGAGAATTATAAAAGAATATCGAAAGCAAACAACATTTGGCCTAGTTTGTAGTACGTAGAAAATGTTGGGTATCATTTTGAGCCAAATAACAATCAACGCATGGGAAAGAGGAGACAAAAATAGTAGAACGTCAAAAGGTGAGAATAGATGGGTTTGAGCAACAATTGGGATATGGTAAAAGATAGGAAGAGGAAAGAGTAAATTGATGTGACATTTAATAATAAGAGTCTTATCAAAAAGCTTGTAGAGAGCTTTTCAAAGTGTGTGTGCCCTAATTTATGATGTCAACTCATATTTTGGAGAATATGGTAAGAAATTAATGTGTAAGAGTCACACTTGGGTTATACTATTTAAGATAATAAGTGGGCTTGGTCTTTTTATAAGGTTTGTTATGATTTTTATTTAATTTTGAACTACAGCCCATCTTTTAGATAACAGTAAAAATAGGTTGAATGTTCAAAATGGGCATGAAACACCCTTGAACGTTTAGACCCCAATTAACAAATTATCAATTCAAGCTTATTATCAAACAATTAATGTGCGGAATATGAACATAAGCCAAATACAAAATTGATAAACAATCTAAGTCAAATATAAACACATCCACAGCAGTAAATATAAGGCAGAGATAAAAGGAAGAAAGATGCAAACACACGGACAACACACGATGTGTTATCGAAGAGGAAACCGAAGCCCTCGGCGTAAAACCTCTCTGCCGCCCTCCAAGCGGTAAATAATCCACTAAAGAATGTAGTTGGGATACATGAACAGCAGAAGACCCTCCAAGCCTAATCTACCCAATGTACCTAAGCCCTCCAAACTTCTTGCTCCAACGAGGTTACGCCGAACCTATTTCTTCTTTAGCTTCCCGGATTCCGCTACTAGACCATAGCATCAACCAATGTGAATTAGTTCCTTCCTAACTGCTTCCTAAACAGTACCAAATAAGCCTTCTCACAGATATGTGTATGGTGAGAAAAGGATTTGGCTAAAGCCCTCTCAAGAATATAACAATGGAGAGGAAGAGAGTAGAGGAATTTGAAAAGTCTTTAAGTAAAGATTGTGAATGAATCAATCTTATTTTTCTCTAGGGTTTCTCCCACAAAATTCTCTCTGGAAGCTCTCTACATTTGGTGGGTATAAGGGTCTATATATAGTGAGGTGAGAAAGGAATGCGAAGAGTCAGTTTTTCCCAAACAGGACTGGTTGGCGGCTTGGCCTCGCAACTGGTCTGAGTCGCGAGTTCCAGCCACGAGGTAACAGCCTGGCCAGCCTGGGTATTTTGTCCTGTAGTGCATCAGCTGGCAAAACGCTTCAGCTTCCCGCATGCTTGGCACGTGACTCTCATCTGGCGGCTTGCATCCGCGAGCCACTCGCGAGTTCCAGACATGAGTACCTGCATCTTTGCACATTGAGGAACATTTCTTCACATCTTCTCACATACTACCCTTACAATAATCCCACCTTAATACAGGGTTACTAAATGCTGAATTACAAGCAAATTGGCACGGAATAAAGCCAATAAGATGGTTGATTAAATTCAACCTTACATAGGTTAATGTGATCTTTTTGGTAACAGTAAAAATAACTTAATGAAAAGAAGTTAAAAAGACTACATGAAATATTAGAGGTCACATGGTGGGAGATCATGCACTCTCGCATGAGGTTTCTGCTTTTATATATACTAGACTTTGACCCGCGCAATGCGTGGGGTATTCCTAACAAAGCAACTTCTATTATAGAGGCATTTTATTTTGGGTTGCTTTTCTATTTTTTTATTTTTTAAATAAAAAAAGTCAATACTTTCTATTCAACCCAATTCAAGTTTGATGTGTTTTCTAGTTACATTACATTTCATTAAAATATCAAATTTTCTTTATTTTTTTTTAATTATTTCTCTTTCTTCATTCATTCTTGGGATACATAAAGAAAAAAAAAACTAAATGCAAAATGAATAGTGTCGGTGTAAATTTACATGGTTATATAGCAAACCTATAAATTTACATGGTTATATATGGATTAATGTGGGTCATTTTTGTGCAAAGCTGTAAATTTTACACATTCATCCATCATCCTCTTTCCCAATATCTCAATCTCTTGCCCATCATCCTCCTCGTCAAACTATCACCTCTGATTCATCCATCATCCTCACCATTTCGGCCGGCATGATGCTTAGTTTTTCTTTTTCTTTTTCCTTCTTTCCTTCAATGATGGAAAAGAGAGAGCGAACTGAGGGAGGAAAGTGAAAGAACTTTTACAAAATGAAGACCATAGACTCACCTGTTTGTACTCTCATGTTGCGTAAGCTTGTAAACTGAAGGAAATAAAAAGAAGAATGGTGCAAACTGGGAAGAAGGAAACAAATAACCAAAGTAGAAGAATGAGAAAGGAGAGAAGAAAGTATATTATATTATTATGGAGTGGAGATTTTTTTAAGGTCTTGTGGTGCAAATTAAACATTGGAAAGTGAAGCATTATATTTTAAAAGTGGATGAGATGAGACATGAGAGTGGCGGTTGGCAAGTGAATTAAGAGAAAAATAAAAGAAAAGAATTTTTTTTTTAATTTTTTTAATTTTTGTTGAGTTAATATTTTATATAATAAATGTTACTTTTATAATATTTTACAATAATTTCATAAATAAGTTTAGTTGTTAATATATTAGAAATTGTTTTAGGCCCAAAAAAAATAATTGTGTATGTGTGTGTCTATATTTTATTGTTTTAGAAATTGTGATTTTTAGATTATTTTATTGTGTTGAAAACTAAAATAGATCCACTGCTGCAACATATTTTGAAAGTGAGTAGGTAAAATAGATAAAGTAACTTTTTGTGGTGTCAAATAGCTAAATTTTTAGCTCCATTGCTATGGATTCTCTTCTAACCTTCATTTTCCTATATCTATAACAACAGTAGCACCACCTTTGCAAATAGTTGGGTGTCCTGGTTATTGGCTTCTTAGCTTTAGGAGCATCATAATTATAGAATGATTTCTATTCCAACATAGCTAGCTCCTAGTATTCCATCCAAAGATTTCATATCAACCTGGAATGAAGGGCTTTTGTTATTAGTTTTTGCATAAGAAGTTGAACAAAACTTTAATATTGAAAATCACAAATTGAATGAAATTATAGAGAGATATTTGAGAGAGAGAGAGACATGGAGATTAAGTATAGTACCATGTAATTGTAACTTTTTGGTTCTTTGATTTGGTAGGACCAAACTCCCAACACTTTAAAATCACCATTTCTCATCAACAATAATTTTCTTAAAGAAAAAATGTAGTCATATTTGCAATTGACATATGCATTCAGATTTACATAAATAAACCCTATCTCATACTCAAATTAATAACCAACCCCCCGTTCTCCTCCAAATAAATCACACACAAACAGTGCTTCAAAGGAAATTAATGGCCAAAGCCTTGATTATATTTTGCATCCAATTCGAAACCAAAGCCTTAATCATATGTTAGTAGCAAATTTGGAAATAAAATTTAAAACTTTAATAATAATATTTTGAAAGTTAAGATAGTAGCTTGAAGTTGTAAAACTGGGTGACACTGGTTTGACAGTGGTAAATTTCCTTAAATTTCTCTCTCTCTCTCTCTGAAGGAATTTTAATGATCTTGATTAAACCTTATAATCAACACAATAAGAAATAGAGAAAGCAAAAAGGTAAAGGAAACATTAACGAAAGACATTTCAATTAAACATTAAAAAAACCACAAAATAAATTAGAAAACAAATAGAAAGCCAAAGGTTATATACGCCAAAGGAAAGTATCCAAAGGAGGAGCATAACCACATCAATTAACTATGCAATCAAAGTAACAGTATTTGAATAGGAAAAGCAATCGTGGGAAAAAAATGAACTGGGAATTGCATTAACTATTGGCAGAAACAGTATTTGAAGAAGGGAAAAAATTACATTATGGTAACCTTGGGTATATATTGTTGAAGAAAATTCAAATAAGGTATATGTAAAGAAGCATCTAGAAGAAGTCCTATAAACAAATAGAAAAAAGAACAAAATAACTCATATAAGAAATGTGTAAAAGAATAAGTACCTGTTTAGTGACAGATTGTTGTACAGAGAGAAGCGGCATCCAGCGTTGTAGATGTGGTTGGTAGCATAGTATGCAGATTGTAATATTAATCACATAACAGTCCTGAACCATTTCAATCCTAAAATCCAAAACAAAAAAAAAAATAAACAAAAAAAAATTTCTAAGCCAAATACCTAAATCAATCAATCAAACCAAATATCCAAACATAAAGCATATTTAACACTCAATTAAAAAGAAAATTACCGATGATGGTTCAAATAAAGTGGAAACTATACCTGGTAGTATTGTTTCTACTCAAACTTGGATTGCTTCCAAGGATTTGTCTTTTCATCTACAAACCCATAATAGAAAAGCTAAAGAAAAACCCTTTAATTTTTTATTACAAGATTTGGAATTGAAATCAATCAATGACAAATGAAATTTAAAATTGAATCCAAGAGAGTTAAATAAATAAACACTGATGGAACAATTGGAAACTCTTCGCCAAGAGTACTTATTCAAGAAGCGTAAAAGAAATTGAAGAGATAAAAAATACTCTACTCTCTATGTGGTTGAAAAATTACCCAAAACAATTTTAACTCGAAAATCCAAAACCAAACCAAAGCAACACAAATACCCTAACCATAAACCAAATCTAATCCAATAAACTTAATCAAAATCAAATCTAACTCAAATGCCTAAATCGAACCTATAGTACCAAACACCCAAACATAAATCATAGTTACCGCATAATTTTAAAACGAATAAAGAAAACCTTTACCGGTAACTGTTCCGGCTTCATGATGATGGTGGCTGCCTGAGATTTCTCTCTTTCGATCCCTGTTTTTCTTCTATTTTTAAATAGTGTAACATTCTTAACGGGTTCATTATCTCAACTAAAGGCTCTTTTCTTCTTTTAAAAAATGGCAGCTTGACTTTGGCGAGAGAGACACAAAAACCTAAACTAAAACCAATCCAAACAAATATAAAAAAAAACTTGATCATATTTAATGCACAAACTAAAAAGACCTAAATTAAAACCACTCCAAATAAAATATCAAATTATGATCATATTTAATGAACAAACTAAAAAATGAAGAGAAAAACTTACAGTTAGTGGTTCCGGCATGATGATGGTGGAAGGATTGTCATTAGTGGGAAGTCTGCCTAATATTGACTTTGTTCTCTGATTTTTTTTTTTTTTTTTTTTGGTTTAGTAATCACTAATCAAGCAGTAACAAACGAAAAAGAGATTCATTTAAAAATAAATGCAATAGAAGATGGTTAATTGACAATCGCAACTCTTTATTGATCCAACATGAGATCAAAACATGCATAAAAGGAAATAACAATAATACATGAAGAAAAAATAATTATAGCAATAATTACATGACAAATTGACAATCAAAATCAATTCAATTAACTACCCAAACCTAACCCTAAATCAACTCAAACATTTAAAGCAATATTAAAAGAAAAAATACCTATAATGGTTTCAGGTGATCTAATTGGAAGATGTCAATTTTCTCTCTTTCCAACTCTTTTCGCGTGCCTACTCACGATCTCTCTCGTTTCCCTGTCTTTTCCCTCTCTAGACCTAAATTATGTTTGACGCCATATTTAAATAAATAAAAAAAATAGAGATTATACATGTTGACACAAGGGTTGGATTGACGCAGTTGGATGACAGATTTCCCAAAAAGCTTTCACCTTCCATGCCTTTCTCTTTAACGGATTGTCTCAATTTGGGTTTTCAAATCGTTCCTTTTTCTTTTTCTTTTTCTTTTTTTCTTTTTTTTGTTTTTTTTTTAATCTCTTATAATTATGAAACTGTGTTAAGTAAACGGTTAATACCAAACTGGTGTAGTGTTTGGGTTTGAGTTTTTAGATGGGTGAAAAACTATGACTTTTCTGAGCTTTCTCTTTTAATATGTATACATGTCAAAATTTTAAGCATGCTTTTTTTTTTTTTAAATCATCAATAAATCTACACTTTACAGTAATTGATAAAACATGAAAGCAAACGAAAAAAAAAGTGCAAACCTAACAAAAATATGCCAAACAAAACTAAAATCTAACCAATACAACTATCGAAGAAAACAGAACTCAATAAACAGAGCAAAATAAATGGGAAATTAGGATAACAGGTAGCCAAACCTTAGACCTTGATTGAGAGATTCTTTTTGTGGAAGACCCAATGGGTAGGGAATCAGTAATCTACATTTGGAGAAAAATATGGAAGAGAGAGAGGGAATTAGTTGAGAAGATGGAATATGGTTGTTGTGGGGACCCGAGGACCGAGGAGGGATATAACAAGTTGTGACTATCACTATAGAAGCATTCAAAGCCCGAGGAGGGGATTTGCCCTAGGATAGGAGGAGAAGAGACAAAATACTTCCTAGAAGTCCGAATGGAAAGGATGATGTTTAGAGAGAGAGTCAAGGTAGTTGAAGGAAGTTTCCAGTGAAAGCTCATCTATTGCCTCCGCATTAAATGACTGGCAATAGCTTTATCGCTGCATTGATGAGGAAGTGACCTGAACAGTAGAATTCATAGCTAAGCAGCTCTTTCTACCACCTTTAATAGAAGTTTAAGGGGACAAGTGTCCTAAGGAGAGTCTAGAGGATTGTAAATGAAGGGCTAGGATGCAATAAGCTTAGGAGTATATAAAAAAAGGGAACTTCCAGATAAAGGGATCCAAAAAGATAATCAAAGTATAGAAATTAGAGCAAGAACAGTGAAAGAAAGAAAGAGAACAGTGTATCTCCAAGCATAAGAACTTCGTCCTCGAGCGAGCTTGTAAAGAGCCTTTTATATATTTAATCTTGGACTTTCGTTCATTCCTTCCCTGTTTGTATCCTCGGGATAAGCCCAACTCGTTTTACCCCACTCTCTTTACAAATATCTATTGATTTGGGCCTAGCTGGATAGCACAAATTTTACTATTCTAAGTGGGCTTGGGCCACCAGATTTATGTGTCATTACAGTTGTATAAACTACTAAACCTATATATTTTTCAATAGGGATAAAAGAAGAACCCTAGAAAATTACATTCAGCAGAGGGAAAAAGGATCTGCAAATAGTTTTATACAATTTGAAATGGTAATTGAATAGGAAAAAAGAGGGGGGGGGGGGGGGGGGAAGAGCATGCCTACCTTTTGAATTGTCTGTTGTTGCAGAGAATGAATGGGATAGCTTTTGAATCGTCTGTTGTTGTAGAGAACAAACAAAGTTTTTAAATTTTCAAGTTTTTTTTTTTCACTTCCTTTTGGATTTTCTTTTTTCCTCCGTTTGTTGGTTTGGAACGGAACATGCAAGCAATAAGACACAAAACAAAGAGAGAATTCGAAAGAGGAGAATTGAACCTGCTATTATGACCTGTGTTTATATGGAGTTGCAGAGAAGAAATGGAAGTTAGAGTGAGTTTGAACTTTTGATTAGGAATACGGTGTTTGGGATTTTCGGTTTGTGTTTTTTTTTTTTTTTTTTTTGTTAAGTGGGTTTTTGTTTTTTAAAGACGTTTGATGAGAGGAAGACTCTCCAAATAGTGCACCGTACGGTTTTTTTAAAGTATAAACTCTATACGTGGTTGTTTTTAAAGTGGTCTTTTTTTCTAACATGGCAGCACCTCCTTAATTGCAGGAAAAAATTTTTGTTTTTATATATAGTATTAGATACTAGTCGCAAACCCACACGATGCATGAGAATTATAATTATTTTCTAATACGGTATAATGTATTACTTATTATCTAAAATTTATTGAAGATAATTTGTTCTCCTTAAAAACTGAACTATTTTTAAAAGTATTATCCACCCGTTCTATTATTTTGGGTTTTTTTTTTTTTTTTATATTTATTATAGAAACTTGGGGGTGCTTGATTGATATTATTGTTTTTTTTTTTTAAATGGTCTATATTGTTGAAGCTTTTGTTATAGTGTTTTATGTTTTGCTTTTCTTTTGGTACAACTAAATGTTTTTAAGTTTTAAATTAATTATTCAAATTTCTCATTCTCTTAAGAAGATTATTATGATAATTAAACTTAATCACAAATATACAATTGATAGTACTCAAATAATTGATAGGCACATTCAAATACATATCCATGTAGATTGTATTTTGATATAAATTCAAATTCTCACATTCAAAATATCTAAGAATTAACTCAATTAAAATTATAAGAGGGAGAGAGTGTGCATGTGATGGGAAACTCAAAAAATACACCACCTCAACCAAAAGTAGAGATAAAAAAAAAATAAAAAAAATAAAAAATAAAAAAAATAAAAAAAAAAACTTCATCAATCTAAAGGGGGCAGAGAGAGAGAGAGAGAGAGAGAGAGTAATCACATTTTTCTTAGCAATTGAACCAAAAAAAAAAAAATTTCTCCTGGATTAAAATTAGTAACTAAACATATTAGAACCAATGTATGTTATAACATAAAATCATCGAACCAAAGAAGCAATTACTGAACAACAATAAAACTACCAACAAAGGACCCAAGACTTGTTTTATTTATTTAAAATTTACTTCATTTTCTTAGCAATCAAACAAATAGGTGTATAGGCTTCTCGTTTTTTATTTATTTATTTTAAAAGGTGCATGTATAGGCACGTGAAGTGAAAGAAACCCACTGTGCAAGCCTAAAGTGGTTTAGAACTTCTCTTTGCAAAGTGACATTATGGACAACAATTTACCACTTCTGAAATTCAAAGAAAGGGTAGGCTTTTTGGTAGAGTAGTCAAGACAAAGGAATAGATTGTTAAAATCATTAAGACCTGGTTCTAAAATCTAATTGAAGTGATGGGTGATTATTTGGTAGTTTTTAATTTGCATGTTCTAAATGGTTGCCAGTTGAGGTTCTGTTACTGATACAACAGTTAGGATTCAAAAGTGTTTTAATTATAATTAAGTTGTATCGATCTAATGTTATCTAGTTAGATAGATTTAGCCAAGAGTATTCACTTGTACATGAACCAATATCAAAATAATGATGGTGAACTCAATTTGTTTGTCTTATTGTTTCAAAAACTACAAACAATAATGTACTGGATTCATTTGCTGGATTTTGCATTGCTCTTGCTAAGGACATCATTTGTTGCTTGGTTTTTTTAGTCTCTTTTAGCCTTTGTTCCATTTATTGAAGGTATGCTCTTGTAGTTTACTACTCTTCGAGCTTTCCTAACTTAGAAATGTCTCTGGCCACTTAAGAAACCTTTATTGTCAAATTCCCATGTATTTGGATCAATGTTCATAAATCCTACAAGAACCAAATTCCACATTTAGAATTACCAAAATCAGATAAAAATTAAACCCCTAATAATGTTTTGAGATTTTCTATTACCTTGTGACACACAAACCCATCAAACTTTTAAGGCAGATCTATTATTTTCTATTGGACTGCAAGATCAAATTATTATGTGCTGCACAGGGTAAGAAACAATATGTCATAGTATTTATGATTGTCAAAGCCAAATAGAAATTGAGAAAGTTCCCATTGAGTTAAAAAATATGAAATTAGTAGTTAGAGTAAAACTACAGTATATACTCTATTATTGTTTCAAAACTATTAGAGGTAACTACATCAAATTTTGTTTTTCTTTTCTTCTTTTGTTTACATAGAGTTAAACAAATGTCAGATGTAAGAAAACTAAAATGTCAAAGATAAACAAATTGAACAGGTAAAACATAAATATAAAATAAAAATTGTACAACATGAATGTGAAGTAAGAAGTTCTTGTAGAGATTTCTAATCCTTGAAAACCCTTCTCGTAATTGACAAACCAAATCCTAGCCACCCATTGTCAGCAACCCACAAAAAAATCATATCAGCCACAAACTTTTTATATTAATCCAATGGAAAATTTGAAGTTGGGGAAAAAGAAAAAATAAGAAGGGAAAGAACACACCTCAGAGGGACTTTCCAAATCTGATGCCACAGTGGCAACTTTTGAGGAGGTAGAGAAAGAATAATTGAAAATTTATAATGTTAAAAATAACTAAGTTAATTGTAGGAGTGGCAATTGAAGGGTTTGAACTTCAAAAGAGCCAATCGGTTTTGAAGGGGAAAATGAAGAGTCGAGAATTGGAAGAGGGGGAAAATGAAGAGTTGAGAATTGGAAGAGAGATGAATTAATGGTGAGTTGGATTTAATGAGTTACAGAATGTGTAAGGTTGTTAATAATGAGTTGGATTTAATGAGTTAGAGAATGTGTAAAGTTGCACTATTTATTTATATATATTGATATTGTTTAAAATAAATAAATAAATAAAAGGTGACATGGCTGATGATGTGACTCAACTGGAGCGTAGCAACAATAAATGCTACGCTGCAATTTATGCTCCAATAAATGCTACGCTTCAACTTTCAGATATATATAGATTGATTGTAGATTATCAAAAAAAAAAGAAATAATCATAGTTCCAACAATCTATTGTTAAGTGTTTGATATGCTCATTTCCTTTTTTTTTTTTTTTTTTTGCTTTCCTATGTTTTTTTGACCTACCTTAAAGCTGTTTGCTTGACATATTTAAAGAAAAAAAAAATGAAAGAAGGGATGGGAGGAGAGAAAATATCGCGGGTGAGGGCAACAAGAGCACCGTAATTGTTCGTGTGGGCTTCACCTTTTTGAGTTTGAGCTCTTAAGCTGAAAACTAAAGCAAACAAATATTTGAACTGAACACATTGTTGGGTAAGTCGAGAAAAATAGGGACTAAGAAATGAGATATGAATTAGAGTTTTGAGTGATTAGAATTGAATTTTGAGAATTGAGTTTTAAATGATGCTCAAACCAAACACCCCTCTCTTTGCGCTCTGTTTATGTAGTTGGTAGAAAATTGTACTTTTACACTACTTATTTTTCCAAAAAAAAAAAAAAACCAATGAAAATGAACTCTTCCAAAAACTAGACAAACCATTTGATAAGTATTAAGTAATATTTGAACTTAAAATAATTTATTCATGCCAACTGAATTTAATTTTTATCATTTTGTTGCATATATGCATGTAGAAGTCTCAATGAATCATAGTATATTTACATCATATTATACTGAACAGTTTAACAATCATAGATGAATAGGATTAAGATAGAAACAATAAACTAAGTTGCATGTGGCATTAAGTATATCACTTTATACAGATAGAAGATGAAACAATTCGAAATAACTTTTTTACAGCTATAGATCTAAGATGAGGAATCTGTATCAGAATCCAAGCCTGTCTAAAAAGTGATCTACACCAATGCTCATGGGGATGCTTCACATGCATCAGAAAGATGCCAAATTGCAGACAACTAGAATTAGCATCGTACACTGGAGCATAGGTCTCAAGTGCTGCATACAAGGGCTCAGCAGCCTTTGGCCTGCTCACCATCCCAAGAAAAATATCTGATGTGGTGAGATAAGAATCACCATAAAAATGTAAATTGGTATCCGTCCTTGTTGCAACAGCATTCCCTTCCAATGACACTCCCACAAATGTGCCTGCCATAGTTTGCAGTGTCAGCAGTTATCAACTTTCAGGCTCCTAGAATGGGGAAAAGTACAGAAAACAACATCTTTGAGCAACACTACCTAGCAAATATGAATATTGCATCCCCCCCCCCCCCCCCCCCCAAAAAAAAAAAAATATATATATATATATATATAATTAATTATTTATTTATTTTAGGCTGATCTCTGAAACTAAAGATTTTGGTATCTTCTTCTAGTCTCTTCACTATTTGCATTTATTTTAGGCTCTTAATCTTTAAAAAAACCTTACGCTTCCAATTCAGTTCAAAACTTTAAGATGTTGATTACTATAAAAACGGGCAAGAAGATTTAATCTTAAAAGAATCAAAGATATAAAGCAAACACAAAAACAACAAGAATAAATTAAGTAATTCTGTTATGGTCGCATAGGAGAATACAAGGTAATTCACAATCTATTGAAATTAGAACTATGATATATATCTTGCCTCCCTCACCTAAATGAAACTGTCCTAATAGAACCATTCCTTCCCCTACCCACCCCACCACCAAATGCCAGCACAGAGATGTGTGAACATCTAATGTTGAAATTCTACCATAAAACACTGGAATACAGGTAGATTAGTATCAACTAATGTGCTAGCATTCACTTAATATGTTTTTCACAACAATTTCCTTTAGTTTTAAGTCCAGCAATTCATGGAGCCAATGCCCAACCTTAATCAACTGGATTGAGGCTTAGTAAAGTCACTAATTGATATGAAGCCATAAATAGGAACCATGAGGATGCAAATTCCAATGTTCCCACAATTTTTCTCCATTTTCAAGAGATTGCAAAATCAACAAATAGCAGAAAATGATTGAATAAAAGAAGCCTATGGCATGCTTCAAGAGCCCAAAGAACAATCCTTAGCCATTTGGATGTCAATTGTCAGTCGATTCCAAAGATTTGAACAAGATTTTAGGAACATTCAGTCTGCTTTTCTCTCTCCCCCTTGTTTTTCTCTCTTACACTTGTTTGATCATTGTATTTTGAATTGATTGTACTTCTCTCTTAGTGCACCACCAGCATGCTTTTTTCTAATAAAATTTTTCTTTATCAAAAAAAAAAAAAAAAGATTTTAGGAACATTCAGATCACAGCCAATGATACTATAATAAAAGGTTCACAGTTTGTAACCTCTAAAGATCTTCATTTTTTCTTTTTATGTTAAGCCATCATACACAATAGCGTGTTAAATGCATGTATATTTCTAAGTATTCATGTAACCAAAAGTTACAAACACACAAAACTTAAATCATGACACAATACCTTTGCTACAACTGTATGTATAGCACATTCCAGAACCTCAATCTCCAGCACGAAGATCTGCTGTAGCAAGACCTGTAGCACGAAGATCTGCTTCTAGCACTCTCCCTACAGGTCCTGCTGCAGCACTATAACTAGCTCCAAGAGAAAAATGCATGTGACTACAAATTGTCTTCATAGCTTTTGATTCATGAAGCACAATTATGAAGTCCATGAGCTCTCCTCCAACCTGGGAACACATATTAATTACAATTATTAGCTAAAACATAAATTGAGCAAGTCTTGATAAACAATTAGAATTTCACAAATAGTTAAAAGGAACTCTTGCCAAACTCATGCATATCCTAGATTTTTTTTTTTTCAGGCCTTCTACCTAAGATTGACACTTACAGACATTATAGTAGTAATAATAACAAAAAGAAATTAACACTAAAAGTAACATGACAATTTTGGGGTTACCTGAGCACCCCATACTAAACCAACAGAGAATATGGCCGATGAGGTGGACCATGATCCATCTAACCTTCGAGAAACGACCAAGCCTGTGCCAAGTTTGTAAGCAAGTAGAACACCAGCTTTAGCTACAGTTAAAATTGCCAGGCCTTTTGCTCCTTTCAAAATTGCCAAGGGTATCGACTTGTCAGGATTCAACCTGTCTGGAAAAAAAAAAGGGAAAACCACTTTGCAAAGGACTGCATATTTAAAATGTTGGTGCAAAGTATGAATTTCTAAAATACCATTATAGTCCAGTTGACATGCACGTGAAAAGAAGCAAAGAGTAAACACAGAAACAAAGTTCCAAAATAGAATCTATGACCTAGCAAGAACTACCTATTAGAATTTTACAATCCTATCTCTTTGACATTACAAAGCAGGAAAGAGATTATAGTTTTACAAAGATAAAACAAGTTGACATGTAAAAGCAAGTTGAGATGCAAATGAAAATCACACCTAGCAACAGCTTCTCAAAGTATTGGAGGCCTTGTATATCTCATGTTCCATAGACAAACCAAGTGGAAGATTCAACCATCCTCTTGTGCAAGTCCAATCTATCACATCATGCTTTGCTATTTGCCCGGCATTGCTGATGGTGTTAATAAGAACACCCTGTAATGGATCAAGCCTATCATAGCAGGCATCACAAACCCTCTGGGGATCCCTCTCCCTAAACATCCTTGTAAACACTATAATTAACCCCACTTGATCCACTGGGCTCAAGGAGTGGTGTGGCACTAGGTATGTAAACAGAGGACAAGAAGGTATCGCTATTCTTTGCAAACCCAACAAATGAAACATTTAAAGTGGGGAGTAACGACTACTAATTTGAAATGAAACTCGGAATTTTGTTCCAGCCAGACAAAATGGCAAAGATACCATTGAACACATTCTACAAGATAACCTTAGGATGATGTATATTATTATTATTATAAGGTTGAACCAAATTACAAGTGTTATCACTTGAATCATATCCTTCTCCATCAACAGCAAAGTCATCATCTTAAAATGCGTGATGTGGTGGAGAGGACTTTGAGTTTGAGTCCCATGGAGAGTCAGTGTAGTCATCAACATCGTGGAATTGGGCATTATTATTATTATTATTATTATTATTATTATTATTATTATCAACAACCTTAGAAAGTGAAGAATAAGAAACTCTGCTTGTATCAAATTTTGCCATGGCCCATACACACGCTTTTCTTTTTCTACAATTAAAGCCAACCCCACCAGGTTCTTTTAACAAAGCAGAGCTCAGCAAAGGCCTAAGCAAAGCACTGAAATTTGAACATAGGTGCCCTCTCAGCAACAAAAATAACACAATTATACAATAATTAACAATAAAACAAAGTAAGCCCATTAATTAATTAAGCTGATTATTCAGATTAACTTGGCAATTAGATTAAGCTCCTAGACTAGGATTGGAATTATAATTAAAATTTCCATAACATTGGAGTACACCTCAGCTACAAATATAAGACAGATACAATAATAAACAAACTCCATTTAAAATCAAGCAAGCCTGTTAATTCATAATAAAGCTGAATATTCAATTCGAATGAGCTTGGCAATCATATTAAGGTCCTAGAACTACTAATATTAAAATTTAGGATTCGAATATTCCCAAACAATAATTAAAAGCAAAGGAAGCTGAATTGAGGAATTACGTATAATATGAACCCTAACAACAACAAGAACATAGAAAGTTTGGTTCAAATTAGGGTTTTGAAAACAGTAGAGACATGTTCTATAGACTGGGTTAGGGCTGTCCACGGGTTAGGCCAGGTCGGTTTTGGACCCGCCGACATCAGGTAAAGGGCGGAGGAACCTGAAATCGACTGCGGGAAAAATCGGTCGAGTCGGTTTCAGGTGAGAGTGAGCGTCAGTCGAGCCGGGTCGATCACCGGAATAAAAAAGGCATCGAAAAAAAAAAAAAGCGTCGCCAGAATCTAGGAAATCTCGCCAAAAACTGGAAAAACCCGCCGGAATCTGGAAATCTTGCCAGAAACTGGAAAATTTCACCAGAAAGTGGAAAAACTCGTCGGAATCTGCATTTTTTTGCTAAAAACTGCCTGGATTTTTCTGGATCCGGCTAAATCCTACTAGATCTAGCCGGATCTCGTCGAGATTTCACCAGATCTGGCTTGTTTTTGCAGGATTTGGCTGAATTTTTTTATAGCTCTAGTCGGGTTCGGGTTACTCGGGTTTTGGAGATGCAAACCCGCCACTCAACCCGCCAGCATTGGTTTTTAAGAACAGAAACCCGCCGCCGACCGACTAGACCTTCTATAACACCCCATAATTTATTCTTATACGTAAATTAAAAAGGATGCCCACAATTAAATGGATTTAATTGATTTAGGCCTAAAATATTTAAATCTGATAATTAGTATGGTATAAAAGGCCCAAGTGAGATGGCATAGGTATATATATATGGGCCTCGATAAGCTTTAAAAAATAAATAAATAAATAAAACTCTAACATTTTACCTCTTAAGCTACACGTGCATACATTTGAGGTTTCCTTTTGTTTCAACCGCAACACACTAGTGAACTTTTCTTTCTTCTCTGTGGCTGTGCGTGGAAACTGCAGGTAAGGTTTCTCTTGCTCTAAATTTAGGAAGTTTGAATATTTAATGGCTAGTAATTGTCCCACACTTACAAGAAAGACTTGGGTTTACACATGAAGTTATTTTAGTACATATAGACATCAGTCCATGAACCTAATCTATCATTATATTAATGAAAAAAGGCTAATATAATTGTTATTATATTAGATTAGGAATGATGCAATGGCTGTATGTCAGGAAAGGCGTACTCCACAGGCTTTGAGAGTTGTATCTGATAGAGTAATAGGGTTGAACTTTATCAATTTAAGTTTGTCCCCATGTGAAAGGGAAAAGATTGCTTTATGGTTGATATTTATTTTCTTTATCATCCTTCTAGTGACGTGTATTCATCTCTAACTTATTGTAGGAGGCAGCAATGCTTTTCAAGCCTAGTATATCTTTTTAGTCCCTATAACGTAGGCATAAGAAATTATATATTATCTAAGTTAACTAATTTGTCATCCACGCATTGCCATTGTTCAGAAATTTGATCAGTAATATCTTTAAACTTTGCGGCAAAAGGGGAATAAAGGGCTAGCTATGGGATTGATAAATTAAGATATAATATTAGCTTCAACTATATATTAGATTGATCAAAATATCTATCATTCAACTATATTGGAGTTTCCTGAATATCTATGATTAAATTAATGGAAAAAATCTAATTATGCAGCAATATTTGTAAGCCCAAAAATTTGACAAAGCTGAAGTGTATCTCAAAGAATCAAACATCTCTGTAGGCTTTAATATAGATAGATAAAACTATTTAAGTGTGAGAACAGAATCATAAGTGGAAAATTTGTGTATTAATGGACCTATGTTTGGTGCTGCTAGGTTCTAATTCTACTGATTTATTGTGACTCAAGGGTGGTTGATTTCATTTTTGCAACTAAGAGGTAAGTGGTGTTTACTACTTTTGGGGGTTTTCTCAAACAATGTTGATTATTAAACTATTTTATATAAAAGAAATATGTTGATATTCTATATATAAGTTGATATTTTATAAATGCTTGATGTTCACATTGACTATTCGTTTTATGAAAAACTTGTGGGATAACCTAAATTTATTTAAACTTGTATATGTGAATATATCCTTATATTTTTTAGAAGTATGAATGGATTATTTTTGTGAGCATCTTGAATGGATTATTTTTGGGAGTATCTTGAATTTATTTTGAATCCTATAGCAAGTCATGATTAAAAGCTAAATGTTGTATTAATCCTTAGTAAGAGACAATCATACTGTAGCTAATCCTTAGCAAGAAACGGTCTTAGAAAAGGGGGACAGTGCACAATTGATAGCTCCTTAGCAAGGGATTGTACCTTCAGGTTCCAAAGGAACTACCCTTAAGAGAAGGGAAGAAAAGGGGGTTCCAGTCCTAAAAAGGGACAGCACAACCCTGTCAACGGGGAGTAAATGTTGACCACGAGAAAAGTCTAGGAAATTGTTTATATGATGGTATTGGTATGTTATGATGGCTCACAATATAATGATATTTTTATATGAAATATTTGATGTTAAAATATTGATGGGTTACAAGTTATAACTTTGCTGTATGAATTATTTATTTAAAAAGGTTTGTTCACACACCCAAATGTTAGTGAATTCAACATATTGAGTTATCTCAACCCCCTCCCCCTCTTTTATTCCCCTTACAGATATATTAGAGGGATCATTGGAGTAGAGATTCTTGGAAGACAACTGTTACAAATTATATTGTGAAACTGAGGATTTCATTATTATTTTTATGGTATTGAATATTGTACTGGAGAATTATTTTGAAGATATTTTATCTTTAGTGGAATTAGAGCTCTGAAATTGTGATGAGATTTTAGGTTGTTGGTTACATTTATTTAATATTTTTATGAATTATTTAGATTGAATAGACATTTATTATTTATGATTTTGGTGCGTTACACCTTCGGTTTGAGCCGGCGTTGGGCAGTTTGGCCGGGTTATCGGGCTTCGGTCAGGTTTGGACAGCCCTAACTAGGGTTACCTTAATTTCAAAGAAGAAAATAATAAAAAAAAGAAAGACAATACCTTATTATTAGGCTTCAAATCCAATTATGTTTAGGTTATCGCCTCCTCGGCCTATGATGTTCAATATTGAACGAAAGCCGCAAACGAAGAATGAAAAGACACCAAACAAACAAGGAGGAAGGAGAAGAATTTTAAGATTTTGATTATGCTGGCACGTTGTCACAAAAAAAAAAATTCTCTATACCAGGCAACAACAAAAATAGGAGACATAAAGATGCAATCCCTAATTCGAACTAGTCAACCTACCCATAGTCCTTAATTCACCAATTTCACCTCTTGCACTTCTACTCTTTTATATATACCTACCCATAGCCCTTCATGTCATCTCATGTCAAATACAACAGACCAAAAATAATTTCATTTACCTTCAATCTTTAGACAATACCTACCTAGCTTTTTCATTCTTGTTTCATCTAATCATAAATCATATGAGTTAGCTAGAACAATTATGCTTAAATATATTTACAAAATTATCAAAAACCATCTTACACAAAATATTACAACATTATCCATGCATCACACGGGCAACTTACTAGTCTATATCTATATAATACTAAAAGCTGAAGCGTAGCATTTAATATTGCTACGCTCACGTTGAGCCACATCAGCAACCACGTCATTACCTTCTTTTTCTTGAATTTCTCCTACAATTTTAAAATAGTTTTTCTAAATTTAAAAATGCTAAAAAAATGAAAAATAATTCTCAGCCTTATCTACACAATAAAGCCCAATCTTTATAACTTTAATTTCACAATAAAGCTCAAGCCCAAGCCCAAGCCCAAGCTTGTGTTTCACGGTTTCAAATTCCCTCTCTGTCTCCTCACCTTTTGGTTTATTGTGTTTCATGATTTCTGTCTCCCCACCTTTTAAATGGCAACCCTTCATCAGTGTTAATTTTTCAGTGGTTTCAATTCCTCAACGGCAACCCTTCAGCTTTTGCTATCTCCAGTCTCTTTGTTTTCCCTCCTTTATCTCCTCCTCTCCTCACACTATATTAATATTGACAAAAGCTAGACGATTAAGTTCAGGAAGCTATGCTCTATTCTTGTGACTGCCTCGCATAATAATTCAATGTAAGGATTAGATTATTTTGATTGATTTTTTTTTTTCTTTTTAAAATTTGTTATTGCCTCTTTCATGCTGTGATATGGATGATTTTCATGTTGATTTTTCATTGTACTTGATTTTTTTTAGGATGTTTAATTTTTGATTGCTGGGTTTTTTAATTGGAGCTCTACCTCTTTTGTATTGTGGGTCGTATATGGGTTAGTGTGATTTTGATTTCTTCATGCAGTGTTGTGTGGATACCTCAACAATTTGGTTTAATTAACATGTGGGGAAGTTCTTGCTAGACATACACCAACTGGGTTTTTTAATTGGAATTCTACCTCTTGTGTTGTGGATCATATATGGGTTTATATAGATATTGTTCAATGAGAGAGGCTAAACAGTTCATGAGACATATGGCCAGACAGTTTATGTAACCAAATGAATATTTGACTCTAATAGTTAGAGAAACTGGATATGAGGGGTTGCCCCAAATCAATAAAAAGTGAATCAGCGTGGTCCAAAATTTCCCATATTCGATGTTTTGGTAATGACGCTATTAAAATTCATCGTAGCTGCGTAGATTGGTCCAAGACAGATCCTAGCCATAAGTTTTCTCATATTGAATCAACCAAACAATTATCAAAGATTGCCAAATTCCATTTCAGTTTGTTTTTTTTTTTTTTTTCTCTCTTAAATTTCCAGTTATACTTTAAGAAGTAATAATAAAATGGAATGTTTTGTTCTCTTCAATTGCAAATGATCAAAATTCAAGAGCTCATGTGATGACAAACCAAATAAGAGAAGCTCCAGATTTGTTTGCACAATGGTAATACAAAAACAATGTGGTTAGTCCATCTTCTACTCTTTCTCTTTTCTTTTATAGATTTCTTTTATTTTTTCTCTGTTTTATTTCCAAGTGTAATTCCCAAATTTTGAATGTGTCTGTAGGGTTATTTGATGATTATCCAGTTGGGGAGAGATAAGAAATTTTTTTACCTACAAACAAGTTCAAACATTTAAATTTCTCCTTCTGCCCAAGTCATTATTTGCTCTCTCAGCATAACACAATGCAAGACTAATGCAATGATATATTTTTCTAACTTAGATTATTAGGAGAATTTATGTGAAACAATCTTGGACAATATTAAGGGTCTACTTAGATCCATAGGAAATTTTAGGAAACATATGCATAATTTTTTAGATCTGTACAATTTTCACTTGCCCAAACTCAAACACTCAAAAAGACCTCATACAGTCTAAGTTTCATAGACTACAATTTTTTTTATTTTTTATTTTTTTACAAATTCCTGATGCAATAAGCTATTCTTGGTATAAAGTATGCATAATAAAAGAACACCAAAATTTGCTTAAAATTCTGCAGGGCAAGAATTCTGTTATTATAAAGAAAACAAACTTTTCCCTGTTCTAGCTGCCTTGACGAAGTTAAGCAAGAAGTATCATATTCTTTTTTCCTTTTCCCATCTTGGATTTGTTCATTTTTCCTGATAAGTAATGTCTGTAATTCCGTTTATCAAAAAAAAAAAAGTATCTAATTCTACTGTTTTATTATTTCATTTTTGGCGAAAAGCACATTTTAGTCCCTACATTTTCAGGCGATTCCATTTTAGTCCCTACATTTTATTTTGACCGCTTTTAGTCCCTATCCTGAAAAACGCTTCCCGTTTTGGTCTCTGCCGTTACATCAGAGACGGAAAATGCACACGTGGCAAACGGCAAAATTAAAAAAATATTAAAAATATTTTATTTTATTTTAAAATAAAATAAAATTTTAGTTATCAATAATTTTAAAATAAAAATATTAAAAATTTTAATTAAAAATAAGTTCTTCATGTTCTTCCCCAAAGAACTTGATTGCCCAGAAAAAAAAAAAATAGAGCAAAGATTCAAATTTTAACAATCATTTTTGGTGTTCTCTTTTCAGTCAGGTTATCAAAATAGCAAAAGAGTAAACACGAATAGAACATAGTGCATTTCCATATCAGATTTGATGCAAAACCCAAAAGATAAACTAGATCTAGAACTTAAATCAAAATCAAAATCTCCTTCACACGGTCTTCGTGACTCCTCCGTTCCTTTGCTTTTCATCTTCTTCTCCTTCTCCTTCCATCTTCATATCTACCCAATAAAACATACCCAGCAAACATATCCAGCAAACCCATTAAAATACCCAACAAACCCAGCAAATCTAGCATAATATCAGGAAAACCCAATCAATCCACCAGCAATTCTTAACAGCAAACCCACGGTGGCTTAGTCACGGCGAGTACGGCACCACCCCGATCCACGGCGAGCACCCCGATTCACAAACTACGGCACCACCCCGATCCACCACCACGACACCACCCCGATCTGCCACATCAAACCATGAGCTCCACCAAACTATGAGACCCACGGAAGCTTGATTCAAGGGAAAATAGAGAGAAAAAACAAACAAAAGAAGAAAAGAAAGGGAAGACAGGGACGAGAGAGGGGGAAGAATGGAATGAGAGAATCAGAACTGAAAAAGAAAAAAAAAAAAAAAAAAAAGAGAACTTAAATCAAATCATTTCTGGTGTTCTCTCTTCAGTCAGGTTTAGCTTGATTTCGATGGTGCTGGGTTAGTTTCGGTGGTTGGGGCTTGTTCGACTTTGAATCGGTGTGGGTTTTCAGTAGTGTTGTGTTGTTTTAGTGGCTGGAGCTTCTTTGAATTAGTGTGGGTTGGTTGTTTCAGTGGTGCTGGAATGTGTACGGTGGCTGGGGCTTCTTTGAATCGGCGTGGGACTTGGTTTAGATTAGATTTAGATTTTAATTTAAGTTCTAGATCTAGTTTATCTTTTGGGTTTTGCATCAGATCTGATATGG
Source organism: Quercus glauca (assembly GCA_023736055.1). Classification (NCBI taxonomy): domain Eukaryota; kingdom Viridiplantae; phylum Streptophyta; class Magnoliopsida; order Fagales; family Fagaceae; genus Quercus; species Quercus glauca. Next base: position 29,410,905 of record CM043315.1, read on the forward strand.
AAATGCACTGTGTTCTATTCATGTTTACTCTTTTGCTATTTTGATAACCTGACTGAAAAGAGAACACCAGAAATGATTGTTAAAATTTGAATCTTTGCTCTATTTTTTTTTTCTGGGCAATCACGTTCTTGGGGGAAGAACATGAAGAGCTTATTTTTAACTAAAATTTTTAATATTTTTATTTTAAAATTATTGATAACTAAAATTTTATTTTATTTTAAAATAAAATTTAATATTTTTAATATTTTTTTAATTCTGCCGTTTGCCACGTGCGCATTTTCCGTCTCTGATGTAACGGCAGGGACCAAAACGGGAAGCGTTTTTCAGAATAGGGACTAAAAGCGGTAAAAATAAAATATAGGGACTAAAATGGGATTCGCCTGAAAATATAGGGACTAAAATGTGCTTTTCGCCTTCATTTTTTTCATCTAAACTCTACTTAGTAGAGTGGAGAGTGGACCCATTTATGATAACTCAATAGCATGTTGGGTTCCAAGTACTTAGGGACTAATGTATAAGAACTCAAATTTATATTGTTAGCAAACCGTGATCAAAACGTTTTAGTCTTGTTTTAAACTTGCTCAAAGTATGTTTTTATGTAAAGTTGAAATCGAGTATTTTGCAGGATTTACTGTGTAAATCTGCCTGGCTCGATCGATCGAGAATTAGACTCGATCAATCGAAACTCGGGCAGATTGTTTTTCTACAGAATTTTCCAACTCAACCCAAGCCCATTAAGGATTAGGGTTTCAAATCTACTTCTCCCACTATATAAAGGAAACCCTAGCCACGTTTTTAGAGTAGCTCATGTTGCTCATATTGCTGTTTGTGTGAATCTCTTCTGAGATCCTTGAGGAGCTTTCCTTCACATAAACTTAGGGTTATCAAGAAGGAGATTAGTTCAACATCTTGATGATCATTCAGTTGCTGCCATAGGAGTTTAAAGATACACAAGCGGTGGTGCTTGTACTTGCTGGAGAATCCAAGAAAGAAGGAGTCCATAGATTCGGAGTTTGCACGTGGTCGTGTCAGTAAGTTCTACTGGTGGGTAGCAATAAGAAGTCGAACGTGGGGGCTTGTAAGTCTTATTGTATGAATTTCGATTCTTTCACATAGTGGATTCAAGTTTACCTTGAGGATAGTTAGATCAAATCTTCCCCAGATTTTTTACCGGTTTGGTTTTCCTAAGTGATCATATCATTGTGTTATTTATATTTCCGCTGCTATATGCTTAAAATGATTATTTGATTATGTTAACCTAGATTTGCATAATTTGACTAAGTTAATCACTTGGCTAATTCACTAAGTTAATTCAATTGTTGGTTTAAGCGGTCTAAAAACCTATCAAGTGGTATCAGAGCGGGTAGCTCTTCTGTTTTAGATCTTTTAATCTAAGAGCTGATCCTTGACCCCTGTTGTCATGGAAAATTTGAAGTGTTTTTCTGATCATGTTTCTGCTCATGCTTCTGTTGATTTTATTGATGCCTGTGAAACTCTCCGTAAGGAATTATTGAAATCTATGAAAATTGCTAAGAAATTCAAGGAAGAGTTAAAATTGGCTAATCTTGAAAAAGATGAATTGATTGTGAGATTAGATGAGTCTAATAAAAAAAATGAATTTTTGAGAAATCAAATTTCCTCTCAAGATGAGAAGATGAAAAGCTTGGAACAAGAATTAGTTGAATCTAAAGTTAAAATTGAAAATTTGACTAGTACCAAACTTCTTGTTGATAACAGAAGTGTTTCTGTTTCTCTTAAGCCTAAAACTGAGAAAGTTTATATCCCTCCTTTCAAGAGGAATAATAAAGAAAATGCTTATTTTGCTAGGTTAGACAAAGGTAAAAGTTCTGATGTAGACATTAAAGTTTCTAAACCTATGTCCAAACATACTGTTAGAGAGCATAATAAATCTGTTTTTGTATCTACCTGTCACCTTTGTGGTGTTGTTGGTCATATTAGACCAAATTATTCTTTGTTGAGGCAAAAACCAAAATCTGAGACTAAATTTGCTGTTAAGAATACTAATATTCCAAAATTTGTTCTTGTTTGTCACTTTTGTGGTGTCTCCGGTTACATTCGTCCTAATTGTCATAAGTTGAAATTTAAGCATTCTATACGTCAATCTAGGATATGTGATGATATTTCTCCTGCCATAAGTCCAAATAAATTGTTTCATATTCTTATGAAAATTTTGAACTTGTTGGCTTGTGAAAAGAATTTGTAGGATTTTAGTCTTTCTCAGAAGATTGGTGTAATATCTTAAATACACTCTGCTTCGCATGAATTTTCACCTACAAAGCCGAAGACTCGTGCTATATGGGTGAGAAAAGATTCTCTAAGGTGAGTGTTGCTGACTTGTCCCTGATTTAATTCTTTCAATTATTTGTGGACATGTCTTGTTTCTGTTTTTGGTTATTTTGTTTTTTAGGTTGTTTTTTTTATTAAAAAAAATCCAAAAACATTGAAAAATTTCAAAAAGACAAAAATATTTTATTTTGTGTCCTATTTTATTTGTTTTAAGGATTACATGAGTCATAATATCTCTCTTAATTTAGAACATGCTTGACATTGTGAAGATACTTAAATAGCATGTGTTATATAAGTGTTAAGCTATTTCTGATTTTGTGTGAGTATGTACTAATTTGAACATGTACTCATGGGTTAATTAAGAAATTGATATTTCTTATTTGTGTACTCTCTATAGCTTAGTTTAACACTATCATGCATTGCTTTTGCATTGTTCATTTAGCATTATATGTGCTTTTTATTTTTGGTCATAAAATTTTTTAAACCAAAAAGATTTTTGTGTCTTACACTATTTATCTTGGATTTATAATCAAAAATTGGTCATATTATTTTTACATAACATGTTTATGTATCTTATTTAATTTTGATGATCTTATTTATTGCACTTTACTAGTTGAAGCCTTGTAGTGCATGTTGTGTGGGAAGATGTTTATAGTTTTTGATCACTTTGTCTTGATCTTGAAATCACATATCTTTAATTGTCGGACTTGATCCTTTTGAGAAAGGCATAAATAACCATCTCACCACTGTTCACTAGCCAATCATGAACACTTTTGCTCATATCGTAAGATTTTGTGCTCGACAAAGTGTAACACATGCACAAAAAGAATGTAAGGTGTAGTCTCAATTTAATTGCTTAAAATTGGTGTGTACATTATTGGGCTTAAAGCTAAAAACAAACAATTAAAATTGGTGTGTATATTATGAGGCAAAATCAAAAAACTTACATGATTGCAAGCTTATGTTCTAGGAGATGTGGGAGTTATATGATGTAACTCTTTAGATGATAGTCTCTTTCAAATTCTATGTGATGAATTTTGTAGACTTTGTAATTGCTTACTATTCACATATCACCTCACATGTATCTCAAGTTTTTGCTAGTTGCACACACTACACAAGTTACTCTTTGCTAAACTTTGTACATTTTATTGTGTGTGATCTTGTTGTGACCATCCAAGATTAAAAGTTCCTAAATTTTAATGCAAAATGTGTTTAAAGTTTGCGCTTTGAGGACAAATTGATTGAAAATCTTGATTTTGGAAGATCTGGGTTGAATTCAAGTGTTTTTGAAAAACTTTTCATCTCATACTCATGCATTTTTTTTATAAAATAATGCGCTTTGAGGAGTTTCTGCATTAAAATGCTCTATTTTTCAAAAATCTGATTTTTCTAGACTTTCGATCGATCGAACCTATTTTTCGATCAATCGAAATTGTGATTAAAATTTTTGATTTGAGTCTGCCTGACTCGATTGATGTTTGATCGATTCTCGATCAATCGCAACTGAAAAATTTTCAGTTTCTATATTTTTCACCAAAAATTTTTTTCATGCATCATTTGTGTTTAGGATTCACATACATTGCATTGTTTTTGTATCCATCTTGCAGTTTTGCAGTCATATCTCTCATTGTTTTCACACATAACTTGCATACACTTTGCTACATTAGGTACTCAACTTGATCAAAAAATTGATTGATTAATTTTTGAGCTATATACTTTCTAGTATATGCCTTTTTTATGTGTGAACTATAGAAAATATTTTTCTTAAGAGATATGATGGATAATCAATGTGCAAATATTTTCTCTACTCATGCAACTGTTTATGGGTCACATAGTGCCATGTTTGCATTTTATTGAAAGAGAGAATATTTTTTATTCATGTGTATCCTCAACTTAAATTTTTTTTTTAAATTTGATTTGTGTTTTTTTATTTATCCACACCCCTTTTATTTTTCCCCAAAACCGTTTTTCCCAAAACTTGTTATGCTTTTTCCTATTTTTGATAGGGGGAGAAAATAAATTTTTTGATGTATCTAATTTAGGGGGAGAGTTAGTTTGCATATTTGTTGATTTACTGTTTTTCTATCACACATGCGTTTATGCGTTTTGTTTAGTGTTTCAGGAAATATACAAGTTGATTCAATTGAGCTGCTGTCTGTACTTATAACTGATGGATATTAGTTAGGTTGGATTATTTTTTAATGGACATTATTTTTTTGTAAAGAGCTTTTGCTTGTAACTTTGAGCATTGTGTTTGTATTTTGTCACGGATTGCCAAAAGAGAAGTTTGTTAGGTTCTAAATACTTAGGGACTAATGTATTAGAACTTTAATTTTTATTGTTGGCAAACCGTGATCAAAACGTTTTAGTCTTATTTTAAACTTGCTCAAAGTATGTTTTTATGTAAAGTTGGAATCGAGTGTTCTGCAGGATTTACTGTGTAAATCTGCCTGGCTCGATCGATCGAGAATTAAACTCGATTGATCGAAACTCGGGCAGATCGTTTTTCTGCAGAATTTTCCAACTCAGCCTAAGTCCGTTAAGGATTAGGGTTTCAGATCTACTTCTCCCACTATATAAAGGAAACCCTAGCCACGTTTTTAGAGTAGCTCATGTTGCTCATATTGCTGTTTGTGTGAATCTCTTGTGAGATCCTTAAGAAACTTTCCTTCACATAAACTTAGGGTTATCAAGAAGGAGATTACTTCAACATCTTGATGATCATTCAGTTGCTGTCATAAGAGCTTAAAAATACACAAGCGGGGGTGCTTGTATTTGCTAGAGAATCCAAGAAAGAAGGAGTTTATGGATTCAGAACTTGCACGTGGTCGTGTCAAAAAGTTCTACTAGTGGCTAGCAATAGGAAGTCGAGTGTGGGGGCTTGTAAGTCTTATTGTATAAACTTTGATTCTTTCACATAGTGAATTCAAGTTTACCTTGAAGATAGTTAGGTCAAATCTTTCCCAGATTTTTTACCGGTTTGGTTTTCCTAGGTGATCATATTATTATGTTATTTATATTTTCGCTGCTATATGCTTGATATGATTATTTGATTGTGTTAACCTAGATTTGCATAATTTGACTAAGTTAATCACTTGGCTAATTCACTAGGTTAATTCAATTGTTGGTTTAAGGAGTCCAAAAACCTATCAAGTCCTTGTCGGACCGTGTGCCTTACCAATCCATCCAACGACCAATTGGTGAAGGATGAGGGGGCACAAATCTTTTATAGCATTCGATCACAGACCAAGCTTATTGGTATTTGAGCAAATTGTGAAATCTCTCACAGTCCCTCCCTCACAATGCAGCTCCAACGACTCGAACCTATGACTTGGCTCTGATAGCACTTGTCGGATCGTGTGCGTTACCGATCCATCCAAGGACCAATTGGTGAAGGATGAGGAGGGGGCACAAATCTTTTATAGCATTCGATCGCAGACCAAGCCCATTGGTATTGGAACGAATTATGAAATCTCTCACATATCAGTCTTTGTGTTGTATATGGAGGTTGCAGCTAAAGCTGCAATATGCTGTACAGAATGATGCAGAGCTTGCTCTACTGTCTGGTTGTTTAGCTTGCGCCAATGTGTTTTTTGTTAAATAGGGATTAATTTAAAGATTTTGAGATTATTTACGTTGAATGTATCATGTGAGCCTAGATTTTTGGGTTGGGTTTTCTCCGGTGTGATTTCAACAACTGTGTAGGTATGTGTAAGTATTTTCTGTCATTTTGTGTGTAAGTGTTTGGGTTGGGTCTTATCCTGTGTGATTTCAACAAACATGTAGTGTAAGGGTATAACTTTTGTTGTCATTTGTCAACCACTTTGTTTTATGGCTATTGAAATTGTTCTATAACTTAATTTGGTCCTTTGAACTGACTCTGTTGTGGAACTATTTTATGTGTAATTTAATAATTTTATAGAATTTGAGTTTGATTCATTTCTATCTACTTAAAAGATTTAGTTTTTGGAAATTCTAAGAATTAGGGTTTATATATCATTTTTTTTTTTTTTTTTGAGATGTGGGTTTGTTTATAAATCTATTATAGGATGCTGGGTCTTGTATTTTAATATTTGAATTGTTGTAATCTAAGACCTTTTAGGGATTTTTATAGGTTTGGGGTCATCGGGAAGATGGGTTTGATTGAATAAAGAAAGGCTGTTTGGCTCAATATTTCATTAGACTTCAGTAATAATTATGTTTTGTTTGGTTTTTGAGGTAAGGTAGGAATAGAAAATTAATTTGGATTTTTGATTGTGGATTGATTTTGATGTTCAATGTAACAAAACCTTGTGCTATTAGGGAGCCTAGTACAACTTTTCGTTTTAGTCCTAGAGCGGCTACATAGCTTGGGGACTGAATCAAAATAAGTAGTAAGATTCAAGAATTTTTTTTATATATTTTTTTCCAAGCGTTTTTCTAATCAACTAGAGGGTTGTTGTAATTTGATTCAATGGACCACCTTATGCTGGTTGATGACACATTGGGCAACAGTTTGGATTTAGAAGTTGATGACTTAGTTGAAGTGTGACAACATAGCAGATAAAGATGTGAGTGATGAAGAGATTGAAGCAAAAAAATTGGAAAGGCAAATGTGGAAGGATAGTATCAAACTTAAGAGGCTTAAGGAAAGGCAGAAGATTGCAGCCCAATAAGCTGCAGAGAAGTAGAAGCCCAAGCAGACCATTGAGATCTAACTCAGAGGATGTAGAGCATAGGATGGGATTCTCAAGTATATGTTGAAGCTAATGGAAGTTTGCAAAACTCGTGGCTTGGTATCATTCCTGAGAAGGGTAAGCCAGTGAGTGGTGCTTTTGACAACATTAGAGCTTGGTGGAAAGGAAAGGTGAAGTTTGATAAGAATGGGCCAACAGCGATACCTAAGTGTGAAGCGAAATGCCTTGCCATGAGTGAGGCAGAAAATAATCAGAATGGGAAATCTCAAAGCATTCTCCAAGACTTGCAAGATGCTACTCTTGGGTCACTTTTGTCTTCTTAAATGCAACATTGTGACCCCCCTCGAAGGAAGTGCCTACTAGAAAAGGGAGCTCCGCCACCTTGGTGGCCAACTAGAAATGAAGATTGGTGGGTAAAGTTAGGGCTACCCCATGGTCAAAGACCTCCTTATAAAAAGCCGCATGATTTGAAGAAGATGAAGAAAGTTGGAGTATTAACATGCTGGATCTGAATGAATGCAATCACATGCTACAATCTTATAAAAAAAAGTTGAGCATATCACTTTCAAGGATTCTGCAAACACATGCTGCTGAATATAAATTAAACTTGAAATGTCATATTTACATGTTTGCACGTACCAAATTCAAAATGTCACATTAAGTTTGAACATACTGACTCAATTACTCATATGCATATTTATTCTTGATGTGCTGCTACTCTAAAGTAGTGAGAAGGGAATTTGAATTGCGCATGTCAATCTATAGAACAAATGGGGTTTGATGGATAGCTTAGTGCCATATTTGAAATTTTTATGTTCTGGTCTTTTGCAAGACGGTTGAATAATAAAACACTTCATAGTGATTGAATTTGCATGGATTGTAGAAGGATTCACATTTCTAAGATATTTCTGTAGGCATTTTCTTTAACTATTTGCTTTGTCTTTGCCCATTAAACAATAAGTTAAATCAAGAGTTGCACTTATCAAGTTAAAAAAAAAAGATCAAGAGTTGCATATTGAAAAATTGATTCTTTCTAACTTTGATCTTAAAAAAAATAAAAAAATAAAAAAAAATAAAAAAAGAATCAGATTCAATTCCAGCTGCATTAACAAATTCTATAATTTTATATGGATTGTAAATAATATAAAATGCCTTTTTAATGAATGTTTTATGAATTATTATTTATATTAGTTTAAAATATTATTGATTGATGATTGTGAAAGGGGGTTTTTATTTTTGCTCTGTTTTATGCTTTGTCAATGGGTATCATGACAACAATCTAAAATCAACCTACCTTTGCAATTAGAAAATTTGAATGGAAAAACATTTGTTTTCCAAATATAATTAAATGAATATAATCTCAAGTTCGGATGGGAATTCTACATAGTTAAGAAAGTTTTCGACTCTGTTATAGAAACTAACAAAAAATTTTAGCTTGAAAAGTGCATTTTTTTTTAATATAGCAAAATTACAAATTTGATATTTAACTTCTACATGTCATAATACATTTCTCAACGAGTTTTATTTACAAGCTTATATTAGTGGTACTTCAAATAAATGTAAGAACAACAAAGGAAGAAGAAACAAAAAGTACTTAAAAGTTGTCTTTCAATTTATTGGAAATTGATATTTTAGCATTTATTGGATAATTGAGGAGTTAAAGGATTGAAATCCTAATTTTTATTTAAGTTTGATTTATATTTTCCATTTCGTAATTTAATGTTTCATATCAAGGATAGGAATCCTAACGTGAAATCAAAGATGAAGAAACAAAGAATTGTTTAAATCTTCATACACAATAACTTTCCCATACATCACACAAGTTAGCGACTAGTATATATAAAAGCGCAAACCCTTAGTGATGTTTAGTGATGTTGGTATTGACTTTTCGCACAAGCAAATTGAAAAACATAGAATCCCAGCTACACAATTTAGGACAACTTTAAATTGCAATAATTTTAAGACTACTCAAAAGAATGTTTCATTAACAAGCAACAAAATCAAATCAACCTTAGTTAAAACACTGCAAATGCATCACCCAAGGATTACGCAAACTTTAAGAATGCAACTAGAGAAAACACAAATCCCTAGCTCCAATAATAAAATATAGACTAAAAATGATTATGTGGAAGATACACACGCATATAAATATATATATATATATATATGTGTGTGTGTGTGTGTGTGTGTGTGTGTGTGTGAAAATCAATAACCCAAAAGAGTCCATCAAATAGTTAAGGGAGTATTAAGTTCAATCGTAAATATGATCTAACAAAACAGCAATAACGTTATCTATATTCAATGTAAAATTTTTAAAACACAATAAGGAGAAAAGTACCTTTATTGAGAAAACCAAAGAGAATCTTGATCTGAACCCTATGTTACTCAAGCAAATTCTTTTAACTTGCATTATAATTCAATAAAGAAACCTTTAAATCTTAGGAAAAGAATATCGATATCTAGAGATAAGAGAGCATATGGCCTTAGGTCCCTATCAAACTTCGTTTCCCTAGTAGATATATCAACATTAAATTTTTTTAACATGAGAAATTGAGGTAGTGAAGTCATAAAACCCAAAAACATTTTGCTGCATGGTCCAAGAATAAAACACAAGTAGTAAATGATTCAAGCTCACCAAGTCGTTTGGGAATAAATCGTTTCAGAGGAAATTACCTATGAAAGATTCCATGACCTAAAACTTTGCACAGAAGAAAAGTCATCAAAATCTTTCATTATGTAAAGAATAGAATAAGAAGATAGATTTTAAGAGAAAATAACTATAAGTTTCCATATTATTTTCACAAAAATACAAGGAGGTGTTGTGTTATATCCAAAATCCCCCGGGGGGGGGGGGGGGGGGGGGGGGTTAAGTGTAACACAAAATCCCTGGAGGGTTAAGTGTAACACAATTAACCAGTTGACACATAAAGCTATGCCACATGGGGAGAAGAAAACTCATGAGGTTCAGTTTTCTAAGGGGAAACCACTGCACACACTGGGGGGAGGGGGGGTTGAATATTTTTCCCAAATAAATACCTGTTTAGAAAGCCCTCTTTGATACTTGTCAGATCTGCACTCAATCTAGGTTGCACGGACACGCCATTTTTGGCATCGTGTCGGTGTCGGACACATGTCGGACACCGGAACGGGTACGAGTTGCCGGATTCCGGTGTCCGGCGAGTGTCCTCTTTTTCTTTTTTCTTTTTCGTTTTTCCGACACACGCCGACGCGACGCCAACACGACTTCAACAAGGCTCCGATGCGTCCAACAAGCCAACAGTGAAGAAAAAAAAAATCACAGATTTTGAGTCTGAGAAATCATTTTGAGAAACCAACCTCTCAAGTTCTCAACCCACCCTCCCTCTGACCTCTGCCGCTGCCCTTTGTCCCTCGCCGGAGCTAAATCAGGCGGCGAGCTCCATAGATGTCGAGTGACGCCGTGCCCTGCCCCTTCCGGCGATCTCTCTCTCTCTCAGCCTGACTTTCCCCATTTCTTTATTACATTACCGGAATGCTCATGAAGGATTAATTGGAGACTTCTTTGCAGATTCTCCTCACCCTCTGCGATGGATGTCGACCCATTCAGAGTCTCAACAGACTCATCGGCACCAATGAACTTAGTAGCAGCACCATCAAAGCCATGAAACACTTAGGCTTCAGTGGAGGTCGACCCATTCTGAGTCTCATTGGGCTCATCGGCACTGCTGACCTCAGCAGCTGCACCATCTGAGCCGAAAACCACTTGGTCTGGCAACGCTATACATGTCAGATCACTTTGACCTCCTCACTGTTTTTTTTTTTTTTCTTTCCTTCGGATATTAATTTTGGTGACTGAATGGTAATGGGTGTACTCAATACTATTACTCACTTAAAGTTATAAGTTATAACGCTTTTTTTTTTTATTATTAATCCCACTCTCACGGTTAATGTATTTCTTTACTCAACCTTCTGTTTTGCTTTATAAATTATAATATTTATTATGAATTTAGTGATTTTTGTTTTTGTGTGTACTGTTATAGTTTTATTTATTTATTAAAGTTAAATATAGTGTATTATTGTACTATTTTGGGTGTTAGTTTACTTATTTGTAGTTCTTACATAATTTAAATTCTAGACATAAACGTATTTTATGTTTAAAAATATTAAAAAATATACCTAAATATAAAATATAATTAATTATTTAACTGCCGTGTCTCCGCCGTGTCATGTCCCTATTTTTCAAAAATTGTCGTATCCCCGTGTCCGTGTCCGTGTCTGTGCAACATAGCACTCAATGTCTGAAGAGGATGGGGAAAAAAAATAGAGGGGGGAGAGGGGGGGGGGGGGGGGGGAGGGTATTGGAAAGGAGAAAATACGCATATGGTAGTTTCTGTCTAAACCAAAGTAGTTTCAAAATTTTACATAGTGCATTTAAACTTAATTAGCCTTCATAAATAACATAGGAAAGTGAGGGTGACTTGTGATACCATAACGACAATGAATCTGTGTGTTGTAGGCTCTAGTCTAATGTGAGCACCTATTCAAACATATTATAAGGGACATTCATCTTTGAGATCAAATCAGGAGGGACTAACAGAAATAAAAACTTTACTAACCTGGATGGTTGCATGTGGCAAATGTTTTTGTCTTCCCAGCTTAATATTGACCCAAAACTCACTAGCAGGATATTGAAAGGGCAACTGAAACACGATATATTAAGGGAATTGCAGATGGATTCCTAGAACCAGCTCTTGCCGTCCATAACACCGCATTCTTTTCTGTAGCAGCAAACAGCTTCAGGCCTAATAGATCCACTAGCCCTCACGGGCTCCAAGAGTGCCTGATGAATTTAAAAAGATAAATGCCACAGCTCACAGATTCATGTTATTACAGAAAATTTCAGGGGCTCAACCATAAAGAAAATTTGAATCCCATAAATATGACATCATAATTAGTTACTAGTAATCAATTTCAGGAATCCCATAGGCCATGATAACATTATAAAAATCAACTTGAATGACAATGTATTACAAAATTGATAGAATATTACTAATGTTTTTTTTAAGCGACAAAATGGTATCTAAGGAATTTAAAAAAGGAACCAAGAGAATACCTTTATAATAAGCTAATTCTTATAGTGTAGTTGGAAACACAATTTTAAGTACACACACAATGAAAGTGTTATGAAGCATTTATTAGAAATAACATTTTAGCACAAGAAAAGAACTCTCCCCACCCCAACAAAAATAATTACAAACTGTTCATTTTTTTTTTTAAAAAATCCCTTTCTTGCAGGACATGTGGACAACAATGAGAAGGACAAAGAATAAGCAAAAGACTATATAAGGGGTTGGAGATAGAGAGAGAGCCAAACACCACTAGGAAACCAAAAGACTCAAGGTTATGATGCAATGGGCACTAGGAACCTGAAAGCACAAAAGGAAGCATGGAGAATAAAAGGAATTTGTTTCCACTGACATGTAATCAAAGTAAAATGCACTTACATTGATGGCATTCTTTTAAATAACCTAAGATCCCACACATCTTGAGGTATGATGACATATGTGTTTATTAAATCCTGGAAGAAGAATAGGTGACATAAAAACACTTTCAGAATAAAAGCATGTACATTTTTGTAAATGGACTCAATTATAGAAGGAATCAGATAATTGCTTAGAAAAAAGGATAATGCAAATGAAGTGTGAGAACACAATCTAAATGGATACACGTTCAGGCACTCACGTGTGAAATTAAGTTTCAAAGGAGCACCAAAGCCGCATCTACCTACATGGAAATCAAAATGAACATTAAAGTGGCAGCTCAAACAAACAATTAGAAAAAACTTGCAAGCTATGTTAGAAAATTACCCAACAATTAGATATTTTAGGCTGGGTTTATTTCATGCAATCAACAAACCAGAGAAAGGTTGTCTATCATCATAACTATAATTCAATAAGGCCCTTATCAAAAAAATAAATAAATAAATTAGTAAGGCATAACTTACTAATAAATAATAAAAGTACACAAACAAACAAAAAAGAAGAGTCAAGCTGGGTGAAAATTTAAGCTACTCAAAGAAAAATAAGTTGGAGAAATATGCAAGAACTCGAACCCTCAATATACTAAGACTATCAAAGAAGATTGACATTGCCAAAGAAGATTGTACAAAGAGAACTTACAACAGCTATATTGACAATATGAAAGAAGATTTTATAAACAAAACTTACAATTGCAGTTACTGAGCTGAACATTGGTAACCCATGCAAGAGACAACTCAATATTACTTGCCAACTAGAGTCAAACTGCAAACTTCTCTCAAAAAAATAGGTCAGTTGAGTTTTAAGCTTCAAGTATGAGGATAACAATATTAATTAGAGCAAACAGAAGACATATACGATCATCAATAGGATTTATAATTTTGTGACAAGTAAAAAGTTTTCTTGCAAAAAAAAAAAAAAAAAAAAGAAAGGAACTTAAACGCACAAAAGTGCACAGGAGGATCCCTTCAAGAAATTTATAGAACTTGAACTTTACAAGCCCAGGAAAAAAAAAAAGAGACAAACCTAGCCCAAAGGAAAAAATCAGGTAACTATTGCTGATTATTCAAAAATAAGACAATATACTTGGAAAAGAACTCCCCAGAAATTATGTACGCATGATAAGTGATAAAGATCATGATTCTCGTAAGAAAAAATCCACCCCCCCCGCCCTAAAAAAAAACCTACAAAGCTCACACACACGCATAATTACAATAGAACTAGTATTGAATCATTGCCACATAGCTGGAAAATTAAAAACAAATCTGAAAGATTATTACATGATTAGGGAGAATGCTAACCGTATAGAAAAATGCTCACACTTTCCAGCATCACTCTTATCCTTACACTAACAAGATCTATAGATATTGAGTCAATCCGAATAAACGGTCCATCTGACTTCAAGACAATATTAACATTGCTCTTACAATGATTCTCGTCCACCACAATACTCCTCTCCATGTTAGCAAATAATACCATAGAATGCAAATACACAATTTTCTACAACACCCCCCCCCCCCCCCCCCCAAAAAAAAAAAAGTAACTTAGTGGCATCATTATCAGATGCTGAAATTACAATTTGGTGGTGATAAAAGTAATAGACTTAAAAACAATTTAAAGTTCCATAGTCACTCACAATATCCTAAGCAAAGTCCCAAAGAAACATGTTAGGGTTTAGCACACCCACAAAGAGCTCAAAAGGTTCAAAGTAAACCATAAACTAATACCCATATAAATAACAAAGCACGTATTAGGGTTTTGTCCATATAAAAGTTAGATATATCCCCACACATTGAGAATAGTTGAGTCAATGTCCACAAACCCACCAATTCAAAAGGCACTGAATAGTTATAACAACTTGTTATACAAAAAAATGAGTTTTATACTGCCATTCTGAAATTAGTAATGACAAAGCAGAAGCGTTTCATCATCATTCTGAAATTAGTTTTGTTATTGGAAAGGCACACCATGTGAGTTTGAATCCACAACCTCACCCTATGTCCCACTATTAAGGGAGAAGAAGTGCTATTCAAGCTAGAGCCCATTGGCGAAATTAGGTGATATGCTTACCAAAAATTACTCTAGATTGTTAATATGACTATTAAACCAAATTTAATAATTTGAATTAATTAATGATGGTCATTTTTAGTTCATGCCAACACAGCCTATGTGACAGTGACATATGAAACAAGGAGTTTAGCATGTCTTTCCAAGAATGTCTACACCTTGCCAAAGGAATACACGTCAACCAGACTACTCATAGAGCAGAAGGATAGTAATTGCGTCTCTTCTGGTAATTGGAGGCTTAGCATAACTGCCTCTGGGACTAGATCCACAAGATTGAATGTGAAAGTGTTGAACCAAAGCTATGCTAAACATGACCCTTTCTTGCCCAAAGCTAATTGAGGCTTGTCATGAACTTCTCTCTAGCACTTGTCATGGGCTTTTTCACCTAAACCAACCAGCCCAAGCAAGCCAGTCCTAAGTGTAGTGGCTCGGGTATTCCTAGCTCAATTTCCTCTCTACAAACTAAGCAACTAGCCTTTGCATTGGAAAAATTCCAATCAAAAGGCAACTTACAACCACAAAAGAAAATCTACTTTCTCTAGATTTGGCTCCATGTAATACCCATTCTGGCAGGAATGCATCTTCTCTCCATACATGGCTTCTCCAAGAAGCCAATGACTTATACCAGTGCATGGCATCATGAAGTTACACCCTTCCAAAACATTACCCAGCAATTCTCAGCCTTAATCATCATCTACATCTTCTCCAATAAGCATCAACCGCTAGAATACACATCGAGCTCCATATCATCAGTGTACTTGAATGGAAAGGGGAACTTAGTCAATATGAAGAATTGGAAAAACTTAACAAAAACAAAATTGGGGAAAAGAGAGGGGGTGGGGATGGTTTTGACAGATAACTAAAGTTGAGTGAGAGATCCTACATCGGTTATTCTTAAGAAATGCATCCAATTGAATTAAATATGTAGTAAATATAGATAAAAATTAAAGAGATATCGCTACACGCATTTTAAGTTCAAATTTAATGGCGTGGACAAATGTTTATGACTTGTGATATTACCTCTTATACTTTACAAAGCTGCACTTGATCTTTAAGCTGCAAAATTAACCATAGCCACGAGACAAGCTTACCAGGACTAGTAAAAGTACAGAAGGTGCATCTCAGCAATATGATGGGTAACCTAGAGGGCTTTTACATGATTCTAAAGGGGGGGCAAGTCAGCAAATCATTCCTTCACAGAAATCTCAATAGACTTTGCATGCTTGAAAAGGGGGTGTTTGAATAAGTTCCGCCTCTTGGCTTGATCTTTCACCAGACACATTGCAACCATTTCTCTAAAAGACTGACCACATATGGAAATCATGCAATTAGAATATTAATCTATAAGAGAGACTTTAAAAGATGACAACCACCAAAAAACATATCTTTTGAACATGAATACCTTAGAAAACTTTCAAAATTACAAATAAACACACAGAAGACAAACCAATAAACAACTCCAATATTTAATGTGAGAGCATGTATCTTTTGAACCTAAGATCAAATAAAAGCACAGATTAATTGGCAGCTAAGTTGCACAGACACGGACACGGGTACGGATACGACACGGACATGGATACGAGGATACGGCAATTTTTGAAAAATAAAGATACGACACGGCGTGGACACGACAATTTAATAATTAATTAAATTTTAAATTTAGGCATATTTTTTAATATTCTTGGGAAAATAAGAATAGAGAGAGCTGCTTTGAGTAAGAAAGGAGTAAAAAAAAAGAAGAAAGACAAAAACAAAAAAGAAAAGAGGTCCAGAGAATGAGAAGCAACAGTAAAAAAAAGAGCTTTTTAAATTAAAATTACATGTAGGAAATAGGAATAAAATAATGTTATAAAATTTAAAAGTAGAAATAAAACCTATTGAGGTAGGGTACTGTTGAAGGTTACTGTTGGGCAAGTGTTGTAGTGGCGGAAAAGTCCATGTACTTACATATTATTTTATTATTTATTTGTGGTTTTAAAAAGTTGAAGTCTGATGTGCTTTTTATTAAACATTAGTGGTTGCCAACTCAAACCCCACTAATGTTACTAAAAGACAAAATTGAGTTATAAAAAAAAAGAAAAAAAAAAAAAAGGCAGTCATCTTGGTTTTCACAAAACCAAGTCCTCTGCACCAGAAAGAAAACAAAAGCAATGGAAAGAAAACAAAGGCGACGGAGGCTCTCGCCTGACACTTGAAAAAACTGTTCAAAGCGAGCGACTAGTCGGTGCCGTGTCAGAGAAGCCAAAAAAAAAAAAAGACACCACTCGGACACCGGAGTCCGGCGAGTCGTACCGGTATTAGTGTCCAACATGTGTCGGACACCAGTACTTTACCAAAAATGGCGTGTTGGTGCAACCTAGATTGGCAACCAAAATTTTAGGCGATTTGAATTTTGAAAAGATTGAG
Source organism: Quercus glauca (assembly GCA_023736055.1). Classification (NCBI taxonomy): domain Eukaryota; kingdom Viridiplantae; phylum Streptophyta; class Magnoliopsida; order Fagales; family Fagaceae; genus Quercus; species Quercus glauca. Next base: position 29,427,877 of record CM043315.1, read on the forward strand.
AGGAGGGACGGCTTTGAAACAAAGAAGCCATAACATTCTAGAAAATTAGAGATAATTCACATATTTAGAGAGAAATATGTTTAAACCTGTGATATTACCAACTTGAACTCTGATTTGAAGATATTAGATCAAAGCCCATGTCAAGAGATCAAAGTCCATATGAGTTGTTGCTCAAAGAACATGAAAAGTAAGGGGTTATATGAAAGCCAGGAGACCCCTGAAAATCAAGCTAAGCCAAAACATCACTGTAACGAGAAATTTAATAAACCTTCACATTGTTTTCAATTACATATAAGCAAAAAAAAATCAAAAAGGAAAACTTAGGCATTGAAATTGCAGGACACAGTCAACCAATGAAAACTTACACTCGTTTGGCCCAATAATGAAGGTCTCAATTTGGAGTTTGACATGCGTAATGGAATCCACAAACTGGCTCAATTCAATGGGATTTGCATACTTTTATTCCTTCTTGTTTGGCAATGCAAGAACGTGGTCAACCATCAAATCAGTAGTTCTAAACAAAATGAACAAATGAACACATGTAAGAGACCTATTTCTTGTGACTTACTGCTTGCATCCATCCCATATTATTAGTCTACCGTAAAGGATTCAACTTTTTATAGGGATATTTATTGTCTTTGAAATAAATAGTTATCATTTTCTAAAACTGCCATCCAAGATTTAAATTGAAATAAAGCAAATAAAAAGGGTATTTTTTTAATAAAGTAACTGTTAGGAAAGTTATTAATAATCTGCCTATTGGGGTTTCAACATTAATAGTATATTGGGGCATCCCAAAGGAACAATGGAAGAACCACATGGGCGAAGGTAGCACGTAAAGCATCACAAAGCAACAGGAAATAAAAAACTGACTTTCCATCTAATTATCACAAGTCAAAACCTAAAAAAGAAACGGCATGAGTAAATTATAAAACATAGGCTAAACACAAAGACATAGATGTGCACACTCCAAATGTGAAATCTAGGCAGTGAAATCTATCCTAAAATTTAGGAAGCATGAACACAGATACAGGTACAATACAACACGACAGTTTTTGAAAAATTAAGACACGGGTATAGCAGATATATATATATATATATATATATTTCCAACTTATAAAATTTGTTTTATAACAAAAATATATTTCTTTTTGAATGACTGTTAAAAAAACCTATTAGAAGCATTCTAAAGTCTAGCCATTGATACTGTCTACCTAGATAATGAAAAAAGAATTGTAAAAAGTTGACTACCTACCTTGATAGGTGGTAGACTTTTAACTCATAAAAGACAAAAATTTGAAAAGAAACATCTATTTTCACATTTTTTGTTCAAGTGGGTGACTGGAGATAAAAGAGCTCTTAAAGTGTGACACTGTGAGGCAAACAAAGCAATAAAAAGTACACTAGGACAGAAACGGCAAAGGGGAAAAACTGTAAAAGAAAAATAGGATTATCGATCTAAGAGCTGAAGAAGAAGAAGAAGAAAAAGAAGAGATTGGCGTGATGGGAAGAAGAAGATCGGCGTGGGACGAAGAAGAAGAAGAAGATCGGCATGAGAGGAAGAAGTGGAAGGAGATCGGCGTGAGAGTTAATGCGTTTCAGCTTTTTCGTTTTGGAGCAGAAAAATGGTTGGGACACGCATGCGGCCATGTCCAACAAGTTTCCTGTGTCTTGTACAAAGAAAACATCAATAGAAACAAGACAAGTAGACAACTGTACAAGAGTTAACCCTTAGTGGCGCAAGCTTTGAATCCACCACATGTAGCAAACTGAAAATACATATACCCAGCTACATAGTTCAAGAAAAACGCTTCCAAGAATTTTTTTTTTTTTTTTAATTCAACTCAAAAGAATATAAGAAAGAGAACGACAAAATCAAATCAACCTTACATAAAAGAATGCAAACATAAAAGGATGCAAACGCATCACCCCTGGAATTAAATAGATTATACAAACTAAAAATAAAAACACAAGCATCAATTAACGAAGAATAAATTAATAAAGTAAAAGAGAATCACAAACCCCAACGAACAATTGTTAAAGCTAAAGCAGATCAGAAACAAGTGGTTAGGGTAGAAGCACAATCAAAACTTAGGTAACCTAAAGCAAAATGCTAAAAATATTATCATAAATAACATTAAAGAGTGACTCAAAATGAGATTTATAACGTGCACTAAGAATGGCAGGGGTTGCAAAACAACAAATAGAAAAACTAGCATATTACCCAACAAATATAAAGGTAATTCCAATTAACACTGAAAACCAAGATCTTCTCTGCTTCCTAGTATTTGGAAACAAGGAAATTAATTAGCAAAAATCCAAGTTAACAAATTATGAAGCAAATCCAAAACAAAAGTTGAATCCATATAATTCCCCAAAAGCCCAACTCATACCGGTAGAAGAGAAAGCACTATCTTGATTTCCTTTTAGAACCATATTCAGGTCACACGGTTATATTACTACCCCACACCTATAAGAGGCATTGTCAGATTAGCAATTGAAATTGATATTAAGGTTGCCAACACAGAATGACCAAAAATTAAACAAGACAAACACAAAAAAGTATAAGAATTGCATGAGAAATTTCAAACGCTTAACGCACTGAGACTGGAGTTAATAATCTGCCGAAAAAAATGGAAACGAAACCTAGGAAAAGTAATGAAAGAGCCTAATTGCAAATCGACACACGCATATAAGCACTATACGGTGGCACATTGCCTATCCTTTTAGACAAAGCAAACAGCCTAGAGAAATTTCGCACATTTTCTCACTAGCCAAACAGGGAAATAGAGAACCCAAATATGCCTTTTAACTACTAATGCATGCAAGCAGAACATAACAATCAACCAAATATATGACAATGATTACAACAACATAATGCGCACACAATGAGCATGATATATCAACTTTCATATTCAAGGAATCACCCAACAGTAAAAATCTAATTTGTGTAAAATCAAGTCTTAACTAGTTGCGAATTTGCAATCATTATTATTGCATCCAAAACCCAGTATCGTAGAGGGTCCCACATTCTAAATTGCTACATAAGGGAAAATTAATGTTTTTTTTTTTCTACAAACAAAAAAATTAAATATAAAACCTCAACAAAACAACTACAAACTTGAAACATGCCAAATCTTAAACTTACCTGACAATGTGATATTCTCATCTACCATTCCTACAAACCACAATGAATAAAAGAATGAGAAATTCTGAACTTACCTCTTTGTCAACCAATATCATATCAAGACTGATCAAGTCATGGCCGTTTGATATGTTAACTGCATCCACATTCGTAAAACTCTTAACTTTCTTAGTAGAGTTGTCTTTGTCCACTGATATCTACTTCAAAGTTGTGTACTTCATTGTGATATAAATCTGTAGTATTTGAATATTCTAAACATTAGTAAAGTTTGTACATAACTATGGAGAAAAATCTTTGTATAAGTGACAATCTAATTTACACTATAAACAACTTAAAATTTTTAAAAAAACAGTATGTGTTACCTCTAGGCAGATTATTGAATATTTCTTTATATGCAATATTTATTGTATGAAGTGATCACCATAATCATTTTCTATGATATGTACCCTAAGGCCATTTTTACTTGTAACTCTAGAGAGGGCAACATATAATTGTCCATGATTGAAAACTGGTCTATCTAAATAAAGTCCAACACGTTGCAAAGATTGACCTTGGCTCTTATCAATTGATAGCAACGTGATTTTGTTGTATATGTCTAAATTAACTGCTGCTGTATAGGATGTAGGAAAAGCAATAAATGTGCATGAGGTAGCCCGCTTTTTTATATTCAATGGTATAGACAAATGGTACCAAAATAGCAAGTTAATTATATCTATATAGAGTAATTATGAAGGCCCAAAAAAGAAAGTTGAGGAAAATAAATGTAAAGAAATTGAACAGGAGCTACACTACATATTTAAATTTTTAAAAAGTAAAAAAAAATGAGAACAAATAACATAGGAACCAAAAAATAGAATCAAGCTGGTTACACACATAATAAAGTTTATAACAATGAAACAACTTTCAAAAGTACACTACTATTGGAATCACTAAATATTAAAAGAAAAAAAAAACTGTTGTGGAAGCAGGTTAAAGAACCAAAAAGATATGAAGAATGCAATTGCAGACAAATGCTTCCTTCACATAAACCATACATGTCACTTATATGCACATTAGAAAACTCTTCATGGCAAACAAAAAATAACCGTGAGCAAATATTCAAAATCCCATAGTTTCACTCCCTGTTACATATAACAGAATAGGTAAGAGGGAAAACAAAGACCCGAAAATTAAAATGAAATTATTAAGTTTAAAAGATTCTCCCTGATTTCTACAAATTGAGAGGAAAAGGGTTATGAATCAAAATTCTAAAATTGACAACAAACCATAATTGAAGAGAATATTAGGAAAAGAAATTAGTACCTTTGCCTTAATGAAATTAGAAAATCAAGAATGTAGAAAGATTCCACTTCATCACTGCAGAGAAAGAAATTGAATGATTTAAATCCAATAGAGACATGTTTAAAAAAATAAAAATAAAACCATTACCAAAAATATTTAATAGAAATAGTTTTTCCTTAATTTAAAATTGTAACCAAACCCAATTGAAATTGTAAGAGTTAAAAACATATAACATATCTAATTTACCTTTTAAATTTGTGAAAATAAAAGTCAGAGATAGAATAAGAACCCCATAGGATGCGCTGTTTGAGGGGACTCTTTCGTTCTTGACGCCGAAGTCGACTTCATCATCCATCTAAAAATCAAAAAATCAGTGAACTCTGATCTTAGTTTTAGCAAAACTGAGACAATTTTTTTGAGGGATTGAGAGACGTTCTCTATATGTCTCCTTTAAAGCTCTAGGCTGATACGATGGTCTTCCAAACAGTAAGGAATTGGGCGAACACAATTGAAGGATGATACTTTCATGTACCAATCTAATTACGATTCTAGTACCTTAACAAGATTGAGAGTACTAACAGAAGAAGATACACCAATACTACATGCTTTACTGAAGGGATATCCACGTGACATGTAATCAAAGTAAAATGAATTTGTTTCCACTGACATGTAATCAAAGTAAAATGCACTTACACTAATGGCATTCACTAGTTCTTGTGAATGGTGCAATTTTAAATCAAGTTCGGTGTGCTGATGTAGGCGTGACGATTAGAGACCGTGAGGGGAGAGTTACAGCAGCTATGAGTAAACAGAGTTTCCAACCACTAGGACCTTTCGAGATTGAACCAAAGGCCACAAATGAAGGAGTTCTCTTTGCTTGGGAGATGCATACGAGATGTGTTTTTTGAATGTGATTCAAAGATAATTTCAGATAGTCTCATGAGGTTGTGTACCCCTCCCATTGTTGTAGCTAACATCCTAACAGGAATCGGCCAGAGGCTTGATGATTTTAGGACTGCTTAAGTCAGCCACATGAAGAGGCAAGGCAATAAACCCCAGCACATACCCTGAAACAACATGGAAAACATTAATTAGCAGGTAAAACCATTTTTAATGAGAGTATTTGAAAAGTTATGTCTGACAAGGTATGCTATTTTCCAGTCTAAGGCCACCAGCGCACTAAAAAAAGGGACACCAGTCAATTGGCTCACAAGTTTGCTACTCCAATTTAGACAGGTTGGAAATTTAATCCTATCGATTAATCTACATTAAATTGATCACCCCTGCTACAATGTGAAGGAATGCAACACAAATTTGATTGACATTGTCTCTTCAAACTCAAATATGGCAGGCAAGAAGAGCAAGCAGCAAGCTACTCCACTTCTGCTAAATACATCAATTACAGCTAGGGTTAGTTCTCTACAAAAAGCAAGTACAACAAAACTAATATGAATTAAAAACTACAAAAGAAACTTCAAAATAAGAGAATCATAAAAGTCTAGGAATGATTAGAAAATCATAATTTAACAAGAACAGTATCCATAATAAGTAGAGGAAACATAAACGATAAGTTTTTATGGGAAGGAGGCTAATTAAAGACGAGATCAAGGAAAATGGATTTTATGTTGCCATCTTGAAATTAGTAATGACAATGCAAAAGCATTTCAACAACATTCTAAATTAGTTTTTTTTACTGGAAAGCCACACTATGCAAATAAAAAGTGTGAACACAGTCTAAGAGGATACATGTTCTGGCACTCACGTATAAAATTACATTTCCAAGGAGCACCAAAGCAGCATCTACCTGCATGGAAATTAAAATGAACATTAACGTGGCAACGAAACAAACAGTTAGAAAAAACTTGCAAGCTATGTTAGTAAATTTCCCAACAATTAGATCTTTTGGGCTGTGTTTATTTCGTACCATCAACAAACCAAAAAAAGGTATAGTTTATCATCATAACTATAATTCAGTAAGGCCAAAACATGTACTCCTCTAATATTCGAAATCAAAAGCGTCCCCATTCCAGACCCAATTCCACCACCCAATGACTAACACACTTGAAACCCTAAACCCCAAAAAAAACAAACACACATTATTACAAAAACCTTTTTCAAAAAGCTAAAAAATTGTGGAAAAATAATAATCCCCAAACATTACCGACCCATTTAAAATTTCAAATCAAACATTACAAACATAAAATTAGAAAGAATTAAAACAAAGTTGTCCGGCCAAAAGATCTGGCCATAAGGACCAGACCTCAAGCTATCCATGGTCCCAGACTCCCAAGTCCATTAGAACAGCACGAGGCACAAATTTACCAAAACTCGCTTCATTGTAGTACACGTTCACCCTCTCAAGTTGAATTTCTGAGTCACTGCAGTAGCGACCAGTGGAATCGATGCCGTGCTAGGCACAAACCACTTCCCAGAACTTGGCACCGATCTGGTTCCCACATTTGCAATATGACCAAGGTAATTAAAGAAGATAAATTCTTGAAATTTAGTATTTCGTGTGCTTGATTTTGAGATTTGTGTGCAAAATTCTTGTCAGCTGTACACCTAAGGCAGTAGATTAATAGGGAACAGACTGATGAATAAATAATTTATAATAGCTTGCATCAAGATGATAAACATATGTCATACCACAACTTAGCAAAATATTGGAATGGAGACCACATACTCTATACAATCTATGATATTGTTTTGCCTGCTTCCTACTTTTTCAAACCAAAACTTGAAAATCTGGTCCCATGCCACTGCAGAAGACTTTGCATATACTTTAAAATTTGGCAACAGAAACTGAATAATAAACAGAGGATATACAGTAATAAGCCCAAAATAAACCACTCTATAGATCGAGGTAGAAGTAGTAATAATGTCTAGATGCTTGTTTGGGAGCTAATAAGAGCCATTGTTAGCTTAGCCTGTGAATTTGATATTAGAATCCACCCTAAAATCAAAACCTAGAAAAAGCAATGGAGGACCTAAATATTAGAAAGAATTAAAACAAGCAAAAAACGATCCTCAAAATTCTTATGCACGTTGGAGAGATAAACAAATATGATAGGAAAAGAGAGCATATTGCCAAGGAGACTCTATGGCAAAACAAAAAATAATCATGCTTCCTATAAACAGAAAATAAGTGGCAATCCAAACAGGACATGGAGTTTCCACCATAACAGGATAACACGGTTCAACTAAAAGCAAGAAAACATCAACAAAAACTAGATGATAGGATATATGAACAAGCACTACATAAAAGCACAAACCCTTAATGATGTTGGTATTGACTTTTCACATGAGCTAATTGAAAAACACAGAATACCTTTCACATGAGCTAATTGAAAAACACAGAATCCCAACTACATAGTTTAGGACAACTTTAAATTGCAATAATTTTAAGACTACTCAAAAGGATATATCATTGACAAGCAACAAAATCATATCAACCTTAGTTAAAGCACTGCAAATGCATCACCCCAAGGATTAAGCAAACTCTAAGAATGCAGCTAGAGAAAACACAAATCCCAAGCCCCAATAATAAAATATAGACTAAAAATGATTATGTGGAAGATACGCGCGCACACATAAATATGTGTGTGTGTGTGTGTGTGTGTGTGTGTGTGTGTGTGTGTGCACGTGTGTGAGAAAATCAATAACCCAAAAGGGTCAATAAAATAGTTAACAAAAAATTAAGTTCAATCGTAAATAAAATCTAACACACCGGCAACAAGGTTATCTATATTCAATATAAAAATTTTAAAACACAATAAGGAGAAAAGTACCAATATGAGATTATTGAGAAAACCAAAGAGAATTTTGATCTCAACCCTATGTCACCCTAGCAAATTCTTTTAACTTGCATCTTAATTCAATAAAGAAACCTTTAAATTTTAGGAAAAGAATATCGATATCTAGAGATAAGAGAACATATGGCCTTAGGTCCATATCCAACTTCGTTGCCCAGGTAGATATATCAGCATTAAATTTTTTTAACATGGGAAATTGGGGTAGCAGAGTCATAAAACCTGAAAACATTCCCCTGCACGGTCCAACAATAAAACCCAAGTAGTAAATGAATTAGGCTCACCAAATTGTTTGGGAACAAATCGTTTCAGAGGAAATTACCCGTGCAAGATTCCATGACCTAAAACTCTGCACAAAAGAAAAGTCACCAAAAACTTTCATTATGTGAAGAATAGAATAAGATAGATTTTGAGGGAAAATAACTATAAGATTCCATCTTATTTCCACAAAAATACCATAGGTACGTGTTGTGTTATATCCAAAAGCCCATTGGGATTTAGAGGGGGGGGGGGGCGGGGGGTGGGTTTGTTAAGTGTAACACAATTAACCAATCGACACATAAAGCAATACCATGTGGGGAGAAGAAAACTCACGAGATTCAGTTTTCTTAGGGGAAACCACCATGCACACCGCGGGGGGGAAGGGGCTTGGATTTGAATATCTTTCCCAAATGAATACCTGTTTGGAAAGCCCCGTTTGCTACTTGGGAAGGAGACAATACGCACATGGCAGTTTCCGTTAAAACCAAAGTAGTTTCAAAATTTTACTTAGTGCATTTAAACTTGATTAGCCATCAAAAATATCATAGGAAAGTGAGGGTGACTTGTGATACCATAACAAATCTGTGTGTTGTAGGCTCTAGTCCAATGTGAGCACCTATTCAAACAGATTACAAGGGGCATTTATCTTTGACATCAAATCAGAAGGGACTAACAGAAATAAAAACTTAACTAACTTGGATAGTTGCATTTTTCAAAAATTGCTATGCCAACATTATCAACATCCAACTTGAATGTCAATGTCTTACAAAATGGATAGAATATTATCAATGGTTAAGTGATAGGATGGTATCTATGGTATTTTAAAAAGGAACCAAGAGAATACCATTAAAATAAGCTAATTCTTGTAGAGTAGTTCGATACACAGTTTTAAGTACACACACAATGGAAGTGTTATGAAGCATCTATTAGAAATAACATTTTAGCACAAGAAAAGAGCTCCCCCTACCCCCAACAAAAAAAATTATGAACTATGCATATAAATAAAATAAAATAAAAAATCCTTTCTTGCAAGACAACTGGACAATGATGAGAAGGAAGGAGAATAAGCAAAAGACTATATAAGTGGTTGGAGGTAGACAGAGCCAAAACCACTAGGAAACCGAAAGACTCATGATCATGATGCAATGGGCATTAGAAACCGAAAGCACAAAAGGTTTTGCCGAAATTGTTTGAACAAATTTGCCATCAATTTAGAAGCTTTTGATAAGTAGAAGATAAGAAACGCACAACTCAGATAAAGACTATCTCAAGATTTATGTATGTCTACATCAATAGACCTCAATCTTTGCTCTGTTTTTCGAGTTAAACAAATTCTCCAAACCAAAAAAAAAGTGTGAAAAAGAAAGAACTCATTCACATAGATTATTATCCCATTAAAAAAACTACTTAAGCCATTGGTTATTTTCTGTAAATAAGTCCTTCAAAATGAAAATCTCTAAATTAATCTTATAGACCACAAAAATAAAAAATAAAAGTGAACCAATGAAATACCAGTAAAAATAAGCAGATTCCAGCAAACAATCTTACTAGCACTTCTAGTTTTTCTCATCATCAACACCAACAAATTGGAAGGTTGGCAAATGATTTTACCTCATTTGTGTTACAGAAATTCAACCAAAAAAAAAAAATTATATTCTAACATAACTAAAAATTATAATTTGCAAAATAGTCAGATACTCAGTGAAAGACTCATAAAACACAAAGATACCCCACATGTACAAATTATACAGATAGATATAATCAATCAATCATAATTAAAACCAACACCACAACAGAGGAGTGTGGTTAACAATGGTTCGGTTTGGGGATTTGAGGAGAAAGTGATAGGGAGGGAAAGACGCATGCCAAAGACAAAAAATCAAACATGAAAAGAAGGAATATATAAAATAGTTTATAAATGTGAAATTTATTAAGGTACTTGGAATATCAACCCAAACCAAGACCAATTCACATCAAGTGTAAGACCATCCTCATGCTTAGTGAGGAAGGAAAACAAAGCTTACCTGAATTTCTTGGTGCGAATTAAGCCAAAGTAATAGAAGAAACTTTCATCACATTATTATACTCTCTTTTTATGCTACAACAAGAGTGGAAAATTCACATTTAAACTAGCCAATCTTAAGTCACTAACAGCATCAATTAATAGTTTAAAGAGTAAATCATATTGCATTTGAGACAAGGCAATGCCAAAAGAATTTCATAAATTTAGTGTAAAAATAGTTTTTTGTATGCCAAAATGTTCAGAGGTGCAACCCATTAGATAATCCAGTCCTAAATTGGAGCTAGTTAGTAACTATAGTTTAAAGCATATCAAAAAAACAAATACCTAGTATAATTGTGGTATATAGTTATCAAACCCAACAACAAGCAGAGAAACTCCAAAGGGGCTTACACCACTAGCAAGAAAAGTAAAGACTCAACTGTATTCAACATCATAAACAAATAAATAAATAATAAATACACTTCCCTAATTTTCTGATGCTTAAAAAAATATGGTGAAGCTTACTAACCTTAGTTCCATTCCCATAACAAAAGCAAGGCTGGTTGCTGCGTTGAAATAAAATAATGAAAAAGTCAAGGATAAGAGAGTCAAATAACTAAATTTCTGAAATTTAATAATGGCACTAAAAATGCAGGTTCTAGGAGAGCATTCCAAAGTTCTACCATTTCAAAAAAGAGAAAAAAAAAAAAAAGTTATATCCCCAGAGCTTATATCCCTTCTTCCTTTTCAAAATAGGTAATTTTGACCAACATGCCAAATATTTTGCTTTAGAAAAAGACGAATTTATAAATCTCTATACTAGGCAACAACAAAAAAATGCAGTCCCCTACTTTATGCTTTGGCAGGGTCACTTGCTCCATTCTAAGCATACAAAGCTTTACAAAATCTTTAAGGTCCTAGCCAATGAGCTCTAGCTTAAATAGCACTTCTGCTTCCAACAATAATGGAAAGGAGTGTGAAGTCATGATTCAAGAACCGTCGAGTGCATGTATAACTACTTACCAATCAAAAAAAGAACAAAACTCTAAGATTTCATTTGTTTTTAGCATAAACTAATATTGTGTTTTTAGGTATTTGGTGTGTCAAAAAAATTTAGTCAACAGAAAATTACAGTATATAGGCAGAAAACATTTACACTTTTTTTTTTATAAATCAAAATCATTTACACCTTTAAAAAACATAAATGGTTTTCTGAAAAAAAAGACATGCATTTATCTCTACCATCCTTATCCCTTTTAACTCCATATATTTCCAAACTAAAAAGGCAAAGAATTGTTCGATGTAGCTAAAAATTCTCAATATATTTCCAAACATAATGTATTCAGGGCAGTCTAAATCAGTGAAGCTTTTATGACTATCAGTTGTATCCAAATTGTGCACCTTCATTCATGCTAGGTCAGTTGATTTTTTTTTTTTTTTTTTTAGTTGACATCGTAAAAACCAATTAGTCCACAGAAAAATGATGCCTAGGATTAAACAAAACTGAATAAAAATGTCAAAAAAGCAATGAATAAGTTTATCCAAAAAACAAAACACTACAAATAAGACTTTCACCTACACACAAATCAACCATAATAACTTCGAATTTCAATACCTAGCAGGAATCAATCAAACTCATTAGGCCAAGTGTTGGAACACGTGCAACATTACCTCTAATATAACAATCTCCCTACCTCAATCAAGAAGTCGCAACATAGGGTTGTCATCAAGATTAAAGGACTGGATATTACTTTTTACTTTTCCAAGACACCAAGCAATAAACCTAAGTAGTAAACCTGCAATATTTTCTCAATCTCACCCAAAAAACAAATGGAAAAGAATTTCAATACTTGGTTGACAAAAGTTCTTATAGAAACAATTTTGCAACATCAGTAGATTAGCTCATTATTGTCCAACTAAAACCCAAAAGAAATATGACAGAATTATTTACATCATATGAAAATTCTCCTTCAAAAGTATAACAAAGCCATAAAATTTGACCAAGAAACTAAAACAAACAATAAAGACAAACATAACAGGTCACAATCTACCAAAATTATATGTAAAGCCATATAGAAACATCTTTCAAGTACCAAAACATAAACTAACATTAGTTTTGACTCATAACTTCAAGCAATGATAAAAATCAAGAATATTAGTTTTAAAATCAAGTCTCAACTACAGCCACCAACACAGCTAACACTTTCAAGTTCCTGTATGACGCAACAAAATCAATGTCTAACAATTTCGAAAGTAAAAGAGAAGGAAGATTATGGACAGTATCTCTTACACACACCTTAAAGCCCACCTCATGATAAAGCAAAAACCCCATGTCAATTCAAATTAAATTACCAAACTCCACAACAAAGCACAAAAGAAACTTCCTGGGATAATGGAGAACTTTTTATCACAATGATGCAAGACAAACCAAAACTTTGTAACAGGAAATTAAAGAACAGGAAAAATAGAGATGGATGCACTTGGACTCAGTACCTAGGGTTGGCTAGAGATTTGATGCATGACAAACCAGAATTGTACAAGAAGAAAAATATGTAAATAAAGGATTGATATAAACTGATTAAGCAAAGGAAAAATGTTTAGTGACTGACTAAGAGGGCAGCCATGTTTCTTAGAAGAATTGAAAGGGATTTGAGAAGATCAGGGATATGAACAGTCTGAATTCTCAATGCATGCCTCTTACAATCCATCTCCACACCTTTATACAATTCATGAACACAACTAACTGACTAACACTAACTGCCAGCTAGCTACACTGATCTAATGATCTAACTAACTGTTAAGCACATGGCTCCAAACTAATCAATAATTAAGCACACGACAGAATCAATTAATAAGCATGTGACCCTAACCTTCAATTACAAAGATGATACAAAACTTTACTAATAAACAGCCTCTTATAATAAGTTGCTGGTGTCTAGTACCAAGTGTTCATGCGACACTGTTGTTGTCTTTATAGTGCATTCAAACTTAATTAGCCTTCATAAATAACATAAAAAAAGTGAGGGTTACTAGTGATACCATAACAACAACAAAAAATCTGTCTTTTGTAGGCTCTAGTCCAATGTGAGCACCTGTTCAAATAGATTATAAGGGACATTCATCTTTAAGATCTAGTCATACTAACAAATCAGAAGGGACAAACAGAAATAAAACTTAACTAACCTGAATAGTTGCATTTTAGCAAATGTTTATAAAATTTGTCTTTCCAGTTGAATATTGACCAAAAAGACCATGGGTTTAGCAACAAAATCACCATTCGTCTGCAAAAATACAAATAAAAATCAATCCTCTATTACAGAGGTCCTAAAATCTAGAGTTGAAACTTGACGACAAAACTAGAAAGATCAGAATATCTCCATTTTGCAGACAAAAGATATGCTACTTCTAGTGGCTTTGGCTTTTCGATGTACAATCTCTTCAAGCCATCAATAGTTGATGTAACTGCACTGGGAGGAAGCTGAGCAAGAGACGATGAGAGAGGAGACACATTAGGAAGCAAATGAAAATTAAGACATCCCCCTTAAAAAGAAGTATACATTGTATGATGCTTTGTATTTTTATAGGTAAAACATTTTCAAAAAAAATGCGCAATACAGGGCACAATCCTAGAACACAGCATGCATGTAAGAGAAGCACCAAAAGGTAAAGCCTATATCATATATCAGAAGAATGTATTGCCAAACAAAAAATAGTTCTCAAAATAGAAAATATTTAAATATGAAGGAAACCTGATTTTTTTAGACATGAAGAAAGAATAATGAATAAAAAACTCAACAATAAAAAGAACTATCATTGACTTATATATATATACATATTTTTTTTTTTTTCCATTGAGCTCCACCAATGCCCTAGCTTTTACCATTCTAGCTGCACCTGACCACTGCTTTTAAATAAAAATATATTTCCTAAAAATAAATAAATAAATAAATCTTGACATTCATTTACCCCTCCTTCAACATCAAAATATCCGTATGCACAGCATCATCAAGCTCCATATCATCAATGTAACTAAATGGATAGGGGAACTTAGTCAATATGAAGAATTGGAAAAACTTAACAAAAACAAAATTGGGGAAAAGAGAGGGGGTGGGGATGGTTTTGACAGATAACTAAAGTTAAGTGAGAAATCCTACATCGGTTATTCTTAAGAAACGCATCCAATTGAATTTATATGTAGTAAATATAGATCAAAATTAAAGAAATATCACTACATGCATTTTAAGTTCAAATTTAATGGAGTGGACAAATGTTTATGACCTATGATATTACCTCTTGTTCTTCACAGAGTTGCACTTGATCTTTAAGCTACAAAATTAACCATAGCCATGAGACAAGCTTACCAGGACAAGTGGAAGCACGGAAGGCGCATCTCAGCAATATGATGGGTAACCTGGAGGGCTTTTACATGATTCCAAAGGGGTGGCAAGTTAGCAAATCATTTCTTCACAAAAATCTCAAAAGACTTTGCATGCTTGAAGGTGTGTTTCAATAAATTCCACCTCTTTCACCAAACACATTGCAACCATTTCTTTAAAAGACTGATCACATATGGAAATCATGCAAATAGAATTTTATTCTATAAGAGTGACATTGAAAGATGGCAATCACCAAAGAACATATCTTTTGAACATGATCACCATAAAAACTTTCAAAATTACAAATAAACACAGAAAAATATACGAAAGAGAACAACAAAATCAAATCAACCTTACATAAAAGGAAGCAAACATAAAAGGATGCAAACGCATCCGCCCTAGAATTAAATAAATTCTACCAAAAAAATAAATAAATACACAAGCATCATTTAACAAAAAATAAATTAATAAAGTAAAAGAGAAAATCAACAACCCCAACAAATAATTGTTAAAGCTAAAGTAAATCGGAAACAAATAGTTAAGGTACAAGCACAATCAGAACTTAGGTAATCTAAAGCAAAATGCTAAAAAGATTATGATAAATAACAGTAAACAGTGACTCAAAATGAGATTTATAACATGCACTAAGAAAGGCAGGAGTCGCAAAACAACAAATAGAAAAACTAGTACATTACCCAACAACTATAAAAGTAAATCCAATTAACACTAAAAGCCAAGCTCTTCTCTAAACTGAAAGCCAAACCATATAGACTTTCTGCAATGACCAATATTCAAATAAAGGCAATAACAGAAGCGGGTATGCTAAATATGTTTTCAAAAGCTAAAATGCTAATGTAACGAATAGTTTTAACAATCCATACCTGAATAACCCTCTAAAAATCGTCTACATAACATTGACCGTTTAGGTTACTTGCAAGACTTCCTATAGGAACCCCCAGAGAATAGGATTATACCTTTGTAAGACATGGCAGAAATAGCAAAATATATATATATATATAAATAAAATATATAAAAAAACCCAAATCAAGCAAATAGAATGTAAAGAAACCTGATAATGTCATCCAATTTGGTCTCGTTCGGTAGGATTTCATCTTGCAGGGTTTTCCCTGATTTCAACAAATTGAGAGGAAAAGGGTTATGAATCAAAATTCTTAGATTGACAGCAAACTATAATTGAAGAGAATATTAAGAAAAGAAATTAGTACCTATGCTTTAATGAAATTAAAAACTCTAGAATGTAGAAAAATTCCACTTCATCTTTGCAAAGAAAGAAATTGAATGATTTAAATCCAATAGAGACATGTTTCAAAAAAAAAAATACATTACCGAAAATATTTAATAAAAATAGTTTTTCCTTAATTTAAATTTAGAACCAAACCCAACTGAAATTGTAAAAGTTAAAAACATATAATAGATCTAATTTACCTTTTAAATCTATGAAAATAAAAGTCAGAGATAGAATAAGAACCCCCATAGGATGCGTTGTTTGAGGTGACTCTTTTTCGTTCTTGATGCTGAAGTCGACTTCATCATCCATCAGGAAATCAAAAAACTAGTGAACCTGCAATATTTTCTCAATCTTACACCAAAGACAAAAAGGAAAAGAATTGTAATACTTGGTTGACAAAAGTTCTTATAAAAAACAACTTTGCAACATAAGTAGATAAGCTCACTATTATACAAAAGCATATTAATCTTGATATACTATTGATAGTGCTGAAGGTGTTAAGGACATTTACATATTGCAATTGCTAGAAACAAACCAAAGGAATGAAAGAATTACATTACCTTCTTTTGAATCACTCAAAAGATTCAGTTCAACAATAACATCAGCTATATCGGAGCATTCGATGTTCTCAACTATGTTGATCAACAGAGTTAACACTGTTTCGAGTACAAGTACGGAGAAACAAAAACAATATCTAACAATTTTGACAGTAAAAAGGAAGGAAGATTATGGACAATATCTCTTACAAATACCTGAAAGCCCACCTCATAATAAAGCAAAAACCCCATGTCAATAAATAAGATGTATAACCAAACTCAAATTGTATTACCGAACTCCACAACAAAGCACAAAAAGAAACTTCATGGGATATCAGAGAACTTTTTATCATGATGACGCAGGACAAACCAAAACTTTGTAACAGGAGATTAAAGAACAGGAAAATATGAACACCACCTGCACATAAGAATTACACGCAGACAGTCAAATCAAGGGAAATTACAATCAACAAGAAACTTGAACATATTAGAACATGAATGGAATGATAAAGCAGTCATCCATTCAAATAAGGAATACAGTAAAAGCATCTTAAAACCCGTCGTGGACCATTCTAACCCTTCAAATTCTCTATTGTTCCGCTCTCTTTGTGTGGCCTACATTAAACCTAAAGGTACAGCTCTGCAAATTAACTAAACCAACTCTGTCATCTGCCCTCCCCAGGGAATGGCACAGAATTGTTACGCAACTCCCGGTGCAAAATTCCCACAAGATATAAGTGATTGAGAAAGAACAAAAGGCTACAACTAACAATGTATGTCACAATGTTAACAAAGGTCCAATACAATAATTCTAGAATGTAATTGCCAATATTAAAAGGTTGATTAGTTAACTGATGTTATGGCAGTGCCACTGTATGAGCTGTAAATGCATACTGGATGGAAATTTCAACCCTCCACCGTTAAAATGAGCACATCATGCTAACAAATTTATCTTGCACAAGAATAAAACATACTATGGTTTCTGCCATTTAATGGAAAATCAACAATTTACAAGTGCTTACATCCACATTTGTACCTAACAAAAAAGTGTTTACCGCACATATCACGTAAATTAAACAGTCAACTAAAATTGATAAAACATATAAATTACCTGAGTAATACGAATGTTTTCACCTTAGTCTTGCTTAAAAGACCATAAAGAAGCAAGGCTGGAGAATCAAAAGGAATTTGTTTCCACTAACAAGTAATCAAAGCAAAATCCACTTAGACTGATGGCATTCACTAGTTCTTGTGAATGGTGCAATTTTCAATCAAGTTCAGTGTGCTGGTGTAGGCATGGTGATTAGAGACCATGGGGGAAGATTTACAGCAGCTATGAGTAAACTGAGTTTCCAACCACTGGGACCTTTCGAGATCGAAGCAAAGGCCATGGACGAAGGAGTTCTCTTTGCTTGGGAGATGTATACAAGATGCATTTTTTGAATGTGATTCTAAGATAATTTCAGATAGTCTCATGGGATTTTGAACCCCTCCCATTGTTCTAGCTAACATCCTAACTGGAATCGGCCAAAGGCTTAATGATTTGGGACTGCTTAAGTCGGCCACGTGAAGAGGCAAGGCAATAAGCCCTAGCACATATCTTGGCACAACATGGAAAACATTAGTTAGCAGGTAAAACCCTTCTTAATGAGTGTTTGAAAAGTTTTGTCTGACAAGGTATGCTATTTCCAGAGTAAGGCCACCAGTGCACTAAAAAAAGGGACACCAGTCAATTGGCTCACTAGTTTTCTGCTCCAATTCAGACAGGTTGGAAATTTAATCCTGTCAATTAATCTACATTAAATTGATCATCCCAGCTACAATGTGAAGGAATGCAACACAAATTTGATTAATAATATCTCTTCAAACACATATGGCAAGCAAGAAGAGCAAGCAGCAAGCTACTCCACTTCAGCTAAATACATCAATTACAGCTGGGGTTAGTTCACTACAAGAAGCAAGTACAACAAAACTAAAATGAATTAAAAACTACAAAAGAAACTTCAAAATAAGAGGATCATAAAAGTCTAGGAATGATGAGAAAATCAAAGTTTAACGAAGACAGCATCAATAATAAGTAGAGGAAACATAAATGATAAATATTTATGGGAAGGAGGCTAATTAAAGACAAGATCAAGGAAAAGGGATTATATGTTACCATTCTGAAATTAGTAGTGACAAAGCAGAAGCATTTCACCATCATTCTAAATTAGATTTTTTTACTGGAAAGCCACACCACGCTAATAAAGTGTGAGAACACAGTCTAAGAGGATACACGTTCTAGCACTCACATATAGAATATGTTTCCCAGGAGCACCAAAGCAACATCTACCTACATGGAAATTAAAAAGAACATTAAATTGGCAGCTCAAACAAACAATTAAAAAAAAACTTGCAAGCTATGTTAGTAAATATCCCAACAATTAGATCTTTTAGGCCATGTTTATTTCATACTATCAACAAACCAAAAAAAGGTCGTCTATCATCATAACTATAATTCAGTAAGGCCAAAACATGTACTCCCTAATATTCAAAATAAAAAGCATCTCCACTCCAGACCCAGTTCCACCGCCCAATGAGTGACACACCTAGAACCCTAAATCCCCCCCAAAAAAAAAAAAAAAACAAAACACATTATTACAAAAACATTTTTTAAAAAGCTAAAAAATTGCGGAAAAATAACAACCCCTCAAACATTACCGACCCATTTCACATTTCAAATCAAACATTACAAACATAAAATTAGAAAGAATTAAAAAGAAGTTTTCCGGCCTAAAGATCTGGCCATAAGGACCGGACCTCAAGCTGTCCATGGTCCCAAGCTCCGAGTCCATCAGAATAGCAAGAGGCACAAATTTACTAGAACTCACTTCATTGTAGTACACGTTAACCCTCTCAAGTTGAAGATGATAAACATATGTCATACCACAACTTAGCAAAATATTGGAAATGGAGACCACATACTCTATATAATCTATGATATTGTTTTGCCTGCTTCCTACTTTTTCAAACCAAAACTCGAAAATCTGGTCCAATAACACTGCAGAAGACTTTGCATGGACTTTAAAATTAGGCAACAGAAACTGAATAATAGATAGAGGATATATAGTAATAAGTCCAAAATAAACCACTCCATAGATCGAGGAAGAAGTAGTAATAAAGTCTAGATGATTTTTTGGGAGCTAATAAGAGCCATTGTTAGCTTAGCCTGTGAATTCGATATTAGAATCCACCCCAAAATCGAACCCTAGAAGCAGTGAAGGACCCAAATATTAGAAAGAATTAAAACAGGCAAAAAATGATCCTCAAAATTCTGAAGCACGGAGGAGAGATAAACAAATATGATAGGAAAAGAGAGCATATTGCCAAATGAGACCATGGCAAAACACCAAAAAATCATGCTTCTTATAAATAGAAAGTAAGTGGCAATCCAAACTGGACATGGAGCTTCCACCATAACAAGATAATCCAGTTCAACTAAAAGCAAGAAAATATCAACAAAAACTAGATGATAGGATAGATCAACAAGCACTACATAAAAGCGCAAACCCATAGTGATGTTGGTACTGACTTTTCGCATGAGCTAGTTGGAAAACACAGAATCCCAGCTACACAGTTTATGACAACTTTAAATTGAAATTATTTTATGACTACTCAAAAGGATGTATCATTGACAAGCAACAAAATCAAATCAACCTTAGTTAAAGCACTGCAAATGCATCACCCCAAGGATTAAGCAAACTCTAAGAATGCAGCTAGAGAAAACACAAATCCCAAGCTCCAATAATAAAATATAGACTAAAAATGATTATGTGGAAGATACGCACAAACACACACACAAATATGCGTGTGCATGCGCGCGTGTGTGAGAGAGAGAGAGAGAACGAGAGAGAAAAAATCAATAACCCAAAAGGGTCAATCAAATAGTTAAGGGAGAATTAAGTGCAATCATAAATAAAATCTAACACAGTGGCAATAAGGCTATCTATATTCAATATAAAATTTTTAAAACACAATAAGGAGAAAAGTACTAATATGAGATTATTGAGAAAACCAAAGAGAATTTTGATCTCAACCCTATGTCACTCAAGTAAATTCTTTTAATTTGCATCTTAATTCAATAAAGAAACCTTTAAATTTTAGGAAAAGAACATCGATATCTAGAGATAAGAAAGCATATGGCCTTAGGTCCCTATCCAACTTCGTTCACCTAGTAGATATATCAGCATTAAATTTTTTTAACATGGGAAATTGGGGTAGCAAAGTCATAAAACCTGAAAACATTCCCCTGCACGGTCCAACAATAAAACACAAATAGTAAATGATTCAGGCTCACAAAATCATTTGGGAACAAATTCTTTCAGAGGAAATTAGTCAAATTACATGTGCAAGATTCCATGACCTAAAACTCTGCACAAAAGAAAAGTCACCAAAAACTTTCATTATGTAAAGAACATAATAAGAAGATAGATTTGAGGGAAAGTAACTATAAGATTCCATATTATTTTCACAAAAATACCATGTTGTGTTATATCCAAAAGCCCATTGGGGGGGGGGGGGGGAGGCGCCAAATGTAACACAATTAACCAGTCAACACATAAAGCAATACCATGTGTGGAGAAGAAAACTCACAAGGTTCAGTTTTCTTAGGGGAAACCACTGCGCACACCGTGGGGGGGAGGGGGGTGGATTTGAATATCTTTCCCAAATGAATACCTATTCGGAAAGCCCTCTTTGCTACTTGGGAAGGAGACAATACGCACATGGTAGTTTCTGTCTAAACCAAAGTAGTTTCAAAATTTTACATAGTGCATTTAAACTTAATTAGCCTTCAAAATTAACATAGGAAAGTGAGGGTGACTTGTGATACCATAACAACAAATCTGTGTGTTACAGGCTCAGGTCCAATGTGAACACCTGTTCAAACAGATTATAAGGGACATTTAGCTTTGAGATCAAATCAGAAGGGACTAACAAAAATAAAAAACTTAACTAACCTGGATAGTTGCATTTCTCAAAAATTGTGACACCGCCGTACCATACCCATACCTATACCCATTCCATAACGGTGCTTCCTAGTATTTTATACTTATGTTGTGTATAAACAAAGAAGCCATGGCTAACTAGCAAGGATATTGAAGGGTAGCTGAAACACGGAATATTGAGGAAATGGCAGATAGATCCAAGGAACCAGCTCTTGCAGTCAATAAAGCCGCATTCTTTTCTGCAGTAGCAACAGCTTCAGATCCAGTAGATCCATTAGCCCCCATGGACTCCAAGAGTGCCAGATGCAATTACAAAGATAAGTCCACAAAGATAATTCCAACAGCTTAATGGATTCATGTTTTTTACCAAAAATTTCAGGCGATCAAAAGCAAAAAGAAAATTTGAATCCCATAAATACATGACATCATAATTAATTACTAGTAATCAATTTTATAAATCTCCATACCAGGCAACAACAAATCAGAAGGGATATTCATCTCTGAGATCCAGTCATACTAACAAATCAAAAGGGACAAACAGAAATAAAACTTAACTAACCTGGACAGTTGCATTTTAGCAAATGTTTATTCAATTTGTCCTTCCAGTTGAATATTGACCCAAAAGACCCTGGGTTTAGCAACAAAATCACTGTTCCTCTGCAAAAATATAAATAAAAATCAATCTTCTGTTACAGAGGTCTTAAATACTAGAGTTGAAACTTGATAACAAAGCTAGAAAGATCAGAAATTTTGCAAACGAAAGATATGCAACTTCTAGTGGCTTTGGCCTTTCCATGTACAATCTCTTCAAGCCATCAATAATTGATGTAACTGTATTGGGAGGAAGCTTATCAAAGAGACGATGAGAGAGGAGACACATTAGGAAACAAATGAAAATTAAGACATCCCCCCTAAAAAGAAGTATCCATTGTATGATGCATTGAATTTTTATAGGTAAAACATTTTCAATAAAAGGCGCAATACAGGGCACAATAATAGAACATGGCATGCATGTAAGAGAAGCACCAAAAGGCAAAGCCTGTATTTTATATCAAAAGAATTTATTGCCAAACAGAAAATAGTACTCAAAATAGAAAATATTTAAACATGAAGGAAACCAGATTTTTTTAGAGACGAAGAAAGTACGATGAATAAAAAACTCAAGGATTAAAAGTACTATCACTGACTTATATATATATATATACACATATATATATTTCCATTGAGCTCCACCAATGCCCTTGCTTTTACCATTCTAGCTGCAGCCCACCACAGCTTTTTAAATAAAATATATTTCTTTTAAAAAAATAAATAAATAAAAAAGCTTAACATTTATTTACCCCTCCTTCAGCATCAAAATAGCCGTATGCATAAAACTCAAAGACACCCTACATGTACAAATTAAACAGATATACTTAAGAGAGGGAAAGGTGCATGCAAAAGAAAAAAATCGAACAAAGAAAAGAGGGTTTATATAAAACAGTTTATAAATGTGACATTTATGCAAGGTACTTGGAATATCAACCCAAACCAAAACCAATTCACATCAAATGTAAGACCATCCACATGCTTAGTGAGGAAGGAAAACAAAGCTTACTTGAATTTCTTCTCGGTGCTAGTTATGCCAAAATAATAGAAAAAATATGTAATTTTACTTTCATCTCTAAATAATAAACAGAGGATATATAGTAATAGGCCCAAAATAAACCACTCCATAGACAGGATATATAGTAATAGGCTCAATTGGCTCACCGGTTTGCTGCTCCAATTCAGACAGGTTGGAAATTTAATCCTATCAATTAATCTACTTTAAATTGATCACCTTGCTACAATGTGAAAGAATGCAACATATATTTGATTAATAATATCTTTTCAAAGACATATGCCAGGCAAGAAGAGCAAGCGGCAAGCTACTCCACTTGATCTAAATATCATCAATTTCATCTGGGGTTACTTCTCTACAAAAAGCAAGTACAATAAACTAATATGAACTAAAAACTACAAAAGAAACTTCATAATAAGAGAATCATAAAAGTCTAGGAATGACAAGAAAATCAGAGTTTAACGAGGACAGTATCAATAATAAGTAGAGGAAACATAAATGATAAATTTTTATGGGAAGGAGGCTAATTAAAGACGATATCAAGGAAAAGGGCTTTTAGGTTGCCTTTCTCAAATTAGTAATGACAAAACAGAAGCGTTTCATCATCATTCCAAATTAGTTTTTTTATTGGAAAGCCATATCATGTGAGTTTTAAATCCACGACCTCTATCCCACTATTGAGGTAGAAGAAGTGCCAATTGAGCTAGAGCCCATTGGTGAAATTAGGTGGTATGCTTACCAAAAATTAACTAATGATATGAATATTTCTAGTCATGTCCATAGATTATATATGTTTTTTTAAGATAAGCCAAGATAATATACCAATATGTGCATACTATTACCTAAAATCATGCATGGTCCAGAGCTTCAGCAAAATTTGAGATGTTCTATCAGCCAACTGTAGACATGTATTAGCCTAGCATTACAAGTCCAATGCAAGTGAACTGTTATTCTATTTTACCCGGGTTACAAACTGTGATCAGTTGATCACAGGTACATTTTTCTGTCACAATTCTTCTAGACCTGGCACACAGAAAAGATTAATGCCATCTCATGATCATGCATAGACCAAAGCTACCCAGACACCAGTACTGAACTTTCAACTTCAAGGAATAAACTTCAAAACAAAGGAACTGTGAGTAGCATGCCACATGGAGAATGGTGATGTAGACATGTTCTCCCAAAAATCTTAAAACATACAATCACATGGCCATTTATATCCTCTTGAAAAACAGTGTATAAATGAGACATTTGTGCAAGGAATTTGAAATATCAACCCAAACCAAGACCAATTCACATCAAGTGTAAGACCATCCACAAGCTTAGTAAGGAAGGCAAACAAAGCTTACCAGAATTTCTTGTCGGTGCCAATTATTCCAATCCCAATGTTGATGCTCGAAATTTGTCATTCAAATCTAATAAAAATAAATCCAACTAATTAGAAAAATCAAAATACATCACCTTGAAGTCTACAGGAGATTGGAACTAAACATAATACCTTAATAATTAGCAGTCCTGCAGTGTTTTGACTGTTAGGTTGGTATGCTACTCCCTCAAGTGTTAAAAATATTTTCCACATTTCTGTAATTATCAGCAAAACAACCATATACATCACCTTCTTAACTAATCTTTCGGTACAAAAATGTAAATTGTTAATAGTAGAAAATCAAAGTTACATTATCCTTTCCTTCTCCATATATGTGAAGAAATCATACACTCATCTAAACTCCTTAGGAAATATAGTAAGAAAACAGAATATAAAGAGAATTCCTAAATGAAAAACAAGAAAAGAAAAAATGATTACCACTGATTTTACAAATTTGGCACAATTTGAACAAGGCCTGAATTTTAAGTTATGTTTGTTCCTTGCCTTAATCCATAATGTGTGAGACATCAAATAATTGATAAGTTCTCCAAAATAAAAAAACCTCAACAAACAAGAACAAATTATTGGTGTTTGGTTCTGAATAAAAAGTGAAACACCTGAAGTGGTTAAATATGCCATCAGATTCCAAACTGTACATTTAAAAAAGAACATGCGTAATACTGCCTCAACTTCACACGAGACTCCATAGTCAAAAGAAGCAAAGGCTAAGGCTTAGGAGGTAGAGAAAGAGCCAAAATATCAACCACATAGCTAAAAGTTCTTATACATTTGAGCACAGTGTTGCTCTAAAATTAACATTATTTGAAAAAAAAAAAAAAAGTTAGAAAATGAAGGTATCCTCAAGTCTTTAGTTATTATTCAGGCAGGCAAAAAAAAAAGTAATTTCTAATTTCTAATTGGGTAACACATAAAAAAACTGATCCAATCAATCCCTGAATTCTTTCGTTCTTCTTTTACTTTAAAGTCAATCTTCAAACAAACAAGTGATGATGCAATGATCATCAGTTATTAATGATGCAATGAGTAAAATAATTATTTGTGTAATAGATTTTAAGATATACAAATATGTGGGGAGTTTATATAAAGGAAACTTACAAAAAGGAACCAATAGAATACCTTTATAATAAGTTATAAAGCCAATGCTTGAAGTGTAGTTGGATACACAGATTTAAGTACACACACAATTAGGAGTGTTATGAAGCATCTATTAGAAATAACATTTTTATCAAAAATTATGAACTGTGCCATTTTTTTTTTTAACCCATTCTTGCAGGACAAGTGGACAACAATGAGAAGAAAGAAGAATAAGAACAATCCAATATAAGTTGATGGAAGTAGAGAAAGAGCCAAAAACGACTAGGAAACCAAAACTCTCATGATTGTATTCTATAATAACTAAAAAATTATAAAGTGCGAATCCGTCAGATACTCAGTCAAATATTCATAAAACTCAAAGATACCCTACATGTTCAAATTAAACAGATATACTCAGTTAGAAAGAGAGGGAAAGACACATGCAAAAGACAAAAAATTGAACACAGAAAGAGCGATTATATAAAACAGTTTATAAATGTGACATTTATGCAAGGTACTTGGAATATCACCCCAAACCAAGACCAATTCACATCAAATGTAAGACCATCCACATGATTAGCAAGGAAGGAAAACAAAGCTGACAAGAATTTCTTGTCGGGGCTAGTTATGCCAAAGTAATGGAAGAACAGATGTAATTTTACTTTCATCTCTAAATAATAAACAGAGGATATATAGTAATAGGCCCAAAATAAACCACTCCATAGACAAAGGATATATAGTAATAGGCTCAATTGGCTCACCAGTTTGCTGCTCCAATTCAGACAGGTTGGAAATTTAATCCTATCAATTAATCCACGTTAAATTGATCACCCTGCTACAATGTGAAAGCATGCAACATATATTTGACTAATAATATCTCTTCAAAGACATATGGCAAGCAAGAAGAGGAAGCAGTAAGCTGCTCCACTTGAGCTAAATATCATCAATTTTAGCTAGGGTTAGTTCTCTACAAAAAGAAAGTACAACAAAACTAATATGAATCAAAAACTACAAAAGAAACTTCAAACTAAGAGAATCATAAAAGTCTAGGAATGATAAGAAAATCAGAGATTAACGAGGACAGTATCAATAATAAGTAGAGGAAATATAAATGATAAATTTATATGGGAAGGAGGCTAATTAAAGATGATATCAAGGAAAAGGGCTTTTTTGTTGCCATCCTGAAATTAGTAATGACAAAGCAGAAGCATTTCATCATCATTCTAAATTAGTTTTTTTTATTGGAAAGCCACACCATGTGAGTTTTAAATCCACGACCTCTGTCCCACTATTGAGGGAAAATAAGTGCTAATCGAGCTAGCCCATTGGTGAAATTAGGTGGTATGCTTACTAAAAATTAACTAATGATATGAATATTTCTAGTCATGTCCATAGATTATTTATGTTTTTTTTTTTTAAGGTAAGCCAAGATTATATACCAATATGTGCATACAGTTACCAAAAATCATGCATGGTCGAGAGCTTCAGCAAAATTTGTGATGTTCTATCAGCCAACTGTAGACATGTATTAGCCTAGCATTACAAGTCCCATGCAAGTGAACTGTTAGACTAATTTACCAAGGGATTTAATTACAAATGTTTCATCAAAACTCATGAAACATAAGAGAAGCTGCTCTGCATAATTACTTGTAGGCTCAAAAAGTAGTCGCTATTGCAGTATGACAACAAACATGACCAAAGGCTTATGAAAAAAACAAAAGATTGATGAGCATAACATTTGTAAAAAGGAGCATACGAGTAAAAAAATATGAATACTGATACCAACAAAAAGTATGATATTATAGACAAACCCTAGTTTAAGAGGATCTCTATTCTTTATCTGATGTGAAAAAAATTCTTCAACAATTAACTAATAAGCACATGGCTTCCACTTAATCAACAATTAAGCACATAGCACAATCAATTAATAAGCACGTGATTCTAACCTTCAATTACAAAGATGATACAAAACTTTACTAATAAACTACCTCTTATAATAAGCTGCTGGTGTCTAGTACCAAGTGTTAATGCTACACTGTTGTTGTTACTGGTGCTTACTGATACAAAACTTTACTTACTCATGCTTACTGGTGCTGCATACATGGATAGCACCAAGCGAGAAAAAAAAAACCACTAGGAGTCAAAACTTAGGGCTGGCAGGAGTTGGCACCAAACCATGGACTCAATTTCAAAAGAAACTTTATTCATCAAAATAATCTCCCTTTCTTGGAGTACATACTTGGCTTATATAGGCTATTATATTCTAATTCATCATAAAGTGACACAATACATGGAACTCATTACATAACAAATGACAATAAAATTAAAAACAGGTATCATTAATATAGAGATATTAACAATGGCACCATTAAGCATCCATATTAAAGAAAGTCACATAAAGTCCAGAAATGTACCCCACACCATACTTAGGCGCCCATTGGCCTTGTCAGCGAAGCTCCAACCATCTCTTTCCAGCAATGTAGAAAACACGGTAAGGAATTAAATCCTTCCAATCCAATATGTTGCATTGATTTAGCAAAGTATATAGAGGCAAGGAAAAAAAAACAACCAAATGCTATAATTGAAACCAAAACCATGGTAACTATGTCCAAGAAACCTCTTAATGACAAATCATCATGACCCAAATAAGATATAATCTATAATGTATACAAAAGAATAGTGTTGATTTCTTTTATAGTTGAGACAAATTTTGAAAGCCCAAATTTTTCACTGTAATTTATGTTTTTCAAATGAGTTTAAATTCTATAAAGATTCCGTATAAACCTACTATATTTACACCCTATATTAGAATATTGCCACATTATAGTTTCTATAAATAATAGAATAAATATTTCTATATGCAAACACAATCATAATAACAATCATAAACGGAGGATATATAGTAATAGGCCAAAAATAAACCACTCCATAGACTGAGGTAGAGAAGTAGTTATAACATCTAGATGCTTGTATGGGAGCTAAACTTTTCTTCTTCTTTTTTTTTTTTTTTGAATAAGTAGAACTTTATTAAAAATATGAACATCACCCTGCACACAAGAAGTACATGTAGGTGGTCAAATCAAGGGAAATTACAATCCTCAATAAACTTCAACAAATTAGAACTCGAATGGTATGATAATGCAGTCATCCATTCACATAAGGAATACAATAAAAGCATCTTAAAACCCATCATGGACCATTCTAACCCTTCAAATGCTCTATTGTTCCGCTCTCTCCATATAACCTACATTAAACCTAAGGTACAGCTCTGCATAAGTTTCAAATTCACAGGCTGCATAAGTTTTGCTTATTTTAATTTTATATTTCTACAGAAGTTTAATTATCATAATAAAAAATCGACCATAAATAATTATCAATTGTTACATTATAACATGAAACCATGAATGAAAACCAAAACCAAGAGATCTAAATCTAAATATAATTATAAAATAAATGCAACTTGAAATCATAATAAGTCTGTTTTTGTCTACATTCTCAGTCATAATAGAATTGATAACTGACCTCATTATTAGTCAAAGATCAGACAAAAAATTGTAAAATATCAAACTGGGGTACTTAAACGGTAATCAAATAAAGAGAGATGAAGAAACTACACCATTTTGAAGACACATCTGTAGTCAATATATTAAATTGCATTCCATTTAACTGCAGTCTAATGTGTTATGCATATTGGAATCAAATATCAGGGAAAAACAGGGCAGAGCACATTCTAGTGTTTATAAAATGTGAGCAAGATTAGTAAATCAATGACAAACCCAGTAACCTAAAAAGAAAAAGACAGAAGCTTACATGGGAAAATGCATGTCCTCTGCAAGAACAACATTGTTCAACTTGCTGTTAACCAAATAATCATTAAATTCTCCAATGACAAAATAGAACCATACGAAGAAAATTGAACATAGAGAACTTACAACAGCTATATTGACAATACGAAAGAAGATTCCATAAACGAAACTTACAACTGCAGTTACTGATCTGGACATTGTTAACCCATACACAAGACAACTTCGTATTACTTGCCAACTAATATGAATTAAAAACTACAAAAGAAACTTTAGAATAAGAGAATCATAAAAGTCTAGGAATGATAAGAAAATTAGAGTTTAACAAGGACAATATCAATAATAAGTAGAGGAAACATTAATGATAAATTTTTATGGGAAGGAGGCTAATTAAAGACGGTATCAAGGAAAAGGGCTTTTATGTTGTCATTCTGAAATTAGTAATGACAAAGCAGAAGCGTTTAATCATCATTCTTAATTAGTTTTTTTATTGGAAAGCCACACCATGTGAGTTTTAAAACCACGACGTCTGTCCCACTATTGAGGGAGAAGAAGTGCTAATTGAGCTGGAGCCCATTGGTGAAATTAGGTGGTATGCTTACCAAAAATTAACTAATGATATGAATATTTCTAGTCATGTCCATTGATTATATACCTTTTTTTAAGCTAAGCCAAGATCATATACCAATATGTGGATACTGTTACCAAAAATCATGCATGGTCCAGAGCTTCAACAAAATTTGTGATGTTCTATCAGCCAGCTGTAGACATGTATTAGCCTAGCATTGTAAGTCCCATGCAAGTGAACTGTTAACTATTTTACCTGGGTTTCAAACTGTGATCAGTTGATCACAGGAACATTTTTCCGTCACATTTTTCCATCTCATGAACATGCACAGACCAGAGCTACCCAGACACCAGTACCGAACTTTCAGCTTCAGGGAATAAACTTCAAAACAAAGGAACTGTGAGTAGCATGTCATATGGAGAATGGTGAAGTAGACACATTCTCCCAAAAATCTTAAAACATGCAATCACATGACCAATTTATATCCTCATGAAAAACAGTTTGTAAATGTGACATTTATGCAAGGTATTTGGAATATCAACCCAAACCAAGACCAATTACCATCAAGTGTCAGACCATCCACAAGCTTAGTGAGGAAGGAAAACAAAGCTTACCTGAATTTCTTGTTGGTGCCAATTATTCCAATCCCAATGTTGATGCTCATAATTTGTCCTTCAAATCTGATAAAAATAAATCCAACTAATTAGAAAAATCAAAATACATCACCTTAAAGTCTACAGGAGATTGGGACTGAACATAATACCTTAATAATTAGCAAAGTCCTGCAGTGTTTTGACTGTTAGGTTGGTATGCTACTCCCTCATGTGTTAAAAATATTTTCTACATTTCTATAATTATCAACAAAACAACCATATAGATCACCTTCATAACTAATTTTTAGGTACAAAAATGTAAATTGTTAATAGTAGAAAATCTAAGTTACATTATCCTTTCCTTCTCCATATATGTAAAGAAATCATAAACTCATCTAAACTCCTTTGGAAATAGAGTAAGAAAACAGAATATAAAGAGAATTCATAAATGAAAAACAAGAAAAGAAAAAATGATTACCACTGATTTTACAAATTTGGCACAATTTGAACAAGGTCTGAATTTTAAGTTACGTTTGTTCCTTGCCTTAATCCATAATGTGTGAGACATCAAATAACTGATAAGTTCTCCAAAATAAAAAAAACCTCAACAAAAAAGGACAGATTATTGGTGTTTGGTTCTGAATAAAATGTCAAACACCTGAAGTGGTTAAATATGCCATCAAACTCCAAACTATATGTTTAAAAAAGAACATGTGTAACACTGCCTCGAGTTCACATGGGACTCTACAGTAAAAAGAAGCAATGGCTAAGGCTTAGGAGGTAGAGAAAGAGCCAAAATATCAACCACATAGCTAAAAGTTCTTATACATTTGAGCACAGTGTTGCTCTAAAATTAAGGGAAAAAAAAAAAAGTTAGAAAATGATTGTATCCTCAAGTCTTTAGTTATTATTCAGGCAGGAAAAAAAAACTTAATCTGTAATTTCTAATTGGGTAACACATAAAAAAAAAAACTGATCCATCAATCCCTGAATTCTTTCGTACTTCTTTGACTTTAGAGTCAGTCTTCAAACAAACATGTGATGATGCAATAACCATCAGTTATGAATGACGCAATGACTTAAATAATTATTTGTGCAATAGATTTTAAGATATACAAATATGTGGGGAGTTTATATAAAGAAACTTTTAAAAAGGAACCAAGAGAATACCTTTATAATAAGCCAATGCTTGTAGTGTAGTTGGATACACAGATTTAAGAACACACACAATAGAAGTGTTATGGAGAATCTATTAGAAATAACATTTTAGCACAAGAAAAGAACTACCCCACCCCAATAACAAAAATTATGAACTGTGCCTTTTCTTTTTAAACCCATTCTTGTAGGACAAGTGGACAATGATGAGAAGGAAGAAGAACAAGAAAAAGCCAATATAAATGGTTGGAAGTAGAGAAAGAGCCAAAAACAACTAGGAAACCATATTCTATAATAACTAACAAATTATAAATTGCGAATTCGTCGGATACTAGGTCAAGGATTCATAAAACTCAAAGATATCCTACATGTACAAATTAACCAGATATACTCAGAAAGAGAGTGAAAGAAGACAAAAAATCGAACACAGAAAGAGGGATTATATAAAATGGTTTATAAATGTGACATTTATGCAAAGTACTTGGAATGTCAACCCAAACCAAGACCAATTCACATCAAATGTAAGACCATCCACACGCTTAGTGAGGATGGAAAACAAAGCTTGCCTGAATTTCTTGTTGGTGCTAGTTATGCCAAAGTAATAGAAGAAAAGATGTAATTTTACTTTCATCTTTGAATAATAAACGGAGGATATATAGCAATAGGCTCAATTGGCTCACCAGTTTGCTGCTCTAATTCAGACAGGTTGGAAATTTAATCCCATCAATTAATCTACATTAAATTGATCTCCCTGCTACAATGTGAAAGAATGCAACATATATTTAATTAAAAATATCTATTCTAAGACATATGGCAGGCAAGAAGAACAAGCAGCAAGCTACTCCACTTGAGCTAAATATCATCAATTTCAGCTGGGGTTAGTTCTCTACAAAAAGCAAGTATAACAAAACTAATATGAATTAAAAACTACAAAAGAAACTTCAAAATAAGAGAATCATAAAAGTCTAGGAATGACAAGAAAATCAAAGTTTAACGGGGACAGTATCAATAATAAGTAGAGGAAACATAAATGATAGATTTTTATGGGAAGGAGGCTAACAAAAGACAGTATCAAGGAAAAGGGGTTTTATGTTGCCATTCTGAAATTAGTAATGACAAAGCAGGAAAGTGAGGGTGACTAGTGATACCATAACAACAACAAAATCTGTCTTTTGCAGGCTCTGGTCCAATTTGAGCACCTATTCAAACAGATTATAAGGGACGTTCATCTTTGAGATCCTGTCATACTAACAAATCAGAAGGGACAAGCAGTTTTTTTTTTTTTTTTGAGAAAGACAAACAGAAATAAAACTTAACTAACCTGGACAGTTGCATTTTAGCAAATGTTTATAAAATTTGTCATTCCAGTTGAATATTGACCCAAAAGACCATGGGTTTAGCAACAAAATCACCGTTCATCTGCAAAAATACAAATAAAAATCAATTCTTTGTTGCAGAGGTATTAAATACTAGAGTTGAAAGACAACAAAGCTAGAAAGATAAGATCTCCATTTTGCTAACGAAAGATATGAAATTTCAAGTGGCTTTGGCTTTTCAATGTACAATCTCTTCAAGCCATCAATGATTGATGTAACTGCATTGGGAGGAAGCTAAGCAAGAGACAATAAGAGAGGAGACACATTAGGCAACAAATAAAAATTAAGATATCCCCCCCTGAAAAGAAGTAAAAATTGTATGATGCTTTGTATTTTTATAGGTAAAACATTTTCAATAAAAAGGCGCAATGCAGGGGGCAATCCTAGAACATGGATGCAAGTAAGAGAAGCACCAAAAGGTAAAGCCTATATTGTATATCAAAAGAATAATTGCCAAACAGAAAATACTTCCAAAAATAGAAATTTTTAAACATGAAGAAAACCTGATTTTTTTAGAGACGAAGAAAGAATAATGAATAAAAAACTCAACGATAAAAAGTACTATCATTGACTTATATATACATTTCCATCGAGCTCCACCAATGCCCTAGCTTTTACCATTCTAGCTACACCCCACCACAGCTTTTTAAATAAAAATATATTTCTTAAACATAAATAAATAAAAGCTAAACATTCATTTACCCCTCCTTCAGCATCAAAATAGCCGTATGCACAGCATCATCAAACTCCATATCATCAGTGTAGCCAAATGGGAAGGGAAACTTAGTCAATATGAAGAATTGGAAAAACTTAAACAAAAACAAAATTGGGGAAAAGAGAGGGGGTGGGGATGGGTTTGACAGATAACTAAAG
This sequence comes from Quercus glauca, assembly GCA_023736055.1. NCBI lineage: Eukaryota > Viridiplantae > Streptophyta > Magnoliopsida > Fagales > Fagaceae > Quercus > Quercus glauca. The sequence continues at coordinate 29,461,953 of CM043315.1, forward strand.
TTAAGTGAGAGATCCTACATCGGTTATTCTTAAGAAATGCATCCAATTGAATTAAATATGTAGTAAATATAGATAAAAATTAAACAAATATCACTACATGCATTTTAAGTTCAAATTTAACGAAGTGGACAAATGTTTATGACCTGTGATATTACCTCTTGTTCTTTACAGAGTTGCACCTGATCTTTAAGCTGCAAAATTAACCATAGCCATGAGACAAGCTTACCAGGACAAGTGAAAGTACGGAAGGTGCATCTCAACAATATGATGGGTAACCTGGGGGGCTTTTACATGATTCCAAAGGGATGGCTAGTCAGCAAATAATTTCTTCACAGAAATCTCAAGAGACTTTGTATGCTTGAAAAAGGTGTGTTTCAATAAATTCCGCCTCTTTCCTTGATCTTTCACCAGACACATTGCAACCATTTCTTTAGAGGACTAATCACATAAGGAAATCATGCAATTAGAATATTATTCTATAAGAGAGAGTGAAAGATGGCAATCACCAAAGAACATATCTTTTGAACACGAATACCTTAAAAACATTCAAAATTACAAATAAACACACAGAAGGAAAACCTGAACATTTGTTTTCCAACAAATATATTTTTAAATAATTGTTAAAAAATCTGTTAGAAGCATATTAAAGTCTAGCCGCTGATACTGTCTACCAAGATAATAAAAAAAGAATTGTAAAAAGCTGACTACCTGGCTTGATAGGTGACAGACTTTTAACTCAAAAAAGACAAAATTTGAAAAGAAACATCTATTTACACATCTTTAGTTCAAGAGGGTGGTTGTGAATTAAAGAGTGCTTAATGTGTAACACTGTGAGCAGACAAAGCAATAAAAAGCACACATGGACAGAAAAGGCAAAGGGGAAAAACTGTAAAAGTGAAATAGGATTATAGATCTAAGAGCTGAAGAAGAAGAAGAGATCAGCATGATAGGAAGAAGAAGATCGGCATGGGAGGATGAGGAAGAAGAAGAAGATCGGTGTGAGGGGAAGAAGTGGAAGGAGATCGGTGTTAGAGGTAGTGAGTTTCAGCCTTTTATTTTGGAGCAAAAAAATGGTTGGGACACGCATGCGGCCATGTCCAACAAGTTTCCCGTATCTTGTACAAAGAAAACGTTAATAGAAACAAGACAAGTACACAAATTTACAAGAGGAAAGTGCAAACCCTTAGTGGCACAAGCTTTGAATCCACCACATGTAGCAAACTGAAAATACACATACCCAGCAACATAGTTCAAGCAGCATTTTAAAAAAAAAATTAATAAAGTAAAAGAGAAAATCAGAAACCCCAACGAGCAATTGTTAGAGCTAAATTAGACTGGAAACAAGTGGCTAGGGTAGAAGCACAATCAAAACTTAGGTAACCAAAAGCAAAACGCTAAAAGGACTATGATAAATACAAGTAAACAGTGACTCAAAATGATTTATATAACATGCACTAAGAATGGCAGGAGTTGCAAAACAAATAGAAAAACTAGCATATTACCCAACACTTAGCAGACAAATGTACAAGAGGAAAGTGCAAACCCTTAGTTGCACAAGCTTTGAATCCACCACAAGTAGCAAACTGAAAAAACACATACCCAGCTACATAGTTTAAGAAAAACACTTCCAAGAATATAAAAAATAAAAAATAACAAAACAAATTCAACTTGGAAGAATATACGAAACAGAACATCAAAATCAAAACAAACCTTACATAAAAGGAAACAAACATAAAAGGATGCAAACGCATCACCCCTAGAATTAAATAGATTATACAAAACAAAAAATAAATACACAAGCATCATTTAACGAAAAATAAATTAATAAAGTAAAAGAGAAAATCAACAACCCCAACAAACAATTGTTAAAGTTATAGTAAATCGGAAACAAGTAGTTAAGTAGAAGCACAATCAGAACAAAGGTTATCTAAAGCAAAATGCTAAAAAGATTATGATAAATAACAGTAAACAGTGACTCAATATGAGATTTATAACATGCACTAAGAAATGCATGAGTTGCAAAACAAATAGAAAGACTAGCATATTACCCAACAACTATAGAGGTAAATCCAATTCACAGAAAGCCAAGCTCTTCTCTAAACTCAAAGCCAAACTTTAAAGACTTTCTGCAATGAGCAATATTCAAATAAAGGCGATGACAGAAGCGGGTATGCTAAATATGCTTTCAAACGCAAAAATGCCAATGTAACAAATAGTTTTAACAAGCCATATCTGAATAACCCTCTAAAAATCATCTAAATGACATGGACCATTTGGGTTACTTGCAAGACTTCCTATTGGAACCCCTAGAGAATAGGATTATACCTTTGTAAGACATGGCAGGGAAAAAAAAAACCCCAAATCAATCAAATAGAATGTAATTTGGTCTCATTAGCGTACTCAGTCAAAGATTCACAATACTCAAAGATACCCTACATGTACAAACTAAACAGATAACTCAGTCAAAAAGAGAGGGAAGGACACATGCAAAAGACAAAATATTGAACACAGAAAAAGGGATTATATAAAACAGTTTATAAATGTGACATTTATGCATGGTACTTGGAATATCAACCCAAACCAAGACCAATTCACATCAAATGTAAGACAATCCACATGCTTAGTGAGGAAGGAAAACAAAGCTTACCTGAATTTCTTGTCGATGCTAGTTATGCCACAGTAATAGAAGAAAGGATGTAATTTTACTTTCACCTCTGAATAATAAACAAAGGATATATAGTAATAGGCTCAATTGGCTCACTAGTTTGCTGCTTCAATTCAAACAGGTTGGAAATTTAATCCTATCAATTAATCTACATTAAATTGATCACCCTGCTACAACGTGAAGGAATGCAACATATATTTGATTAATAATATCTCTTCAAAGACGCATGGCAGGCAAGAAGAGCAAGCAGCAAGCTACTCCACTTGAGCTAAATATCATCAATTTCAGCTGGAGTTAGTTCTATACAAAAAGCAAGTACAACAAAACTAATATGAATTAAAAACTACAAAAGAAACTTCAAAATAATAGAATCATAAAAGTCTAGGAATGATAAGAAAATCAGAGTTTAATGAGGAAAATATCAATAATAAGTAGAGGAAACATAAATTATAAATTTTTATGGGAAGGAGGCTAATTAAAGACAATATCAAGGAAAAGGGCGCTTATGTTGCCATTTTGAAATTAGTAATGACAAAGCAGAAACGTTTCATCATTATTCTAAATTAGTTTTTTTATTGAAAAGCCACGCCATGTGAGTTTTAAATCCACGACCTTTGTCCCACTAATGAGGGAGAAGAAGTGCTAATCGACCTAGAGCCCATTGGTGAAATTAGGTGGTATGCTTACTAAAAATTAACTAATGATATGAATACTTCAAGTCATGTCCATAGATTATATATGTTTTTTTAAGGTAAGCCAAGATTAAATACCAATATGTGAATACTGTTACCAAAAATCATGCACGGTCCAGAGCTTCAGCAAAAATTGTGATGTTCTATCAGCCAGCTGTAGACATGTATTAGCCTAGCATTACAAGTCCCATGCAAGTGAACTATTAGACTATATTACATGGGGATTTAATTACAAATGTTTCATCAGAACTCATGAAACAAAAGAGAAGCTGCTCTGCATAATTACTTGTAGACTAAGAAAGTAGTCACTAATGCAATATGACAACAAACATGACCAAAGGCTTATGAAAAAAAAAGATTGATGAGCATAACATTTGTAAAAAGGAGCATAACAAAATATGAATACTGATACCAACAAGAAGTATGATATTATAGACAAACCCTAGTTTAAGAGGATCTTTATTCTTTATCTGATGTGAAAAAAATTCTTCAACAATTAACTGTTAAGCACATGGCTTCTAATTAATCAACAATTAAGCACATGACACAATCAATTAACAAGCAAGTGATTATTTTAACCATCAAATACAAAGATGATACAAAACTTTACTAATAAACTACCTCTTATAATAAGCTGCTGGTGTCTAGTACCAAGTGTTAATGCTGCACTGTTGTTGTTACTGGTGCTTACTGATACAAAACTTTACTTACTCATGCTTACTGGTGCTGCATACATGATGCACTAGCTGGATCATATGCATTAAGTCAAGCTACTTCTCATAGGTTCCTAACATGGAGAACAGTCAGTACCTAGGCTTGCTTGGATGCACCAAGCAAGGAAAAAAAACCACTAGTAGTCAAAACTTAGGGCTGGCTGGAGTTGGCACCAAACCATGGACTCAATTTCAAAAGAAACTTTATTCATCAAAATAATCTCCCTTTCTTGGGGTACATACTTGGCTTATATAGACTATTATATTCTAATTCATCATAAAGTGACACAATACATGGAACTCATTACATAACAAATGACAATAAAATTAAAAACAGGTATCATTAATATAGAGATATTAACAATGGCACCATTAAGCATCCATATTAAAGAAAGTCACATTGAGTCCAGAAATGTACCCCACACCATACTTAGGCGCCCATTGGCCTTGTCAGCGAAGCTCCAACCATCTCTTTCCAGCGATGTAGAAAACACAGTAAGGAATTAAATCCTTCCAATCCAATATGTTGCATTGATTTAGCAAAGTATATAGAGGCAAGGAAAAAAACACAACCAAATGCTATAATTGAAACCAAAACCATGGTAACTATGTCCAAGAAACCTCTTAATGACAAATCATCATGACCCAAATAAGATATAATCTATAACGCATATAAAAGAATAGTCTTTGACTTTTGTTCATTTCTTTTATAGTTGTTGATTTCTTTTATAGATGACATAAAAATTTTGAAAGCCCAAATTTTTCTCTGTAATTTATGTTTTTCAAATGAGTTTAAATTCTATAAAGATTCCATATAAACCTAATATATTTACACCTTATATTAGAATATTGCCACATTATAGTTTCTATAAATAATAGAATAAATATTTCTATATGCAAACACAATCATAATAACAGTCATAAACAGAGGATATATAGTAATAGGCCCAAAATAAACCACTCCATAGACTGAGGTTGAAGTAGTAATAACATCTAGATGCTTGTTTGGGAGCTAAACTTTTCTTTTCTTTTTTCTTTTTTTGGAATAAGTAGAACTTTATTAAAAATATGAACGTCACCCTGCACACAAGAAGTACATGCAGGTGGTCAAATCAAGGGAAATTGCAATCGTCAAGAAACTTCAACAAATTAGAACTCGAATCGTATGATAATGCAGTCATCCATTCAAATAAGGAATACAATAAAAGCATCTTAAAATAGAACCATACAAAGAAGATTGTACGTAGAGAACTTACAACAGCTATATTGACAATACGAAAGAAGATTCCATAAACAAAACTTACAACTGCAGTTACTGATCTGAACATTGGTAACCCATGCACAAGACAACTCCGTATTACTTGCCAACTATAGTCAAACTGCAAAACTTTCTCAAAAAATAAGTCAGTTAAGTATGAGGATAACAAAATTAATTAGAACAAACAGAAGACACATATGATCATTAATAGGATTTATATCTTAGTGATAAGTAAAAAGTTTTCTTGCAAAAAAAGAGGAACTCAACCACACAAAAGTGCACAGGAGAATCCCTTCAAGAAATAGACCAACCCCAGTTAATAAAAATTTATACAAAATTTAAAAGTCTAGTTAACAAAAATCAATAACATTCAAGAACCAGGACTTTCTCAAAAAAAAAAAAAAAAAAAAACCAGGAAATTCCAAAAGGCACGAGACCAAAGAAAATCCAAAAAGAATTTTTCATTACAAAAAAGAACCAAATCAACAAGAACTTGCAATTCAATTCAAACAAATCAGAATCCCAAAAAAAAAAAAAAAAAACCATTAGTCTAAACCATACGAAAGCACAAAAAAAAACCCATCAGCCTAAACCACATGAAAGCACAAAAAAAAACCCATCAGCCTAAACCATATGAAAGCACAAAAAAAAACCCATCAACCTAAACCATATGAACGCACAAAAATACCCATTAGTCTTCCTCTCTGACATAGGAATCATCGGCCTCGGCTTCCGTGCCAGCGGCGGCATGGAAAAACCCTCATCGGAAAAATATTGTTATTGTTCCCGAGAAAATCTGGCAATCACTTTCCCGAGAAAATCGTCAAACCCTAACCCTAACACAAACATGCGATATGATATGGAGAATACTGATGAAACTCTTAACCCTTTGGGGAGAGAGAGAGAGAGGGTATCAGATTTTCTCCAAAACACAAACATGCAAGAAAATGATATGGAGAATACTGATGAAACCCTAACCCTTTGGAAAGAGAGAGAGAGAGAGAGAGAGAACTCTGATGAAACCCTAACCACTATGGAGAGAGAGAGAGACAAGGATAGAGAGAAGTCTGGGATTTCAAATTTGGGGATTTGGGAGAGAGAATGAGAGAGCCGTTCGGATGTGTGCTATTTATATACAATATTATGTATTGTATTTTACAAAACTGCCACACGCCCTGATTTCTTCTTCTTCTTTTTTTTTACCAAATCCAATTTTTACCTTTTTTTTTTTTTTTTTTCTAAAAAATAATTTTCTTCCCTTTTTTTTATTGCTATATTTTTCCACCACAAAATTGGTGTAATGCGATTTATATATGAAACTTCACCGAAAAATGCACAAATCATCACATCTTTAGGTATTTTTGCTATTAAAAACCTAGCAACCTCGAATTATTAAAAATGAAAATCATTATCTTGTAAAGAAAAAATGGAAAATTAAACTTGTCACACATGTAATTAGGCAAGTTTTGATAGTACTTCCTTCTCTTAAACAATTTTAAAAAGTAATTTTCATCACTCTATTTTTATCAATAAGTAATTTTATCATTTTATATGTTTTTTATTGATATTATTCTTTTATGAAATGGTCATATTCTTCTAACTGTTTTTATTATGTATTATATTTTTCTAATTTCTTTTGGTACAATTAAAATTTTTAAGTTTCAAAGTTATTATTCAAATTCTCATTCTCTTAAGGAGATTATTATGATAACTAAAACTTATCGTATATTTACAATTGATATATTTCAAATAATTAATAGTACTCTTAGCCCAGACTCGTATTTTGTGATTCTTCTGTAGGTACACTAAATTGGACCGAAATGATCTGAAATTGACTAAATAGACAGAATAGACTGAAGTGGAACGAATGAGCCAATGTAGACCGAATAGATCAGCATGGACTGAATTGACCGAATAGGCTAAATTGACCAAAGTGGAACGGATTGACCAAATTGGACTGAAATTAACCGAATAGACTGAATTGGGCTAAATTGATCGAAGTAGACCAAATGAACCTAATTGAACTAGAGTGGACCGAAGTAGACCGAATTAGACCAAAATTAACCAAAGTGAACGGAAGTAGATCGAACCATACCAAATTGATGAAATGGACCAAAATAGACCTAATGTCAATCTGTTCTTAGCATAGCCAGGATTGTATTTGATCTAAAATCAAATTATTAGTTCCAAAATAATCAAGTACTAACTCAAACTAAATCAAACCAACCAAAACTATAAGAGAGAGAGAGAGATATAATACTATTTGTAATAGGGAACTAAAAAAATATAACACCAAAACGTATAAACCCAAAATAGAGTTTTAAAATCACAATGATTCATCAATATAAAGAAGAGTTATAAGAAATAATAAAAAATTAAGAGAGAGAGAGAGAGAGAGAGAGACCTCTAATGAAACCCCAACCATTTTAGAGATAGAGAGAGAGAGACCTCTAATGAAACCCCAACCATTTTGGGGAGAGAGAGAGAAAGAGAAGGATAGAGAGAAGTCTGGGATTTCAAATTTGGGGATTTGGGAGAGAGAATGAGAGAGTCATTGGGATGTGTGATGCCATTTATATACAATATTATGTATTATATTTTACAAAATTGCCACACGTCTTGATTTCTTCTTCTTCTTTTTTATCCCAAATCCAATTTTTACCTTCTTTTTTTTTTTCTAAAAGATAATTTTCTTTCCTTTTTTTTTTATTGATACATTTTTCTATCACAAAATTACCTAGGGTGTAACGTGATTTATATATGAAATTACTTTACCGAAAAATGCACAAATCATCACATCCTTAGGTATTTTTGCCATTAAAAATCTAGCAACCTCGAATTATTAAAAATGAAAAGTCTTGCTATAGTGTTTAACCTTTTTTCTCTCCTCAAGCTGTAAGACCAGAGTTCAGTGGTCTAAAATATATGACATACGGTGAAAGATTTTTACTGAGGGAAATCTATCTAACCAATCCACTGTTGCAAATCCTCTAGCAAGCCTTCCCTGGATTTGAAACCCATCCCTCTGTTGATAAAGCCAAGTAAATCTAGGTCCAACAAAACCCAAATCTCTAAGCCCATACCAATTGATAGTATCATCAAAGTTTTGCATCTGATGTGCTGACTATGATTGGTTTATCGTGATTTAGCTTTGAAAAGTTGTTATGGAACTTTGAGATACCCCCAATTGTTATTTATATATTTCCAAAAGTTTCATATTTAAGCAATTAAGATAATGTTGAAAGCATGAACTTAGCTGTTACTGGAATTTAATGTCTAATTATGGTTCTTGAGATTAATTAGAATAGGAAAATGAGTTGATATGAATAATTGAGTGTTACCTTATTAGCACAAGGTTGGTGAAAGTTTAGTTTCAGACCCATGAAGTTAAACTTGATGCTAGCGACCCTAATAACATTTTTAGTATTTTGATTCCAAAGTGATCGGATGGTATATCTTAATGCTTCTCCAAAGGGAATGTGCAAAGTGTAAAGTACAAAGTGCAAATTATATACTATAATAAATAGCAACGGCAAACAAACGTACCTCATTTTGTTGCTTCATCTCATTTCAGTTTTTTTGCTACCTTTTTTCTTCCTTAGTCAGCTTTTGCGGTATAATGGCTAACAGGTGCCTTGCACATATATCTCAAATTCATATTTTTTTAATAGTGGTTGACTCTTTCTTGTAACTTAATAAACAATGTAAATATAATTGAAAAGTTGGTATAAATCAAATAAAAAAAATTCGTGGGATGATTCACGAAGTTGGAATAAGTCCATGGAGTAAGGAGTTATTATTGAAAGATCTAAAGTTGGAAAGAAATGTATAAGGGAGAAGTAGGTCCCCTTAATTAAGACCCTGCTTATTTTTATATAACTCTTAGGGTGTGTTTGGTAGAGTAAATTTTAGGGAGGATGGAAAAAAAAAAAATGAGAGAAAATGAGGGATAACTTTTTGGGGGGTGTTTGGTTGGGAGGGGCAAAAGGGAAAATGATAGTGAGGCTCTCCAATCCCACCAAAAAGTTTTCTCCAAAAAATTGAGAGAAAACTTGAAGGGGAAAATCTGATAGCTGAATGACAAAAATGCATTTCTGCAACTTGCACATGAGGTTGTACATTGCACTTTTTTTTCTTTTTTAATTCCAATTGTAATAAATGTTTGCCTTTTTGTTTTCATTCTTTTTTTTTTTTTTTCTTTTGCTTTTGCCTGGACGTTGCCTATTCCTTCTTTTTTTCTTGGGCTGTGAGCGTGACAGTGTTTTTTCTTTGGTTTAGATGTGATAATTTTTTTATGGTATCATTTTTGTAATTATTTGCAAATGATGGGACCCACTTCTTTGCGTTTTCTACATCAAGTTATACTTGCATTTACTCTCCTCCAACGACTCTGTTCTCCTCTACTCGTTCTCCTTCTCCATTCACCTCCCATTCTTAGCTTTTTCTCTTTTCTTCAAACACAAACCACCACTCCACACCTACCTTCCAAATATCTAGGTCTCCTCTACAAAACAAAAATCGCAACTACACGAGCTACCATAAGCCACCACCACGAACCACTGTGAGATGATTCTCATTCTTGGCCCCCCTCTTTGTCTGAGTCTTCTGGTTCAACCTTAGCCCCTCCCTATCTCAAGTCTCACCCATTGCCACCACTCACTAGCGGTGGGCCAAAAGTTCCTTCCTTTGTAATTGTTCATGAGTTTGGGGATTTGGTTGATTTAGGTTTATGGGATTTGAAAAATGGAATTTGATTTGGGTTTGGTGTTTCTAAAGAAAAGATTCTTGTTTTGGGTTTCGGGGTTTGTTTCAAAATGGGTATTTGTGGGTATCGGTATTTATTAGTTCAAAATGTAGCTCTTGTGATCTGTGTGCATATGTACAATTTCTAAACTAGCTTTATCTTTCCTGTTTCTTTTTGTTTTAGGTCCAACAATTTGCCCCACCCTTACTGCTTGCTCGTATTGCAGATTGTCCGTCTGTTTCTTAGTCTTTTTAATAAAATGTGAAAAATAGGGTGCATGTTTTTTGAGTCTTTACAATGTCCAAAAGCTAGTGACTTGAGCATCTAGACCTAATTGGATCAGTGCAATTTGTTAGTCGATAATAGGTGGAGCCTGAAGGCACTCTTTCACTCCATATTGTTTAATCCATTGCAACCTAAGCTGAACTACCCTAAGGGTTAATTGATCAACACCTTGTAATGAGAAGCGTAAATGATAAAATACAAAGCTAGAAATTTGTATACTACTTAGTCAACAAGCCATGTAATGCCAGTAAAGTTTAATAACAAAATCTTTCTCGCTTTTAGTTTGTCTAAATATAAAATTTGGCAAATATAGTAATCAATGGTGAAGCAAGGATTTTCCCCTATATTCAAATTTGTATTCGTAAGCGTTATCATAAATTTGGGTAACAACTTGTAAGATTCATGTCAATCCCTATGTATTTTGGCAATTAAATTTTGTTTCGTGTCGCATGCCCTGTAGAAGAAGCATCATACATGAACTTATATTTAATGTTTTGTCATAAGACTTATAGCTAAACAAAATGGTTAACATTTAAAATATACTTCACTTCTTGCTCATAAAAATTTGATCAAAATTAGGGTTTTTGTTGCCATTGTATTGTACAAACTCAACGTATCTTGTGATCTCCCAAAGACCATGTGTACTACACTAGAACGCTGGAACTCTTTATCCACCCATTACTACAAAGAGACATGCAGTTTTGTTTTGTTTGACTCCACTTTAAATTTCTGGATTTTATTAAGGAGGTAAACCATTTATTACTAATTGGACTTCCTCCTTTCCTTACTCTTGAAAAACAACATTTTATTCAACTCCTAGAGTTATGCCCCCAATAATCCAAACTAGTTATTCCTACACCAGTGTTAGTATCTCATAAGACAATAGTGCATATCCTTCTATTATGGGAGTTGCGCTCGGTAAGACCACCACAATTCTCCATTGACATGTGATGTACTTCTTCACTAGTTGGTGCACCTTGCATGAGTGAGATGCTTCACATTTATATATATATATATATATATATATAAAACAAATAGTAGTTCCAATAATTGGTTGTTAAGTGTTTGATCTTCTCATTTCCTTCTTTTTGCTTTCCTATGTTTTTTGACCTGCCTTTTTGCCATTTGCTTGACATATTTAGAGAAAAAAAAAATGAAAGAAGGGATGGGAAGAGAGAAAATATCACGGGTGAGGTCAACAAGAGCACCGTTATTGTTCATGTGGGCTCCACCTTTTTGAGTTTGAGTTCTTAAGCTGAAGACTAAAGCAAATATTTGAGCCGAATACATTGTTGGGTAAGTCAAGAGAAAAATAGAGAATAAGAAATGAGATATGAGTTAGAGTTTTGAGGGATTGGAATTGAATTTTGAGAATTGAGTTTTGAGTGATGCTCAAACCAAACACCCCTCTCCTCGCGCTCTTTTTATGTAGTTAGTAGAGAATTGTACTTTTACACCACTTATTTTTCAAACAAAACAAACCAATGACAATGAACTCATCCAAAAACTAGACAAACCATTTGATAAGTACTAAGTAATATTTGAACTTAAAATTATTTATTCATGCCAACTAAATTTAATTTTTATCATTCTGTTGCATATATACATGTACAAGTCCCTATGAATCTTAGTATATTTACATCATATTATATTGAACGGTTTGACAATCACAGATGAATAGGATTATGATAGAAACAATAGATTAAGTTGCTTGTGGCATTAAGTATACCCCTTTATACAGATAAAAGATGAAACAATCCGAAATAACTTTTTTACAGTTATAGATCTAAGATGAGGAATCTGTATTAGAATCCAAGCATGTCTGAAAAGTTATCTACACCAATGCTCATGGGGATGCTTCACATGCATCAGAAAGATGCCAAATTGCCGTCAACTGTAATTATCATCGTAGACTGGAGAATAGGTCTTCAAGTGCTGCATACAAGGACTCAATAGCCTTTGGTCTGCTTACCATCCCCAGAAGAATATCAGATGTGGTTAGATAAGAATCACCATAAAAACGTAAATTGGTATCCATCCTTGTTGCAACAACATTCCTTTCCAATGACACTCCTACAAATGCGCCTGCCATAGTTTGCAAGTGTAAGCAATTATCAACTTTTAGGCTACCGCAAAATTACTTTCAGATGCACAAAACATATTAGAATGTGGAAAAGTACAGAAAACAACTTTGAGCAGCACTACCTTGCAAAAATGAATATTTCATTTCCCCCCCCCCCCCATGTATATATATATATATATAATTTTTTATTTATTTATTTATTTTAGGCTGATCTTTGAAACTAAAGTGTTACGAACCAACTTGTTGAAATGGATTTGGACAGCAATTCAGATTAGATTATGCAGCATAGTTCAGATTATGCAGCATAGTTGTTACTATCTCTTGGCTGCTCTAGATGAGTGTTATCTACTGCACAAGATTAGTTCTAGCTTGTTGAAGTTATCAAATTGTTTAGGATTTGTTTAGGAGTTATTAATGGTTATCTTATTTATGTTTATAGGGTTGCTTTTCAAATAATGACTCCGCTTGGGTGTGTCCAACAAAGATAGGAGTTGGAAATAGGATAGGACTTGATGTTATTTTATCCTTATCACTAGGAATGCATTGTATGCTCAGTTGGAGGCTATTTATAGTCTACGTTAATTAATAAGAAGTAATCTGAATATTCCAGTAAAATAATCAAGCTTTTGCTTGTTAAGGAGGTCCCAGTTATCCCTCGAAGCATAATCAAAAATTTATCCTTCTTCTTTCCTGTTAATTTCCAGAATTTCCTCGATCTAACCATAGCCCCACATGGGAAAAGAGGTGCTACATGCGGCAGAGGCAGGGGTCGTATCATAAAGATTTTGGTATTTTCCTCTAGTCTCTTCACTATTTGCATTATTTTAGGCTCTCAATCTTTAAAAAATCCTTACGCTTCCAATTCAATTCAAAACTTTAAGATGTTGATTACTATAAAAACAAGCAAGAAGATTTAATCTTAAAAGAATCAAAGATATAAAGCAAACACAAAAACAACAAGAATAAATTAAGTAATGTTGTTATGGTCGCATAGAAGAATACAAGATAATCCATAATCTATTGATATTAGAACTATGATATATATCTTGCCACCTGAAAGAAATTGTCTTAACAGAACCACACCTTCCCCCACCCACCCCACCACCAAATGCCAGCACAAAGACATGTGAACATCTAAATGTTGAAATTCTAGCATAAAACACTGGAATACATGTAGATTAGCATCGACTAATGTGCTAGCATTCACTTAAGATGTTTTTATTTTTCACAACAATTTCCTTTAGTTTTAAGTCCAGCAATTCATGGAGCCAATTCCCAACCTTAATCAACTGGGTTAAGGCTCAATAAAGTCGCTAATTGATATGAAACCATAAACAGGAACCATATGAGGAAGCAAATTCCAATGTTCCCACAATTTTTCTCCATTTTCAAGAGATTGCAAAATCAACAAATAGCAGAAAATGACTGAACAAAAGAAGCCTACGACATGCTTTCAAGAGCCCAAAGAACAATCCTTAGCCATTTGGATGTTAACTGTCAGTAGATTCCAAAGATTTGAACAAGATTTTAGGAACATTCAGTGCTACTTTCCTCTCCCCCGCCCCCCCCCCCCCTTTGTTTTTCTCTCTTACACTTGTTTGATCATTGTATTTTGAATTGATTGTACTTCTCTCTTAGTGCACCACCGGTGTACTAGGTTTGCTTTTTTCTAATAAAATTTTTCATTATAAAAAAAAAAAATTTAGGAACATTCAGATCACAGCCAATGATTTCTATCAAAAAAAAAAAAAAGATCACAGCCAATGATACTATAATAAAAGGTTCGCAGCTTGTAACCTCTAAAGATCTTCATTTTTTTTTCCTTCATGTTAAGCCATCACACACAGTAGCATGTTAAATACATGTATGATTCTAATTATTCATGTAACCAAAAGTTACAGATACACAAAACTTAAATCATGACACAATATCTTCGCTACAACTGTATGTATAGCACATTCCATAACCTCTATCTCCAGCACGAAGATCTGCTTCTAGCACTCTCCCTACAGGTCCTGCTGCAGCCCTATAACCAACACCAAGAGAAAAATGCATGTGACTACAAAATATCTTCACAACTTTTGAATCATGAAGCACAATTATGAAGTCCATGAACTCTCCTCCAATCTGGGAACACATATTAAGTACAATTATTAGCTGAAACATAAATTGAGGAAGTCTTGATAACAATTAGAATTTCACAAACAGTTAAAAGGAACTCTTGCCAAACTCATGCATATCCTAGATTTTTTTTTTCAGGCCTTCTATCTAAGATTGACACTTACAGACATTATAGTAGTAATAATAACAAAAAGAAATTAACACGAGAAGTAACATAACAATTTTGTTGTTACCTGAGCACCCCATCCTAAGCCAATAGAGAATATGGTCGATGAGGTAGACCATGATCCATCTGACCTTCGAGAACTGACCAAGCCTATGCCAAGTTTGTAAGCAAATAGAACACTAGCTTTGGCTACAGTTAAAATTGCTCGGCCTTTTGCTCCTTTCAAAATTGCCAAGGGTATCAACTTGTTAGGATTCAACCTGTCAATTCCAGCAAAAACTATAAAGTGAGGAAAAAAAGGGAAAACCACTTTACAAAGGACTGCACATTCAGAATGTTGATGCAAAGTATGAATTTCTAAAATACTATTATAGTCTAGTTGACATGCACGTGAAAAGAAGTAAAGAGTAAACACAGAAACAAAGCACCAAAATAGAATCTATGACCTAGCAAGAACTACCAATTAGAATTTTACAATCCTATCTCTTTGACATTACAAAGCAGGAAAGAGATGTTAGTTTTACAAAGATAAAAAAAGTTGACATGTAAGCTGAGATTGATGCAGGGGATGTGATTGGCTGTTTGTGTATAGTTTAGAAACAATGAAAGGGCAGAGTTACTTAGAACAAATTGAGAGGTGGATAAGTACCTCTGCAAGAACACTTAGTTCCAAATAGCACACAAATGCTAACAATTCATTCAATTACCAAAACTGATTTACAAAGAACTTACATTCTCCTACTTATACTAGTTGTTTGGCATTGACAGCCTTTAGATGGTTGACAAGTGTCTAAATCCTATAAGCTAATGCTTAAGAAATCTTCTAACTAACTAACTAATTAATTATAAGTGGATTATGATATAGGTATATAGTTGCTTGAAATGCCCTACATTAGGACTCTCCCTCTTAAGAAGCACTTGACCTCGAGTGCTCTTGGTTGCCATAAGATTTGTATGAAGTTATAGGATGATATAGTTACCTTGTATGATGAGTTTGCTGCTGTTGCTACACACCAAAGGCTGCTGCTTCTGCAAAGCCAAGTCCTACACAAATGAAACACCAATGTAGATGCATCTACATTAAGAGGACTCCCTTTCTTGAAAGCAAACTTGTTCTCAAGTTTGGTTGACTCTTCAATTGTAAAACATTTACACCAAATTGAACATTAAGCGTTTTGCCTCGCTAATGATCAATCATGCATATTTTGACACTACTAGGCTTTATTCTTCATTGGTGACTCAACCTTCTTCATCTTAACCATTGGCTTAGGGCTTGCCTTCCCTTTCTTTGGTTGCAAGGAGTGTGGATGCACTAACTTGTACATGTTGTGTGTGTTGCACCTTTTGCCCACAATAACTTCATATGATTTTTCACATCTATGTAAAAGATGGAACCCATTCATGGCTACCTCCTCACAAAGAACATAAACTTTATGCTGTCTATCATCCTCCACTTCTTGTTTTAGAACTTGCATAACCCTTGTTGCTAATCGAGATTCATTTGCTTCCTTAACAACAACATTTGCTCGTTCTTCCACATACTGACCATGCATAGATTCTACCATATGTAATATGCATTTAGTCAATTCTTGTCCTCCCTCACCAATTTGTTCTTCAATGTAGCTTTTAGAAACAAGATGTCCAATGTCTTCTAACTCTTTAACCAGAAAGTCTTGATCTTCTATGTCTTCAACAACTAAGGTTTCACCCTTTGACAAAACAGGTTGGTTCATGGCTGGTACCTTGGAAGCCTTACTTGATTTAGCAACATTTGATCCAGTTTCAACTTTCTTGGTGAAGTTGGATGTTGCATCACCACTTGGAGCACTGATTTTAGACAGAAAGGAACTAATTGTGCCCCCTTGACTTGATGATTCTCAATCAACATTGCCCTATTGAAAGCTTCTGAAACAGTCTAGCTGTTTTGGAGGAAATGGATATCTTGGATTTGCATTTTGCTATAAAGGGTGTGGCTGTAGTTGTAAGCCAAGAATTGCTCTCTAAGCTTTTGTTTCATCTCCTCCCAAGTATGGATCTTGGTTTTTCCTTTCCTTAATCTTTGAATCTTCAACTGCTCCCATCAAGATCTTGCCTTGCCTCTCAAATTAGTTGTTGCCAATTTAACTCTCTTGGATTTTGGAATATCATAACAAGCAAAGATCTCTTTAACTTGGCTAAGCCAATCCACAAACTCCTCATGATCCAAGTCGCCATCAAATTCAGGGAATTCAATCTCAAATCTTGATTCCCAATTCTGGTTTGGCATCTTTGGTTGAACCATCACAGGATTGCGGTTATGCCACTCTACTTTTTCTTAGGAATATGAACAAAGAACCGCTCATAATCCCCCCCATTTGAAGTTGCACTTCCAGCGACATCATGTTGATTGTGTTGTTGTTGTTTCCTATCTCTTCTCAATTGTTCAGTCAAGGCTTGTAATTCCCTCCTCACCAATTCCACTTTAGCTTCTAAGCCATTTTGAACCCTTCTACACCTTGGTCCATCGGCTGCAATATCATATTTCTTTACTATAAGAACAGCTTGCTTCTTACCCTTTTCCTTCCTTGTCTTCTCAAACACCATGGCTTCTTGCTACTACAAACTAATTGCTAGCACATATGAAGGCTTTGGTTTTGGTAAGAGAGGTATTTTAGGCTAGGAAAAGCAATCAAGACTGAATCTTGATAGGTTCTTGGACAAAAAATGAAGAAACAAATTGCAAATGAATTTGAATCGTAAGGATCTCAAGCTTTGTTACCAGTTTGATGTAGGGGATGGGATAGGTTGTTTGTGTATGGTTTAGAAACAATGAAAAGACCAAGTTCTTAGAACAACTTGATAGCTCTGCAAGAACACTTAGTTCCAAATAGCACACAAAGGTTAACAATTTATTCAATTACCAGAACTGATTTACAAAGAGTTTACATTCTCCTACTTATACTAGTTATTTGGCATTGGCAGCCTCTAGATAGTTGATGAGTGTTTAAATCCTATAGGCTAATGCTTAAGAAATCTTCTAACTAACTAACTAATTAGTTACAAGTGGATTAGGATTAGGCATATAGTTGCTTGAAATGCCCTGCATCAGAGATGTAAATGAAAATCACAGCTGGCAATAGCTTCTCAAAGCATTGGAGGCCTTGTATATTTCATGTTCCATAGACAAACCAAGTGGAAGATCCAACCATCCTCTTGTGCAAGTCCAATCTATCATATCATGCTTTGCTACTCGCATGGCATTGCTGATGGTGTTAATAAGAACACCATGTAACGATTTTACGATCCCACCTCATCAAAACGTTTAAAATCGCATAAGAATCGTAAAAATTGTAAGATCACATGTAGGATCGTGTGGTATAGTATAAGATCGTAGGATTGTATGGAATCCTACCGATCCTATCAAAACGTAAAAATTTATTTTTTTAAATTTTATTCTATTTTATCTTTATAAGTTGTAATTTGTAATCTCAAAACTAAAACATTATGCTTCATAAATGTATCAACTAAATGGTGGAACTCATATGGAGATGGCTTTCTTGAATTGAAAATTTTTGCTATAAGAATATTGAGCTTAAGTTTTTCAGGTTGTAAAAGTAATTGAAGTACATTTGGAATAGTAAAACCAAATGACTTTGGTATATTATCCCCCAGTTGAGAATTCTCTATTAAAATTGGTACAACTTTAAGTACACTAAAAAAGGAGAAAATTGTTTAAACCAAAAAAAGAAAAAAAAAAAGGGTTGGTATTTGTTATGTAAAACTTGAAGATAAAAGAGAAAATACCTAAACCATCAAGTGCAAAAGAAGAAATTGGTTTGAAGAACTTGTCTGCGAATGATGAGTAGTTAGCAAAGGGTGTCGACCAGAAGATGATGGTATAGATTTTGATGAAAATAATGAAGTAACAATTCTAATGCCTTCCTTTATAGATTTTTTTTAAAAAAAAAAAAAGTTACATGTATATAGTGTGAATGTGCGATCACTATTGTATCATTGGGTTATCAATATTAGGTGATGATAAGGGTTCAAGAGTTGCTGCTGAAGGAAAAAGTGTGCTAGTATTTTGGTACTTGGTTTGTTTCTCATTAAACATTCACTAAAATTTTTAAATACATTGTATTAAAACTTAAATATATTTGTTTCATTAGTATAGACATAGCGATGTAAGACATGTAAATTACATCATATGATCAAAATCTTTATTTTTATTTTATGGAAGATTAATAATTTATGTAATTATTCAATATACAAAGTCACTCTCAATATGTTTTTTGTTTCAAATCTGAAAATAAGTAGAATCTTACGATCCACAATTCGATCTTACAATTCACGATCCTACTTGCTTTCGTAAGATCCCGATTTTGACAACCCTGGCGACTGTTGATTTGAAATAAAACTCGATAAAACTCAGAAGTTTGTTCCAACAAGTCAAAATGGCAAATATACCATTGAGCACATTCTTCAAGTTAATCTTAGGATGATGTATACTGTTATTATTATTATAAGGTTGCACCGAATTACGAGTGTTTCACTTGAATCATATCCTTCTCCATCAATAGCAAAATCATCATCTCAAACGCGTGATGCAGTGGAGAGGACTTTTGACTTTGAGTCCCATGAAGTGTCAAGTGTAGTCATCAACATAGTGGAATTGGGCATTATTATTATTATTATTATTATTATTATTGTCCTTTTCAACAACCTTAGGAAGTGAAGAATAAGAAACTTTGCTTGTATCAAAGTTTGCCATGGCCCATACACACACTTTTCTTTTTCTACAATTAAAGCCAACCCCACCAGGTTCTTTTAACAAAATAGACCTTGGCAAAGGCCTAAGCAAAGCACTGAAATTTGAACATAGATGCCCCTCTTAGCAACAAAAACAAGATAATTATACAACAATTAACAATAAAACAATGCAAGGCCAATTAAGTCGATTATTCAGATTAGCTTGGCAACTATATTAAGTTCTTAGACTAGGATTGGAATTATAATTAAAATTTCCATAACATTGGTGCTCACCTCAGCTACAAATATAAGACAGATACAATAATAAACAAACTCCATTTAAAATCAAGCAAGCCTGTTAATTCATAATAAAGCTTAATATTCAATTCAAATGAGCTTGGCAATCATATTAAGGTCCTAGAACTACTAGTATTACAATTTAGGATTTAAATATTCCCAAACAATAATTAAAAGAAAAGGAAGCTGAATTGAGGAATTATGTATAATATGAACCCCAGGAACAAGAAGAACATAGAAAGTTTGGTTCGAATTAGGGTTTTGAAAACAGTAGAGACACGTTCTATAGACTGGGAATAATTTAATTTCAAGAAAATTAAAAATATAATAGAAAATGATGAAAAAAGAAATATGATACCTTATTATTATGCTTCAAATCCAATTATGTTTAGGTTATGGCCTCCTCGGCCTACAATGTTCAATGTTGAACGAAAGCCCCAAACAAAGAATGAAAAGACACCAAACAAACAAGGAGGAAGGAGAAGAATTTTAAGATTGCGATTATGCTGACACGTTGTCACAAAAAAATCTCTATACCAGGCAACAAAAAAAAAAAGGATACATAAAGATGCAGTCCCTAATTCGAACCAGTCAACGACAATTTATAAATCTCTATATGAGGCAACAAAAAAAAAAAAAAAATGCAATCCCCAACAATATGTTTTAGGAGGATCACTTGCTCCATTAAGCAAACAAAGCATCACAAAATCTTTAAGGTCCTAGCCAATGAGCTCTAGCTTAAATGGCACATTTGCTTCCAACAATAATGGAAAGTAATGTGAGCTCATGATTCAAAAACCGCCGAGTGCATGTATAACTACTTAACAATACAAAAAACAACAAAACTCAAAGCTTTCATTTGTTTTTGGCGTAAACTGGTTTTGTGTTTTCAGGTATTTGGTGTTAGATATTTTAGTCAACGGAAAATTACAACAAATAGACAGAACACTTTACACCCCTTTTTTTAATAAATTGAAAAAATTTACACTTGAAAAACATAAACAGTTTTCTAAAAAAAAGACTTGCATTTATCCCTGCCATCCATATCCCTATGATGACCGCTGCCATTGGCTTAGCCACTTACCTCTGCCACCACCCATTGGCCACCAGTTGCTAACCATCAATGCCACCAACCACTAGCCGCCAACTATCACAAGGTCCACCTGATTCCTAGCAGGTCATCATTACATGCCCGTTGCAAATCATTGGCCAACAGCCACCACTTGGCCTGCCTGATGCCTTTAATTGTCGACCATGTAGAGTCCAAGTGACCTAATAGTGGTCAAATAATTTTTCAAGACACCATATATTCATCTCTATTTCAATACAAATCTTGAAATGACACCAACCAAAATCGAATAATGATTGTAACACATTTGATATCATATTAAAGATATTTTATTACCTAGATTGAGTGAACTCCTGCATAACAACTGCAGTTTCCCTTACATGTTGCATAACAGAACTGGTTCCTACAAGTATGACATTTGCACACAAGTCATAATCTTCATAGTATAGAAAACAATTATAAGTTGTAAGCGATAAGGGCAAGAAGCAAGATGTTCTTGTAGTAGAGGAAGATGATATTGCGGCCAATGGAACAAGGTATAGAAGGGTTCAAAATAGCTTAGAAGCTGAAGTGGAATTATTGAGGAGGCAACTACAAGCCTTGATTGAACAGATGAGAAGAGATAGGAAGATACAATAGAAATACTACCAGCATGATAATGCTGGAAGTGTAGCTTTATATGAGGAGGACTATGAAAAACCTTTTGTTCATATTCCTAGGTGGAGACGAGAAGTATGGCTACAATCCTGTGATTATTTAACCAAAGATGCCAAACCAGAATTGGGACAAGATTTGAGATTGAATTCCTTGAATTTGATGGCAACTTGTATCATGAGGAGTTTGTGGATTGGCTTAGCCAAGTTGAAGAGATATTTGGAAAAGTATGAGATTTTGCCAAGTGGCGGATTCTTGGTAAAGAGAATTAAAATATTCTCAAGTGCCATATCAGAGATAACAAACAAACAAATATTGAATATTTGTTTTATTTGGTTTAATGTTTCAAGACTTTTTTAATTATAAAACAAATATTTTTTGTATCTTTTGGTTCAATATTTCAAGATTATTCCTCCTTCACGTATACACACAAATTCTTTTTATTTTAATTCACCATTTTTACCTTTTGCACTTTTACTCTTTTATATATACTTACCCATAGCCCTTCATGTCATCTCATGTCAAATACAATAGACCAAAAATGATTTCATTTACTTTCAATCTTTCGACGATACTTACCTAGCTTTTTCATTATTGTCTCATCTAATCCTAACTCATATGAGTTAGCTACAACCCAGGAGGGGGCATGCATACGGCAATTACGATTTTGATGTTCAGGTCAAACGTTGTAAATTTGTAGTTTTGTAAATGATGTAATTAATTGTGGGTGTTTGGGATGTGTACTTTGTTTTAGAATTAAAGAGAGAGAAATACACATTTTATATCAACTTTTATTTTACAATATTCCGCTAAAGTTGAATTTTTATTTTTCATTACTTGAACTAAATAATTATAATAGATATGTATGTGTAATTTATAATTGCTTCTTTTTATGATGAACTCATTACTAAAAAAATTCTATAATAATTAATGCTATAATATTTATACAAAATTATAAAAACCATCTCACACAAAATATTACAACATTATCCGTGCATTGCATGGACAACTTACTAGTACTAGTATTTATAAAAGCGCAAACCCTTAGTGATGTTTAGTGATGTTGGTTTTGACTTTTCACACAAGCAAATTGAAATACACAGAATCCCAACTACACAGCTTAGGACAACTTTAAATTGCAATAATTTTAAGACTGCTCAAAATGATGTTTCATTAACAAGCAACAAAATCAAATCAGCCTTAGTTAAAGCACCGCAAATGCATCACCCACGGATTAAGCAAACTCTAAGAATGCAACTAGAGAAAACACAAATTCCAAGCTCCAATAATAAAATATAGACTAAAAATGATTATGTGGAAGATACACACACACACAGATATATATATATATATATATATATATATCTCTATGTGCGCACGTGTGAAAATCAATAACTCAAAAGCGTCAATCAAATAGTTAAGGGAGAATTGAGTTCAATCGAAAATAAGATCTAACACAGCGGCAACAAGGTTATCTATATTCAATGTAAAATTTTTAAAACACAAGAAGGAGAAAAGTACCTATAAGAGATTATTGAGAAAACCAAAGAGAATCTTGATCTCAACCCTATGTCACTCTAGCAAATTCTTTTAACTTGGTTCTTAATTCAATAAAGAAACCTTTAAATTTTAGGAAAAGAATATCGATATCTAGAGATAAGAGAGCATATGGCCATAGGTCTCTATCAAACTTCGTTTCCCTAGTAGATATATTAGCATTAAATTTTTTTAACATGGGAAATTGGGGTAGCGGAGTTATAAAACCCAAAAACATTCCGCTGCATGGTCCAACAATAAAACACAAGTAGTAAATGATTCAGGCTCACCAAGTAGTTTGGGAACAAATTATTTAGAGGAAATTACCTGTGCAAGATTCCATGACCTAAAACACTGCACAAAAGAAAAGTCGCCAAAAACTTTCATTATGTAAAGAATAGAATAAAAAGATAGATTTTGAGGGAAAATAACTATATGTTTCCATATTATTTTCACAAAAATACCACAGGGAGGTGTTGTGTTATATCCAAAAGCTCTGAGGGGTTAAGTGTAACACAATTAACCAGTTGACACATAAAGCAATACCATATGGGGAGAAGAAAACTCACAAGGTTCGGCTTTCTAAGGGGAAGCCACTGCACACACCGTGGTGAAGGGGGGGTTTGAATATTTTTCCCAAACGAATACCTGTTTGGAAAGCCCCCTTTGCTAATTGTTAGATCTGCACTCAATGTTTGAAGAGGAAGGAAAAAAAAATTGAGAGGGGGGGGGGGGGGAGGGAGGGTATTGGGAAGGAGAAAATACGCACATGGTAGTTTCTGTCTAAACCAAAGTAGTTTCAAAATTTTACATAGTGTATTTAAACTCAATTAGCCTTCAGGAATCACATAGGAAAGTGAGGGTGACTTGTGATACCATAACAACAATGAATTTGTGTGTTGGAGGCTTTAGTCCAATGTGAGCACCGGTTCAAACAGATTATAAGAGACATTCGTCTTTGAGATCAAATCAGGAGGGACTAACAGAAATAAAAACTTAACTAACCTGGATAGTTGCATTTTAGCAAATGTATTTGTCTTCCCAGTTTAATATTGACCCAAAACTCACTAGCAGGATATTGAAAGGGCAACTAAAACACAATATATCGAGGAAATTGCAGATGGATTCTTGGAACAAGCTCTTGTCGTCCATAAAACCGCATTCTTTTTTGTAGCGGCAAACAACTTCAGGCCCAACAGATCCACTAGCCCCCACAGACTCCAAGAGTGCCCGATGCATTTAAAAAGATAAATCCAACAATATGAAAGAAGATTCCATAAACAAAACTTACAACTGTAGTTATAGAGCTGAACATTGGTAACCCATGCAAGAGACAACTCAATATTACTTGCCAACTATAGTCAAACCACAAACTTTTCTCAAAAAAATAAGTTAGTTTTAAGTTTTAAGTATGTGGATAATAATATTAATTAGAGCAAAACAGAAGACATATATGATCATTAATAGGATTTATAATTTTGTGATACGTAAAAAGTTTTCTCGCAAAAAAAGAGGAACTTAAACACACAAAAGCGCACAGGAGGATCTCTTCAAGAAATTTATAGAACTTTACATTGCCCAGAGAACAAAAAAGAGATAGACAACCCAAAGGAAAAAATCATGTAACTATTGCTAATTATTCAAAAATAAGTCAATATACTTGGAAAAGAACTCCCCAGAAATTATGCATACATTATAAGTGATAAAGATCATGATTCTCGTAAGGAAAATTCCCCCCCCCCCCCCCAAAAAAAAAAAAACCAACAAAAACTCACACACACGCAATTACAATATAACTAGTATTGAATCATTGCCACATATCTGGAAAATTAAAAACAAATCTGAAAGATTATTACATGATTAGGGAGAAGGCTAACTGTATAGAAAAATGATCACACTTTCTAGCATCACTCTTATCCTTACGCTAACATGATCCATAGATATTGAGTCAATTCGAATAAACGGTCCATCTGACATCGAGACAGTATTAACATTGCTCTTACAATGATTCTCCCCCACCACAATACTCCTCTCCATGTAAGCAAATAATACCATAGCATGCAAATACACAATTTTCTACACCTGCCCCAAAAAAAGTAACTCAGTGGCATCGTTGTGATATGCTGAAATTACAATTTAGTGGTAATAAAAGTAATAGACTTGAACACAATTTAAAGTTCCATAGTCACTCACAATATCCTAAGCAAAGTCCCAAAGAAACATGTTAGGGTTTAGCAAACCCACAAAGAGATCAAAAGGTTCAAAGCAAACCATAAACTAATACCAATACGAATAACAAAGCACACATTAGGGTTTTGTTCGTATAGAAGTTAGATATATCCCCACGCATTGAGAATAGTTGAGTTGATGTCCACAAACCCACCAATTTAGAAGCCACTGAATAGTTATAACAACTTGTGATACAAAAAAATGAGTTTTATGTCGCGGTTCTCAAATTAGTAATTGTTAGGTTCTAAAAGTTTAGGAATTTATGTATTTAGAATTCTAATTTGTAATGTTAGCAAACCATGATCAAAACAATGTACTTAGTCTTGTTTAGGCTTGCTCAAAGTTGATAAAATATTGTAAAGTTGGAATCGAGTGACTGCAGATGCAATGGGGCATTTCGGCCTGGCTCGATCGATCGAAGGTTAGACTCGATCGATCGAAAATCGGCCCAGATGCGTTTTCTGCAGAATTTCCAACTCAGCCCTAACTCTTTAAACGTTTAGGGTTTTATGTTTTTGCCCTAGGTATATAAGGCAAACCTTAGCCACGTTTTTAAGAGTTGCACAAGTTGTATTGTTGCTCATACATTGCGGTTTTATGTAAATCTCTTGTGAGATCTAGAGGAGCTTTCCTTTACACAAAGTTTAGGGTTTTCAAGATTGAGATTACTTCAACATCTTGATGATCAACTTGGTTGTTGCCTTTGAAGCTTAAAGAATATCAAGCGTGAGTGCTTGTAGCTAATTTGAGGGATTCAAATAAAGAAGTAGTCCGTGGACTCAGAGCCTGCGCGTGGTCGTGTCAAGAAGTTTTACTGGTGGATAGCATTAGGAAGTCAAGCGGGGAGCTTGTAAGTCCTTTTGTAAGAACTTCAATTCTTTCTTAGTGGATTCCGTTTTGCCTTGAGGATCGGTGGGTAAAATCCTCCCCAGGTTTTTCCATATGGTTTCCTAGGTGATCATATCTTGTGTTCTTTATTATTCCGCTGCTTTATATGTTTTATATGCATGATATGATTATTTGATTGTTTTAACCTAGAATTGTTTAATTTGACTAAGTAACAACTTGGCTAATTAATCTAGGCTACGCAATCTGGTTGTTTTTAAGGGGTCTAAAACCGTTCAAGTGGTATCAGAGCGGGTTGCTCTTTTATTTGAGATTTTTTTATCTCTGAGCAGATCCTTGACCCCGGTTGTCATGGAGCATGGACACTCTCTGTTTGTTCCTCCTCACTTTGATGGGAACAACTATGCCTACTGGAAAGTAAGGATGAAAGCATTTCTGAAATCCATAGATGAGAGGGTTTGGAATTCCGTTGAATACGGATGGGAGAAGCCTACTACTTCTGTGAGTGAGTGGTAAACTTCTGAAAAAGAAGCAGCAGGCTTCAATAGCAAAGCTATGAATACCATCTTCAATGCTGTTTCAATGGAGGAATTTAAGAGGATCTCTAATGTTGAGGTTGCTCATACTGCTTGGAAAATCCTCCAAACTGTGCATGAAGGCATAAAGGCTGTTAAGATAAACAAATTGCAGCAATTAACTTCTAGGTTTGGAAGCATTAGAATGTCTGATGATGAAACCTTTGATGAGTTTTATGCTAAACTTAATGATATTGTTAATTCTGCTTATAATTTGGGTGAAGTCTATGATCAACCTAAAATTGTTAGGAAGATACTTAGATCCTTAACTGAAGACTTTTTACCCAAAGTGACAGCCATTACTGAGAGTAAGGATGTTGACTCCATCCCTGTGGATGAGCTTGTAGGATCGCTTCAGTCCTATGAGTCTGACCTACCCAAGACTACCAAATCCAAATCAATGGCTCTTAAATCTGTTGATGATGTTGAGGCTGGTGGATTTGATGATGAGCTCTCTCCTACTAAGATAGCTTTCCTTGCCAAGAATTTTAGAAATTTCCTTAGAAACACTAATAGGAAGGCAAGGAATACCAACACTGTTGAACCTAGAAACTTTAGGAAGAATGATCACACTAAGGTTAATAATTTTGAAAAACCTAGAGAACAAGTAGGTCAATCTTCAAATAATTCTTTGGGTCCTCAGTGTTTTGGCTGTCAAGGGTATGGTCATGTCAAATCTGAATGTCCTACTTTCTTAAGAAATAAGGGTAAAGCTATGGCTGTAACCCTTAGTGATAATGAGTCCGGTTGTGACGAGGATGGAAACTTCATTGCTTTCACTGCTACTGCTGTAGTCAATGAAAGTATATCTGCTGAGGAGAACCCTGCTGATGGGGAACTCTCTGAAGATGTAGATCTTCAAGAGGCCTACAACAAACTTTGCAAAATTGCTGCAAAGGATGCTATGAAAGTTGATATAGGCCTGAAGAAAATTGATGCTCTTGAGCTTGAAAAGAAGAATTTGCTTGTCAAACTGATGCTAATGAGCTTTTGAATAATGTTAAATCTAAAAACATGCTTTTGCTTGATAAAGTTAGAACTTTGGAACATGATTTATCTGTTGCTAGATCTACTAGTTCTAAACTTGATCACATGCTGAATGTTCAAAAGTATCCTACTGATAAATTTGGGTTAGGATATGTTGAAAGCATCTTTGATTCTGCACCCCATTCCACTGTCTTTGTTCCTTCTTCTTCTTCTATACCTTCTGTGAGTGAGGTTGTGAGTGAAACTGTTAAACCCCCTGTGAGTGAGGTTGTTAAACCTGTAGAAGTTTCACCACCAAAGAAGATTAGGGTAGACTTAAGAGAATCTAAACCTAAGGAGTCTACCAAATCTAAGGACAAGATGCATGGTAAACCTACTTGGGTTTGTCATTATTGTGGTAAGTCTGGACATATCCGTCCTAACTGTTACAAGTTTCAAGCTGATAAAAGAGCAAACAGACCAAAAGTGCTTGTGCCTCAAGCACAAGATCCTATGGCACTAATTAGTGAATTGGTAAAGGTGTTAAACCTTTATTCCAATTCTGGAGTTGGGAATCACTCTAATGTGAATAACAACTCTAATGCTCGGGGTGCATCTAAAAAGTTTTGGATGCGAAAGACTCGAACTAACTGAGTCTTTCTGACATGGTCCTTGTGCTTCATTGCTCTATTCTGTTGTGACCATTATTCTTTGGTTTTTGTGTCTTTTTTGTTCTAGGACTTGCATTGCATTACATACATGCATTTCATTCTAGGATTTATTTGTTTTCTCTTTTAATAATAAAAAAAAAAAAAAAAAAAAAGGAAAAGGAGAAAGCAAAATCTATGTTGGACACTATTTTTTTTTATTTTTTGAAAAACAAGGTTGGTCAATCTTTTTACACATGTCATGTCTTGTGTACCTTGTTTAACCTTGATGAGCTTATTTACTGCACTTGACTAGTTGAAACTTTGTAGTGCATGTTGTGTGGGAAAGATGTGTATGGTTTTTAATCACTTTGCCTTAATCATGAAGTCACTTGTTCTTTGACTGTCGGACTTGATCCTTTTGAGAAAGGCATAAATAACCATCTCACCACTGTTCACTAGCCAATCATGAACACCTTAGTGCATATCATAAGATTTAGTGCTCGAGAAAGTGTAGCACATGTACAAAAAGAACATAAGGTGTAGTCTCAAATTAAATTAAAACTGGTGTGTACTATTAGGCTTGATGCCAATTCACTTAATTCAAACCGGTATGTACTATTAGGCTGAATGCCATTTCACATAAATAAGAGGCAAAAATGCAAGAAACTTACATGATTGCAAGCTTTTGATTTAGGAGATGTGGGAGTTATAGGATGTAACTCTTTAGGTGATAGTCTCTTTTAAATTCTATGTGATGAATTGTGTAGACTTTGTGTTTGATTGTTATTCACATATCACCTCACATGTATCTCAAGTTTTTGCTAGTTTCACACACTACACAAGTTACTCTTTGTTAAACTCTGTACATGCTAGTGTGTGTGTTTTTGGTCTGACCAACCAAGTTTGAAAATATCTTGAGATTTGTGCACAACATATTTGTTGCTTGAGAAAATTAAATGGGAGGATGATTGAAACTTGTTTGTTTTTGAGAAAATTGGGTTTAAAAATTTGGGTTTTTTTGAAAGAGCATTCCATCTCATACTCATGCACTTTGATTTCATTGTTCAAATGTTTTGAAGAGTTGTTTTCAAAATTAGGTTTGCATTTTTCAAAACTGTGATTTTTCTAAAAATTTTAGTGAGCCTCTGCCCATTTCGATCGATTCAGTGTAATTTTCGATCGATCGAAAAAGTGTCCCAGATTGTTCTAAAATGACTGTCTCATTCGATCGATCGAAGATCGTTGAGAAGCTTTTTTAAAAGTTGAAATCTGACTTTTTCAAAGAACTATTCAAACTTTTTCAAAACTTTTTCTTTCTCTCTCCGACGAGGCAAGCTCAATAGTTCCAATTTTTTGTTGTTTTCCTTCGGATTTTTTGCAAGAAATCTCTTTCCTCAAGCCGGTAAGTCTGTTTTGCCCTTCCTTTTCAACTTATTTTCATGTTTTCATGCATTTAAGGGAGTTTTTCGGAACTTTTCTTTTTGGGATTATTGATGATTCAGACCAAAATTTGTGAAATTGATCAATGGGTTTTTGTGGGGACACATCATACACTAGTTCCTTGATGGTTAATTTGATCAATTTTGAGTTTTGTGAACAATTGAAAATTCTAGGGTTTATGTTTGGTCCAAATTGGGGCTTTTATGAAATTGAGTTAAATTTGATGAAATTGGCTTTGTATATTGATGTAATTAGGCATTATAATCATTGTATTGTGTGTTGTAATGCTTAATTCATCAATTTGGTGCAAAATTTTTCAAGTGGTTTTCAAATTTTTAGGGTTTTTGCTAAGAAACTCTATGTTCAAGTCAATTTTGTGAAATTGAACTTAATTTGAATTGTGGTTACTGCATTAGTTCATGCATCATATAGATTTTTATTCTATTATTTTTTTTGTGTGCTAACTTGCAGTCTGCCATTGGTTTTGTTTTTGTTCTTTTTGGTTTTTTCTTTGTGTCTCTGTCCTTTCCTTAGTATCATGCCTAGGAAGACTAGAACCCGTAGGACTATTTCCTCTCCTTCACCACCCCCTTCTTCCTTTGATAGTGAGAGGTTCCCTAGTGAGAAAAACCAAGAGGTTTATGAGACTCTAAACTTTAAGAGAAAAGTTTGGGCTGAGCGTTCTGTCATTCTAGATGAGCTTGATCCTGCCATTAGGGCAAACTTTGAGCGTAGGGGATGGTTGCCTTTGTTAGCTGTGTCTGATCCTCCTCCTCCGGTTACCTTGATTAGGGAGTTCTTCTCGAACATCTCTATCCGCATCTATGATTCCAATACTCTAGTTAGGAGTTGGATACGAGGCGTAGAGTACTCCATTACTCCTCAGGTAGTGGTTGATGCTCTTGAGGTACCGTTGGTTCGGCATCCTGTCTATCCCTATGATGAGTCACCAGAGTTGAGTGATGTTATGTCTTACATCACTGGGTCATCTATCCAGTGGGGTTCTGATCCTAGGATCACCACCGCTGAGCTTCCTGAGACTGTCTATCTCTTCTTTAGGATAGCCTGTCACTCTCTCTGGCCCATTTCTCATCTGCACACCATTCCTCTTGAGAGGTGTGTATTTTTGTATGCTCTAGTGACTGATGCTCCTATTAGTTTTCCCCATCTTTTTCTTCGTTCTTTGAACGAAGTTTATAGGAGTTCATCTATAGCCCATGCTCTTGTTCATCCTATTTTCATTAATAGGATTTTACTTTATCTTGGTTTAGAGGATTTCCCTGCTTCTGAGCCTGTTCATGTGATAGCTCCTATAGGTGCGTCTTTTCTTAGACAGAGGGCCGCTCATCTTCTAGCTGGTTCTAAACACTCTAGGTCTGAGTCGTCTAGTAGCGCTCCTCCTCCTCCTCCTTCATCTTCTACAGGTCCTGCTGGTGAGGATATTCCTGATCCTGATGTGGCTGCTGCTGCTGCTCCTCCACCTCCTTCGGCTGACTTCGATGTTCGTCGTACCCTGGAGACTGTCATGACCGTTCAGGCGACTCATGGTCAGATTTTGGTGGATTTGCTTAATGAGATGTGAGCTCTGCGAGCCGACTTTGCGCGTCTACATTCACCCTCACCACCTCCTTTTGATGGCGACTTGTGATTGCCCTTTGGCATTCCGTCACAAAAAGGGGGAGTAGAGTTCTGACTTGTAGAGGAGATTTTGTAGTTAGGGGGAGATTTTTTTGTTAGCATGAGATTGTGTGGAGTTTATTAGATTGTATCTAGGTGCTTCACTTTGTATATCATTTTTGGGGATATTCATGTTAGGGGGAGTAACATTGATTGATATATTGATATACATTTTTTTATTTGATTCTTGTTGTCTTATGATTCACTGCTTATTGATTTATATTTATGAGTTGATTCATTGATATATATCTTTATTTTGTGTTGTGTGAATCTTACAAGAATGATTATACCTGTTTATATATTTAGAACTCTAATTTGATATATTGATATACATTTCTTTATTTTGTGTTGTTGTCACGGATTGCCAAAGGGGGAGTTTGTTAGGTTCTAAAAGTTTAGGAATTTATGTATTTAGAACTCTAATTTGTAATGTTGGCAAACCATGATCAAAACAATGTACTTAGTCTTGTTTAGGCTTGCTCAAAGTTGATAAAATATTGTAAAGTTGGAATCGAGTGACTGCAGATGCATTAGGGCATTTCGGCCTGGCTCGATCGATCGAAGGTTAGACTCGATCGATCGAAAATCGGCCCAGATGCGTTTTCTGCAGAATTTCCAACTTAGCCCTAACTTTTTAAACGTTTAGGGTTTTATGTTTTTGCCCTAGGTATATAAGGCAAACCCTAGCCACGTTTTTAAGAGTTGCACAAGTTGTATTGTTGCTCATACATTGCGGTTTTGTGTAAATCTCTTGTGAGATCTAGAGGAGCTTTCCTTTACACAAAGTTTAGGGTTTTCAAGATTGAGATTACTTCAACATCTTGATGATCAACTTGGTTGCTGCCTTTGAAGTTTAAAGAATATCAAGCGTGGGTGCTTGTAGCTGATTTGAGGGATTCAAAGAAAGAAGTAGTCCGTGGACTCGGAGCCTGCGCATGGTCGTGTCAAGAAGTTTTACTGGTGGGTAGCATTAGGAAGTCAAGCGGGGAGCTTGTAAGTCCTTTTGTAAGAACTTCAATTCTTTCTTAGTGAATTCCGTTTTGCCTTGAGGATCGGTGAGTAAAATCCTCCCCAGGTTTTTCCATGTGGTTTCCTGGGTGATCATATCTTGTGTTCTTTATTATTCCGCTGCTTTATATGTTTTATATGCATGATATGATTATTTGATTGTTTTAACATAGAATTGTTTAATTTGACTAAGTAACAACTTGGCTAATTAATCTAGGCTACGCAATCTGGTTGTTTTTAAGAGGTCTAAAACCGTTCAGTAATGACAAAGTAAAAGTGTTTCATCATCATTCTGAAATTAGTTTTGTTATTGGAAAGCCACACCATGTGAGTTTTGAATCCACATCCTCACTCAATGTCCCACTATTGAGGGAGAAGAAGTGCTATTCAAGCTAGAGCCCATTGGCGAAATTAGGTGATATGCTTACCAAAAATTACTCTAGATTGTTTATATGACTATTAAACCAAATTTAATAATTTGAATTAATTAACGATGGTCATTTTTAGTTCATGCCATCACAGCATATGTGACAGTGACATATGAAACAAGGAATTTAACATGTCTTTCCAAGAATGTCTACACCTTGCTAAAGGAATACACCTCAACCAGACTACTCAGAGCAGAAGGATAGTAATTGCGTCTCTTCTGGTAATTGGATGCTTAACATAATTGCCTCTTGGACTAGATCCACAAGATTGAATGTGAAAGTGTTGAACCAAAGCTATGCTAAACATGACCCCTTCTTGCCCAAAGCAAATTGAGGCCTGGCATGAACATCTCTAGCACTTGTCATGGGCTTTTTCACCTAAACCAACCAGCCTAAGCAAGCCAGTCCTAAGCCTAGTGGCTTGGGTATTCCTAGCTCAATTTCCTCTCTACAAACTAAGCAACTAGCCCTTGCACTGGAAAAATTCCAATCAAAAGGCAACTTACGACCACAAAATAATATCTACTTTCTCTAGGTTTGGTTCCATGTAATACCCATTATGGCAGGAATGCATCTTCTCTCCATACATGACTTCTCCAAGAAGCCAATGACTTATACCAATGTATGGCATCATGAAGTTACACCCTTCCAAAACATTGTCTAGCAATTCTCAGCCTTAATCATCATCTACATCTTCTCCGATAAGCATCAACCTGTTAACATACACCTCAAGCTTTTACCATTCTAGCTGCACCCCACCACAGCTTTTAAAATAAAAATATATTCTACAATCTAGGAAACACGAACACGGATACGGGGTACAATACAACATGGCAATTTTTGGAAAATTAGGACACGGGTATAGCAAAGATATATATATTTCCAAATTATAAAATTCGTTTTATAACAGAAATATTATTTATTTTTAAACAATTGTTAAAAAATCTATTAGTAGCATTTTAAAGTCTAGCCATTGATACTGTCTACCTAGATAATGGAAAAAGAATTGTACAAAGTTGACTACCTGGCTTGATAGGTGGTAGACTTTTAACTCAAAAAAGAAAAAACAAATTGAAAAGAAACATCTATTTACACAAAAGAATGCAAACACATCACCCTTGGAATTAAATAGATTATACAAAATAAAAAATAAATACACAAGCATCATTTAATGAAAAATAAATTAATAAAGTAAAAGAGAATCAAAAACCCCAACGAACAATTGTTAAAGCTAAAGTAGATTGCAAACTAGTGGTTAGCGTAGAAGCAAAATCAAAACTTAGGTAACCTAAAGCAAAATGCGAAAAAGATTATGATAAATAACAGCAAAGAATGACTCAAAATGAGATTTATAACATGCACTAAGAATGGCAGGGGTTGCAAAACAACAAATAGAAAAACTAGCACATTATCCAACAAATATAAAGGTAAATCCAATTAACACTGAAAGCCATGCTCTTCTCTACTTCCTGGTATTTGGAAACAAGGAAATTAATTAGCAAAAATCCAAGTTAACAAATTATGAAGCAAATCCAAAACATAAGTTAAATCCATATAATTCCCCAAAAGTCCAACTCATGCCGGTAGAAGAGAAAGCACCATCTTGATTTCCTTTTACGACCCTATT
This sequence comes from Quercus glauca, assembly GCA_023736055.1. Lineage (NCBI taxonomy): Eukaryota > Viridiplantae > Streptophyta > Magnoliopsida > Fagales > Fagaceae > Quercus > Quercus glauca. The sequence goes on from CM043315.1 coordinate 29,496,410, forward strand.
CAAGTCACACTGTTATATTACTACCCCACACCTATAAGAGGCATTGTCAAATTAGCTATTGATATTGATATTAAGGTTGCCAATATAGAATGACCAAAAATTAAACAAGACAGACAAAAAAGCATAAGAATTGCAAGAGAAATTTCAAATGCTTACTCACTAAGATTGGAGTTAATAATCCGCCCAAAAAAATGGAAACGAAACCTAGGAAAAGTAACGAAAGAGCCTAATAGCAAATCGACAGGTGCAAATCCACATGAACAAACACAGAGGAAATAGTATTAAAAATGTGAAATTGCTTCCAAAAACAAAAACGTGTAAATTTCATAAAAAAAAAAGAAAACAAAAAAATCATGGAAGTGAAGGCTCAACGAAGTTGACTCACCCAAGTTGAAGAACCCAACTCACCTTCATTTCTTGGGCTCGGCAATGACGTGCATATTTTTGAAAACTCGAACCCTAACGGAGGCATTTTTGACCCGGTGAGAGAGAGAGAGACTGTAAGAGAGGAAGGAAAACATAGCTTACTTGAATTTCTGGTAGATACCAATTATTCTAATCCCAATGTTGATGCTTAAAATTTGTCCTTCAAATATGATAAAAATAATCCAACTAATTAGAAAAATCAAAATAGTAATCCAAAGATTAAAAAATAAAAAATTAATGATCGATGAGCTCCAAATCAAACTAGTATTAAATAAACAAGAGAATTGAAATTTACATCTCACATAAAATTGGATTTACTAAGTTGAAAAACGAAGTTTTAGCTCCTTGGAAGCAAATTGGTGGAGAAGTATGATTGTTGATCGTTTCACATTCTTCATCTTAATGCTTCTTTTTTAGCAAAAGAAATTGAACAGATGAAACTAAGTTAAAAATAAATAAAAATCAAAGAGATATAGACATCAAATATAGCACTAACTTTGATAAGACAATTTTAGTTATAAAAAAATACAAACCAACCTCAAGAATATCTCATCATCTCCCAATCTAAATAAAACTTGCTTAATGTGCATGATAGTGGATGACAAAAATCATTCCATAATGATATAAGACTTGGTATGCCATATTGAACTTTACCTTGAAACAACCCAACTACTAATCTAAGTCCGTTTTTGCACTAACAAAATAAACATTTCCAAGATGCATGATACAAAGTATGCAGTCCTTTCCTTACATAGCATAGACTATACCTTTAAAATTCAAATGTTAATATAATGTACATCCTACTGAAGTAGTAAATAAATTTAAATGTAAATATAAAAATTGTACTTGAACTATGGATTGGATAAGTAAACTTTAGGGTGTGGAGCTATGCAGTTTTGGCAATTAGTTATCCGCCTTTTACTAATCTCTCTTACAATTTGCAAAAATATGTAGTTCTAATAAACTAAATGTAATTTCGCGATTGGTGATACCCCCTTTTTCTAGTATAATAGAAAGTATTAGGAAACTATAGGCCGCAACATTCGAATAACCTAAGCATAATTTTACAATAGATGATTAAAAATGAAATGTATAGATACTCCTTATATTGGCTAATTGCATATGATGACTTAAAACAAATATATGATAATGATTACAACAACATAACGCACACACAACGATCATGATATATCGACTTTCATATTCAAGGAATCACCCAATAGTAAAAATTTAATTTGTGTAAAATCAAGTCTTAACAGTGGCAAATTTACAACCATTATTATTGCATCCAAAACCCACTGTCATAGAGGGTCCCACATTCTAAATTGCTACATAGGGAAAAACTAATGTATTTTTTTTTTCTAAAAACAAAAAAACAAAAAAATAAAACCTCAACAAAACAACAATAAACTTGAATCATACCAGATCTTAAACTTACCTAACAATGTCATATTCTCATCTACCATTCCTATGAACTACAATGAATTAAAGAATGAGAAATTTTGAACTTACCTCTCTGTCGACCAATATCATATCAAGACCGATCATGTCATGGACGTTTGCTATGTTAACTGCATCCCACATTCGTAAAATAACTTTCACAATCAAGTGTCTATCCACTGATATCTGCTTTAAAGTTGTGTACTCCATCGTGTGATATAAATCTATAATATTTGAACATTCTAAACATCAGTAAAGTTTGTATATAACTATGGAGAAAAATCTAGTGTTTGCAAAGATTGTATAAGTGACAATTTAATTTACACTATAAACTTGAAATAATTTTAAAAAACAGTATGTGTTACCTTTAGGCAGATTATCGAATACTTCTTTATATACAATATTCATCGTATGAAGTGATCACCATAATCATTTTCTACAATATGTACCTTACGGCCATTTTTACTTGCTGTATTAACTGCTGTCTAAATTAACTGCAGTTGTATAGGATGTAGGAAGAGCAATATGTGTGCATGAGGTAGCCCTCTTTTTTTATATTCAACGGTATAGACAAATGGTACCAAAATAGCAAGTTAATTATATCAGTCTAGAGAAATTATGAAGGCCCCAAAAGAAAGTTGAGGGAAATAAATGTAAAGAAGTTGGACAGGGGCTACACTGCATATTTAAATTTTTAAAAAGAAAAGAAAAATGAGAACAAATAACTTAGGAACCATAAAATGGAATCAAGCTAGTTACACACATATTAAAGTTTATAACAATGAAATAACTTTCAAAAGTACACTACTATTGGAATCACAAAATATTAAAAAAAAAAAAAAAAACTATTGTAGAAGCAAGTTAAAGAACCAAAAAGATATGAAGAATGCAATTGCAAAAAATTGCTTCATTCACATAAACCACATGTCACTTGTATGCTCATTAGAAACTCTACAAGGCAAACAAAAAATAACCTTGAGAAAATATTCAAAATCCCACAATTTCACTCCCCGTTACAAATAACAGAACAGATAAGAGGGAAAACAAAGACCCAAAAATTAAAATGAAATTATTAAGTTTAAAAAATAACCAACCGTTAAAATTTAGGTAGGATTTCATCTTGTAGGGTTTTCCTTGATTTCAGCAAATTGAGAGGAAAAGGGTTATGAATCATTAAATTGACAGCAAACCATTATTGAAGTGAATATTAGGAAAAGAAATCAGTACCTTTGCTTTAATGAAATTAGAAACTCTAGAATGTAGAAAGATTCCACTTCATCTCTGCAGAGAAAGAAATTGAATGATTTAAATCCAACAGACATGTTTAAAAAAAAAAAAAAACCATTACCGAAAATATTTTAAAAATTTTTTTCCTTAATTTAAATTTGGAACAAAACCCAAATGAAATTGTAAAAGTTAACAACATATAACAAATCGAATTTACCTTTAAAATCTGTGAAAATAAAAGTCAAAAATAGAATAAGAACCCCATAGGATGCGTTGTTTGAGGGGACTCTTTCATTCTTGACGCCGAAGTCGACTTCATTATCCATCTGGAAATCAAAAAATCAGTGAACTCTGATCTTAGTTTTAGCAAAAATGATACAGTTTTTTTGAGGGATTGAGAGATGTTCCCTTAAAGGAATTGGGCAAACACAATTGAAGGATGATACTTTCCATGTACCAATCTAATTACGATTTTGGTATCTTAACAAGATTGAGAGTAATAACAGAAGAAGATACACCAATACTATATGCATTACTGAAGGGGTATCGAGGTGAGAAGAATTTAAGAAACAGGTCAGTGCACCTAATGTCCTAGATAATGTTTCCTAACAATTACCTCTAAGATATCCAATTGGAACACGTGCAACATTACCTCTAAGATAACAATCTCCCTACATCGATCAAGAAGTCACAACATAGGATTGTCATCAAGGTTAAAGGACTGGATATTACTTTTAACTTTTCCAAGACAACAAGCAGTAAACCTGCAATATTTTCTCAATCTCACACCAAAGGCAAAAAGGAAAAGAATTGCAATACTTGGTTGACAAAAGTTCTTATAAAAAAAGTAACTGTGCAGCATTAGTATATAAGCCCACTATTATACAAAATATTAATCTTGATATACCACTGAAAGTGCTGAAGATGTTAATGAAATTTACATACTGCAGTTGCTAGAAACAAACCAAAGGAATGAAAGAATTACAATAGCTTCTTTTGAAGCACTCAGAAAATTCAATTCAACAATAACATCGGCTATATCGGAGCATTCGATGTCCTAACTACAGTGTTCAACACAGTTAACATTGTTTCGAGTACATGTACAAAGAAACAAAATCAATATCTAACAATTTCAACAGTAAAAGAGAATGAAGATTATGGACTATATCTCTTGCACACACCTGAAAGCCCACCTCATGATTAAGCAAAACCCCAAGTCAATAAATAAAATGTATTAGGAAACTTAGATTGTATTACCAAACTCCACAACAAGGCACAAAAGGAAACTTCCTGGGATATTGGAGAACTTTTTATCATGATGACGCAGAACAAACCAAAACTTTATAATAGGAGATTAAAGAACAGGAAAATATGAACATCACCCTGCACACAAAAATTACACACAGGCGTTCAAATCAAGGGAAATTACAATCATCAAGAAAGTTGAACATATTAGAACATGAATGGAATGATAAAGCAATCATCCATTCACGTAAGGAATACAATAAAAGCATCTTAAAACCCATCACGGACCATTCTAACCCTTCAAATGCTCTATTGTTCCGCTCTCTCCATATGGCCTACATTGAACCTAAAGTACAGCTATGCAAATTAACTAAACTAATTCTGTCATCTGCCCTCCTCGGGGATGGCACAGAATTGTCCCACAACTCTCGATGCAAAATTCCCCCAAGAGAAAAGTGTTTGAGATAGAATAAAAGGCTACAACTAACAATGTATGTCACAATGTTAACAAAAGGTCCAATACAATAATTCTAGAATGTAACCACCAAAATTAAAAGGTTGATTAGTTAAATGTTGTTATGGCAGTGCCATTGTATAAGCTGTAAATGCATACTGGATGGAAATTTCAACCCTCCACTGTTAAAATCTAGGTTGCACGGACACGCCATTTTTGGCGTCGTGTCGGTGTCGGACACGTGTCGGACACCGAAACGGGCACGACTCGCCAGATTCCGGTGTTCGGTGAGTGTCCTCTTTTTTTTTTTTTTTTTTTTCGTTTCTCCGACACGCACCGACACGACTCCAACGCGTCCGACATGCCAGCAATGAAGAAAAAAAAAAGAAAATCACAGATTGAAGAGAAAAATTCCAGCCGAAATCAAAGATTCGGCCGACACGCATTTTGGGCTTCTTTCCCTCTTAAAAAATAAAAAGAAAAATCACTGCCACTGGATCTTCTATAGAGGAGATGAAAAAGAAAGGAAAAAAAAACAAAGAAAAAAAAGAACGAGATGAAGGCATGAGGCAGAGCCGGTGTGAAAGAGAGAATACAAAAGAAGAAGAAGAGGAAAAAGAGGAGAAAAGAGCCTGAAGAGAGCACCTGAGCCACTGAAGATTGAAGACACGTGGGAAGTAGGAACTTTGGAAATGAGAAGAAAGAGTGGTCAGGTGAGATGAGAAGTAAATAGTGTAGGCCATGTGAGTGGGTTGGGGAATGGGAAAAGTTAGTGGAAGGAAGCTTCTTGGAAGTTCCCTCTAATTGCCCAACTTGTTTCTTTTATTTACAAAAAGACCATTGCTAATTATATTTTAATAACAATTAGAATAATCTACTTACTTTATTTTATTTTATAGGGAAAGTCATCTGCTTACTTTATTTGAGTTTTTTTTAACATAAAAAAGTGTATATATATATTCACACACAAGGTAATATATATAAAATGTTTACCAAAAAAAATATATATATATAATATATATATATACACAAGGTAATATATATAAAATGTTTATCAAAAAAAAAAAAAAAATATATATATATATATATATATATATATATAATATGCCTAAATATAAAATATAATTAATTATTAAACCGCCATGTCCTTGCCGTGTCGTGTCCTTATTTTTCAAAAATTGCCGTATCTCCGTATCCGTGTCCGTGTCCATATTCGTGTCCGTGCAACATAGGTTAAAATGAGCCCATCATGGTAACAAATTCTATCTTGCACAAGAATAAAACATACTATGTTTTCTGCCATTTAATGGAAAATCAACAATTTATGAGTGCTTACATCCACATTTGTAACTAACAAAAAAGTGTTTACTGCACATATCACGTAAATTAAACAGTCAACTAAAATTGACAAAACATATAAATGACTTAAGTAATGCGAATTTTTTCTCCTTAGTCCTATTTAAAAGACCATAAAGAAGCAAGCATGGAGAATCAAAAGGAATTTACTTCCACTGACATGTAATCAAAGTAATATGCACTTACACTGATGGCATTCATCAGTGCTAGTGAATGGTGCAATTTTTAATCAAGTTCGCTGTGCAGGTGTAGGCGTGGTGATTAGAGACCATGAGGGGAGAGTTACAGAAGCTATGAGTAAACTGAGTTTCCAACCACTGGGACCTTTCGAGATCGAAGCAAAAGCCATGGACGAAGCAGTTCACTTTGCTTGGGAGATGTATACAAGATGTGTTTTTTGAGTGTGATTCTAAGATAATTTCAGATAGTTTCATGGGGTTGTGTACCCCTCCCATTGTTGTAGCTAACATCCTAACTGGAATCGGCCAAAGGCTTGATGATTTTAGGATTGCTTAAGTCGGCCACTTGAAGAGGCAAGGCAATAAACCCCAGCACATATCCTGGAACAACATGGAAAACATTAATTGTCAGATAAAACAATTTTTAATGAGTGTGTTTGAAAAGTTATGTCTGACAAGGTATGCTATTTTCAAGTCTAAGGCCACCAACACACTAAAAAAAGGGACACCAGTCAATTGGCTCACCAGTTTGCTGCTCCAATTCAGACAGGTTTGAAATTTAATCTTATCAATTAATCTACATTAAATTGATCACCCTTGCTACAATGTGAAGGAATGCAACACAAATTTGATTAATAATATCTCTTCAAACACATATATGGTAGGCAAGAAGAGCAAGCAGCAAGCTACTCCACTTCAGTGAAATACATCAATTACAGCAGGGGTTAGTTCTTTACAAAAAGCAAGTACAACAAAACTAATATGAAGTAAAAAAATACAAAAGAGACTTCAAAATAACAGAATCATAAAAGTCTAGGAATGAATAGAAAATCAAAGTTTAACGAGGACAGTATCAATAATAAGTAGAGGAAGCATAAATGATAAATTTTTATGGGAAGGAGGCTAATTAAAGACGAGATCAAGGACAAGGGAATTTATGTTGCCATTCTGAAATTAGTAATGACAAAGCAGAAGCATTTCGACATCATTCTAAATTAGTTTTTTTTACTAGAAAGCCACAAATAAAGTGTGAGAACACAATCTAAAAGGATACACGTTCTAGCACTCACATATAAAATTATGTTTCCAAGGAGCACCAGAGTAGCATCTACCTGCATGGAAGTTAAAATGAACATTAAAGTGGCAGCGCAAACAAACAGTTGGAAAAAACATGCAAGCTATGTTAGTAAATTTCCCAACAATTAGAGCTTTTAGGCTGTTTTTATTTCATACTATCAACAAACCAAAGAAAGGTAGTCTATCATCATAACTATAATTCATTAAGACCAACATGTGTACTCCTCCCTAATATTCGAAATCAAAAGCGTCCCCATTCCAAACCCAGTTCCACCACCCAATGAGTGACAAAATTGAAACCCTAAAACCCCCAAAAAAACAAACACACATTATTACGAAAACTTTTTTCAAAAAGGTAAAAAATTGTGGAAAAATAATAACCCCCAAACATTACCGACCCATTTCACATTTCAAATCAAACATAAAATTAGAAAGAATTAAAACAAAGTTGTCCAACCTAAGCATCTGGCCATAAGGACCGGACCTCAAGCTATCCATGGTCCCAGGCTCCAAGTCAATCAGAAAAGCACGAGGCACAAATTTACTAGAACTCGCTTCAATGTAGTACACATTAACCCTCTCGAGTTGAAGTTCTGAGTCACTGTAGTTGCCACCAGTGGAATTGATGCTGTGCTTGGCACAAACCACTTCCTAGAACTTGGCACCAATTTGGTTCCCACATTTGCAATATGACCAAGGTAATTAAAGAGGATAAATTATTGAAATTTTGTATTTTATGTGCTTGATTTTGTGACTTGTGTTCAAAATACTAGTCAGCTGTACACCTAAGGCAGTAGATTAACAGGGAACAGATTGATGATTAAATAGTTCATAAGAGCCATTGTTAGCTTAGCCTGTGAATTCGACATTAGAATCTACCCCAAAATCGAAACCTAGGAAAAGCAGTGAAGGACCCAAATATTAGAAAGAATTAAAACAAGCAAAAAATGATCCTCAAAATTCTTATGCATGTAGGAGAGATAAACAAATATGATAGGAAAAGAGAGCATACTGCCAAATGAGACTCGATGTAAAAACCTCAAAAAATCATGCGTCCTATAAACAGAAAATAAGTGGCAATCCAAATTGGACATGGAGTTTCCAACATAACAGGATAAACCAGTTCAACTAAAAGAAAGAAAACATCAACAAAAACTAGATGATAGGATAGATGAACAAGCACTACATAAAAGCGCAAACGCTTAGTGATCTTGATATTGACTTTTTGCATGAGCTAATTAAAAAACACAGAATCCCAGCTACACAGTTTAGGACAACTTTAAATTGCAATAATTTAAAGACTACTCAAAAGGATGTATCATTGACAAGCAACAAAATCAAATCAACCTTAGTTAAAGCATTGCAAATGCATGATTAAGCAAACTCTTAAGAATGCAGCTAGAGAAAACACAAATCCCAAGCTCCAATAATAAAATATTAACTAAAAATGATTATGTGGAAGATACACACACACAAATATAGACATATGTGTGTGTGCGCGCGAGAGAAAATCAATAACCCAAAAAGGTCAATCAAATGGTAAAGGAAGAATTAAGTTCAATCCTAAATAAAATCTAACACAGCAGCAACAAGATTGTAACACCCCATAATTTTAATACCAATTTAATTATTATGCGTAAATTATAAAGGAGGCCTATAATTAAACGGATTAAATTGATTTGGGCCTAAGATATTAAAAATAAGATAAATACTATGAGATATGAAGCCCAAGTAAGGTGTCATAAGTAAATATATGGGCCTTGAAAACCTTAACATTTTTCCTCTTAAGCTACACGCGTATGTGCATAAGAAGTTCCTTTTTGTTTTTCAGCCGCAACATGCAAGTGAGCTGTTTCTTCCCTTCTCTGCGGCTGTGTAGGAGAATCAGGTCAGCTCTCCTCTTTACTTGGGTTCTTTTATTTATGTGATACGTAACAAGAGTCTATCTAACTTAAGGGCTATTGATATATCACACACCTAGGATGGAGAATTTCTGTGGATGTGAGTCTTTGTGCTGCACAGAACATAGGGGTAGGTGTGGACCTGAAAATTCAACGTTGTCATCATGTTGATAAATAAAAATAAAATAAAACCTGATTATGACTAGAAAATCATCCCACGTTTCAGGGAGGAATTATACATGAAATGGCTTTAGTAGCTAATGGGACAATAGGCATGACTTCATAAAGTCTAACCTATCAATATATTAAACGAAAAAGGAAATTCTAAGCAAATGTTCTGATCTCAACAACCCCACACTTATCCATATTTTATGGGAAAGGATGTCCTATGGTTATTAGTATATTAGATTAGGGTGATGGATATAGCTACATGGCAAGAAAGGATGTGAATTGTAGATTGATGAGATTTCTGCCGTTTTGAAGTCTTGAATATCCATGATTATATCAATGGAAAAATCAAATTAGGCAGTAGCATTTTTATGTCCAAAAATCTGATCAAGCTGAAAGTGTATTAGATAGTTAAGTGGATAAATAGAGGATTTTATCAATATTGTCTAGGATAAAACCATTTAAGTGTGAAAATAGATTTTTAAGTGGGAAATTGTGCATTGATGAACCTATTTTTGGTGTTGCTAGGTTCTAATTCTACTGAATTGTTGTGCATTGATGGCTCACAATATAAAGATATTTTCTTTTTATATATGAAATATTTGATGATAAAATATTCATGAGTTACAAGTTATGAAATTGTTGTAAAAATTATTTATTAGAAAGGCTTGTTCCCACACCCCAATGTTAGTGAATTCCACTTATTGAGTTATCTCACCCCCCTTTTATTTTCCTTTACAGATACATTAGAGGAATTATTGAAGTAGAGATTCTTGAGAAACAGCAGTTACAAACTATTTTGTAAAATAAAGGATTTTATTGTTATTTTTATGGCATTAAATATTGTATTGGAGAACTATTTTGAGGATGTTTTGTCTTCGGTGAATTAGAGCTCTGACAGTTGTGATGAGATTTAAGGTTGCTGGATTTCTTTTATTTAATATTTTTATGGATTATGGACAATATCTCTTACACAAACCTGAAAGCCCACCTCATGATAAAGCAACCCCATGTCAACTCAAATTGAATTACCAAACTCCGCAACAAAGCACGAAAGAAACTTCCTGGGATAATGGAGAACCTTTTATCACAATTATGTAGGACAAACCAGAATTGTACAAGAAGAAAAATATGTAAATAAAGGATTGATAAGAATTGATTAAGCAAAGGAAAAATGGTGAGTGATTGACTAAGACCACACCCATGCCTCATAGAGGAATTGAAAGGGATTAGAGAAGAATAGGAATATGAACAGTCTGAACTCTCATTGCATGTCTCTTACAATCCATCTCCACACCTCTATACAATTCATGAACACAACTAACTGGCTAACACTAACTACCAGCTGGCTACACAAATCTAATGATCTAACTAACCAACTATTAAGCACATGGCTCCTAACCAACCAACAATTAAGCACATGACACAATCAATTAATACTCACATGACCCTAACCTTCAATTACAAAGATGATACAAAACTTTACAAATAAATAGCCTCTTGTAATAAGCTGTTGGTGTCTAGTACCAAGTGTTGATGCGACATTGTTGTTGTTTCTATAGTGAATTTAAACTTAATTAGCCTTCATAAATAACATAGGAAAGTGACGGTGAATAGTGATACCATAACAACAACAAAAAATTTGTCTTTTGTAGGCTTTAGTCCAATGTGAGCACCTGTTCAAACAGATTATAAGGGACGTCCATCTTTGAGATCCAGTCATAATAACAAATCAGAAGGGACAAACAGAAATAAAACTTAACTAACCTGGATAGTTGCATTTAAACAAATTTTTATAAAATTTGTCTTTCCAGTTGAATATTGACCCAAAAGACCATGGGTTTAGCAACAAAATCACCATTCGTCTGCAAAAATACAATGTTACGGGGGTGTTAAAAATTAGAGTTGAAACTGACAACAAAGCTAGAAAGATCAGAATATCTCCATTTTGCAAACGAAAGATATGCAACTTCAAGTGGCTTTGGCTTTTCAATGTACAATCTCTTCAGGCCATCAATAATTGATGTAATTGCATTGGGAGAATTAATAACACAAGAGGGTCAATCAAATAACATGAAGGGGTAAATCAAATAGTTAAGGGAGAATTAAGTGCAATTGTAAATAAAATCTAACAAAGCAGCAACAAGGTTATCTATATTCAATATAAATTTTTTAAAACACAATAAGGAGAAAAGTACCGATATGAGATTATAGAGAAAACCAAAGAGAATTTTGATCTCAACCCTGTGTCACTCTGGCAAATTCTTTTAACTTGCATCCTAATTCAATAAAGAAAACTCTAAATTTTAGGAAAAGAATATCGATACCTAGAGATAAGAGAGCATATGGCCTTAGGTCCCTATCCAACTTCATTGACCTAGTAGATATATCAGCATTAAATTTTTTTAACATGGGAAATTGCGGTAGCGGAGTCATAAAACCTGAAAACATTCCCCTGCACGGTCCAACAATAAAACACAAGTAGTAAATGATTCAGGCTCACCAAATCGTTTGGGAACAAATTGTTTCAGAGGAAATTACCCGTGCAAGATTCCATGAACTAAAATTCTACACAAAAGAAAAGTCACCAAAAACTTTCATTATGTTAAGAATAGAATAAGAAGATGGATTTTGAGGGAAAATAACTATAAGATTCCATATTATTTTCACAAATATACCATAGGCAGGTGTTGTGTTATATCCAAAAGCCGGGGGGGTTAAGTGTAACACAATTAACTAGTCAACACATAAAGCAATACCATGTGGGGAGAAGAAAACTCACGAGGTTCAGTTTTCTTAGGGGACACCTTAGTTTTCTTAGGGGAAACCACTGCGCACACTGGGTGGGGGTGAGGGGGGGGAGCTGGTTTGAATATCTTTCCCAAATGAATACCTGTTCGGAAAGCCCTGTTTGCTACTTGGGAAGGAGACAATACACACATGGTAGTTTCTGTCTAAACCAAAGTAGTTTCAAAATTTTACATAGTGCATTTAAACTTAATTAGCCTTCAAAAATAACATAGGAAAGTGAGGGTGACTTGTGATACCATAACAACAACAAATCTGTGCTGTATGCTCTGGTCCAATGTGAGCACTTGTTCAAATAGATTATAAGGGACATTTATCTTTGAGAACAAATCAGAAGGGACTAACAGAAACAAAAACTTAACTAACCTGGATAGTTGCATTTTTCAAAAATTGCTATGCCACCGTACCGTACCCATACCTACAACCGTTCCATAACGGTGTTTCCTAGTATTTTATACTTATGTCGTGTATAAACAAAGAAGCCATGACTCGCAGGATATTGAAGGGCAGCCGAAACATGGAATATTGAGGGAATTGCAGATAGATCCAAGGAACCAGCTCTTGCCGTCAATAAAGCCGCATTCTTTTCTGCAACAGCAACAACTTCAGATCCGGAAGATCCATTAGTGCCCATAGACTCCAAGAGTGCCAAATGCAATTACAAAGATAAGTCCAACAGCTAATGGATTCATGCTTTTTACAAAAATATTTAGGGGATGAAAAGCAGAAAGAAAATTTGAATCTCATAAATACATGACATCATAATTAGTTACTAGTAATCAATTTTATAAATCTCTATACCAAGCAACAACAAATCAAAAGGGACATTCATCTTTGAGATCCAGTCATACTAACAAATCAGAAGGGACAAACAAAAATAAAACTTAACTAACCTTGATAGTTGCATTTTAAAAAATGTTTATAAAATTTGTCTTTCTAGTTGAATATTGACCCAAAAGACCATGGGTTTTGCAACAAAATCACCATTCGTCTGCAAAAATACAAATAAAAATCAATCCCGGGTTACAGAGGTCTTAAAAACTAGAGATGAAACTTGACAACAAAGCTAGAAAGATCAGAATATCTCCATTTTGCAAACGAAACATATGCAACTTCTAGTGGCTTCGGCTTTTCAATGTACAATCTCTTCAAGCCATCAACAATTGATATAACTGCATTGGGAGGAAGCTGAGAAAGAGACGATGAGAGAGGAGACACAATAGGCAACAAATGAAAATTAAGACATCCCCCCTTAAAAGAAGTATACATTGTATGATGCTTTGTATTTTAATAGGTAAAACATTTTCAATAAAAAGGTGCAATACAGGGCCCAATCCTAGAACAAGGCATGCATGTAATAGAAGCACCAAAAGGTAAAGCCTATATTGTATATCAAAAGAATTTATTGCCAAACAGAAAATAGTTCTCAAAATAGAAAATATTTAAACATGAAGGAAACCTGATTTTTTTAGAGACGAACAAAGAATAATGAATAAAAAACTCAACAATAAAAAGTACTATCACTGACTTATATATATATACATATATATATTTCCATCGAGCTCCACCAATGCCCTAGCTTTTACCATTCTAGCTGCACCCCACCACAGCTTTTTAATTGAAAATATATTTCTTAAAAAAAAAAAAAAAGCTTACCATTCATTTACCCCTTCTTCAGCATCAAAATAGCCGTATGCATAAAACTCAAAGATACCCTACATGTACTTGGTCAAAGATTCATAAAACTCAAAGATACCTTGCATGTACAAATTAAACATATATTCTCAGTTAGAAAGAGAGGGAAAAAAGCATGCAAAAGACAAAATATCGAACACAGAAAGAGGGATTAAATAAAACAGTTTATAAATGTGACATTTATGCAAGGTACTTGGAATATCAACCCAAAACAAAACCAATTCACATCAAATGTAAGACCATCCACATGCTTAGTGAGAAAGGAAAACAAAGCTTACCTGAATTTCTTGTCGGTGCAAGTTATGCCAAAATAATAGAAGAAAAGATGTAATTTTACATTCATCTCTGAACAATTAATAGAAGATATATAGTAATAGGCCCAAAATAAACAACTCCATAGACAGAGGATATATAGGAATTGGCTCACCAGTTTGCTGCTCCAATTCAGAAAGGTTGGAAATTTAATCCTATCAATTAATCTACATTAAATTGATCACCCCGCTACAATGTGAAGGAATGCAACATATATTTTATTAATAATATCTCTTCAAAGACATATGGCAGGCAAGAAGAGCCAGCAGCAAGCTACTCCACTTGAGCTAAATATCACCAATTTCAACTGGGGTTAGTTCTCTACAAAAAGCAACTACAACAAAACTAGTATGAATTAAAAACTACAAAAGAAACTTCAAAATAAGAGAATCATAAAAGTATGGGAATGATTTGAAAATCAGAGTTTAATGAGGACAATATCAATAATAAGTAGAGGAAACATAAATGATAAAGTTTATGGGAATGAGGCTAATTAAAGATGAGATCAAGGAAAAGGGATTTTATGTTGCCATTGTGAAATTAGTAATGACAAAGCAGAAGCGTTTCAACATCATTCTAAATTAGTTTTTTTTTACTAAAAAGCCAAACCATGCAAATAAAGTGTGAGAATATAGTCTAAGAGGATACACGTTCTGGCACTCACACATAAAATTATGTTTCCAAGGAGCACCAAAGCGGCATCTACCTGCATGGAAATTAAAATGAACATTAAAGTGGCAGCGCAAACAAACAGTTAAAAAAAACCTGCAGGCTATGGTAGTAAATTTCCCAACAATTAGATCTTTAAGGTTGTGCTTATTTCATACTATCAACAAACCAAAGACAGGTAGTCTATCATCATAACTATAATTCAATTAGGCCAAAATGTGTACTCCCTAATATTCGAAATCAAAAGCGTCCCCATTCCAGACCCAGTTCCACCGCCCAATGACTGACACACCTGAAACCCTAAACCCACCCCCCACCCCCCAAAAAAAAAAAAAAAAACAAACAAACAAACACACATTATTAAAAAAACATTCTTCAAAAAGCTAAAAAATTGTAGAAAAATAATAAACCCCAAACATTACCGACCCATTTCACATTTCAAATCAAACATTACAAACATAAAATTAAAAAGAATTAAAACGAAGTTGTCCAACCTAAAGATCTAGCCATAAGGACCAAACCTCAAGCTGTCCTTGGTCCCAGGCTCCCAAGTCCATCAGAACAACACGAGGCACAAATTTACCAGAACTCACTCCATTGTAGTACACGTTAACCCTCTCATGTTGAAGTTCCCCGTCACTGCAGTTGCCACCGGTGGAATCGATGCCGTGCTCGGCACAAACCACTTCCCAGAACTTGGCACCGATTTGGCTCCCACATTTGTAATATGACCAACGTAATTAAAGAGGATAAATTATTGAAATTTTGTATTTTGTGTGCTTGATTTTGTGATTTGTGTGCAAAATACTAGTCAACTGTACACCTAAGGCAGTAGATTAACAGGGAACAGACTGATGATTAAATAGTTTATAATAGCTTGCATCAAGATGATAAACATGTCATACCACAACTTAGCAAATTAATGAAATGGAGACCACATACTCTATACAATCTATGATATTGTTTTGCCTGCTTCCTACTTTTTCAAACGAAAACTCGAAAATCTGGTCCCATACCATTGCAAAAGACTTTGCATAGACAATAAAATTAGGAAACAAAAACTGAATAATAAACAGAGGATATATAGTAATAAGCCCAAAATAAACCACTCCATAGACAAGGTAGAAGCAACAATAATGTCTAGATGCTTGTTTGGGAGCTAATAAGAGCCATTGTTAGCTTAGCCTGTGAATTCGATATTAGAATCCACCCTGAAATCGAAACCTAGAAAAGGCAGTGAAGTACCCAAATATTAGAAAGAATTAAAACAGGAAAAAAATGTTCCTCAAAACACTTATGCACGTAGGAGAGATAAACAAATATGATAGGAAAAGAGAGCATATTGCCAAATGAGACTCGATGGAAAAACACCAAAAAATCATGCGTCTGATAAACAGAAAATAACTAGCAATCAAAACTGGACATGGAGTTTCCACCATAACAGGATAACCCAATTCAACTAAAAGCAAGAAAACATCAACAAAATCTTGGCGATAGGATAGACGAACAAGCACTACATAAAAGCGCAAACCCTTAGAGATGTTGGTATTGACTTTTCACATGAGCTAATTGAAAACACAGAATCCCAGCTACACAGTTTAGGACAACTTTAAATTGCATTAATTTTAAGACTACTCAAAAGGATGTATCATTGAAAAGCAACAAAATCAAATCAACCTTAGTTAAAGCACTGCAAATGCATCACCCCAAGGATTAAGCAAACTCTAAGAATGCAGCTAGAGAAAACACAAATCCCAAGCTCCAATATAAAATATTGACTAAAAATGATTATGTGGAAGATACACACGCACACATGTCTGTGTATGTGAGAAAATCCATAACCCAAAAGGGTCAATCAAATAGTTAACGAAGAATTAAGTTCAATCGTAAATTAAATCTAACACAACGGCAACAAGGTAATCTATACTCAATCTAAAAATTTTAAAACACAATAAGGAGAAAAGTGCCAATATGAGATTATTGACAAAACCAAAGAGAATTTTGATCTCAACCCTATGTCACCCTACCTAGCAAATTCTTTTAACTTGCATCTTAATTCAATAAAAAAACCTTTAAATTTTAGGAAAAAAATATTGATATCTAGAGTTAAGAGAGCAGATGGCCTTAGGTCCCTATCCAACTTCATTGCCCAAGTAGATACATTAGCATTAAAAATTTTTAAAATGGAAAATGGGGGTAGCAAAGTCATAAAACCTGAAAAAATTCATCTGCACAGTCCAACAATAAAACACAAGTAGTAGATGATTCAGGCTCACCAAATCATTTGGGAACAAATCGTTTCAAAGGAAATTACCAGTGCAAGATTCCATGACCGAAATTCTGCACAAAAGAAAAGTCACCAAAAACTTTCATTATGCAAAGAATAGAATAAGAAGATAGATTTTGAGGGAAAATAACTATAAGATTCCATATTATTTTCACAAAAAAAACCACAGGTAGGTGATGTGTTATATCCAATTAACCAGTTGACACATAAAGCAGTACCATATGGGGAGAAGAAAACTCACGAGGTGCAGTTTTATTAGGGGAAACCACCGCACTCACCCGGGGGGGTGGGGTGTTGAATATCTTTCCCAAATGAATACATGTTCAGAAAGGCCCATTTGCTACTTGGGAAGGAGACAATATGCACATGGTAGTTTCTATCTGAACCAAAGTAGTTTCAAAATTTTACATAGTGCATTTAAACTTAATTAGCCTTCAAAAATAACATAGGAAAGTGAGGGTGACTTGTGATACCATAACAACAACAAATATGTGTGTTGCAGATTCTGGTCCAATGTGAGCACCGGTTCAAACAGATTATAAGGGACATTTATCTTTGACAACAAATCAGAAGGGACTAACAGAAATAAAAACTTAACTAACCTAGATAGTTGCATTTTTCAAAAATTGCTATGCCGCTGTACCATACCTATACCGATTAGGCCATGACAACATTATCAACATCCAACTTGAATGTCAATGTAATACAAAATTGATAGAATATTATCAATGGTTAAGTGATACGATGGTATCTATGGTATTTTAAAAAGGAACCAAGAGAATACCATTCAAATAAGCTAATTCTTATAGAGTAGTTGGATACACAGTTTTTCAGTACACACACAATGGAAGTGTTATGAAGCATCTATTAGAAATAACATTTTAGCACAAGAAAACAGCTCCCCCTACCCCCAACAAAAAAATATTATGAACTTTGGATTTTAATAAAAAAACTCCTTTATTGCAGGACAAGTAGACAACAATGAGAAGGAAGAAGAAGAAAAGAATATATAAGTGGTTCGAGGTAGACAACGAGCTAGAACCACTAGGAAACCGAAAGACTCATGATTATGATTCAACGGGCATTAGAAACCGAAAGCACAAAAGGTTTTGCTCATTCATGTAGATTATTATCCCATTAAAAAAACTACTTAGCCATTGGTTATTTTCTGTAAATAAGTCGTTTAAAATGAAAATCTCTAAATTAATCTTAAAACCCAAAAAAAAAAAGAGTGAACCAATGAAATACCAGTAAAAATAAGCAGATTCTAGTAAACAATCTTACTAGCACTTTTAGCTTTTTTCATTATCAACACCAACAAATTGGAAGGTTGGCAAATGATTTTTCCTTATTTGTGTTACAGAAATTTAACCAAAAAAAAAAACATTTATATTCTAACATAACTAAAAAATTATAAATTGCAAAATCATCAGATACTCGGTGAAAGACTCATAAAACTCAAAGATATCCTACATGTACAAATTATATAGATATAATCAATCAATCGTAATTAAAACCAACACCACAACAAAGGGGTGTGGTTAACAATGGTTCAGTTTGGGTTTGAGGAGAAAGTGATAGGGAGGGAAAGACGCATGCCAAAGACAAAAAATCAAACACAGAAATGATTATAAAAAACAGTTTATAAATGTGAAATTTATGCAAGGTACCTAGAATATCAACCCAAACCAAGACCAATTCACATCAAGTGTAAGACCATCCACATGCTTAGTGAGGAAGGAAAACAAAGTTTACCTGAATTTCTTGTCGGTGCTAATTAAGCCAAAGTAATAGAAGAAACCTTCATCACATACTTATACTCTCTTTTTATACTACAACCAAAGTGGAAAATTCACATTTACAACTAGCCAATATTAAGTCACTAACAGCATCAAATAATATTTTAAAGAGTAAATTATATTGCATTCGAGACAAGGCAATGCCAAAAAAGTTTCATGAATTTAGCGTAAAAGAAGTTTTTTGTATGCCAAAATGTTCAGAGGTGCAACCCATTAGATAATCTAGTCCTAAATTGGAGCTAATTAGTAACAATAATTTAAAGCATATCAGAAAAACAAATACCTGGTATACTTGTGGTCCATAGTTATGAAACCCCGCAACCAGCAGAGAAACTCCAAAGAAACTTACACCACTAGCATGAAAAGTAAAGACTCAATTGTATTCAACTTCATAAACAAATAAATAAATAATAAACATGCTTCCCTATTTTTCTGATGCTTAGAAAAATATGGTGAAGCTTACTAACCTTAGTTCCATTCCCATAACAAAAGCAAGGTTGGTTGTTGCCTTGAAATAAAATAATGAAAAAGCCAAGGACAAGAAAGTCAAATAAATAAATTTCTCAAATTTAATAATGACAATAAAAATGCAAGTTCTAGGAGCATTCAAAAGTTCTACAATTTCAAAAAAGAGAAAAAGAAAAAATTAAATTCCCAGAGCTTGCATCCTTTCTTCCTTTTCAAAATAGGTAATTTTGACCAACAAGCCAAATATTTTGGTCTAGAAAAAGATGAATTTATAAATCTCTATACCAGGCAACAACAAAAAAATGCAGTCTCCAACTTTATGCTTTGGTAGGGTCACTTGCTCCATTATAAGCAAACAAAGCACCACAAAATCTTTAAGGTCCTAGCCAATGAGCTCTAGCTTAAATGGCACTTCCGCTTCCAACAATAATGGAAAGGAGTGTGAGGTCATGATTCAAGAACCGTCAAGTGCATGTATAACTACTTACCAATCCAAAAACAACAAAACTCTAAGATTTGATTTGCTTTTGGCCTAAACTAATATTGTGTTTTCAGGTATTTGGTGTGTCAGAAAATTTTAGTCAACGGAAAATTACAGTATATAGGCAGAAAACATTTACACTTTTTTTTTATAAATCAAAATCTTTTAATTACACCTTCAAGAAACATAAACGGTTTTCTGAAAAAAAAAGAAAAAGAAAAAAGACTTGCATTTATCCCTACTCCCTTTGAACTCCATATATTTCCAAACTAAAAAGGCAAAGAAGTGCTCTACCTAGCCAAAAATTCTCCATATATTTCCAAACTAAAAAGGCAAAGAAGTGCTCTACCTAGCCAAAAATTCTCCATATATTTCCAAACATAATGTATTCAGGGTAGTCTAAATTAGTTAAGCTTTTATGACTATCAATTGTATCCAGATTGTGCACCTTTATCCATACTAGTTTTTTTTTTGACATCGTAAAAACCAATTAGTCCACAGAAAAATGATGCCTAAGATCAAATGAAACTGAGTAAAAATGCAAAAAAGCAATGAATAAGTTTATCCAAAAAAGAAAACACTACGAATAAGACTTTCACCTACACACAAATCAACCATAATAACTTTGAATTTCAATACCTAGAAGGAATCAGTCAAACTCATTAGGCCAAGTGTTGGAACACGTGCAACATTACCTCTAATATAACAATCTCCCTACCTCCATCAAGAAGTCACAACATAGGATTGTCATCAAGGTTAAAGGACTGGATATTACTTTTTACTTTTCCAAGACACCATGCAGTAAACCTGCAATATTTTCTCAATCTCACCCAAAAAACAAAAAGGAAAAGAATTTCAATACTTGGTTGACAAAAGTTCTTATAGAAACAATTTTGCAACACCAGTGGCTAAGCTCATTATCGTCCAACTAAAACCCAAAAGACATGATAGAATTATTTACATCACATGTAAATTCTCCTTCAAAAGTATAACCAAGCCATAAAATTTCACCAAGAAACAAAAACAAACAATAAAGACAAACATAACGGGTCACAATCTACCAAATTCAATGTAAAGCCATACAGAAACAACTTTCAAATACCAAACAAAAACTAACATTAGGTTTGACTCATAACTTCAAGCAATGATAAAAATCAGGTATATTAGTTTTAAAATCAAGTCAATAAGAAATGATAACTATAGCAATATTACTAGGTGAACCACTGAGTTACAAACTTGATAGCGCTGATGGTGTTAAGGACATTTACATATTGGAGTTTCTAGAAAGAAACCAAAGGAATGAAAGAACTACCTTACCTTCTTTAAAGGGCATTTGAAGCACTTAGAAGATTCAGTTCAACAATAACATCAGCTATATCGGAGCATTCGGTGTCCTCAAATACAATCACAAACACAGTTGACATTGTTTCAAATACCTGTATGAAGCAAAAAAATCAATATCTAACAATTTCGAAAGTAAAAGAGAAGGAAGATTATGGACAATATCACTTACACAAACCTGAAACCCACATCATGATAAAGCAAAAACCGCATGTCAACTCAAATTGAATTACCAAACTCCACAACAAAGCACGAAAGAAACTTCATAGGTTAATGGAAAACTTTTTATCACAATGATGCAGGACAAACCAAAAATTTGTAATAGGAAATTAAAGAAGAGGAAAAATAGAGATGGAAGAACTTGGACTCAGGACCTAGGGTTGGCTAGAGATTTGATGCAGGACAAACCAGAATTGTACAAGAAGAAAAATATGTACATAAAGGATTGATAAGAACTGATTAAGCAAAGGAAAAATGGTGAGTGACTGACTAAGAGCACTCTTACAATCCCTCTCAACACATTTTTACAATTCATGAACACAACTAACTGAATAACACTAACTGCCAGCTGGCTACACTGATTTAACGATCTAACTAACTATTAAGCACATGGCTCCTAACCAATCAACAATTAAGCACATGACACAATCAATTAATAAGCACGTGACCCTAACCTTCAATTACAAAGATGATACAAAACTTTACTAATAAACTGCCTCTTATAATAAGCTGCTGGTGTCTAGTAACAAGTGTTGATGCGACACTGTTGTTGTTTCTATAGTGCATTTAAAGTCTAGCCGCTGATACTGTCTACCAAGATAATAAAAAAAGAATTGTAAAAAGTTGACTACCTGGCTAGATAGGTGGTACTTTTAACACATAAAAGACAAAAAATTTGAAAAGAAACATCTAGTTACACATCTTTTGTTGAAGAGGGTGGCTGAGGTAAAAGAGCTCTTAATGTGTGACACTGTGAGGTAGACAAAGCAATAAAAAGCACACATGAACAGAAAAGGCAAAGGGGAAAAACTATAACAGTGAAATAGGATTATAGATCTAAGAGCTGAGGAAGAAGTGATCGGCGGAATAGGAAGAAGAAGATCGGAGTGGGAGGAAGAAGAAGAAGAAGAAGAAGAAGATCGGTGTTAGAGGTAGTGCATTTCAGACTTTTATTTTGGAGCAGAAAAATGGTTGGGACACGCATGCGGCCATGTGCAACAAGTTTCCCGTGTCTTGTACAAAGAAAACAGATATACCCAGTCAAAGATTCAAAAAACTCAAAGATACCCTACATGTACAAATTAAACAGATATGCTCAATTGGAAAGAGAGGGAAAGACGCATGCAAAAGACAAAATATCGAACACAAAAAGAGGGATTATATAAAACAATTTATAAATGTGACATTTATGCAAGGTACTTGGAATATCAACCCAAACCAAGACCAATTCACATCAAACGTAAGACGATCCACATGCTTAGTGAAGAAGGAAAACAAAAGTTTTCCTGAATTTCTTGTTGGTGCTAGTTATGCCACAGTAATAGAAGAAAAGATGTAATTTTACTTTCATCTATGAATAATAAACAGAGGATATATAGTAATAGGCCCCAAATAAACCACTCCATAGACAAATGATATATAGTAATAGGCTCAATTGGCTCACCATTTTGCTACTCCAATTCAGACATGTTGGAAATTTAATCCTATCAATTAATCTACATTTAATTGATCACCCTGCTACATTGTTAAGGAATGCAACATGTATTTGATTAAAAATCTCTTCAAACACATATGGCAAGCAAGAAGAGCAAGCAGCAAGCTACTCCACTTGAGCCAAATATCATCAATTTCAGCTGGGGTTAATTCTCTACAAAAAGCAAGTACAACAAAACTAATATGAATTAAAAACTACAAAAGAAACTTCAAAATAAGAGAATCATAAAAGTCTAGGAATGATAAGAAAATTTGAGATTAACGAGGACAATATCAATAATAAGTAGAGGAAACATTAATGATAAATTTTTATGGGAAGGAGGTTAATTAAAGATGATATCAAGGAAAAGGGCTTTTATGTTGCCATTTTGAAATTAGTAATGACAAAGCAGAAGCGTTTCATCATCATTCTAAATTAGTTTTTTTATTAGAAAGCCACACCATGTGAGTTCTAAATCCAAAACCTCTGTCCCACTATTGAGAGAGAAGAAGTGCTAATTGAGCTAAAGCCCATTGGTGAAATTAAGTGGTATGCTTACCAAAAATTAACTAATGATATGAATATTTCTAGTCATGTCCATAGATTATATATGTTTTTTTAAGGTAAGCCAAGATCATATACCAATATGTGGATACTGTTACCAAAAATCATGTATGGTCCAGAGTTTCAGCAAAATTTGTGATGTTCTATCAGCCAGCTGCAGACATGTATTAGCCTAGCATTGTAAGTCCCATGCAAGTAAACTGTTAGACCATTTTACCCGGGTTTCAAACTGAGATCAGTTGATCACAGGTACATTTTTCCGTCACAATTCTTCGTCTTGGCACACAGAAAAGATAATGCCATCTCATGAACATGCATAGACCAGAGCTACCCAGGCAGGCACCAGTACCGAACTTTCAGCTTCAGGGAATAAATTTCAAAACAAAGGAACTGTGAGTAGCATGCCATATGGAGAATGGTGATGTAGACACGTTCTCCCAAAAATCTTAAAACATGCAATCACATGACCGGTTTATATCCTCATGAAAAACAGTTTGTAAATGTGACATTTATGCAAGGTATTTGGAATATCAACCCAAACCAAGACCAATTCACATTAAGTGTAAGACCATCCACAAGCTTAGTGAGGAAGGAAAACAAAGCTTACCCGAATTTCTTGTCAGTGCCAATTATTCCAATCCCAATGTTGATGCTCGAAATTTGTCCTTCAGTCTGATAAAAATAAATATAACTAATTAGAAAAATCAAAATACATCACCTTAAAGTCTACAGGAGATTGGGACTGAACATAATACCTTAATAATTAGCAAAGTCCTGCAATGTTTTGACCGTTAGGTTGGTATGCTACTCCCTCAAGTGGTAAAAATATTTTCTACATTTCTATAATTATCAGCAAAGAAACCATATACATCACCTCCTTAACTAATTTTTAGGTACAAAAATGTAAATTGCTAATAGTAGAAAATCTAAGTTACATTATCCTTTCCCTCTCCATATATGTGAAGAAATTATACACTCATCTAAACTCCTTTGGAAATAGAGTAAGAAACAAAATATAAAGAGAATTTATAAATGAAAAACAAGAAAAGAAAAAATGATTACCCTTGAGTTTACAAATTTGGCACAATTTGAACAAGGTCTGAATTTTAAGTTACGTTTGTTCCTTGCCTTAATCCATAATGTGTGAGACATCAAACAACTGATAAGTTCTCCAAAATAACAAACCTCAACAAAAAAGTACAGATTATTGGTGTTTGGTTCTGAATAAAATGTCAAACACCTGAAGTGGTTAAATATGCCATCAGATTCCAAACTGTATGTTTAAAAAAGAACATGCGTAATACTGCCTCGAGTTCACATGGGACTCCACAGTCAAAAGAAGAAAAGGCTAAAGCTTAGGAGGTAGAGAAAGAGCCAAAATATCAACCACATAGCTAAAAGTTCTTATGCATTTGAGCACAGTGTTGATCTAAAATTAACATTATTTGAAAAAAAAAAAAAGTTACAAAATGATGGTATCCTCAAGTCTTTAGTTATTATTCAGGCAGGAAAAAAAAAATTACTCTGTAATTTCTAATTAGGTAACACATAAAAAAACTGATCCCATCAATCCCTGAATTCTTTCGTACTTCTTTGACTTTAGAGTCAATCTTCAAACAAACATGTGATGATGCAATAACCATTAGTTATGAATGATGCAATGCGTAAAATAATTATTTGTGCAATAGATTTTAAGATATACAAATATGTGAGGAGTTTATATAAAGGAAACTTTTAAAAAGGAACCAAGAGAATACCTTTATAATTAGCCAATGCTTGTAGTGTAGTTGGATACACAGATTTAAGTACACACACAATAGAAGTGTTATGGAGTATCTATTAGAAATAACATTTTAGCACAAGAAAAGAACTCCCCCAACCCAATAACAAAAATTATGAACTGTGCCCCATTTTTTTTAAACCCATTCTTGCAGGACAAGTGGACAATGATGAGAAGGAAGAAGAACAAGAAAAAGCCAATATAAATGGTTGGAAGTAGAGAGAGAGCCATAAACGACTAGGAAACCATAAGTCTAATGATTATATTCTATAATAACTAACAAATTATAAATTGCGAATTCGTCAGATACTAGGTCAAGGATTCATAAAACTCAAAGATACCCTACATGTACAAATTAAACAGATACTCTCCATCAGAAAGAGAGTGAAAGACGCAGGCAAAAGACAAAAAATTGAACACGGAAAGAGGGATTTTATAAAAACAGTTTATAAATGTGACATTTATGCAAGGTACGTGGAATATCAACCCAAACCAAGACCAATTCACATCAAATGTAAGACCATCCACATGCTTAGTGAAGATGGAAAACAAAGCTTACCTGAATTTCTTGTCGGTGCTAGTTATGCCAAAGTAACAGAAGAAAAGATGTAATTTTACTTTCATCTTTGAATAATAAACAGAGGATATATAGTAATAGGCCCAAAATATACCACTCCATAGATAGAGAATATATAGTAATAGACTCAATTGGCTCACCAGTTTGCTGCTCCAATTCAAACAGGTTGGAAATTTAATCCCATCAATTAATCTACCTTAAATTGATCACCCTACTACAATGTGAAGGAATGCAACATATATTTGATTAAAAATATCTATTCAAAGACATATGGTAGGCAAGAAGAGCAAGCAGCAAGCTACTCCACTTGAGCTTAAATATCATCAATTTCAGCTGGGGTTAGTTCTCTACAAAAATCAAGTATAACAAAACGAATATGAATTAAAAACTACAAAAGAAACTTCAAAATAAGAGAATCATAAAAGTCTAGGAATGACAAGAAAATCAAAGTATAGCGGGGACAGTATCAATAATAAGTAGAGGAAACATAAATGATCGATTTTTATGGGAAGGAGGCTAACTAAAGACGATATCAAGGAAAAGGGGTTTTATGTTGCCACTTGGAAATTAGTAATGACAAAGCAGGAAAGTGAGGGTGACTAGTGATACCATAACAACAACAAAAAATCTGTCTTTTGTAGGCTCTGGTCCAATGTGAGCACTTGTTCAAACAGATTATAAGGGACCATTCATCTTTGAGACCCTGTCATACTAACAAATCAGAACGGATAAACAGAAATAAAACTTAACTAACCTAGACAGTTGCATTTTAGCAAATGTTTATAAAATTTGTCATTCCAGTTGAATATTGACCCAAAAGACCATGTGTTTAGCAACAAAATCACCGTTCGTCTGCAAAAATACAAATAAAAATCAATCCTCTGTTACAGAGGTATTAAAAACTAGAGTCGAAAGACAACAAAGCTAGAAAGATCAGAATATCTCCATTTTGCAAACGAAAGATATGCAACTTCAAGTGGCTTTGGCTTTTCAATGAACAATCTCTTCAAGCCATCAATGATTGATGTAACTGCATTGGGAGGAAGCTAAGCAAGAGACGATGAGAGAGGAGACACATTAGGCAACAAATGAAAATTAAGATACCCCCCTGAAAAGAAGTATAAATTGTATGATGTTTTGTATTTTTATAGGTAAAACATTTTCAATAAAAAGGCGCAATGCAAGGGGCAATCCTAGAACATGGATGCAAGTAAGAGAAGCACCAAAAGGTAAAGCCTATATTGTATATCAAAAGAATAATTGCCAAACAGAAAATAGTTCTCAAAATAGAAAAATTTTAAACATGAAAGAAACCTGATTTTTTTAGAGACGAAGAAAGAATAATGAATAAAAAACTCAACGATAAAAAGTACCATCATTGACTTATATATATATTTTTCCATCGAGCTCCACCAATGCCCTAGCTTTTACCATTCAAGCTGCACCCCACCACAGATTTTTAAATAAAAATATATATCTTAAACATAAATAAATAAAAGCTTAACATTCATTTACCCCTCCTTCAGCATCAAAATAGCCGTATGCACAGCATCATCAAACTCTATATCATCAATGTAGCCAAATGGGAAGGGGAACTTAGTCAATACGAAGAATTGGAAAAACTTAACAAAAACAAAATTGGGGAAAAGAGAGGGGGTGGGGATGGTTTTGACAGATAACTAAAGTTAAGTGAGAGATCTTACATCAGCTATTCTTAAGAAATGCATCCAATTGAATTAAATATGTAGTAAATATAGATAAAAATTAACCAAATATCACTACATGCATTTTAAGTTCAAATTTAATGGAGTGGACAAATGTTTATGACCTATGATATTACCTCTTGTTCTTTACAGAGTTGCACTTGATCTTTAAGCTACAAAATTAACCATAGCCATGAGACAAGCTTACCAGGACAAGTGAAAGTACGGAAGGTGCATCTCAACAATATGATGGGTAACCTAGAGGGCTTTTACATGATTCCAAAGGGATGGCAAGTCAGCGAATCATTTCTTCACAGAAATCTCAAGAGACTATGCATGCTTGAAAAAGGTGTGTTTCAATGAATTCCGCCTCTTTCCTAGATCTTTCACCAGACACATTGCAACCATTTCTTTAAAGGACTAATCAAATAAGGAAATCATGCAATTAGATATTATTCTATAAGCGAGACAATGAAATATGGCAATCACCAAAGAACATATCTTTTGAACACGAATACCTTAAAAACATTCAAAATTACAAATAAACACACAGAAGACAAACCTGAACAATTTGTTTTCCAACAAATATATTTTTAAATAATTGTTAAAAAATTTGTTAGAAGCATATTAAAGTCTAGCCAATGATACTGTCTACCAAGATAATAAAAATAGAATTGTAAAAAGCTGATTACTTGGCTTGATAGGTGGTAGACTTTTAACTCAAAAAAGACAAAATTTGAAAAGAAACATCTATTTACACATCTTTAGTTCAAGAGGGTGGCTGTAGATAAAGGAGCTCTTAATGTGTGACACTGAGGCAGACAAAGCAATAAAAAGCACACATGGACAGAAAGGGCAAAGGGGCAAAACTGTAAAAGTGAAATAGGATTATAGATCTAAGAGCTGAAGAAGAAGAAGAGATCGGTGTGATAGGAAGAAGAAGATCGGCGTGAGAGGAAGAAGTGGAAGGAGATCGGTGTAAGAGGTAGTGAGTTTCAACCTTTTATTTTGGAGCAGAAATACAGTTGGGACACGCATGCGGCCATATCCAACAAGTTTCCTGTGTCCTGTACAAAGAAAACGTAAATAGAAACAAGACAAGTACACAAATTTAGAAGAGGAAAGTGCAAACCCTTAGTGGCACAAGCTTTGAATCCACCACATGTAGCAAACTGAAAATACACATACCCAGCAACATAGTTCAAGCAGCACTTAACGAAAAATAAATTAATAAAGTAAAAGAGAAAATCAAAAACCCCAACGAACAATTGTTAAAGCTAAATTAGATTGGAAACAAGTGGTTAGGGTAGAAGCACAATCAAAACTTAGGTAACCAAAAGCAAAATGCTAAAAGGACTATGATAAATAACAATAAATAGTGACTCAAAATGATTTATATAACATGCACTAAGAATGGCAGGAGTTGCAAAACAACAAATAGAAAAACTAGCATATTACCCAACAACTATAGAGGTAAATCCAATTAACACTAAAAGCCCAGCTCTTCTCTAAACTCAAAGCCAAACTTTAAAGACTTTCAGCAATGAGCAATATTCAAATAAAGGCAATTATAGAAGCAAGCATGCTAAATATGTTTTCAAAAGCAAAAATGCTAATGTATCAAATAGTTTTAACAAGCCATACCTGAATAACCCTCTAAATATCATCTAAATGACATGGACCATTTGGGTTACTTGCAATACTTCCTATTGGAACCCCTAGAGAATAGGATTATACCTTTGTAAGACATGGCAGGAAAAAAAAAACCCAAATCAAGCAAATAGAATGTAAAGAAACCTGATAATGTCATCCAATTTGGTCTCATTAGTGTACTCAGTCAAAGATTCACAAAACTCAAAGATACCCTACATGTACAAATTAAACAGATATACGCAGTCAAAAAGAGAGGGAAGGACACATGCAAAAGACAAAATATCGAACACAAAAAAAGGGATTATATAAAACAGTTTATAAATGTGACATTTATGCATGGTACTTGGAATATCATCCCAAACCAAGACCAATTCACATCAAATGTAAGACCATCCACATGCTTAGTGAGGAAGGAAAACAAAGCTTACCAGAATTTCTTGTCGGTGCTAGTTATGCCACAGTAATAGAAGAAACAATGTAATTTTTACTTTCATCTCTGAATAATAAATAGAGGATATATAGTAATAGGCCCAAAATAAACCACTCCATAGACACAGGATATATACTAATAGGCTCATTTGGCTCACCAATTTGCTGCTTCAATTTAGACAGGTTGGAAATTTAATCCTATCAATTAATCTACATTAAATTGATCACCCTGCTACAACGTGAAGGAATGCAACATATATTTGATTAATAATATCTCTTCAAAGACATATGGCATGCAAGAAGAGCAAGCAGTAAGCAATTCCACTTGAGCTAAATATCATCAATTTCAGCTGGGGTTAGTTCTCTACAAAAAGCAAGTACAACAAAACTAATATGAATTAAAAACTACAAAAGAAACTACAACATGATAGAATCATAAAAGTCTAGGAATGATAAGAAAATCAGAGTTTAATGAGGACAGTATCAATAATAAGTAGAGGAAACATAAATTATAAATCTTTATGGGAAGGAGGCTAATTAAAGACGATATCAAGGAAAATGGATTTTATGTTGCCATTCTGAAATTAGTAATGACAAAACAAAAACGTTTCATCATCTTTCTAAATTTGTTTTTTTATTGGAAAGCCAAACCATGTGAGTTTTAAATCACGACCTTTGTCCCACTAATGAGGGAGAAGAAGTGCTAATCGACCTAGAGCCCATTGGTGAAATTAGGTGGTATGCTTACCAAAAATTAACTAATGATATGAATATTTCTAGTCATGTCCATAGATTTTATATGTTTTTCTAAGGTAAGCCAAGATTATATACCAATATGTGCATACTGTTACTAAAAATCATGTATGGTCTAGAGCTTCGGCAAAATTTATGATGTTCTATCAGCCAGCTGTAGACATGTATTAGCCTAGCATTACAAGTCCCATGCAAGTGAACTATTAGACTATATTACCTGGGGATTTAATTACAAATGTTTCATCAGAACTCATGAAACAAAAGAGAAGCTGCTCTGCATAATTACTTGTAGACTGAGAAAGTAGTCGCTAGTGCAATATGACAACAAACATGACCAAAGGCTCATGAAAAAAAACAAAAGATTGATGAGCATAACATTTGTAAGGAGGAGCATACGAATAACAAAATATGAATACTGATACCAACAAAAAGCATGATATTATAGACAAACCCTTGTTTAAGAGGATCTCTATTCTTTATCTGATGTGAAAAAAATTCTTCAACAATTAACTGTTAAGCACATGGCTTCTAATTAATCAACAATTAAGCACATGACACAATCAATTAACAAGCATGTGATTATTCTAACCTTCAATTACAAAGATGATACAAAACTTTACTAATAAACTACCTCTTATAATAAGCTGCTGGTGTCTAGTACCAAGGGTTAATGCTGCACTGTTGTTGTTACTGGTGCTTACTGATACAAAACTTTACTTCCTCATGCTTACTGGTGCTGCATACATGTTGCACTAGCTGGATCATATGCATTAAGTCAAGCTACTTCTCATATGTTCCTAACATGGAGAACAGTCAGTACCTAGGCTTGCTTGGATAGCACCAAGCGAGGAAAAAAAACCACTAGGAGTCAAAACTTAGGGCTGGCTGGAGTCGGCACCAAACCATGGACTCAATTTCAAAGAAACTTTATTCATCAAAATAATCTCCCTTTCTTGGGGTACATACTTGGCTTATATAGATATTTATATTCTAATTCATCATAAAGTGACACAATACATGCAACTCATTACATAACAAATAACAATAAAATTAAAAATAGGTATCATTAATATAGAGATATTAACAATGCCACCATTAAGTATCCGTATTAAAGAAAGTCACATTAAGTCTAGAAATGTACTCCATACCATACTTAGGCGCCCATTGGCCTTGTCAGCAAAGCTCCAACCATCTCTCTCCAGCGAGGTAGAATACATGGTAAGGAATTAAATCCTTCCACTCCAATATGTTGCATTGATTTAGCAAAGTATATAGAGGCAAGGAAAAAAACACAACCAAATGCTATAATTGAAACCAAAACCATGGTAACTATGTCCAAGAAACCTCTTAATGACAAATCATCATGACCCAAATAAGATAGAATCTATAATGCATATAAAAGAATAGTCTTTGACTTTTGTTAATTTCTTTTATAGATGACATAAAAATTTTGAAAGCCCAAAATTTTCTCTGTAATTTATGTTTTTCAAATGAGTTTAAATTCTATAAAGATTCCATATAAACCTAATATATTTACACCCTATATTAGAATATTGCCACATTATAGTTTCTATAACTAATAGAATAAATATTTCTATATGCAAACACAATCATAAATAGAGGATATATAGTAATAGGCCCAAAATAAACCACTCCATAGACTGAGGTTGAAGTAGTAATAACATCTAGATGCTTGTTTGGGAGCTAAACTTTTCATTTTTTTTTTTTTTTGAATAAGTAGAACTTTATTAAAAATATGAACATCACCCTGCACACAAGAAGTACATGCAGGTGGTCAAATCAAGGGAAATTACAATCCTCAAGAAACTTCAACAAGTTATAACTTGAATGGTATGATAATGCAGTCATCCATTCAAATAAGGAATACAATAAAGGCATCTTAAAACCCGTCATCGACCATTCTAACCCTTCAAATGCTCTATTGTTCCGCTCTCTCCATATAACCAACACTAAACCTAAAGGTAAAGCTCTGCATAAGTTTCAAATTCACAGGCTGCATAAGTCTGCTACTTTTAATATTATATTTCTACAAAAGTTTAATTATCATAATAAGAATCAACCATAAATAATTATCAATTGTTACATGATAACCTGAAACCATGAATGAAAACCAAAACCAAGAGATTTAAATCTAAATCTAATTATAAATTAAATGCAACTTGAAATCATAATAAGTCTGTTTTTGTCTACATTCTCAGTCATAATAGAATTGACATCAGACCTCATTATTAGTCAAAGATCAGACACAAAATTGTAAAATATCAAACTAGGGTACTTAAAATAGAACCATACAAAGAAGATTGTACGTAGAGAACTTACAACAGCTATATTGACAATACGAAAGAAGATTCCATAAACAAAACTTACAACTGCAGTTACTGATCTGAACATTGGTAACCCATGCACAAGACAACTCCGTATTACTTGCCAACTATAGTCAAACTGCAAAACTTTCTCAAAAAATAAGTTAGTTAAGTATGAGGATAACAAAATTAATTAGAACAAACAGAAGACACATATGATCATTAATAGGATTTATATCTTAGTGATAAGTAAAAAGTTTTCTTGCAAAAAAAGAGGAACTCAACCACACAAAAGTGCACAGGAGAATCCCTTCAAGAAATAGACCAACCCCAGTTAATAAAAATTTATACAAAATTTAAAAGTCTAGTTAACAAAAATCAATAACATTCAAGAACCAGGACTTTCTCAAAAAAAAAAAAAAAAAAGAACCAGGAAATTCCAAAAGGCACGAGACCAAAGAAAATCCAAAAAGAATTTTTCATTACAAAAAAGCACCAAATCAACAAGAACTTGCAATTCAATTCAAACAAATCAGAATCCAAAAAAAAAAAAAAAACCATTAGTCTAAACCATACGAAAGCACAAAAAAACCCATCAGTCTAAAGCATATGAAAGCACAAAAAACCCATCAGTCTAAACCATATGAAAGCACAAAAAACCCATCAGTCTAAACCATATGAAAGCACAAAAAAAAACCCATCAGCCTAAACCATATGAAAGCACAAAAATACCCATTAGTCTTCCTCTCTGACATAGGAATCATCGGCCTCGGCTTCCATGCCAGCGGCGGCATGGAAAACCCCTCACCGGAAAAATATTGTTATTGTTCCCGAGAAAATCTGGCAGTCACTTTCCCCAGAAAATCGTCAAACCCTAACCCTAACACAAACATGCGATATGATATGGAGAATACTGATGAAACTCTCAACCCTTTGGGGAGAGAGAGAGAGGGTATCAGATTTTCTCCAAAACACAAACATGCAAGAAAATGATATAGAGAATGCTGATGAAACCCTAACCCTTTGGAGAGAGAGAGAGAACTCTGATGAAACCCTAACCATTTTGGAGAGAGAGAGAAGGATTATAGAGAGAAGTCTGGGATTTCAAATTTGGGGATTTGGGAGAGAGAATGAGAGAGCCGTTGGGATGTGTGATGCTATTTATATACAATTTTATGTATTGTATTTTACGAAACTGCCACACGCCCCGATTTCTTCTTCTTCTTCTTCTTCTTTTTTTTTTTTATCCCAAATCCAATTTTTATCTTTTTTTTTTTTCTAAAAAATAATTTTTTTTCCTTTTTTTTTATTGATACATTTTTCTATCACAAAATTACCTTAGGGTGTAAAGTGTAATGCAATTTATATATAAAATTACTTCATGAAAAATGCACAAATCATCACATCTTTAGGTATTTTTGCTATTAAAAATCTAGCAACCTCAAATTATTAAAAATGAAAATCATTATCTTGTAAAGAAAAATGAAAAATTAGACTTGACACACATGTAATTAGACAAGTTTTGATAGTCATTCCTCCTCTTAAATAATTTCAGAAAGTAATTTTCATCACTCTTCCTCCTCTTAAACAATTTCAAATAGTAATTTTCACCACTCTATTTTTATCAATATGTAATTTTATCATTTTATATGTTTTTTATTGATATTATTCTTTTATGAAATGGTCATATTCTTCTAACTATTTTTATCATGTATTATATTTTTCTAATTTCTTTTGGTACAATTAAAATTTTTAAGTTTCAAAGTTATTATTCAAGTTCTCATTTTTTTAAGGAGATTATTATAATAACCAAAACTTATTGTATAATTACAATTGATATATCTCAAATAATTAATAGTACTCTCAACCCAAACTCATATTTTGCCATTCTTCTGTAGGTACACTAAATTGGACCGAAATGATCTGAAATTGACTAAATAGACCGAATAGACTAAAGTGGAACGAATGAGCCAATGTAGACCGAATAGATCAGCATGGACTGAATTGACCGAATAGACTAAATTTGACCAAAAGTGGAACGGATTGACCAAATTGGACTAAAATTGACCGAATAGACTGAATTGGGCTAAATTGATCGAAGTAGACCAAATGAACCTAATTGAACTAGAGTGGACTGAAGTATACCGAATTAGACCAAAATTAACCGAAGTGAACGGAAGTAAACTGAACCATACCAAATTGATGAAATGGACCAAAATAGACCTAATGTCGATTTGTTTTTAGCATAGCCAGGATTGTATTTTGATCTAAAATCAAATTATTACTTCCAAAATAATCAAGTACTAAAACAAAATCAAACTAACCAAAACTATGTGTGAGAGAGAGAGAGAGAGAGAGAATACTATTTGTAATAGGGAACTAACAAAATATAGCACCAGAACGTATGAACCCAAAATAGAGTTTTAAAATCACAATAATTCATCAATATAAAGAAGAGTTACAAGAAATAATAAAAAATTAAGAGAGAGAGAGAAAAACAATTTTCAAGAGATAATGCAAGAGAAAATAATATAAGAAGAAAAAAAGTAAAAATAATAATTTTAAAAAAAAAAACTCCAAATTATCCCAAGTCATGTTAGTAGATTGTTTAAAACATATTTTGGTTCCCATGGCCAATCCGGAACGGCCTCCAAAACAGAATTCAAAACTTTGGTTGCTAGAACACCATCACATAGCCGCCTAGTGCCAGATAGCTATGTGAAGGTGTTCCAGCAACACCTTCACTTGTTCCCTCATATTCATATAAATAAACTCACCTCATGCACAATAATTCCAAAAACTCTCCTTCTCTCTCTCTCTCTCTCTAGAATTTCTTTAGGAATAGTTTTTCTCCCTTTTTCTTTAGAAAACCTCTCTCCAAACAAAAATTTCAATCCTCTTTTCCACCATTTTTATCCCTAGGGGCAAGAACTCAGCACTTTTAGGCATCTAGGAAAAATGTGTTTATTATTCCATTCATTTTGTTACTCATCTATTTATATTATTTATATCTACTTGTTCATCTTTAAAGCATTTGCATCTAAAATTGCCAATGCCATATGTAGGCATATTTAGCATCAAAACCTCAAAAAACCTCCAGCATTAAGACCTGTAAACCCAAAAACATTTACAATTGTGCTACAGTACCATTGCAAATTTGCAACGGTACTGTAGCACAATTGCATACCAGTTTAATGTATTTTCTTCCATTCCTTTATATGCCTCTTTCTCTCTCCATCAATCTCTGTATCTCTTCTCTCCTAACATTCCAAACCCCTTGTAAAATGTACTCCCCCCTAGATCGAGGGTTTTACAATGGAGTCGCCACTTACTTAATTTAAAAGGGAAAATAAGAAAACCTTTAATAAAAAATACTTCTGTTGTATTAATGTATATTGCAATTCACATCAAATTTTGTAACAAAGATTTACAATGCTTTTTGTCCTAGATACAATCTAAGAAAAGTAAATTACATTGCTTTATTTCCTAGTTACATTCTAAAAAAAATGTAAAATTACATGGTGTAAAAGCATAGTCTAGAACCCTTGATCTTGGTTCGGAGGCTAATTTACGAGATGGGAAGGGATTAAGCACCCATCTCGCCCGGTAAAACCGGTCTCCTAGGTTAAGGTGGCCAATGTCATGTCATGTCAAACAAATACAAACAATATGTCATATAAACATGGTAATTTTGTAAGAATTGAAAACAAATATGTGTTAAGAAAATCAAATATATAAAAAAAAACACACAAAAAATGAAACTTGTTAGATAACAATTTTAATGTAAAGAAAACTTTAAAGCAATGGCATGTTCATCCAAGAAATCAAAGTAAGCAAAGAATCCCTAGCCTAGACATGTTTATCTAAGCATGTGAGAAAAAGAAAACAATGTTGTTATGTTATTTGTAATCAACATAATTGTAGAGAGAACCAAATAAAAATAAGACCTTTGAGCATATTTGATCATCCAAACAATTATGAAAAGAAGTAAAAGAAAATCCCTAAACATGTTTATCTAGAGAAACTCAAAATACTTAGACATGTTCGTTCAAGCATTTTTTATTAAAAAAAAGTAAAACAATTACCTAGACATGTTCATCTAAGTATTGAAGAGAAAGTTGTGTTTTAGCCTAGAAGTGCTCATCTAAGCATTCAAGAGAAAAATTGTGTATTAGCCTAGAAGTGTTCATCTAAGCATGTAAAAGGAATGATAATAAGAAATATAGGCATGTTCATCCAAAAAAACAAATAATGACATGTTAAACATTTATTCAAGCATGTGTAGAAAGATAAGAACATGATTAATTACTTACCAGCATAGAACATAAATTAAAAAAAGGGGGAGGTGATCACTTAAAGGGCTAGAGAGAAAGCAAGGAAGTACTAAACTACAACCAAAGTAGGAACAATGGTTGCACAACAGCGTTTCTTTTCTGCTTTCTCACTAGCTCTCTAGAGGGAATTCGGGGTCCAGAAAATGGAAGAGGTCTTCTCTATTTATAGGGGAAGGGATGACTTAGCTTTAAAGCTAAGTTGTTAGCTTTCTTCTGAAGCTAAAGGGAGAGATGAGCTGAAACGGATTTGGTGTTGATCTCCATTTGAATTTTGAAATGATGCTGCACCTGCTTTGTATTTTGGCTCTAACATTCCGCTCAAAATTCCAATTGATTCAAGATAGGTGTTTTTTTTAAAGGAAATTCAATTATCTACAACTTTGTCAGAAATAGGGAAAGCCAAATTCCAATGTTATCTAGGCCGAAAATGTGTTTCAAATTGCTGCTGAAAATAGTTACGTTTTTTGAGCATTTTTGAAATTTTTCATAGGATGTATCTGTTTCTTATCCTATTTATTTTTCAAAAAAAAAAATCTTTTCTTCTGAAGCTAAAGGAAGGGATAAGCCTATTAGGTAAGCTTGAACAAATTTGAGTTTGATCCCTATTTGAAATTTTGAAAGATGTGTGAAGATCCTCTGCACCTGTTTTGTATTTTGGCCATAACTTTCTGCTCAAAATTCCAATTGATTCGAAATTGATGTTTTTTGAAAGAAAATTTAATTCTCTACAACTTTTATAGAAATAGAGAAAACCAAATTTCGATGTTTTCCAGGCCAAAAATACGATTTAATTTGCTGCTGAAGATAATGACGTTCCTGAGCATTTTTTTGAATTTTTTCTATCTCCAAATTTTTTTCAAAAGAGCAGATAAGATGTCCTAAAGGAAAATATTTTTTTTTATTTTAAAATGAAATAAAAATGAAATCCAATAAAAATTCACACTTAATTAATTTTAAATTAATTCTTGTGAGAACCAATCAAAATTAAGTGTTTAAGATAGGACGTGACCGGACCCATCGTGTAGGTGAGCCATGATCTTTGAAAATTGTTTGTATGATAACTTTTGATCAGGTGGTCCGATCAAAACTCATGACATACCATTATGATCGTTAGAGCATCAAGATTTGTTTTGTATCACAAATTTGAAGATCTACCGGTTGGTTAAATGCAAGTTGTAAAATGGGGTGTCTACAGAATGCCCCTCATTGACAGAGCTTGAAAAGAGAATGTCAATGTAAAAGAAAGACACCAAATTTTGCAACTTGAAATTTAACCGATGTGATGAAAATTTGTGAAAGTTTTGGAAACTTGTTGACTTCCAAATATTTTGATCCAAAAATGTGTTGGCAATTTTCTCAAAAAAAAAAAGAAAAAAATTTTTTTTTTGAAAATTTTGAACTTGTAAAAAGCTTTGTCAGGCTTTTTTATTTGAAAACTTTGCTGGGTTTCCTTGTAAAGATCTTGGCAAATTTTCTAAAAACTTGTTTGTTTTTTTTTTTTTTTTGAAAAATTTTTTAACCTGAAACTTGTTGAAAATCTTGTTGAATTTTTTCTTGAAAATTTTGATATTCTTATCAAAATTTGTATTTGTGAAAACATGTTGGGCATTCTTGAAACGATCATGTCTTTTGGAAATTTGATAAAAACCTTGTTGGGTTTTGTTGTGAAAATCTTGGCAAATTTTCTAAGAACTTGTCTGTTTTTTTGAAAATTTTTGAACTTGAATCTTGTTGAATTTTCTTTTGAAAATTTAGATATTCTTATCAAAATTTGTATTTGTGAAAACATGTTGGGCATTTTTGGAATGATTTTGCCATATCTTTTGGAAATTTGATAAAAACCTTGTTGGGTTGTTTTTTTTGAAAATTTTTGAAATTGAAAATTGTTGAATTTTCTTTTGAAAATTTTGATATTCCTATCAAAATTGGTATTTGTGAAAACATGTTAGGCATTCTTGGAATGATCTTGTCATGTCTTTTAGAAATTTGATAAAAACCTTATTGGGTTTTCTTATGAAGATCTTGGCAAATTTTCTAAAAACTTGTTTGTTTTTTAAAAATTTTTGAACCTGAAACTTGTTGAATTTTCTTTTGAAAATTTTGATATTCTTATCAAAATTGGTATTTGTGAAAACATGTTGGACATTCTTGGAATGATCTTGTCATGTCTTTTGGAAATTTGATAAAAAACTTTGTTGGGTTTTCTTATGAAGATCTTGGCAAATTTTCTAAAAACTTGTTTGTTTTTTAAAAATTTTTGAACCTGAAACTTGTTGAATTTTCTTTTGAAAAATTTGATATTCTTATCAAAATTGGTATTTGTGAAAACATGTTGGACATTCTTGGAATGATCTTGTCATGTATTTTGGAAATTTGATAAAAAACTTTGTTGGGTTTTCTTATGAAGATCTTGGCAAATTTTCTAAAAACTTGTTTGTTTTTAAAAATTTTTGAACCTGAAACTTGTTGAAATCTTGTTAAATTTTCTTTTGAAAATTTTGATATTCTTATCAAAATTGGTATTTATGAAAACATGTTGGGTTTTTTGAAGATCTTGTAAGATTTTCCTCGACTTTTGAAAAAGATGCTAAAACTTTTTGAAAATCTTGTTTGATTTTTCGAGAAAGTCATGAAAACCTTGTTTTGAAAATTGTTGACAAACCTTGTTGGGTTTTTTGAAGATTTTGTTCACAATCCTTGTCAGGTTTTGAGATTTTTCTTTTTTTGAAAATTTGTTAAATAAAGTATGAAAACCTTGATGGGTTTTGTTGAAAATTTGTAAGAATTTTGAAAAACTTTCAGGTTTCCTTGAAAAAAAGTTATGAATTTTCTGAAAATCTTATTGGATTTTTTTTTTGAAAACTTTTTTGTGACTTTTAAGAAAAATCTTCGTCAAAGCCTAGAGCCTGAGATGTTGGACAATACTAGTCCACTTCAATGAATGCAAGAGACTCCTTAGTCGAGCCTTGTGTGATGTGGGAGACTTCTTAGTTGATCCATGTGAGATGTGAGACTTCTTAGCTGATTTGGTGATCTGGACTTGAAGCTGTTATTGAATGCTGAATGAATGAGAGGTTTTTGCTTAATTCCTGCAAAGATGAAAATTTTCCTTTCTCAAGCTTGTTAGAAACCAGTTAATTTGAACCAATGCCCCTAGTATAAAAATGCTTGCATAGAAAAATAGATGAAAAAGCTTGCATATGAAAACTAATGGGCCAATGCTCATAATTTAGGCATGCTTAATGCAGATAAAAAAGCAAATGGGCCAATGCCCCCAATTTAAAGCTATTTGCAAACAACTTTGGATCATTGTCTTGATTTGGTGCCTATTGTTTACAGAGCCTTTAACAGGTTGCCTACGCACCTTTCTTTAAGAGGATAAAGTCAGACATAGTTCAAGTCTGAATGGAAGACATCTAGTCCACCCAAAAGATGATCATGGCTTCCATCCAAACCTTGCATGGCATTTTCAAAATGGACTTACCCATGAAAAATTTTGTTTTTGAAAGAAATTGATTTTCTTCTTGAAAAACCATTTGGTGCATAGTGGTGCCTTTTGAGAAAAAAATTTTCTTTCCCAAATGATCATGAGATAATCCTTTCAACAGCTATTTTAGCATATCATACTGTTTAAGAGTCAAGTCAATCTTTTTGACTAAAAAGGATCAAAGTCATTGAATGCATGTAATCAAATTTGCTTCTTCTTTTTAAACATTGTTGGATTAGGTCTTCAAGGACAATCAAAGAAATGAAATGTAGAGATGTTTGAGAGTCATGTAATTTTTTTTTTTTTTTTTTGAGAGTGCTTCAAGTTCAAGAGACACTTTTTTTTTTTTTTTTGTGGGATACAAGCAAAGAGGAGTGCCCCTAATTTGGGAGTCACATTTGTTGGAAACAAACAAAAGGGAGTGACTTCAATTGGAGAATTCTTTCAAGTCATTTGGGAATTTAAGAAACTGTGTCATGGAGATTACTTGCCAGTGGGGCTTGATAACCTCAAGCATTTTTCCTTTTTAATCCAAGAGAAAATATTGCCAGAGTTAAGGGTGTGCCTATGACTAGCAGAACTTCAAGGGGGTCTTTATGCATGGGTTGTAATGTAGGCTAGGTTTAGGTTATGAAAGAAATGATATAAAAAGGCTCAAAATATCCTGTAGATATTCCCCTCAAGTGTGCAATACTGAAAAGTTAGGCATTAGAAGGATTTTGTTGTTTCTCCCTTTCTTGACATTGTGCTGAAATTCTCATCATTCTTGTCATCTGCTCATTGGTCATCATGGATCATTTGTATCAATGTTATATCATGCTTGTTTGCCTTGTATTCTTCTTAGGCAACTCTTTTTTGAGCTTTCAAATTTTCTTCTTTGATTTGAATTTGTGCTGAGGTTATTGTTGTGATTGAATTTTTCTGCCTTTCTCTTCATTGACTTGTTGTATGAATGTGCTTTCACGCTTGTTTTTCAAACCTCTAGAATTTCATCTTGACAAATCTTTCCTCTTCTTTTGGAACTTGTGACTAGGCCACCTTTTCAGTTTTCGACCTTCTTTGTTCTTCTTTTTTCTCTTCTTTTGAAACCTATGACAAGGTCGCTTTTTCTTTTTCTCTTCTTTTGGCAATTATGACCAGGCCGCCTCTTTGATTTTCAATCAATTGGACTTCTTTTGTTCTTTTTCATTCCTCTTTCTTTGATAGCAAATGAATGAATGATTTTTTTTATATGACCGTGCTTGAAAAAGCTGCCTACGTAGCTCTTTTAAAAGAAAGATCAGGTCATCCATAATTCAAAAAAAAAAATATATATATATATATATATATATATATTTTTTTTTTGTGCCTTAATTTTTGCCTAGATTGCCCTTTTGGGTTTTCAATCTAGCAGGCTCTCTCACACTCAATTTTTTTTGTCTTTCCTTTTGCGTAGACCGCCCTTTCAGGTTTTCGATCTACCATTGTTTTTTTTTTTTTTTTTTTTTTTTTTTTTTTTTTTTTTTCTTATCCCTAATTTTTGCCTAGATTGTCCTTTTAGATTTTCAATCTAGCGGGATTTTTTTTTTTTTTGGTTGCTTCATGCTTTCTGACTTGACGAGCTCTCATCTCTTTCCGTATAATGGAATCTCTTAGCTTTCAGCTTGATGAACTCGTCTTCTCACCTTGATGGAGTATTATCATTTGCATTCTCAAATGTGATCTCCATTGTTTCTTCTAATCTTGATGGACTCTGCTTTCCTTGATGTCTTCACTGAAGCTATGAGATTGTCCTCCATAGCATAAAATTTGAGTATGCACACTCGAATGTTCCCACCCCCGGTTTAGGTTGTTATGGGTTCATGGAAGGAAGGCTAACTGTTTAATAGCTCAAATGGGCTAGCAATGGATAATATTTGTAATGGGTGTCAAGGAATAATGTGGCTAAACCAAAGATGGCCTCCTATCCCTAGTAAGGCTTGTTTATGGCACAGTAACTCAAACTCTTTTAGTAACTTCCTCTTGGAATAAAAATTATGAATGCTCCAAAATTTTGACACAAAAAATGTTCTAAGATTTGGATTGAGTGTACATTGTTTGAGAATTTCTGATCGGAGGAATCTCTTTTTGTTGAGATTTTCTAATAACTAGATTTTCTAATAACTAGATTTTCTTTGATTGCCTTTTAGGACCTTCTCTTCTTATGTTCTAAGTGATTCAGCAAAAATCCTTATAAGAATCAGATGAAATTAATTCTCTCTTGGTGCACATTGATTGGTTGGCCCATTAAGCATTATGATTTGCAAAAGCTTTGCCAAAGGAATTCTCATGTAGTACTTGAGGAAAATAACATTTGAAAATTTTAACTTCTCACACTCTTTCCAAGTGGACTGGCCTTTGATGAGACGGTTAAGCCTTACATCATTTTTGAAAATCCACTAACGGGACCAATGCCCCTGGTTGGAAGATTTTTTTTTGAAAATTTTCCTTTATTTTATTTTATTATATTATTTTTTCTTTTTTGAAGGATTATCATGAACAAGTCCATTTTGATAGAAATTGTAGGCCTCAGGGAAACCATTTTCAATTGGGCTTTGAAGAGAGTTGGAACTGTCACTAAAGATTCCAATGCCCCTAGTCCAAAGTTTTCTTTAATTTTTTTTTTTTTTTTTTGAGTTTTTGAGGTTGTTTTTTTTTTTTTTTTTTTTTTTTTTTTTTTTTTTTTTTTTTTGCATCAAACAAAGCATAAATAACAAAATGCATCAAACAAGAATTGAAATTAAGATAAGAGAAAAATGGAAACAAGTAAGGAACAGACAAAGTTTGTAATAAAAAAAAGTTCTTGAAAAACCCATAATGGCTTGGCAACTCATGAAGTAGAGTTGGATTGATTGGTAGATGCTGGTGTAGCAATGATTTGTTGGTCCAGGAGATCTTGGATAATCCCACCGTTATTGATGGCATCTTCAATTTGGGTTCCAGCAGCAATTAGGGTCTTGAAGTTGGGAAAGTATCGAGCAAATAGATACTTGTTGAAGGTCGGGAGGAGGTTCATCACAATCATGTTCAATTGTTCTCCCTCATTGGGCCTAACAGTCATCTGAGCTACTTTTGTCCTCCACCTTGTGATGAATGCATGAAAAGATTCACTGGAATCTTGCTTGGTTGTCTCAAGGTCTCGCCGGGTGATGTCCACCTCAGTATTGTACTTGTATTGCTTGTAAAATTCATGGCACATATCTTCCCAAGTCCGAGTTCGAGAATCCTCCAAATTTAGGAACCAACATAGGGCAGCTCTGGTGAGTGTATTTTGAAACATTTGGGCTAGTAACTCTTCATTAGCTCCCAAGGGTTGCAA
This sequence comes from Quercus glauca, assembly GCA_023736055.1. NCBI lineage: Eukaryota > Viridiplantae > Streptophyta > Magnoliopsida > Fagales > Fagaceae > Quercus > Quercus glauca. Next base: position 29,540,377 of record CM043315.1, read on the forward strand.
TGCTTTTATGTACATTTTCAGATGGGCTTTAGGGCAGCTCATGCCATCAAACTTGTCCAATGTTGGCATCTTAAACTTTGGTGGGGCCCGTGCTTGAGGAAAGAGAGAAAGTGAATGCAGATCCATAGCTTCTTCAACCCTTCTAGATCTCATTAAAAGCTTTTCCATTTGGTCCATTCGTCCAACTATCTTCTTCTCATTTTCAGTCAACACCAAGCCATGGCTTTCTTTAGAATTTCTAGGTCCGTTATCATTTTGGGCCCTAGAGGATTCATGAGAGTTCTTATTCCCCATCTGTTGGATCAATGCTTGGATGTCCTTTTGGAGTTGGGCTTGACCTGCTACCAAAGTGTTGAGTAAATCTTGAGTGGTGAGAGGCGGTTGTTCCGTATGATCATTCATGTGTCGATCTTCTTGGTTGTTGGCCATTTCTTAATTGGAAGCCTCGGTTTTGATGTTTGCTTGGGCCTTGCACTTTAAGATTGGTGGCTTTAATCTTGATGTCTTTAAACTTGATGATCTTGAGCTTTTAGATATGCTTTGAACTTGGTGGGCTTGAACCCTGATTGAGATTCTTTGGTCTCAACCAAAATGCATAAGTTAGATTTTTATTTTTTTTAAAGAAATCTTAAACAATTATGATGGGCCTAAGCATTGGACTAAGGCACATCATGGATCAAACAACGGCCAAACACATTCATGGGATGCAATGTATTTTATGAGATTGACCCAAAGATTAGTTCTATGGCTTCTTACATGAAGGTAAAAGGTAGGCTAATAGGTTCCCCAAAAGCTAGGACGTTGTACCTCCCAACTTGTGACGTATGAACGCCGCGTTGGTCCAAACGGTAGAGTTTGTCCTTTACGAAACGCAAGAAAGATCAAGCGAGTCTTAGGCGATGGGGTGGTAGGTTCACCACTGGGTACACGAATCCAGGAGGACCGCGATCCATGGCTACAATTACCGTGGTTTCCGGGCAACATACACAATTCATATACAATTCCAATCATGCAAATGATGTTATGGCAAGCAAATATGAAATATTATTAAAAGCAATAAACAAACAAATGACATGGTTGGCCACCATAACCTAAACTGGAGTCTAGCCTTCAACATCCCCAGTGGAGTCGCCACTGTAAAATGTACTCCCCCCTAGATCGAGGGTTTTACATGGAGTCGCCACTTACTTAATTTAAAAGGGAAAATAAGAAAACCTTTAATAAAAAAATACTTCTGTTGTATTAATGTATATTGCAATTTACATCAAATTTTGTAACAAAGATTTACAATGCTTTTTGTCCTAGATACAATCTAAGAAAAGTAAATTACATTGCTTTATTTCCTAGTTACATTCTAAAAAAAATGTAAAATTACATGGCGTAAAAGCATAGTCTAGAACCCTTGATCTTGGTTCGGAGGCTAATTTACGAGATGAGAAGGGATTAAGCACCCATCTCGCCCGGTAAAACCGGTCTCCTAGGTTAAGGTGGCCAATGTCATGTCATGTCAAACAAATACAAACAATATGTCATATAAACATGGTAATTTTGTAAGAATTGAAAACAAATATGTGTTAAGAGAATCAAATATATAAAAAAAAACACACAAAAAATGAAACTTGTTAGATAACAATTTTAATGTAAAGAAAACTTTAAAGCAATGGCATGTTCATCCAAGAAATCAAAGTAAGCAAAGAATCCCTAGCCTAGACATGTTTATCTAAGCATGTGAGAAAAAGAAAACAATGTTGTCATGTTATTTGTAATCAACATAATTGTAGAGAGAACCAAATAAAAATAAGACCTTTGAGCATATTTGATCATCCAAACAATTATGAAAAGAAGTAAAAGAAAATCCCTAAACATGTTTATCTAGAGAAACTCAAAATACTTAGACATGTTCGTTCAAGCATTTTTTATTAAAAAAAAGTAAAACAATTACCTAGACATGTTCATCTAAGTATTGAAGAGAAAGTTGTGTTTTAGCCTAGAAGTGCTCATCTAAGCATTCAAGAGAAAAATTGTGTATTAGCCTAGAAGTGTTCATCTAAGCATGTAAAAGGAATGATAATAAGAAATATAGGCATGTTCATCCAAAAAAACAAATAATGACATGTTAAACATTTATTCAAGCATGTGTAGAAAGATAAGAACATGATTAATTACTTACCAGCATAGAACATAAATTAAAAAAAGGGGGAGGTGATCACTTAAAGGGCTAGAGAGAAAGCAAGGAAGTACTAAACTACAACCAAAGTAGGAACAATGGTTGCACAACAGCGTTTCTTTTCTGCTTTCTCACTAGCTCTCTAGAGGGAATTCGGGGTCCAGAAAATGGAAGAGGTCTTCTCTATTTATAGGGGAAGGGATGACTTAGCTTTAAAGCTAAGTTGTTAGCTTTCTTCTGAAGCTAAAGGGAGAGATGAGCTGAAACGGATTTGGTGTTGATCTCCATTTGAATTTTGAAATGATGCTGCACCTGCTTCGTATTTTGGCTCTAACATTCCGCTCAAAATTCCAATTGATTCAAGATAGGTGTTTTTTTAAAGGAAATTCAATTATCTACAACTTTGTCAGAAATAGGGAAAGCCAAATTCCAATGTTATCTAGGCCGAAAATGTGTTTCAAATTGCTGCTGAAAATAGTTACGTTTTTTGAGCATTTTTGAAATTTTTCATAGGATGTATCTGTTTCTTATCCTATTTATTTTTCAAAAAAAAAAATCTTTTCTTCTGAAGCTAAAGGAAGGGATAAGCCTATTAGGTAAGCTTGAACAAATTTGAGTTTGATCCCTATTTGAAATTTTGAAAGATGTGTGAAGATCCTCTGCACCTGTTTTGTATTTTGGCCATAACTTTCTGCTCAAAATTCCAATTGATTCGAAATTGATGTTTTTTGAAAGAAAATTTAATTCTCTACAACTTTCATAGAAATAGAGAAAACCAAATTTCGATGTTTTCCAGGCCAAAAATACGATTTAATTTGCTGCTGAAGATAATGACGTTCCTGAGCATTTTTTTGAATTTTTTCTATCTCCAAATTTTTTTCAAATGAGCAGATAAGATGTCCTAAAGGAAAATATTTTTTTTATTTTAAAATGAAATAAAAATGAAATCCAATAAAAAATCACACTTAATTAATTTTAAATTAATTCTTGTAAGAACCAATCAAAATTAAGTGTTTAAGATAGGACGTGACCGGACCCATCGTGTAGGTGAGCCATGATCTTTAAAAATTGTTTTTATGATAACTTTTGATCAGGTGGTCCGATCAAAACTCATGACATACCATTATGATCGTTAGAGCATCAAGATTTGTTTTGTATCACAAATTTGAAGATCTACCGGTTGGTTAAATGCAAGTTGTACAATGGGGTGTCTACACCCCTCTCTCACATATCTCTCTCATGGTGATGGTTTTGTCTGGCGTGGGTCGCAGGTCTAGCGTGGGTCTGGTGGCGTGGCGTGGTGTAGGTCTCTCTCTCACGGCGATGGGTCTGTTGATGGGTCTCTACAGCGATGGGTCTGTTCTCTCACGACGATGGGTTTGCTGATGGGTCTCTCATGGAGGTTGATGGGTTTGTCGATGGGTTTCGAGTTTAATGGGTTTTGGGATCGATGGTTATGGGTTTCGATAGGGTTCATGTAGCAGTGGAGATCGGCGTGGGTCATGACAAGGTCGTGCGAGGTGGTCGGCGTGGATCGTGGCGAGGTCATGCGTGGTGGTTCCGATGGGGTTCAGCGTGGTGGTTCCGATGGGGATTGTTGCTGTGAGTTATGGTTGATCAGTTGAGTTGTGGTTGAATGAACATGCTTGCTGAGTTGTGGCTTTGCTGAGTTGTGGTTGTAGTGAGAATATTTTTATATTATTTTAATTTTACTTTATATTATTTTAATGTGTGGTATGGTAAAATAGAATTTTGGGATGTTGGGTTTGTTGTAAAATGGTATGGTATAATTAATAAAATAGCTTTTTGGGATGGTAAAATGGGATGGAGTAGCATTTCCTAATGCGAATGCTCTTATATATTGTTCACCCCTCCCTCCCCTTTTTATTTATTGCACTCTTTATTGTTTCCTTTATTATTCTATGTATATACATATATTGTGCTATATTGTGTTCTTCTCTTACTCATCAGCCAAAAATGTTTTAATCCATTTTTTATAAATAGGTTCTAAACCTTATTTTAGGCAAAAATAGCCAAATATCACGTTTTGGCAAAATTTGTGGCAAACTAGCACTATTTCAGAAATATTTAGCAATCTACTACTTTTTTAGTACTCGATTTTCCAAAATCATGTTCTTAATAGTAATCGAGTTTAGTGAACTCAAGTTCCTAAGTGAGTCGTCAGCGTGGCATTGCTGACATGGAAAATGTGAAGATAAAAAACTAATGTGGTACTCGATAATAGGGAAATCAAGTATGCTTTACTGTACTCAATTTCACTGAAATCGAGTACCTTTTTTTTTCTACTTTTTGTTTCGTAGTAGAAGACTGCTGAAACTTCCAAGCAAGTGATGAAATGTAAATGTAACTCTGGACAACTAACTTTTCAAAGACAGGTTCTACTTTTTGTTTCTACTTTTCGCTTTTTGTCCATCCATCCCACTCCCACTCCCACAAGACAACTGACTTTTCAAAGTCATTATTAGAATTATTAAAAACTCCTTTCGCTTTTCTCTTTCTTTACATTGCAGTCAACGACTTCATTAAAAACTCTTTCTTTACATTGCAGTTAGAAGTTTCGGCAGTCTTCTACTACGAAACAAAAAGTAGAAAAAAAGAAAAAGAAGAAGAAGGTACTCAATTTCCCTATTATCGAATACCACATTAGTTTTCTGTGTCCACGTTTTCCATGTCAGCAGTGCCACGCTGGCGACTCACCTAGGAACTTGAGTTCACTGAACTCGAGTACTATTTAAAACTCGATTTTGGGAAATCTGAGTACTAAAAAAGTGGTAGATTGCTACATATTTCCGAAACAGTGCTAATTTGCCACAAATTTTTCCAAAACGTGGTATTTGGCTATTTCGCCCCTTATTTTAAGCAAAATATGGGTATGTTGCCTAGAGAATAGTGATGGCTTGTACTCTCATTTCTTCTATTGGTGAAAGACTCACAAGGCTTTGGCAAGATTAAAGCTTATTTAGTAGAAATCCATAAAAATTAAATTTTTTCCAATAAACATTTAAATTCCAAGTTATTTACTTTCCTTGTCTTTAAATTCCAAGTCATTTACTTTTCTTGTCATTTAAATTCCAAGTCATTTACTTTTCTTGTCTTTAAATTTCAAGCAATTTGCTTTTATTGCCTTTAAATTCTAAGCAATTTACTTTTGTTATCTTCAAATTCCTTTAAATTTCAAGAAATTTATTTTTTCATCTTGTATTTTAAATTCCTTTACTTTTAATGCACTTTATATTCTTGCCTTTTAATTTTTAGCACTTATATTTACTCTTGTTGTTTTACATTCTTTCTCATATACATTGTTGCCATAAAATAAAAGCTTGGGTAAACAAACCTTTAAAAATGTTTTCCTAAATAAAAAATTGGTTCTAATAGCATGGTTTGCCTAAATTCGCTAATATGCCATCATACTTCTCAAATTCACATTTTGACCCCAAAACTTGTTCAAAATTGTATTTTGATCCCAAAACTTGTTCAAAATTATATTTTGACTCAAATACTTTTTAAAAATTGTATTTTAACCCTAAAACTTTTTCAAATTTTTTATTTTGACCCATTTCAAAATCATATTTTGACCCCAAAACTTTTTTCAAAATTATATGTTGACCTCAAAACTTTATTGAAATTACATTTTGTTCCCACGATTTTCCAAAATCACATTTTTACCTCATAATTTCCCAAAACCATAGAAATCCTTTTTTAAATAAATGGTTTTAAAACCTTAACGTATAAACCCAAAATAATAGGGAACTAAAAAATATAACACCAAAATGTATGAACCCAAAATAGAGTTTTAAAAATCACATTGATTCACCACCACACAACCTTGGTGCGATGGTCACTCCACAAGTATAAGTGCTTGTGGAGTATGGGGGGCAAGGGCTGGGGTTCAAGTCTTCGGGAGGGAACTTCACACACATATACACTTAGATTAGGCTATAGTAGAATTCTATCTTGTATAAAAAAAAATAAAAAAAATCACATTGATTCATCAATATAAAGTAAAGTTATAGGAAATAATTAAAAAAATTGAGAGAGAGAGAGAGAATAACCATTTTTCAATAGAGAATGCGAGAGAGAATATAAAAAATTTATATAAAATAATATATAAAGTAAAAAAGTAAAAATAAAAAATATTGTAAACAACACAAAATTATCCTCATGTTAGTAAATTGTTTAAAACATATTTTGGTTCTCATGGCCAATCTGGAACAGCATCTAAAACAGAATTCAAAACTTTGGTTGCCAGAACACCATCACATAGCTGCCTAGTGCCAGGCAGCTATGTGAAGGTGTTCCAACAACACCTTCACTTGTTCCCTCGTATTCATATAAATAAAACCCACCTCATTTTAGCAATTTCATGCACAAAAATCCAAAAAATTATCCTCTCTCTGTCTCAGGAATTTCTTTAGGAATATTTTTTCTCCATTTTTCTTTAGAAAACCTCTCTCCAAACAAAAATTTTAGTCCTCTTTTCCACCATTTTTATCCCTAGGGGGAAGAACTCATCACTTTTAGGCATTTAGGAACAATGCGTTTATTGTTCCATTCATTTTGTTACTCGTCTATTCATATTATTTATATCTACTTGTTCATCTTTATATATTGTTCACCCCCTCCCCTTTTTATTTTTTGCCCTCTTTACTGTTTCCTTTATTGTTCTATATATATTGTGTTCTTCTCTCTCTAATCACCTAAAAATATTTTATATCCATTTTTCCTAAATGGGTTCTAATCCTTGTTTTGAGCAAAATATGGGTATGTTGCCTAGAGAATAGTGATGGCTCGTACTCTCATTTCTTCTATTGGTGAAAGACCCATAAGGCTTTGGCAAGATTAAAGCTTATTTAGGAGAAATCCCTAAAAAATTAATTTTTTCCAATAAACATTTAAATTCCAAATTATTTACTTTCCTTGTCTTTAAATTCCAAGTCATTTACTTTCCTTGTCATTTTAATTCCAAGTCATTTGAATTGCAAGTCATTTACTTTCCTTGTCATTTAAATTCCAAGCAATTTACTTTTCTTGTCTTTAAATTTCAAGCAATTTACTTTCCTTGTCTTTAAATTCCTAACAATTTACTTTATTGTCTTTAAATTCCTTTAAATTTCAAGCAATTTATTTTTTTGTCTTGCACTTTATATTCCTTTACTTTTAATGCACTTTACTTTCTTGCCTTTTAAAATTTTTGGCACTTATATTTACTCTTGTTGCTTTATATTCTTTCTCATATACGTTGTTGCCATAAAATAAAAGCTCGGGTAAACAAACCTTTAAAAATGTTTTAAAAATGGGTCAAATAGCATGCTTTGCCTATATTTGCTAATATGCCATCATACATCTCAAATTCACATTTTGACCCCAAAACTTTTTCAAAATTATATTTTGATCCCAAAACTTTTTCAAAATTATATTTTGACCCAAAAATTTTCCAAAATTGCATTTTGACCCCAAAACCTTTTCAAAATCATATTTTGCCCCCTAAAACTTTTTCCAAAAGTATATTTTGACCCCAAAACTTTATCGAAATTGCATTTTGATCGCATGATTTTCCAAAATCACATTTTTACCTCATAATTTCCCAAAACCATAGAAATCCTTTTTTAAATAAATGATTTTTAAACCTTATCTCAAACCCTTCAATTTAAAAAAAATGAAGAAATTTGTTTTTCCAATCTCTTTACTTTAAACCCAATACTTTTCTTCACACCTTTTATAAAGATTTTTTTTTTTAAAATATATAAAAACCCTAAAAGAATTTTTTTTTTTAAAGTCTTTTACTAAAAAAATAGGCAAATGTTGTTTTTCAAACAACCCTTTTTTTATCAAAATAATTTGTGCCTTTTTCCATTAGGTGAGCTTTTAAACTATCTATCTTTACATTCATGCGTTGTTGTTTTGAATCATTTTCTTCCTCAGAATGGCATCTTTTAGAGGTTTGTGCCTATAGTTTAATTTCATTGAACCAATAGGCACTAATCCAGCTAACATGTTCCCTTATTTTGGCACTAATATTTTTTTCTATTGTGTTTTTTGCATGATGAGTAAAAAAAATATATGGCGGATGACAATAAGGTGCTATTCTTCCTATTCCCCCTCTTTTTTATTTTTACGTTGTAAATACTCATGTTATACATGCATGTATTAACATGCTATTGTATATTTTATCTCTTACAACGTGGTAAAATGTTTCATTCTTTTCCACTAATTTCTTCTAGTATAATTAAATTTTTTAAGTTTCAAAGTTAATATTCAAATTCTCATTCTCTTAAAGAGATTATTATTGGGAGAGGATCACCTCTAGTTTAGAAATTTGTAGTTTCCACCCATTTTAAAATGGACGAGTGACACATGGAAATAAATTGATCTAATGAACAGAAAAAAAACCAACAATTTATCATTTCTCACTTACCTCTCCCTTCACCATCTCTAAACCAACCCTACCTTCACGACATCCATCGTTCAACCAAAGACCACCATTGCCTTCACCACCTAGACAAGGCCTCACAAATCTCTTGCCACCATCAAAAGCCACAGATTTTGAGCAATCCAAGCCTCCCTTCAGACTTGTGAGTTTTCTTCAGTCCATTTACAAAACCAATGCCACAGATCTCTTCATCGGCCTCCGACATGCAAAACCCATAAATTTGATCTCCATTTTCGACCTCACGTGCCGCCATGCGCGCTATAAAATTTTTGGTCGTCGATCCACACGCTACTTGCACTGACTATGATTTGCTGTTGACTGGTGGTGATTCGAGAAATCAACGCCTTAGATCTCTTCATTGGCCTCCGATATGCAAAACCCAAGACTCCGGCCTCCATTGTCGGCGTCACGCTCCTCCACGTGTGGTATGCACTTTGACCGTCGATCCACACGCCGTTCCGACAAGTCACTACCTTTTTCCTGCTCTGATTCCGACAACTATGGCTTGAAGTTTGCTTTTGCTTCTATTTTTTAAAAAACAAATTGCTTATTTTCCATCCATTAGATCATTTTATTTCCATGTATCACTCATTCATTTTAAAATGGGAGGAAACTGCAGATTTCTAAACTGGAGGTGATTCTCTCCCATTATTATGATAACCAAAATTTATCACACTATCATAACAATTGCAATTGATAAAACTCAAATAATTAGTAGTACTCTCAACTTAGACTCGTATTTTGCCATTTTTCAGTAGGTGCACCAAATTGGACTGAAGTGATTTGTAATGACTAAATGGATCGAATAGACCATAGTGGATCAATTTGGACCAAATAGACTGAAGTGAATTGAATAGACCTAAATGGATTGTATGGACCAAATTGGACTGAATAAAATGAAGTGGACTGAATGGGACAAATTAGATTGAGGTAGAACGAATGGACTGAATAGAACTAAATTGACCGAATTAGACTGAATTGGACCAAAATTGACCGTAGACCGAATCGAATTGAATTAATGACGTGGACTGAGATAAATTGAAATGGATCGAATGTCGATCTATTATTAGCATAGCCAAAATTGTATTTTGATATAAACTTAAATTCATACTTCCAAAATAATCAAACATTAACTCAAACAAAATTAGACCAACCAAAATTATGAGAGAGAGAGAGATACTACTTGTAATGTGAACCTAAAAATATAACACCAACAATTCATCAATATAAAGTAAAGTTGCAAAAAAGAATAAAAAATGAAGAGAGAGAGAGAGAAGAACCACTTGTCAAGAGAGAATGTGAGAGAGAAATAAACACCCAGTTATCAAAATCATGTTATGTTATGTAATAAAATAATATTATATTCTTATATACTATCTTTATATATAATGCAATAGGAACCATCTATGAAATCAAAGAGAAGAAGAAAGATAAAAACTTAAAAACACAACTTAATCACATTAACCCAAAGTAAAGTTCCGAAAAAAAAAAAAAAAATCATCAGACTAAAGTAGAGATGCAAGAAAAAAAAATCCACAAAAAAATGAAAACAAAATTGAGAGAGAAATAACTTCTCTTGATCAAACTTATTTTGATTGCTCTCCAGTGACTTACTTGAATTTTTTTTCCAAATAATATTAAATATCAAAAAATTTAGTTAGTTGTTACGTTTTAAAACAATGTTGTAAACTAGCATTTCGAGTGTCTAAAACTCGAGTTCCAAGACAAAACTCGAGCTTTTAAGTCTCAATTTGTAAGTGGTCAGAGCTGATGTGGAAGAATATCCACGTGGAACTCGAGGCTTTAAGACTCAAGTTTTGAAGACTCGAGTTTTACTCCTTCTTCCTGCAGATCAGACTTAGATCGTCCAATCGCCCACTGTTCTTCCTTTGTTCTTCGTCGTCGTGCAGATCAAACTCAGATCGTTCCTTTCTTCGTGCAGATCAAACTCAGATCTTCCAGTCACCCACTCAGATCTGTTCTTCGTCTCCGTTCTTCGTCGTCGTGCAGATCAGACTCAGATCATTCCTTTCTTCGTGCAGGTCGTCGTCGTGCAAATCTTCGTTGTGCAAATCCTCTGCGTCCTCCATCTTTTTCAGATCCAGTTTTCTCCAGGTCGTTGTCTTCTTCTTTTGATCCGGATCTTCTTTTCCTTCTCTTCTCCTCCTTTTCTCCTTCTCCAACATCAAATCTACTTCTATGGAACTCGAGTCTCTTGAACTCGAGTTCCACGTGGCTATATTGCTCCACGACAGTAGTAGAAGTTGAGTTTGAGAGCCTCGATTTTTGTCATTGATCTTGAGTTTTAAAAACTCGAGATGCTAGTTCCCAAAATGCTTACAGACATGCGTAAACTTATTATATTTTTTCTCCCTACAGTGCTAGCCTGCAAATTCCCTCTGACTTACTTATCGTAAGCTACCTGAAAATCAATCTAAACCAAAACACCTAAAAATCAGGCTAAACCAAAAAATCACTATAAGAAGTAATTACAGGAAAGTTGTACTCAAAAACCAACTTATTAAGAATTAAAGGTCATTACCTATCTCAAATATACAACTCCTACTGCCTAGCTGAGGATTTTTCCTGAACAATTGTAAGACATTAATGCCTAGTTGTAATTTACCTTCCTCTGCATATTTTGGAGCAAGATATCTACATGAAACCAAAAGCCTCGTTATGATTTTTTGAATTTAAAAAACCTAAGATAAAAAGTGCATAATGTTTAAGATGTAGTGGAAAGCTTAGAAACTTCTCGCCCTAATATGCCAAGTATCTGTGTAAGCACAGAATCTTAATAGATACATTAATAGCATTAGACAGATAGCAAATGTTTCATGACAACTCATGAAACAAAAGAGCTGCTGCTCTGCTTAATTACTTGTAGACTGAGAAAGTAGCCGCTAATGCAGTATGAAAAAAAAAAAAAAAAAAAGCAAAAGAATGAGCATAACATTTATAAAAAAGGAGCATATGAGTAACGAAATATGAATCCTGATACCAACAAAAGCCATGATATTATAGGAAATCCCAAGTTTAAGTCTTTAAGAGGATCTCTATAATTTATCTGATGTGAAAAAAAATTCTTCAGAGCACTTTCATGAGGCTGGTGAAACTCCAACCTCATGAAATTTCATTAATAGGTGTTCAAATCATATTATATACTCAGATTGTATGTTTGGGAAAAAGGACATCCTTAATAAAAAGTACCACATTCCTCAAGGCCCACACCAAATCCTTTCCTAAAGAGGCAACACGTTATATCTGTTCATAAAATAAATATCTCATACGTATGGGGACATCTTGTCCTTGAATTTCTAGCTGAACAATTAACACCTTTTACATTATATTTTTAATAAATAATTGATGTAGGGAACATAGGTAGGCTGAACTGTTTTGGATTTGTTTAGCAATGAGAGTTGATTAGAACATTTAATAGGTGGTTAGGTACTTTTGCAAGAGCACTAAAGTTCTAATAAAAAGCACACAAAGACTTAAAATCACTAATTCTCAAAAATTGATTACAAAAATGAGAGTACAATAGTACTTGTACAATCTGTCCTACAACTAACAATCATTAGTTTCTTGGCAAGTGTTAAATTAATACTGGTTACATCTAATAAAAGTAACTAATTCACTAATAAGACTAATAACTAATTCTTTTAAAATTTATCGATAACTCTCAAGGCTCAAAGGACAAAGCACAGAGCACAAGGCACTTTCGCAATAATAATTACTCTAAAATAGGGAAAAGAAAAACTTGCTACAATTGAGACAAATCAGTGGACTGGTCATTGAAAACGTAGTGCAAGAAGTAAAAAGGAAGAAGGTTAAAATGGAAAAATACTCCTTTAATTCCAAGTATAAAAGGAGGTAGCCTTACTGGCCAACACAAAACACAAAACAGAGTAAGAGGAGAAGAGGGGTAAGAGACACAAAAGGACAGATAAAATAAGGAGAGAAACAAGGAGAAATGAAGAACTAGTAAAGAATCCCTTTGAAAGAATTATTCTAGCGAAGCCAATATAAATATTTGAGTCCCAAGCTTCACAGACTTGTGCACCCTTGGAAATAAAGCAATAAAGTTGTGAGTTGAGGCCGAAAATCTTGTGACACTACCACACACACACACACACACATATATATATATATATATATATATTGTTTTGAGAATACATATACTAACTTGTTGTAAGCTAACATTTACTTGATAGTATTTGCATGAGAGTTTAGTATTTACATCCAGGCTTATACCAACAGAAGAAAAGAGAAAAAGCCCATTGTATGGTAGAAATTAGAGAAAGGTTCTTATGGTGGTAGAAGAAATTCCATAACATAAATTTTTTTATATTTGTTTAACTTGTTGATAATGTCATAAAATTCAATTCACTTATTTTAAAATGAATTAATAAAATTTAGAAATTCCAAAATATAATTCTAAAAATTCTACAAAATTTCAATCCATCTTTTAAACAAGTTATTGAAGTATATAAAGAGGAAGGACATTTTCTATCAAAGAGCTAAAAGAGGTCCACTGCCATCTAAGGCAACTTCTTGTCGATCGGATACAAACAAAAGAGAATGAGAGAGCCGTTGGGATGTGTGATGCGATTTATATACAAAATTATGTATAATATTTTACAAAACTGCCACACGCCCCAATAAGTTGATTTCTTTTTTCTTTTTCTTTTTCTTTTTTTTATCCCAATTCCAACTTTTACCATTTTTTTTTTCTAAAAGGTAATTTTCATTCTTTTTTTTTTTTATTGATGCATTTTTCAATCACAAAATTACCTAGGGGTTTGATCCAATTTATATACAAAATTATTTCACCAAAAAAATACACAAATCATCACATCCTTAGGTATTTTTGTCATTAAAAATCGAGCAACCTCGAATTATTAAAAATGAAAATTATTACCTTGTAAGGAAAAAAAAAAAGAGAAATTAGACTTGACACACATGTGATTAGGCAAGTTTTGATAGTCTTCCCTCCTCTTAAACAATTTCAAAAAGTAATTTTCATCACTCTATTTTTACAAATATATCATTTTATCATTTTTTTTTTTTTTATGTTTTTGATTGATATTATTCTTTTATGAAATGGTCATATTCTTCTAACTATTTTTATTATGTATTATATTTTTCTAATTTCTTTTGGTACAATTAAAATTTTTAAGTTTCAAAGTTATTATTCAAATTCTCATTCTCTTAAGGAGATTATTATTATAACCAAAACTTATCATATAATTACAAGTGATATAACTCAAATAATTAATTGTACTCTCAACCTAGACTCGTATTTTTCCATTCTTCTGTAGGTACACTGAATTGGACCAAAATAATCTGAAATGGACTAAATAGAGCGAATGGGCCAATATAGACTGAATAGACCAATGTGGAGCAAATTGGACCGAATAGATCAACGTGGACTAAATTGACTGAATAGGCCAAATTGGACCAAACTAGAACAAATTGACCAAATTGGACTGAAATTGACCAAATAGACTGAATTGGGCTAAATTGATCGAAGTAGACCAAATGGACTTAATTAAACTGAAGTGGATTGAAGTATATTGAATTGGACCAAAATTGACCGAAGTGAACAAAAGTAGACCGAACCAGACCAAATTGATGAAATTGATTGAAATAGACCGAATGTCAATTTGTTTAGCATAGCCAAGATTGTATTTTGATATAAACTCAAATTATTACTTCCAAAATAATCAAGCATTAACTAAAACAAAACCAAACCAACCAAAACTAAGAGAGAGAGAGAGAGAGAGAGAGAGAGAGAGAGAATACTATTTGTAATAGGGAGTTAACAAATATCACTAAAACGTATGAACCCAAAATAGAGTTTTAAAAATCAGAATGATTCATCAATATAAAATAGAGTTGCAAGAAAGAATAAAAAATGAAGAGAGAGAGAATAACCACTTTTCAAGAGAGAATGCGAGAGAGAATAATAAAAAATAATATAAGAATAAAAAAAATATATTGTAATAATCACCTAATTATCCAAGTCATGTTAGTCCATTGTTTAAAATATACTTTGGTTCCCATGGCCAATTCGGAACGGCCTCCAAAATGGAATTCAGAACTTTGGTTGCTAGAACACCATCACATAGCCGCCTAGTGCCAGGAAGCTATGTGAAGTTGTTCCAGCGACACCTTCACATGTTCCCTTATATTCCTGTAAATAGACCCACCTCATTTTAGCAATTTCATGCACAAAAATCCCAAAAATTCTCCTATTTCTCTCTCTCTCTTTCTCTTATCAATTTCTTTAGGAATAGTTTTTCTCCATTTTTCCTTATAAAATCTCTCCCCAAACAAAAATTTCAGTCCTCTTTTCTACCATTTTTACACCTCCAAAACCTTAGGCAAGTGGGTAAATTTGTAAGAAATGGGCTAGCCCCAATAATTTGATTTCATTTTTTTTTAATCCCAAATCCAACTTTTACAATTTTTTTTTTTCTGAAAGGTAATTTTCATTTTTTTTAGATCCCTGCATTTTTCAACCACAAAATTACCTAGGGGTGTGATACGATTTATATACAAAATTATTTCATCGAAAAATGCACAAATCATCACATCCTTAGATATTTTTGTCATTAAAAATCTAGCAACCTCGGATTATAAAAAAATGAAAATTATTACCTTGTAGGGAAAAAATGGGAAATTAGACTTATCCCACATGTGATTAAGCAGGTTTTGATAGTCCTTCCTCCTCTTAAATAATTTTATTTTTTTATTTTTATGAAAAGTCTAAAATTTTATTTATTAAGAAGACAATATAGAAACATCATGAATAAGAGCTTGTTCCAAGAAACAAGGACACTCCTCTATCCAAGTAGAGAAATCAGCCAAGCCAAAAGCTTGTTTAGTTAACAAATGAGCAGGCTTATTGCCTTGTCGCCTCGCAGGAGAGAACACTACATTCCTAAATTCATGACATTCTGCTAGCATCCCATAAATCAATGGGGAAATAGAGGAAGAGGCATGTGACCATTCCTTGAGGGCTTGAACAATAACCAACGAAATTTCCTTATAGTACAAAGTCTCTGATTCCCCTTTTTTAGCAAAAATGATCCCAACTTCGAATGCCTTCGCTTTAGCCTCATTAGTTCCCAATGGAGCATGAATCTTCTTACTCAAACCTGCAATAAAATTCCCCACATGATCACGAACTATAACCCCAACACCAGCATTCTTTTAAGCCTAAAATATTGCAGTATCCACATTGATTTTGTGTGATGGAGAGGTAGGTGGAGTCCAATTATTTTCCAGCCAAGGATATTGTTTCAGTGGGATGGAATTTGTAGCCCAACACTCTTCCAGATAGCACTTACACCAATTGAGTAACTGCAGACCAGATTTCCTTTCCTTTCCATGAAGAACATCATTCCTATTTATCCGTAAAGCCCAAGCAATTGTAACAGCAAGACCAGTTTCCTCCATACCCCAATGAGATTCCATCAAAATATTCCATAGAAAATCAAAGAAACTTTGCACAGAAGTTGATGTCATTGGGTTACAAAGAGATGAACAGTCCCAGGTTTCTCGAGCTTTTGGACACACCCAAAACAAATGCAAAAATGACTCAGGTAATTCACCACATTCATCACATGCACTATCAATTAGTACCTTTCTTTGAACCAAATTTTCCTTAGTTGGCAAAATGTCTTGGACAGCCCTCCAAGCAAAATGTATGATTTTGTAAGGGATTTGAATTGACCACAATTTCTTCCAGAACCAACGCAAATTATTTTCATTAGAACAAGAGCACGCCTTGTCAGATTCTAATTCTAAAGCCACCTTATAAGCACTTCTTACTGAGAAAAAACCATTGGAAGTTTCTGCCCATACCTGTTTGTCATCTAGTAATCTAACACTCAATGGAATTCTTGCAATTTCCTTAGCTTCAAATGGTAGAAATGTTCTTTGTATTGGCATCTGATTCCAGCACATGTTTTCAACATCAATAAAATCACAGACTCTAGTGTCTAATGGAGATATACCTCTTGGTGAAACTACTTTATGTGAGGTAGAGCCGGACACCCATTTATCTATCCAAACCTGGATTTTCCTACCATTTCCCACACGCCAACAAATCCCTCTTTGTTCAATTCTTTGAGCAGCCATTAAACTCCTCCAAACATATTATGGTTTCTTCCCCAAAGATGCATTCACAAAGTCACAGTTTGGAAAATATTTGGCCTTAAAAACCTGATAAACAAGGGAATTTTGCCCCATTTGAAGTCGCCAACCTTGTTTTGCTAAGAGCCAAATTAAACTACTTAAATTACTTGAACCCCATTCTCCCACATGACTTAGGAACACACATTTTATCCCAACCCAACCAAGCCATTTTTCTTTCATCCTTTCTGTTTCCCCACCAAAAATTTCTTATCATAGAAGTCAATTCATCACATAGGGAGTCAGGAATTTTAAAACAACTTGTAGTGTAAGTTGGAATAGCCTGAGCAACTGCTTTAATCAAAACCTCCTTTCTAGGCTTAGAAGGAAACTTTTCTTTCCAATTAGCCAATTTCTTAGCCAACTTTTCTTTAATACCATTAAAGGTATTCTTTTTACTTCTACCAACCAAAGTAGGAAGACCTAAATATTTCTCACGTTGACAAATAATATGGGCACCAAATTTGTTCTTAATTTCCTCTTTAATGTCATCTTCAGTATTTTGACTAAAGAAGAGTGAAGTTTTAGCCCTATTCAACTGTTGACCCGAAGCCTCTTCATACACTTTAAAAACACATTGCGGTGAGTCACATTCTTCCAAACTGGCTTTACAAATATAAGACTATCATCTACAAAAAAATAAATGAGAAATACTAGGACCACTACATGCATATTACCACATTGCACTGATTTTTTTAATTAAGGCAAATAGATCCTCAGCACAAATTAGAAATAAATACAGGGACAAAGGGTCTCCTTGACGTAAGCCCCTTGAAGGAACAATACAACCACAGGAGTTTCCATTAATACGAACAGAATAAGTAACAGAAGAGATACACTGCATCATATGACCATGCCACCTAGAGCTAAAACCCAGCTTCTCCATAATTTTATTCAAGAAAACTCATTGCACCCTGTCATAAGTCTTGCTCATGTCTAGCATCAACGCCATGTCCCCAATTTTACCACTCTTTTTTTGGATGATGTGGTGCATCGTTTCAAAAGCTACCAAGCCATTATCAGTTATTAATCTACCATGAACAAAAGCATTCTAACTATCTCTAATAATTTTTGGCAAAATCTTTTTCAACCTATTAGCTAGAGTTTTGGAAGCAAGTTACTAGACAACATTACAAAGGCTTATAGGTCGATAGTCAGTAACACGCTCTAGGTTTTTTATTTTTGGGACCAAAACAATTTGGGTATCATTAAATTTAGGTGGACAAATACCAAAATTCAGAAAATCCAACATTGTTTTAGTAACCACCCTCCCAATAGTAGGCCATAAATATTGGAAAAATAAAGGAGGCATCCCGCCTGGGCTTGGTGCTTTTAAATGATACATTTGTTTAAGGGTTTTACATACCTCAGTAAAATCTGTGGGATTAGAAGAATGGAACAATTCAGAATAGCATTTGAGCACCACCTTCTCTATTTCTTTCTGATCCTTTACCCATCTATCATACGGGTCCATAATTCCCTTAATATAATTTTTTTGGAACCATGTGGATGTTTTAGAATGGAAAAAGCCTATGTTTTTATCACCTAACTGAATCCAACTTAATCTAGATCTCTGGTGCCACATTGCTTCTACCTTATCTCTCCAGCAAATCAATTCCACCCTAGTCTCCCTCATAGAAGCAATAACTTCAGGCGTGACACTCTGAAGTTCCAACTATTCTAAATGTTTTTGAAGTTTAGTCAAATTATTCCCCACGTGACCAAACACAGATTTATTCCACATCTCTAATTTTATGCTACAGTTATCCAAACACTTCACCATAGGAAAATTTGAACCGTTGAAGCCTCTTCCCAAGCCTAATTAACAATCTCTTCACAATGAGAATCCTTCAGCCACATAGCTTCAAAACGAAAGGTCTTGCCATAACGTTTAACCTTTTTTCTCTCCTTAAGCTATAAGACCAGAGGCCAGTGGTCTGAAACAAACGATGTATGGTGAAAGATTTTTGTTGAGGGAAATCTATCTAACCAATCCACTGTTGCAAATCCTCCATCAAGCCTTTCCTGGATTTGAAACCCATCCCTTTGTTGATAAAGCCAAGTAAATCTAGGTCCAACAAAACCCAAATCTCTAAAACCACACCAATTAACAATATCAACAAAGTTTTGCATCTGATGTGCTGACCGTGATTGGTTTATCGTGATTTAGCATTGAAAAGTTGTTATGGAACTTTTGAGATACCACAAATTGCTATTTATATATTACCAAAAGTTTCATATTTAAGCAATTAAGATATTGTTGAAAGCATGAACTTAACTATTATTGGAATTTTATGTCTACTTATGGTTCTTGAGATTAATTAGAATAGGAAAATGAGTTGATATGAATAATTGAGCATTACCTTGTTAGCACAAGGTTGGCGAAACTTTAGTTTTAGACACTTGAAGTTAAACTTGATGCTAGCGACCCTTATAACATTTTTAGTATTTTGGTTCCAAAGTTATCAGATGGTATACCTTAATGCCTCTTGAAAGGGGATGTGCAAAGTGCAAAGCGCAAAGTGCAAAATATATACTATAATAAATAGCAACGGCAAACAAATGTACCTCATTTTTGTTGTTTCATCTCATTTCAGTTTTCTTGCTACATTTTTTCTTCCTTAGGATTAGCTTTTGCGGTATTAATTTACTCCAATTATATAATGGAAAATTTTACTTTATATAATTCCAATTGATGTACCACAGTTTTTCACTGATTTAGTTTCCTCAAGCTTGTGATGTATTATGTGTCATATTATAAATTTTGTTCTTTATTATATAATCAAATTAATGAATTATTTAATGGTGCAATTTCTGAGCACTTCAATGCTCAAATGATTCTATTTATAATTTTTTGTTATAAATGAATTCTAAATCTTATCTTAATTGTTAATCTTTATAATGGCTAGTACATGCCTTACACGTGTATCTCAAACTAGTATTTTTTTAATAGTGGTTGACTCTTTGTTGTAGCTTAATAAACAGTGTAAATATAATTGAAAAGTTGGTGTAAGCTATAAAATCAAATAAAAAAAAATTTGTGGGATGATTCACGAAGTTGGAATAAGTCCATGGAGTAAGGAGTTATTATTGAAAGATCTAAAGTCGGAAAGAAATGTATAAGGGAAAAGCAGGTCCCTTTAACTAAGACCTATGCTCATTTTTATAATACTCTTAGGGTGTGTTTGGTAGAGTGAATTTTAGGGTGGATAGAAAAAAAAAAAAAAAAAAAAAGGAGAAAAAATGAGGGAAAACTTTTTGGAGGGTGTTTGGTTGGGAGGGGGAGAAGGGAAAATGATAGTGAGGCTCGGATGTTTTCTCCTTGATCCCACTAAAAAGTTTTCTCCCCAAAATGGGAAGAAAACTTGAAGGGGAAAATTTGATGGCTGAATGACTAAAATGCTTATCTGCAACTTGCACATGGGCTTGTATGTTGCACTTTTTATTTTTATTATTATTATTTTAAAATTTTTTATAATTCCAATTGTAATAAATGTTTATCTTTTGTTCTCATTCTTTTTCTTTTTTCTTTTGCTTTCCACTGGATGTTGCCACTTCCTTTTTTTTCTTGGGCTGTGAGCGTGACAGTGTTTGTTTTGGTTTGGTTTGGTTTATACATTATTATTTTTTTAAGGACATGATTTTTAATAAATTTGGGTGATTGTATTTTTTTTTGGTTGTTTGTCATTTTTTTGTTTTAATTGGGCTTCATTTTTTAACAAGTGCATATGAGTAAATTTATACAAACTCAATTTTTCTAACTCTCTACTTTTTCACTCCCAACCAAACAAAAAGGTGGGAAATTAAAATTTTTTATATCCTCACTTTTCCACCCCTCCAACCAAACGGACCTTTAGGTTTCTGGAACTCTCTTTCTCTCTCTCTCTCTCTCCTACTCCTTTTGTTTCTCTCTATTTAATTGTATATATCTTCAACTAAACATACCATTTTGGCTCAACAAAATGACAAAACTTGACCAAATGAAACTATTGTAAATTGTTTGGTTTAGCCATTTTGGTAACTCAAAACTCAATTTCTTATTTCCATCACTCAATTCTCAAAGTCCATGGGCCCCACCAGAATTCAAGTTGTTCGGTTCAACTCCCATACCTCAATTTCCATCACCCAAAATCCAAAAAACTAAGTTTGAGTGATGAAAATTGAGAACAAGTTTTGGTTGTTTTAAGATTATGGAAATTGAGTTATGGTATCATATTTGTAATTATTAGCAAACGATGGGACCCACTTCTTTATGTTTTCTACATCAAGTTAGACTTGCATTTACTCTCCTCCAACGACTCTGTTCTCCTTTACTCGTGCACTCTCTCCATTCACCTCCCATTCTCAACTTTTTCTCTTCTCTTCAAACACATACCACCAATCACTCCACACTGACCTTCCAAATCTCAAAGGCTCCTCTACAAACCACCAATTGCAGCTGCATGAGCTACCACAAGCCACCACCATGAACCACCAAGAGATGATTCTCACTCTCAGCCCTCTCTTCGTCTCAAGTCTTCCAGTTCAACCTCAGCCCATCCCTATCTCAAGTCTCTTGGTTCAAGTCTCACCCATTGCCACCACTCACTAGTGGTGGGCCAAAAGTTCCTTCCTTTGTAATTGTTTGTGGGTTTGGGGATTTGGTTGATTTAGGTTTACGTGGTTTGAAAAATGGAATTTGATTTGGGTTTGGTGTTTCTAAAGAAAAGATTCTTGTTTTGGGTTTTAGGGTTTGTTTCAAAATGGGTATTTGTGAGGATCGGTGTGTATTAGTTCAAAATTTAGCTCTTGTGATGTGTGTGCATATGAACTATTTCTAAGCTAGCTTTATCTTTTCCTGTTTCTTTTTGCTTTAGCTCCAACAATCCACCCCCACCCTTACTACTTGCTTGTATGGCAGATTATCTGTCTGTTTCTTAGTCTTTTTAATAAAATTGTAGATTATTAAAAAAAAAAAAAAAAATGAACAAACCGTAGTTCCCACAATCTGTTGTTAAGTGTTTGCTTTCCTATGTTTTTTGACCTGCCTTTTTGTGGTTTGCTTGATATTTAGAGAAAAAAAAAATGAAAGAACGGACAGGAAGAGAGAAAATATCACGGTTGAGGGCAACAAGAGCACAGTTATTGTTTATGTGGGCTCCACCTTTTTGAGTTTGAGTTCTTAAGCTAAAAACAAAAGCAAATATTTGAGCCAAACACATTGTTGGGTAAGTCAAAAGAAAAATAGAGAATAAGAAATGAGATATAAGTTAGAGTTTTGAGTGATTGGAATTGAATTTTGAGAATTCAGTTTTGAGTGATGCTCAAACCAAACACCCCTCTCTTCGTGCTCTTTTTATGTAGTTAGTAGACAATTGTACTTTTGCACTACTTATTTTTCAAACAAAACAAACAAATGAAAATGAACTCATCCAAAAACTAGACAAACCATTTGATAAGTAGTAAGCAATATTTGAACTTAAAAAATAATTTATTCATGCCAACCAAATTTAATTTTTATCATTTTGTTGCATATATACATGTACAAATCCCTATGAATCTTAGTATATTTACATCATATTATACTGAATGGTTTGACAATCACAGACGAATAGGATTAAGATAGAAACAATAGACTACGTTGCCTGTGACATTAAGCATATCCCTTTATCCAGATAGAAGATGAAACAATCTGAAATAACTTTTTTACAGTTATAAATCTAAGATGAGGAATCTGTATTAGAATCCAAGCATTCTGAAAAGTGATTTACTCCAATGCTCATGGGGATGCTTCACATGCATCAGAAAGATGCCAAATTGCAGACAGTTGGAATTATCACCGTAGACTGGATAATAGGTCTTCAAGTGCTGCATACAAGGGCTTAGCAGTCAGCTCACCATCTCGAGAAGAATATCTGATGTGGTGAGATAAGAATCACCATAAAAACATAAATTGGTATCCATTCTTGTTGCAAAAACATTCCCTTCCATTGACACTCCCACAAATGCGCCTACCATAGTTTGCAAGTTGTCAGCAGTTATCAACTTTCAGGCTATCGCAAAATTACTTTCAAATGCATAAAACATATTAGAATGGGGAAAAGTACAGAAAACAATATCTTTGAGCAACACTACCTTGCAAAAATGAATATTGCTTTCCCCCCCCCCCCCCCCCCTAAAAATATATATATATATAAAATTATTTACTTATTTATTTATTTATTCTAGGCTAATCTCTGAAACTAAAGATTTTGGTATCTTCCTCTAGTCTCTTCACTATTTGCATTAATTTTAGGCTCTCAATCTTTAAAAAATCCTTATGCTTCCAATTCAGTTCAAAACTTTAAGATGTTGATTACTATAAAAACAAGCAAGAAGATTTAATCTTAAAAGAATCAAAGATATAAAGCAAACACAAAAAACAACAAGAATAAATTAAGTAATGATGTTATGGTCGCATAGGAGAATACAAGATAATCCACAATCTATTGAAATTAGAACTATGATATATATCTTACCTCCCTCACCTGAAAGAACCTATCCTAACAGAACCATGCCTTCCCCCACCCACCCCACCACCAAATGCCAGCACAGAGACGTGTGAACATCTAAATGTTGAAATTCTACCATAAAACACTGGAATACAGGTAGATTAGTGTCGACTTATGTGCTAGCATTCACTTAAGATGTTTTTCACAACAATTTCCTTTAGTTTTAAGTCCAGCAATTCATGGAGCCAATGACCAACCTTAATAACCTGGATTAAGGCTTAGTAAAGTCACTAATTGATAAGAAGCCATAAACAGGAACTATATGAGGAACTAAATTCCAATGTTCTTGCAATTTTTCTCCATTTTCAAGATATTGCAAAATCAACATATAGGATATATCCTGGATTTTTTTTTCAAACCTTCTACCTAAGATTGACACTAGTAGTAGTAATAACAATAAGAAATTAACACTAGAAGTAACATGACAATTTTGTTGTTACCTGAGCACCCCATCCTAAACCAACAGAGAATATGGCCGATAAGGCAAACCATGATCCATCTGACCTTCGAGAAATGACCAAGCCTGTGCCAAGTTTGTAAGCAAGTAGAACACCAGCTTTAGCTACAGTTAAAATTGCCAAGGGCATCGACTTGTTAGGATTCAACCTGTCAATTCCAACAAAAACTATAAAGTCAGGAAAAAAAGGGAAAACCACTTTACAAAGGACTACATATTTAGAATGTTGATGCAAAGTTTGAATTTCTAAAATACCATTATAGTCCAGTTGACATGCACGTGAAAAGAAGCAAAGAGTAAACACACAAACAAAGCTCCAAAATAGAATCTATGACCTAGCAAGAACTACCTATTATAATTTTACAATCCTATCTCTTTGACATTACAAAGCAGGAAAGAGATGTTAATTTTACAAAGATTAAAGAAGTTGACATGTAAAAGGAAGCTGAGAATCACACCTGGCAACAGCTTCTCAAAGTATTGGAGGCCTTATATATCTCATGTTCCATCAACAAACCAAGTGGAAGATTCAACCATCCTCTTGTGCAAGTCCAATCTATCACATCATGCTTTGCTACTTGCACGGCATTGCTGATGGTGTTAATAAGAACCCTTGTAATGGATCTAGCCTATCATAGCAGGCATCACAGACCCTCTGGGGATCCCTCTCCCTAAACATCCTTGTAAACACTATAATTAACCCCACTTGATCCACTGGGCTCAAGGAGTGGTGGGGCACTAGGTATGTAAACGGAAGACAAGAAGGTATCGCCATTCTTTGCGGACCCAACAAATGAAAAATTTGAAGTGGGGAGTAGCGACTACTTATTTGAAATGAAACTAGGAAGTTTGTTCCGGCCAGTCAAAATGGCAAATATACCATTGAGCACATTCTTCAAGTTAACCTTAGGATGATGTATACTATTATTATTATTATTATTATTATAAGGTTGCACCAAATTACGGGTGTTATCACTTGAATCATATCCTTCTCCATCAACAGCAAAATCATCATCTTAAAACGCGTGATGCAGTGGAGAGGACTTTGAGTTTGAGTCCCATAGAGAGTCAGTGTAGTCATCAACATAGTGGAATTGGGCATTATTATTATTATTGTCCTTTTCATCAACCTTAGAAAGTGAAGAATAAGAAACTCTGCTTGTATCAAAGTTTGCCATGGTCAATACACACGCTTTCCTTTTTCTACAATTAAAGCCAACCCCACCAGGTTCTTTTAACAAAACAAAGCTCAGCAAAGGCCTAAGCAAAGCACTGAAATTTGAACATAGATGCCCCTCTCAGCAACAAAAATAAGACAATTATACAACAATTAACAATAAAACAAAGCAAGCCCATCAATTAATTAAGCCGATTATTCAAATTAGCTGGGCAACTATATTAAGTTCTTAGACTAGGATTGGAATTATAATTAAAATTTCCATAACATTGGTGCTCACCTCAGCTACAAATATAAGACAGATACAATAATAAACAAACTCCATTTAAAATCAAGCAAGCCTGTTAATTCATAATAAAGCTTAATATTCAATTCAAATGAGCTTGGAAATCATATTAAGGTCCTAGAACTACTAGTATTACAATTTAGGATTTAAATATTCCCAAACAATAATTAAAAGAAAAGGAAGCTGAATTGAGGAATTACGTATAATATGAACCTCTGCAACAACAAGAACGTAGAAAGTTTGGTTTGAATTAGGGTTTTGAAAACAGTAGAGACATGTTCTATAGAGTGGGGTTACCTTAATTTCAAGGAAATTAAAAATATAAAAGAAAATGATGAAAAAAGAAATACGATACCTTATTATTAGGCTTCAAATCAATTATGTTTAGGTTATGGCCTCCTCGACCTACGATGTTCAATGTTGGACGAAAGCCCCAAGTGAAGAATGAAAAGACACCAAACAAACAAGGAGGAAGGAGAAGAATTTTAAGATTTCGATTATGCTGACGTGTTGTCACAAAAAAATCTCTATACGGCAACAACAAAAATAGGAGACATAAAGATGCAGTCCCTAATTCGAACCAATCAACAACAATTTATAAATCTCTATACTAGGCAACAACAAAAAAATGCAGTCCCCAACGTTATGTTTTAGACGGGTCACTTGCTCCATTCTATGCAAACAAAGCATCACAAAATCTTTAAGGTCCAAGCCAATGAGCTCTAGCTTAAATGACACACTTATGCTTCCAACAATAATGGAAAGGAGTGTGAGGTCATGATTCAAGAACAGTCAAGTGCATGTATAACTACTTACCAATCCAAAAAACAACAAAACTCTAAGGTTTCATTTGTTTTTGGCATAAACTGTTTGTGTTTTCAGGTATTTGGTGTGTTGGAAAATTTTAGTCAACAGAAAATTATAGCAAATAGACAAAACACTTGCACATTTATTTTTTTAATAAATCGAAAATGTATACACTATTAAAAAACATAAACAGTTTTCTGAAAAAAAAAAAGACTTGCATATCCCTACCATCCATATCCCTATGATGACCGCTGCCATTGGCTTAGCCACTTCCCCCTGCTGCCACCCATTTTGCTAACCATCAATGCCACCAACCACTGGCCACCAGCTGTCACAAGGTCCACCTGATTCCTAGTAGGTCATCATTATATGCTCGTTGCGAAGCATTGGCTACCAGCCAACACTTGGCCTACCTAATGCCATCAATTGTTGACCATGTAGAGTCCAAGTGACCTAATAGGGGTCAAATAATTTTTCCAGACACCTAATATTCATCTCTCTATTTCAATACAATTCTAGAAATGATACCAACCAAAATTGAATAATGATTGTAACATATTTGATATCATATTAAAGATATTTTGATTACCTAGACTGAGTGAATTTTTGCATAACAACTACAGTTTCCCTTACAAGTTGCGTAACGGAACTGGTTCCAACAAGCATGACATTTGCACACAAGTTATAATCTTCACAGTATAGAAAAGAATTGTAATTTGTAAGCGATAAGCGAAAAGGGCAAGAAGCAAGCTATTTTTGTAGTAGAGGAAGATGATATTGCAGCCAATGGACCAAGGTATAGAAGGGTTCCAAATGGCTTAGAAGCTGAAGTGGAATTATTGAAGAGGCAACTACAAGCCTTGATTGAACAGTTGAGAAGAGATAGGAAGATACAACAGAAATACTACCAGCATGATATTGCTAGAAGTGAAGCTTTATATGAGAAGTATGGCCACAATCCTGTGATCGTTCAACCAAAGATGCCAAACCAGAATTGGGACAAGATTTGAGATTGAATTCCTTGAATTTGATGCCAGCTTGGATCATGAGGAGTTTGTGGATTGGCTTAGCCAAGTTGAAGAGATCTTTGCTTGTTATTATATTACAGAATCCAATAAAGTTAAATTGGCAGCAACAAATTTGAGAGGCAAGGCAAGATCTTGGTGGGAGTAGTCGAAGATTCAAAGATTGAGGGAAGGAAAAATCAAGATTCAAACTTGGGAGAAGCTAAAACAGAAACTCAGGAAGCAATTTTTTCTGTACAGCCTCATCCAAACCCACTATAACAACTTGCACAACTGCTAGACAAATTTAGATGCAGCAAATAGAGCAGTGTTGATTGAGACTCAGCAAACAAAGAAATCACAATCAGCCTTTTTCAATACAAGAACCAGCCCAAAAGGTGGTGCTGCACATCAAACTTCACTAAGCGTTGGAGGCAGCCAACCAAGAATGTTGAGATTGGGTCAAATACTGCTGGATCTAATAAAGTTTCCAAAATACCAGCCAAGAACCAACTTGTTTTGTCAAAGGGTGAAACCTTGGTGGTTGAAGAGATAGAAGATCTAAACTTTCAGGTTGAAGAGTTAGAAGATCAAGACTAGCTGGTAGAAGCATTAGAAGATCAAGATTTGCTGGTTAAAGATTTAGAAGATCATGATGTGGGGCAGTGTATTTTTGATAATTACATTGAAGAATAGATTGGTGAAGAAGGGAAAGAAATGAGTGATAGAATGAAATATGTGGCTAAACCTGTTTATGATTAGTCTATGGATGAAGCAGCTGTTATTGTTGAGGAAGAAAAGGATGTATCATTAGGAACAAAGGTCATGCAAGTTCTAAACAAGAAGTGGAGGATGATAGACAGCATAAAGGTTATGTTCTTTGTGAGGAGGTAGCCATGAATGGGTTCCATCTTTTACATAGATGTGAAAAATTATATAAAGCTATCGTGGGGAGAAGGTGCAACGCATACAACATGTACAAGCTAGTGCATCCACACTCCTTGCAACCAAAGAAAGGGAAGGCAAACCCCAAGCCAATGGTCAAGATGAAGAAGGTTGATTCACCAGTGAAGAATAAAGCCTCGCAGTGTCAAAATATGCATGATTGATCATTAGCGAGGCAAAACACTTAATGTTCAACTTGGTGTACAGGTTTTACAATTGAAAATTCAACCAAACTTGAGGACAAGTTTGCTTTCAAGAAAGGGAGTCCTCTTAATGCAGATGCATCTACAGTGGTGTTTCATTTGTGTGGGACTTGGCTGTGCAGAAGCAGCAGCCTTTGGTGTGCTGCAACAGTAGCAAACTCATCATACAAGGCAACTGTATCATCCTATAACTTAATACAAATCTTGTGGCAACCAAGAGCACTTGTGGACAAGTGCTTCTTAAGAGGGAGAGTCTTGATGCAGGGCATTTCAAGTAACTATATGTCTATATCCTAATCCACTTGTAACTAATTAGTTAGTTAGATGATTTCTTAAGCATTAGCCTATAGGATTTAGACACTTGTCAACCATCTAGAGGCTACCAATGCTAAACAACTAGTATAAGTAAGAGAATGTAAGGTCTTTGTAAATCAGTTTTTGATAATTGAATGAATTGTTAGCCTTTGTGTGCTATTTGGAACTGTGTGTTCTTGCAGAGGTACTTATCCACCTATCAATGTGTTCTAAGCAACTCAACCTTTCATTGATTCTAAACCATGCATAAACAGCCCATCACATTCCCTGCATTAGTTTAGTTAAAAATAGAATAAAATAAATTTAATATATGCAGATTTAGAACCCAAAAACAAATGGGAATTTCCAAAACCTTAAACTATCATTATAAAAAAAATGCTCTCAACTAATCTACAAAAAGAAACGCATATCCAAACCTGAGCGACCAAGCCTAAATTGAAAGACCAAAACCCAATCATATTTTATCAGCAAAATTTTAAAAAAAAATTAAAAACTTGACCGGTAATCTTTAATATTATAAAAAGGACACAAAGGGCCCAATTTTGAGACCCATTCATGGCTTAGATCCCATTCATATGTTTGAATAGAATATTATATCCATCCACAGTGGCAGCATTGCACTAATTACAGTTTTTGCACTTCTCCATTGCTGTTAAGGTCTGCTCCAAGGTCCCTAGTATTATGCAAGAATTCGTTTTTTGCATTAATATTAAACTCAACTTCCACATGAAATTGAAATTTACCCCCACACCCCAATATTAAGACTTTCAGAATTTAATAAAGCAAAAAGACAGTACAAATTAACCTAACAAAAGCGAAGGAAACAGACCAACGGTCAAGAAAAACCCAAGTCCCAACAAAGCACTTTTGTTAGTGATTCTGTTAAAAATGCTAGAACCACAATAGAACCCACAACTTTGTCACGACTTGCCTATGTGACGAGTTGTGAATGATGGGGTTTGGACTCATATGGACCCACAAAGAAGTTTCTTCAAGACTTATTATCTTTTACACCAAGAAAACCTATCCATATTATATACTAGAAGCAATACGGGAAATAAAATATTTAACCAGTTAAACAAACACCTAGCATGCTTTTCACTAATAAATTGAAAATTTTATCTTCAGCTTATTCTAGCCATTTCATCTTCAGAAAATAAAAGTACTTACAGAGAGCCACATAAGAGAATTCCATAGTGTTGGCAGAGGCTTACCATGAACGATCTCACACTTTGCCTCCACCTGCAGATTTTTTGTATCACACCCTAATTGTGGCAATTTTAAACTAATTCTGCAAAAACAATTCATTTTCTACTCTGCCAACCCACAAATTATTAAGTCAAAATAATTTTTTTTTTAAACTCAATATTTGACAACAAAACATATAGTCATCTAGAAAAAATAAAAATAAAAGATGAAAATGTGGTTGTAAGGAAAACTTCTGAATTGCAATTCCTATAAGCATTTTTCAAAAAGCGAGAGCATATGCAAATCTAACTTATAGAAACTAAAGGAATAGGAAAAAAAAATACAAAAATATAAACTCTCAAACACAAATCCAACAAATACCCAAATTATCAAAACGAATCACATCAAAATCCAGTTATACAAAATTCAAAACATAACAGCTGAGGTCTAAAAGAAATTTCACGAGAAGTTCTGAATCTTATTACTACAGCCATGTAATTTTACTTTAGAAAGTGCTTCTCCAATTCGGTTTTGGACCTATGTGGGTTCTTATTTTCTTGCAGGATGTTAGAACTAATGCAGGGATTCTAAAGGGGTTGCTTTTTGGGCTTAGAATTGATTAAAAGAAATGAGAGTTGCCTAGAACAGCAAACAAGGTGTGACAAAACCTTCTTAATAGAAATCCATCTCTTGAAAATAGCACTAGGCTAATCTATGTAATTGCATTCAAAACTAATCACAAAGTAACTACGATGTGGTACTTATACTATTTGTTTGGCATTGGAGCCTTCTAGGTGCTTGACAAGTGTCCAAATCCTATTGGCTAATGCTTAAGCAATCATCTGACTAACTAACTAACTAAATATTTACAAGAGGATTAGGACGCAACAACTTGAAATTCCCTGCATCAGGACTCTCCCTCTTAAGAAGCACTTGACCTCAAGTGCTCTTTGTTGCCACAAGATTTGTATGAATTTCTAGCCTTCTAGGATGATGCAGTTGCATTGTGTAATGAGTTTTCTACTGTTTGCAGCACACCAAAGGCTGCTACTTCTGAATAGCGAAATCCCACACAAAAGAAAAGTCACCAAAAAGAAATTACCTGTGCAAGATTCCATGACCTAAAACTCTGCACAAAAGAAAAGTCACCAAAAACTTTCATTATGTAAAGAATAGAATAAGAAAGATAGATTTTGAGAGAAAATAACTAAAAGTTTCCATATTATTTTCACAAAAATACCACAAGGAGGTGTTGTGTTATATCCAAAAGCCCTGGGGGGTTAAGTGTAACACAATTAACCAGTTGACACATAAAGCAATACCATATAGAAGAAAACTCATGAGGTTCGGTTTTCTAAGGGGAAACCACCGCACACACCGGGGGAGGGGGGGTTTGAATATTTTTCCCAAACGAATACCTATTCAGAAAGCCCCGTTTGCTACTTGTCAGATCTACACTCTATGTCTGAAGAGGAAGGGAAAAAAAAAATAGAGGGAGAGGGAGGGTATTGGGAAGGTGAAAATATGCACATGGTAGTTTCTGTCTAAACCAAAGTAGTTTCAAAATTTTACATAGTGCATTTACACTTAATTAGCCTTCATAAATAACATAGGAAAGTGAGGGTGACTTGTGATACCATAACAACAATGACTCTGTGTGTTGTAGGTTCTGGTCCAACGTGAGCACCTGTTCAACGTGAGCACCTGTGTGTTGTAGGTTCTAGTCCAACGTGAGCACCTGTTCAAACAAATTATAAGGGACATTCATCTTTGAGATCAAATCAGGAGGGACTAACAGAAATAAAAACTTAACTAACCTGGATAGTTGCATTTTAGCAAATGTTTTTGTCTTCCTAGTTTAATATTGACCCAAAACTCACTAGCAGGATATTGAAAGGGCAACTGAAACATTGTATACTGAGGGAATTGCAAATGGATTCTTGGAACTAGCTCTTGCCGTCCATAAAACCGCATTCTTTTCTGCAGCAGCAAATAGCTTCAGGCCCAGTAGATCCACTAGCCTCCACAGGCTCCAAGAGTGCCCAATGCATTTAAAAAGATAAATCCAACAGCTCAAGGATTCATGCTTTTACAAAAAATTTCAGGGGCTTAAGCATAAAGAAAATTTGAATCACATAAATGTGACATCGTATGTTGTTACTAGTAATCAATTTTAGGAATCCCATTAGGCCATTATAACATTATAAAAATCCAACTTGAATGTCAATGCATTACAAAATTGATAGAATATTATCAATGTTTTTTTTTAAGCGACAGAATGGTATCTAAGGGATTTAAAAAGGGAACCAAGAGAATACCTTTATAATAAGCTAATTCTTATAGTGTAGTTGGAAACATAGTTTTAAGTACACATACAATGGAAGTGTTATGAAGCGTCTATTAGAAATAACATTTTAGCACAAGAAAAGAACTCTCCCCATCCCAACAAAAATAATTATGAACTGCTCATTTTTTATAAAAAAATCCCTTTCTTGCAAGACAAGTGGACAACGATGAGAAGGAAGAAGAATAAGCAAAAGACTATATAAGTGGTTGGAGATAGAGAGAGAGAGCCAAAAACCACTAGGAAACCAAAAGACTCAAGGTTATGATGTAATGGGCATTAGAAACCTAAAAGCACAAAAGGAAGCATGGAGAATCAAAAGGAATTTGTTTCCACTGTCATGTAATCAAAGTAAAATGCACTTACACTGATGACATTCTTTTAAATAACCTAAGTTCCCATGTATCTTGAGGTATGATGACATATGCGTTTATTAAATCCTAGAAGAAGAATAGGTGACATAAAAACACTTTCAGAATAAAAGCATGTACATTTTTGTAAATGGACTCAATTATAGAAGGCATCACATAATTGCTTAGAAAAAATGATAATGCAAATGAAGTGTGAGAACACAGTCTAAGTGGATACACGTTCAGGCACTCACATGTGAAATTATGTTTCGAATGAGCACCAAAGCCGCATCTACCTACATGGAAATTAAAATGAACATTAAAGTGGCAGCTAAAACAAACAATTAGAAAAAATTTGTAGGCTATGTTAGTAAATTTCCTAACAATTAGATCTTTTAGGCTGTGTTTATTTCATGCTATCAACAAACCAAAGAGGTTGTCTATCATCATAACTACCACTCAGTAAGGCCCTTATCAAAAAAACAAAATAAATCAGTAAGGCATAGCTTACTAATAAATAATAAAAGTACACAAACAAACAAAAAAGAAGAGTCAAGCTGGGTGAAAATTTAAGGTGCTCAAAGAAAAATAAGTTAAAGAAATATGCAAGAACTCGAACCCTCAATATATTGAGACTATCAAAGCAAATTGACACTACCAAAGAAGATTGTATAAACAGAACTTAGAACAACTATATTGACAATACGAAAAGAAGATTCCATAAACAAAACTTACAATTGCAGTTACTGAGCTGAACATTGGTAACCCATGCAAGAGACAGCTCAATATTACTTCCCAACTACAGTCAAATTGCAAACTTTTCTCAAAAAAATAAGTCAGTTTTAAGTATGAGGACAACAATATTAAATAGAGCAAAATAGAAGACATATATGATCATTAATAGGATTTATAATTTTGTGATACGTAAAAAGTTTTCTTGCAAAAAAAGAGGAACTTAAACACACAAAAGTGCACAAGAGGATCCCTAAAAACACTCATGTGCAAATTATACAGATATAACTAAAAAATTATAAATTGCAAAATCGTCAGATACTTGGTGAAAGACTCATAAAACTCAAAGACACCCTACATGTACAAATTAAACAGATATAATCAATCAATCGTAATTAAAACCAACATCACAATAGACGGGTGTGGTTAACAATGGTTAAGTTTGGGGATTTGAGGAGAAAGTGATAGGGAGGGAAAGAAGCATGCCAAAGACAAAAATCAAACACAAAAAGAAGGATTATATAAAACAACTTATAAATGTGAAATTTGTGCAAGGTACTTGGAATATCAACCCAAACCAAGACCAATTCACATCAAGTGTAAGACCATCCACAAGCTTAGTGAGGAAGGAAAACGAAGCTTACATGAATTTCTTGTTGGTGCTAATTAAGCCAAAGTAATAGAAGAAACTTTCATCACATAATTATACTCTTTTTTTATGCTACAACCAAAGTGGAAAATTCACATTTACAACTAGCCAATATTACATCACAAAAAGCATCAATTAATATTTTAAAAAGTAAATCATATTGCATTTGAGACAAGGCAATACCAAAAGAATTTCATAAATTTAGTGTAAAAGAAGTTTTCTGTATGCCAAAATGTTCAGAGGTGCAACTCATTAGAATCATTAGATAATCCAGTCCTAAATTGGAGCTAGTAAGAAAATATATTTTAAAGAATATCAGAAAAAAAAAAAATACCTGGTATAATTGTGGTCTATAGTTATCAAACCCAGCAACCAGCAGAGAAACTCCCAAGGGCCTTACAACACTAGCAAGAAAAGTAAACACTCAGTATTAAACTTCATAAACAAATAAATAAATAATAAACACACTTCCCTAATTTTCTGATGCTTAGAAAAATATGGCGAAGCTTACTAACCTTAGTTCCATTCCCATAACAAAAGCAAGGCAGGTTGTTACCATGAAATAAAATAATGTAAAAGTCAAGGACAAGAAAGTCAAATAATAAATTTCTCAAATTTAATAATGACACTAAAAATGCAGGTTCTAGGATCCTTCAAAAGTTCTACAATTTTAATAAAGAGAAAAAAAAATTATATTCCCAGAGCTTGTATCCTTTCTTCCATTTCAAAATAGGTAATTTTGACCAACATGCCAAATATTTTGGTTTAGAAAAAGATGAATTTATAAATCTCTATACCAGGCAACAACAAAAAAATGCAGTCCCCAACTTTATGCTTTGGCAAGGTCACTTGCTCCATTCTAAGCAAACAAAGCATCAAAAAATCTTTAAGGTCCTACCCAATGAGCTCTATCTTAAATGGCACTTCTGCTTCAAACAATAATGGAAAGGAGGGTGAGGACATGATTCAAGAACAGTTGAGTGCATGTATAACTACTTACCAATCCAAAAAACAACAAAACTCTAAGGTTTCATTTGTTTTTGGCATAAACTGATATTGTGTTTTCAGGTATTTGGCGTGTCTGAAAATTTTAGTCAACAGAAAATCACAGTATATAGGCAGAAAACATTTACCCTTCTGAAAAAAAGACTGATCATATATGGAAATCATGCAATTAGAATATTATTCTATAAGAGAGACAATGAAAGATGACAATCACCAAAAAACATATCTTTTGAACATGAATACCTTAAAAACTTTCAAAATTACAAATAAACACACAAAAGACAAACCTGAAAATTTTGTTTTCTAACAAAAATATTTTTAAATAATTGTTAAAAAATCTTTTAGAAGCATATTAAAGTCTAGCCGCTAATACTGTCTACCTAGATAATTGAAAAAAGAATTCTAGTCAAAAGAAAATTATAGGATATAGGTATAAAACGATTACGCTTTTTTTTTTTTTTTTTATAAATCAAAATAATTTACGCCTTTAAAAAACATAAACGGTTATTTGAAAAAAAGACTTGCGTTTATCCCAACCATCCTTATCCCTTTTAACTCCACATATTTCCAAACTAAAAAGGCAAACTGTTCTATGCAGCCAAAAAATGATATTCTATAATAACTAAAAAATTACAAATTGCGAATTCATCAAATTGCGAATTCATCAAATACTTGGTTAAAGATTCAAAAAACTCAAAGATGCCCTACATGTACAAATTAAACAAATATAATAAGTCAAAAAGCGAGGGAAAGACGCATGCAAAAGACAAAAAATAGAACACAAAAAGAGGGATTATATGAAATAGTTTATAAATGTGACATTTATGCAAGGTACTTGGAATAACAACCCAAACCAAGACCAATTCACATCAAATGTAAGACCATCCACATGCTTAGTGAGGAAGGAAAACAAAGCTTACCTGAATTTCTTGTCAGCGCTAGTCATGCCAAAGTAATAGAAGAAAAGATGTAATTTTACTTTCATCTCTAAATAATAAATAGAGGATATACAGTAATAGGCCCAAAATAAAGCACTCCATAGATAGAGGATATATAGTAATAGGTTCAATTGGATCACCAGTTTGCTGCTCCGATTCAGACAGGACGGAAATTTAATCCTCTCAATTAATCTACATTAAATTGATCACCCTACAACAAGGTGAAGTAATGCAACATATATTTAACTAATAATATCTCTTCAAAGACATATGGCAGGCAAGAAGAGCAAGCAGAAGGCTACTCCATTTGAGCTAAATATCATCAATTTCAGTTGTGGTTAGCTCTCTACAAAAAGCAAGTACAACAAAAGTAATATGAAATAAAAACTACAAAAGAAACTTCAAAATAAGAGAATCATAAAAGTCTAGGAATGATAAGAGAATCAGAGTATAACGAGGACAGTATCAATAATAAGTACAGGAAACATAAATGATAAATTTTTATAAGGAGGCTAATTAAAGATGTTATCAAGGAAAAGGGGTTTTATGTTGCCATTCTAAAATTAGTAATGACAAAGCAGAAGTGTTTCATCATCATTCTAAATTAGTTTTTTTTATTGGAAAGCCACACCATGTGAGTTTTGAATCCATGACCGCTATCCCACTATTGAGGGAGAAGAAGTGCTAATCGAGCTAGGGCCCATTGGTGAAATTATGTCCATGGATTATATATGTTTTTTTAAGGTAAGCCAATATTATATACCAATATGTGCATACTGTTACCAAAAATTATTCATGGTCCAGAGCTTCAGCAAAATTTGTGATGTTCTATCAGCAAGCAGTAGACATGTACTAGCCTAGAATTACAAGTCCCATGCAAGTGAATTGTTAGACTATTTTACGTGTGGATTTAATTACAAATGTTTCATCAGAACTCATGAAACAAAAGAGAAGCTGCTCTACAAAATTACTTGTAGATTGAGCAAGTAGTGGCTAATGCAATATGACAACAAACGTGACCAAAGGCTTATGAAAAAAAACAAAAGATTGATGAGCATAACATTTGTAAAAAGGAGCATACGAGTAACAAAATATGAATACTGATACCAACAAAAAGCATGATATTATAGACACCTAGTTTAAGAGGATCTCTATTCTTTATCTGATGTGAAAAAAATTCTTCAACAATTAACTGTTAAGCACATGGCTTTTAATTAATCAACAATTAAGCACATGACAAAATCAGTTAATAAGCACGTGATTCTAACCTTCAATTACAAAGATGATATAAGACTTTACTAATAAACTACCTCTTATAATAAGCTGCTGGTGTCTAGTACCAAGTGTTAATGCCGCACTGTTGTTGTTATTGGTGCTTATTGGTACAAAACTTTACTCACTCATGCTTACTGGTGCTGCATACATGATGCACTAGTTGGATCATATGCATTAAGTCAAATTACTTCTCATAGGTTTCCTAACATGGAGAACAGTCAGTACCTAGGCTCTCTTGCATAGCACCAAGCGTGGAAAAAAACCACTAGGAGTCAACTCTTAGCGCTGGCTGGAGTCGGCACCAAACCTTGGACTCACTTTCAAAAGAAACTTTATTCATCAAAATAATCTCCCTTTCAAGGGGTACATACTTGGCTTATATAGACTATTTTATTCTAATTCATCATAAAGTGACACAACACATGGAACTCATTACAGAACAAATAACAATAAAATTAAAAACATGTATCATTCATATAGAGATATTAACAATGGCACCATTAAGCATCCATATTAAACAAAGTCACATTAAGTCTAGAAATGTACAGCATACCACACTTAGGCGCCCATTGGCCACTAGTTGCCAACCATTAGTGCCGCCACCCATTGACCACCAACTATCACATGGTCCACCTGATTCCAAGCAGGCCATCATTACATGCTTGTTGCCAACCATTGGCTACCAGCCAACACTTGGCCGGCCTGTTGAGATCAATCATTGACCACGAAGAGTCCAAGTGAGGAAGGAAAACGAAACTTACCTGAATTTCTTGTCGGTGCTAATTAAGCCAAACTAATAGAAGAAACTTTCATCACATAATTCTACTCTCTTTTTATGCTACAACCACAGTGGAAAATTCACATTTACAACTAGCCAATATTAAGTCACTAACAGCATCAATTAATATTTTAAAGAGTATATCATATTGCATTTGAGACAATGTATTGCCAAAAGAATTTCATAAATTTAGTGTAAAAGAAGTTTTCTATATGCCAAAATGTTCAGAGGTGCAACCCATTAGATAATCCAGTACTTAATTGGAGCTAGTTAGTAACTATAATTTAAAGCATATTAGAAAAACAAATACCTGGTATAATTGTGGTCCATAGTTATCAAACCCAGCAACTAGCAAAGAAACTCCAAAGGGCCTTACACCACTAGCAAAAAAGGTAAAGACTCAACTATATTCAACTTCTTAAACAAATAAATATATAATAAACACGCTTCCCTAATTTTCTGATGCTTAGAAAAATATGGCGAAGCTTACTAACCTTAGTTCCATTCCCATAACAAAAGCAAGGCAGGTTGTTACCATGAAATAAAATAATGTAAAAGTCAAGGACAAGAAAGTCAAATAATAAATTTCTCAAATTTAATAATGACACTAAAAATGCAGGTTCTAGGATCCTTCAAAAGTTCTACAATTTTACTAAAGAGAAAAAAAAATTATATTCCCAGAGCTTGTATCCTTTCTTCCAATTCAAAATAGGTAATTTTGACCAACATGCCAAATATTTTGGTTTAGAAAAAGATGAATTTATAAATCTCTATACCAGGCAACAACAAAAAAATGCAGTCCCCAACTTTATGCTTTGGCAGGGTCACTTGCTCCATTCTAAGCAAACAAAGTATCACAGAAGCTTCAAGGTCCTAGCCAATGAGCTCTAGCTTAAATGGCACTTCTGCTTCCAACAATAATGGAAAGAAGTGTGAGGTAACGATTCAAGAACCGTCGAGTACATGTATAACTACTTACCAATCCAAAAAACAACAAAACTCTAAGGTTTCATTTGTTTCTGGCATAAACTGATATTGTGTTTTCAGGTATTTGGCGTGTCTGAAAATTTTAGTCAACAGAAAATTACAGTATATAGGCAGAAAACATTTACCCTTCTGAAAAAAAGACTGATCATATATGGAAATCATGCAATTAGAATATTATTCTATAAGAGAGAATGAAAGATGACAATCACCAAAGAACTTATCTTTGAACATGAATACCTTAAAAACTTTCAAAATTACAAATAAACACACAAAAGACAAACCTGAAATTTTTGTTTTCTAACAAAAATATTTTTAAATAATTGTTAAAAAATCTTTTAGAAGCATATTAAAGTCTAGCCGCTGATACTGTCTACCTAAATAATGAAAAAAGAATTGTAAAAAAGTTAACTACTTGGCTTGATAGGTGGTAGACTTTTAACTCATAAAAGACAAAAAAAATTGAAAAGAAACATTTATTTACACATCTTTTATTCAAGAGGGTGGCTAGAGATAAAAGAATTCTTAATGTGTGACACTGTGAGGCAGACAAAGCAATAAAAAGCACACATGGACAAAAAGGGCAAAGGGGAAAAACTGTAAAAGTGAAATAAGATTATAAATCTAAGAGCTGAAGAGAAGATCGGCATGAGAGGAAGTAGAAGAAGAAGAAGATAGGCGTGAGAGGAAGAAGTTGAAGGAGATCAGTGTTAGAGATAGTGCGTTTCAGTCTTTTATTTTGGAGCAGAAAAACGGATGGGACACGCATGTGGCCATGTCCAACAAGTTTCCAGTGTCCTGTACAAAGAAAACGTCAATAGAAACAACACAAGCAGACAAATTTATAAGAGGAAAGTGCAAACCATTAGTGACGCAAGCTTTGAATCCACCACATGTAGCAAACTGAAAATACACATTCAACTACATAGTTCAAGCAGCATTTAACTATAAATAAATTAATAAAGTAAAAGAGAAAATCAAAAACCCTAATGAACAATTGTTAAAGCTAAAGTAGATTGGAAACAATTGGTTAGGGTAGAAGCACAATCAAAACTTAGGTAACCTAAAGCAAAATGCTAAAAGGACTATGATAAATAACAATAAACAGTGACTCAAAATGAGATATAAACATGCACTAAGAATGGCAGGAGTTGCAAAACAACAAATATAAAAACTAGCATATTACCCAACACTTAGCAGACAAATGTACAAGACGAAAGTGCAAACCCTTAGTGGCGCAAGCTTTGAATCCAGCACATGTAGCAAACTGAAAATACACATACCCAGCTGTTCAAGAAAAATGCTTCCAAGAATAAAATAAAAAAATAAAAAAATTCAACTCAGAAGAATATAAGAAAGAGAACGACAAAATCAAATCAACCTTACATAAAAGAATGCAAACATAAAAGGATGCAAATGCA
This sequence comes from Quercus glauca, assembly GCA_023736055.1. Lineage (NCBI taxonomy): Eukaryota > Viridiplantae > Streptophyta > Magnoliopsida > Fagales > Fagaceae > Quercus > Quercus glauca. The sequence continues at coordinate 29,580,585 of CM043315.1, forward strand.
GCACCCCTGGAATTAAATAGATTATACAAAATAAAAAATAAATACACAAGCATCATTTATCGAAAAATAAATTAATAAAGTAAAAGAGAAAATCAAAAACCCCAACGAACAATTGTTAAAGTTGAAATAGATTGGAAACAAGTGCTTAGGGTAGAAGCACAATCAAAACTTAGGTAACCTAAAGCAAAATGCTAAAAAGATTATGATAAATAACAGTAATGAGTGACTCAAAATGAGATTTATAACATGCACTAAGAATGGCAGGGGTTGCAAAACAACAAATGGAAAAACTAGCGTATTACCCAACAAATATAAAGGTAATTCCAATTAACACTAAAAGCCAAGCTCTTCTCTGCTTCCAGGTATTTGGAAACAAGGAAATTAATTAGCAAAAATCCAAGTTAACAAATTATGAAGCAAATCCAAAACATAAGTTAAATCCATATAATTCCCCAAAAGCCCAACTCATACCGGTACAAGAGAAAGCACTATCTTGATTTCCTTTTACGACCATATTCAGGTCACACAGTTATATTTCTACCCCACACCTCTAAGAGGCATTGTCAGATTAGCTATTGAAATTGATATTAAGGTTGCCAACACAGAATGACCAAAAATTAAACAAGACAGACACAAAAAAGCATAAGAATTACAAAAGAAATTTCAAACACTCACTCACTGAAACTGGAGTTAATAATCCGCCCAAAAAAATGGAAACTAAACCTAGGAAAAGTAACGAAAGAGCCTAATTGCAAATCAACACATGCATTTGAGTACTATACGGTGGCACATTGCCTATCCTTTTAAACAAAGCAAACAGCCCAGCGAAATTTCGCACATTTTCTCACTAGGCAAACAGGGAAATAGAGAACCCAAATATGCCTTTTAACCACTAATGCATGCAAGCAGAACATAACAATCAACCAAAAATAAACTATAAAAAAACATTAAATCAACATAATCCAACAGTAATTTTAATATAAAAAAATAAATTAATACTCAAAAGCTAAATCATACCTAGGTAAACCTTAATGTGATCTTTGGCCTCAATTCCAGAATTTGAAGCAGACCCACATGAACAAACACAAAGGAAATGGTATAAAAATGTGAAATTTCCTCCAAAAACAAAAACATATAAAACAAAAAAATTTAATATAAAAAAAATAAATTAATAGTCAAAACCTAAATCATACCCAAGTAAACCTAAATGCAATCTTTGGCCTCAATTCCAAAATTTGAAGCAAACCCACATGAACAAACACAAAGGAAATAGTATTAAAAATGTGAAATTGCTTCTGAAAACAAAAACACATAAGTTTTATAATTAAAAAAAAAAAAAGAGAGAAAAAAAACATCACGGAAGGGAAGGCTCAATGAAGTTGACTCACCCAAGTTGAAGAACCTGACTCGCCTTCATTTTGGGCTTGGCGATGACATGCATATTTTCAAAAACCTGAACCGGAACGGAGGCATTTTTGACTTAGTGAGAGAGAGAGACTATAAGAGAGGAAAGAAAACAAAGCTCACCTAAATTTCTGGTAGGTACCAATTATTCTATAATCCCAATTTTGATGCTCGAAATTTGTCCTTAAAAGTATGATAAAAATAATCCAACTAATTAGAAAAATCAAAATAGTACTCCAAAGATTAAAAAAAAAAAAAAATTAACGACTAATGAGCTCCTAATCAAACTAGTATTAAATAAACAAGAGAATTGACATTTACATCTCACATGAAATTGGATTAACTAAGTTGGAAAAATGAAGATTTAGTTCATCATCAAAGGCAAATTCAACACTGCTCACATATCATGAAACTAATGATAATATTACTAACTAGCACTCTGATTTGAAGCCATTAGATCAAAGGCTATATGAGTTGTTGCTCACACAATCACCAAGAGGATTTCGTGAGTCATGACAAGATTCATATCTTTGATCTTTGATGACACTTGAGGAAACTTAAGACATTACACCAGAGGACTTGTATATTATAATTAACTAGCCTTTATACCCATGCAAATGCACGGTAATTACACAATCACCAAGAGGTTTTCATGAGTCATGACAAGATTCATATCTTTGATCTTTGATGACACTTGAGGAAACTTAAGACATTGCACCAGAGGACTTGTATATTATAATTAACTAGCCTTTATACCCATGCAAATGCACGGTAATTACACAATCACCAAGAGGTTTTAAACCCATGCAAATGCATGGGAATTACATAAGTACATGTATTTTCGGGTTCTCGAAAAAAACAGCACATCTATTTTCAACAAAATAAACAATGAAAGTTTTGTAGGAGTCCACAAATTTCTGTACATGAAAATAATTAGAATCCAAAAAACAAATATATTCAAATAATTTAAGTTAAATATTTGGAGTAAACATTTTGTTTCAAAAGTCTTTGTTAAATAAATTTAATTAAATAAGTATGTAGCTAATGCAATTGAATTTATAAATTTTGAAAAATAACATTTAGTATGAATTTAAAATTTAAAATGTATATAACACTCAATATGCTATTTATAACAATATGTGTTGTCTTACACATTGATTTTCTTTTAAGCCTATTCTAAACAACTAAAATGGTATCATCGGTTGTGATGGAGAGAAATATTTCTAGTAATTGAAAAAAAAAAAAAAAACACAGCGGCAACAAGGTTATCTATATTCAATAAAAAAAATTTAAAACACAATAATGAGAAAAGTACCGATATGAGATTATTGAGAAAACCAAAGAGAATTTTGATCTCAACCCTATGTCACTCTAGCAAACTCTTTTAACTTGCATCTTAATTCAATAAAGAAACCTTTAAATTTTAGGAAAAGAATAGCAATATCTAGAGATAAGAGAGCATATGGCCTTAGGTCCCTATCCAACTTTGTTGCCCTAGTAGATATGGCGGCATTAAATTTTTTTAACATGGGAAATTGGGGTAGCAGAGTCATAAAACCTGAAAACATTCCCCTACACGGTCCAACAATAAAACACTAGTAAATTATTCAGGCTCACCAAATCGTTTGGGAACAAATCGTTTCAGAGGAAATTACTTGTGCAAGATTCATTGACCTAAAACTCTGCACAAAAGAAAAGTCAACAAAAACTTTCATTATGTAAAGAATAGAATAAGAAGATAGATTTTGAGGGAAAATAACTATAAGATTCCATTTTATTTTCACAAAAATACCACAAGTAGGTGTTGTGTTATATCCAAAAGCCATGCAGGGTCTAGTTTAACACAATTAACTAGTTGACACACAAAGCAATACCATATGGGGAGAAGAAAACTCAAGAGGTTCAGTTTTCTTAGGGAAAACCACCGCGCACACCCGGGGGGGAGGGGTTGAATATCTTTCCCAAATGAATACCTGTTCGGAAAGCCCCATTTGCTACTAGTGAAGGAGACAATAGGCACATGGTAGTTTCTGTCTAAACCAAAGTAGTTCAAAATTTTACATAGTGCATTTAAACTTAATTAGCCTTCAAAAATAACATAGGAAAGTGAGGGTGACTTGTGATACCATAACAACAACAAATCTGTGTGTTGTAGGCTTTGGTCCAATGTGAGCACCTGTTCAAATAGATTATTAGGGACATTTATCTTTGAGATCAAATCAGAAGGGACTAACAAAAATAAAAACTTAACTAACCTGGATAGTTGCATTTTTCAAAAATTGCTATGCCGCCGTACCGTACCAATACCTATACCCGTTCCATAACAGTGCTTCCTAGTATTTTATACTTATGTTGTGTATAAACCAAAAAGCCACGACTTACCAGCAGGATATTGAAGGGCAGCTGAAACACGGAATACTAAGGGAATTGCAAGTAGATCCAAGGAACCAGCTCTTGTAGTTAATAAAGCCGCATTCTTTTCTGTAGCAGCAACAACTTCAGATCCAATAGATCCATTAGCCCCCATGGACTCCAAGAGCGCCAGATGCAATTACAAAGATAAGTCCACAAAGATAAGTCCAACAGCTTACGAATTCATGCTTTAACAAAAATTTTAGGGTATCAAAAGCATAACGAAAATTTAAATAGCCCATGACAACATTATCAACAACCAACTTGAATGTCAATGCATTACAAAATTGATAGAATATTATCAATGGTTAAGTGATAGCATGGTATCTATGGTATTTTGAAAAGACACCAGGGGAATACCATTAAAATAAGCTAACTCCTGTAGCGTAGTTAGATACACAATTTTTTAAGTACACACACAGTGGAAGTGTTATGAAGCATCTATTAGAAATAACATTTTAGTACAAGAAAAGAGCTCCCCCTACCCCCAACAAAAAAAATTATGAACTATGCATTTTTTTTCTTTTTTTTAAATCCTTTCTTGCAAGACAAGTGGACAACGATAAGAAGGAAGAAGAATAAGCAAAAGACTATATAAGTGGTTGGAGGTAGACAAAGAGCCAAACCCACTAGGAAATTGAGAGACTCATGATTATGATGCAATGGGGATTAGAAACCCAAAGCACAAAAGGTTTTGCTGAAATTGTTTGAACAAATTTGACGTCAATTTAGAAGCTTTTGATAAGTAGAAGATAAGAAAGGCACAACTCAGATAAAGACTATCTCAAGATTTGTGTATGTCTACATCAGAAGAACTCAATCTTTGCTCTGTTTTTTTAGTCAAACAAATTCTCCACACCAAAAAAAAGTGCAAAAAAGAAAGAACTCATTCAAAATGAAAATCTCTATTTTCTGTAAGTAAGCCGTTCAAAATGAAAATCTCTAAATTAATCTTATAGGCCCCAAAAAAAAAAAAAAAAAGTGAACCAATGAAATACCAATAAAACTAAGCAGATTCCAGCAAACAATCTTACTAGCACTTCTAGTTTTTCTCATCATCAACACCAACAAATTGGAAGGTTGGCAAAATATTTTGCCTTATTTGTGTTACAGAAATTAACCCCAAAAAAAAAATTATTCTAACATAACTAAAAAATTACAAATTGCAAAATCGACAGATACTCAGTGAAAGACTCATAAACTCAAAGATACACTACATGTACGAATTATACAGATATAATCAATCAATCATAATTAAAACCAACACCACAACAGAGGGGTGAGGTTAACAATGGTTCAGTTAGGGGATTTGAGGAGAAAGTGATAGGGAGAGAAAGATGCAAGCCAAAGACAAAAAATCAAAATCAAAAAGAAGGATTATATAAAACAGTTTATAAATGTGAAATTTATGCAAGGTACTTGGAATATCAACCCAAACCAAGACCAATTCACATCAAGTGTAAGACCATCCTCATGCTTAGTGAGGAAGTAAAAAGAAGCTTACCAGAATTTCTTGTCGGGGCAAATTAAGCCAAAGTAATAGAAGAAACTTTCATCACAGAATAATACTCTCTTTTTATGCTACAACTAGAGTGGAAAATTCACATTTACAACTAGCCAATATTAAGTCACTAACAGCATCAATTAATATTTTAAAGAGTAAATCATATTGCATTTGAGACAAGGCAATGCCAAAAGAATTTCATAAATTTAGTGTAAAAGAAGTTTTCTGTATGCCAAAATGTTCAGAGGTGCAACCCATTAGATAATCCAGTCCTAGATTGGAGCTAGTTAGTAACTATAATTTAAAGCATATCAGGAAAAAAAAAAACACCTGGTATAATTGTGGTCCATAGTTATCAAACCCAGCAACTAGCAGAGAAACTACAAAGGGCCTTACACCACTAGCAAGAAAAGTAAAAATTAAACTCTATTCAACTTCATAAACAAATAAATAAATAATAAACACGCTTCCCTAATTTTCTGATGCATAGAAAAATATGGTGAAGCTTACTAACCTTAGTTCCATTCCCACAACAAAAGCAAGGCTGGTTGTTGCCTTGAAATAAAATAATGAAAAAGTCAGGAATGGGAAAGTCAAACAAATAAATAAATTTCTCAAATTTAAAAATGACACACTAAAAAAGCAGGTTCTAGGAGCATTCAAAAGTTCTACAATTTCAAAAAAGAGAAAAAAAAAATTTATATTCCCAAAGCTTGTATCCTTTCTTCCTTTCCAAAATAGGTAATTTTGACCAACATGACAAATAATTTGGTTTAGAAAAAGATGAATTTATAAATCTCTATACCAGGCAACAAGAAAAAAATGCAGTCCCCAACTTTATGCTTTGGCAGGGCCACTTGCTCCATTCTAAGCAAACAAAGCATCGCCAATGAGCTCTAGCCTAAATGGCACTTATGCTTACAACAATAATGGAAAGGAGTGTGAGGTCATGATTCAAGAACAGTCGAGTGCATGTATAACTACTTACCAATCCAAAAAACAACAAAACTCAAGGTTTCATTTGTTTTTGGCATAAATTGATATTGTGTTTTCAGGTATTTGGTGTGTCAAAAAATTTTATTCAACAGAAATTTAAAGTATATAGGTAGAAAACATTAACACTTTAAAAAAAAAAAAAAATCAAAATCATTTACACCTTTAAAAAACATATATGGTTTTCTGAAAAAAATAAAAAAATAAAAAGACTTGCGTTTATCCCTACCATCCTTATTCCTTTTAAATCCATATATTTCCAAACTAAAAAGGCAAAGTGTTCTATGAAGCTAAAAAATTATATTCTATAATAACTAAAAAATTATAAATTGCGAATTCTTCAGATACTCGGTCAAGTACTCATAAAACTCAAAGATACCCTACATATACAAATTAAACAGATATACTAAAAAAGGGAGGGAAAGACGCAAGCAAAAGACAAAAAATCGAACATAAAAAGAGGGATTATATAAAACAGTTCATACTTGGAATAACAACCCAAAACCAAGACCAATTCACATCAAATGTAAGACCATCCACATGCTTAGTGAGGAAGGAAAACAAAGCGTACCTGAATTTCTTGTCAAGGCTAGTTATGCCAAAGTAATAGAAGAAAAGATGTAATTCTACTTTCATCTCTGAATAATAAACAGAGGATATATAGTAATAAGCCCAAAAAAAAACCACTCCATAGAAGGATATATAGTAATAGGCTCAATTGGCTCACCAGTTTGCTGCTCCAATTCAGACTAGTTGGAAATTTAATCCTATCAATTAATCTACATTAAATTGATCACCCTGCTACAATCTGAATGAATGCAACATATATCTGATTAATAATATCTCTTCAAAGACATATGGCAGGCAAGAAGAGCAAGCAACAAGCTACTCCACTTGAGCTAAATATCATCAATTTCAGCTGGGGTTAGTTCTCTACAAAACGCAAGTACAACAAAACAAATATAAATTAAAAACTATAAAAGAAACTTCAAAATAAGAGAATCATAAAAGTCTAGGAATGATAAGAAAATCAGAGTATAATGAGGACAGTATCAATAATAAGTAAAGGAAACATAAATAATAAATTTTTATGGGAAGGAGGCTAATTAAACACGATGTCAAGGAAAAGGGGTTTTATGTCGCCATTATGAAATTAGTAATGGCAAAGCAGAAGCGTTTCATCATCTTTCTAAATCAGTTTTTTTATTGGAAAACCACACCATGTGAGTTTTAAATCAATGACCTCTGTCCCACTATTGAGGGAGAAGAAGTGCTAATCGAGCTAGAGCACATGGGTGAAATTAGGTGGTATGCTTACCAAAAATTAACTAATGATATGAATATTTCTAGTCATGTCCATAGATTATATATGTTTTTTTAAGGTAAGCCCAGATTATATACCAATACGTGCATACTGTTACCAGAAATCATGCATGGTCCAGAGCTTTAGCAAAATTTATGATGTTCTATCAGCCAGCTGTAGACATGTATTAGCCTAGCATTACAAGTCCCATGCAAGTGAATTGTTAGACTATTTTACCTGGGGATTTAATTATAAATGTTTCATTAGAACTCATGAAACAAATGAGAAGCTGCTCTGCATAATTACTTGTAGACTGAGAAAGTAGTTGCTAATGCAAAATGACAACAAATATGACCAAAGGCTTATGAAAAAAACAAAAGATTGATGAGCATAACATTTGTAAAAAGGAGCATACGAGTAACAAAATATGAATACTGATACCAACAAAAAGCATGATATTATAGACAAACCCTAGTTTAAGAGGATCTCTATTCTTTATCTAACGTTAAAAAAATTCTTCAACAATTAACTGTTAAGCACATGGCTTCTAATTAATCAACAATTAAGCACAAGATACAATCAATTAATAAGCACATGATTCTAACCTTCAATTACAAAGATGATGCAAAACTTTACTACCTACCTCTTATAATAAGCTGCTGGTGTCTAGTACAAAGTGTTAATGCTGCACTGTTGTTGTTACGGGTGCTTACTAATACAAAACTTCACCTACTCATGCTTACTGGTGCTGCATTCATGATGCACTAGCTGGATCATATGCATTAAGTCAAACTACTTCTCATAGGTTCTCAACATGAAGAATAGTCGTACCTAGGCTTTGCAAGGACAGCACCAAGCAAGGAAAAAAACCACTAGAAGTCAACACTTAGGGCTGGCTGGAGTCAGCACCAAACCTTGGACTCACTTTCAAAACAAACTTTATTCATCAAAATAATCTCCCTTTCTAGGGGTACATACTTGGCTTATATAGACTATTATATTCTAATTCATCATAAAGTGACACAACACATGAAACTCATTACAGAACAAATAAAAATAAAATTAAAAACAAGTATCATTCATATAGAGATGATAACAATGGCACCATTAAGCATCCATATTAAACAAGGTCACATTAAGTCCAGAAATGTACTCCATACCACACTTAGGCGCCCATTGGCCACCAGTTGCCAACCCTTAGTGCCGCCAACCATTGACCACCAACTATCACATGGTCCACCTGATTCCAGGCCACCAGTTGCCAACCATTAGTGCCACCAACCACTGACCACCAACTGTCACATGGTCCACCTGATTCCAAGCCGGCCATCATTACATGCCCATTGCCAACCATTGGCTACCAGCCAACACTTGGCCTGCCTGTTGCCATCAATCATTAACCACGAAGAATCCAAGTGAGGAAGGAAAACAAAGCTTACCTGAATTTCTTGTCAGTGCTAATTAAGCCAAAGTAATAGAAAAAACTTTCATCACATAATTATACTCTCTTTTTATGCTACAACCACAGTGGAAAATTCACATTTACAACTAGCCAATATTAAGTCACTAACAGCATCAATTAATATTTTAAAGAGTGAATCATATTGCATTTGAGACAAGGAAATGCCAAAAGAATTTCATAAATTTAGTGTAAAAGAAGTTTTCTGCATGCCACAATGTTCAGAGGTGCAACCCATTAGATAATCCAGTCCTTAATTGGAGCTAGTTATTAACTATAATTTAAAGCATATCAGAAAAACAAATACCTGGTATAATTGTGGTCCACAGTAATCAAACCCAGCAACTAGCAAAGAAACTCCAAAGGGCCTTACACCACTAGCAAGAAAAGTAAAGACTCAACTGTATTCAATTTCACAAACAAACAAATAAATAAATAATAAACACGCTTCCCTAATTTTCTGATGCTTAGAAAAATTTGGTGAAACTTACTAACCTGAGTTCCATTCCCATAACAAAAGCAAGACTGGTTGTTGCCTTGAAATAAAATAATGAAAAAGTCAGGGACAAGAAAGTCAAACAAATAAATTTCTCAAATTTAATAATGACACTAAAAATGCAGGTTCTAGGAGCATTCAAAAGTTCTACAACTTCAACAAAGAAAAAAAAATTATATTCCCAGAACTTGTATCCTTTCTTCCTTTTCAAAATAGGTAATTTTGACCAACATGCCAAATATTTTAGTTTAGAAAAAGATGAATTTATAAATCTCTATACCAGGCAACAACAAAAAAATGCAGGCCCCAACTTTATGCTTTGGCAGGGTCACTTGCTCCATTCTAAGCAAACAAAGCATCGCCGATGAGCTCTAGCTTAAATGGCACTTCTGCTTCCAACAATAATAGAAAGGAGAGTGAGGTCATGATACAAGAACTGTCGAGTGCATGTATAACTACTTACCAATCCAAAAAACAACAAAACTCTAAGGTTTCATTCGTTTTTGGCATAAACTGATATTGTGTTTTCAGGTATTTAGTGTGTCAAAAAATCTTAGTCAACGGAAAATTACAGTATATAGGCAGAAAACATTTACGCCTTTTTTTTTTTATAAATCAAAATATTTACACCTTCAAAAAACATAAACAGTTTTTTGACAAAAAGACTTGCGTTTATCCATACCATCCTTATCCCTTTTAACACATATATTTCCAAACTAAAAAAGGCAAAGTAGTGTTCTATGTAGCCAAAACTTCTCCATATATTTCCAAACATAATGTATTCAGGGCAGTCTAAATTAGTGAAGCTTTTATGGCTATCAATTGTATGCAAATTGTGCACCTTCATTCATGCTAGGTTGATTTTTTTTTTTTTTTTAGTTGACATCGTAAAAACCAACTAGTCCACAGAAAAATGTTGCCTAAGATCAAATAAAACTGAATAAAAATGTCAAAAAAGCAATGAATAATTTTATCCAAAAAAGAAAACACTGCGAATAAGACTTTCACCAACACACAAATCAACCATAATAACTTCGAATTTCAATACCTAGCAGGAATCAGTCAAACTCATTAGGCCAAGTGTTGGAACAAGTGCAACATTACCTCTAATATAACAATCTCCCTACCTCAATCAAGAAGTCACAACATAGGATTGTCATCAAGGTTAAAGGACTGGATATTACTTTTTACTTTTCCATGACACCAAGCAGTAAACCTGCAATATTTTCTCAATCTCACCCAAAAAACAAAAGGAAAAGAATTTCAATACTTGGTTGACAAAAGTTCTAATAGAAACAATTTTGCAACATCAGTAGATAAGCTCATTGTTGTCCAACTAATACCCAAAAGACATGATAGAATTATTTACATCATATGTAAATTCTCCTTCAAAAGAATAACAAAGCCATAAAATTTCACCAAAAAACAAAAACAAACAATACAGGCAAACATAACAGGTCACAATCTACCAAATTTCATGTAAAGCCATACAGAAACATCTTTCAGATACCAAAATATCAACTAATATTAGTTTTGACTCTCAACTTCATGCAATGATAAAAATCAAGTATATTAATTTTAAAATCGAGTCAATAATAAATGGTAACTGTAGCAGTATTACTCGGTGAACCACTGAGCTGCAAACTTGATAGTGCTGACGGTGTTAAGGACATTTACATATTGGAGTTGCTAGAAAGAAACCAAAGGAATGAAAGAACCACCTTACTTTCTTTAAAGGGCATCTGAAGCACCCAGAATATTCAGTTCAACACTATCATCAGCTATATCGGAGCATTCGATGTCCTCAACTACAGTCACCAACACAGTTAACACTGTTTCAAGTACCTATATGAAGCAACAAAATCAATATCTAACAATTTCGAAAGTAAAAGAGAAGGAAGATTATGGACAATATCTCTTACACACACCTGAAAGCCCACCTCATGATAAAGCAAAAACCCCATGTCAACTCAAATTGAATTACCAAACTCCAAAACAAAGCACAAAAGAAACTTCCTGGGATAATGGAGAACTTTTTATCACAATGATGCAGGACAAACCAAAACTTTGTAACAAGAAATTAAAGAACAGGAAAAATACAGATGGATGAACTTGGACCTAGCACCGAGGGTTGGCTAGAGATTTGATGTAGGCCAAACCAGAATTGTACAACAAGAAAAATTCGTAAATAAAGGATTGATAAGAACTGATTAAGCAAAGGAAAAATGGTGAGTGATTGACTAAGAGGGCAGCCATGCCTCTTAGAAGAATTGAAAGGGATTAGGAGAAGAATAGGAATATGAACAGTGTGAATTCTCATTGCATGCCTCTTACAATCCATCTCCTCACCTTTATACAATTCATGAACACAACTAACTGACTAACACTAACTGCCAGCTGGCTACACTGATTTAATGATCTAACTAACTAACTATTAAGCACATAGCTCCTAACTAATCAACAATTAAGCACATAACACAATCAATTAATAAGCACGTGACCCTAACGTTCAATTACAAAGATGATACAAAACTTTACTAATAAACTGCCTCTTATAATAAGCTGCTGGTGTCTAGAACCAAGTGTTGATGCGACACTATTGTTGTTTCTATAGTGCATTTAAACTTAATTAGCCTTCATAAATAACATAGGAAAGTGAGGGTGACTGGTGATACCATAACAACAACAAAAAAATCTGTCTTTTGTAGGCTCTAGTCCAATATGAGCACCTGTTCAAACAGATTATAAGGGACATTCACCTTTGAGATCTAGTCATACTAACAAATCAAAAGGGACAAACAAAAACAAAACTTGACTAACCTGGATAGTTGCATTTTAGCAAATGTTTAAGAATTTGTCTTTCCAGCTGAATAATGACCCAAAAGACCATGGGTTTAGCAACAGAATCACCGTTTGTCTGCCAAAATACAAATAAAATTCAATCCTCTGTTACAGACATCTTAAGAACTAGAGTTGAAACTTGACAACAAAGCTAGAAAGATCAGAATATCTCCATTTTGCAAACGAAAGATATGTAACTTCTAGTGGCTTTGGCTTTTCAATGTAAAATCTCTTCAAGCCATCAATAATTGATGTAACTGCATTGGGAGGAAGCTGAGCAAGAAATGATGAGAGAGGAGACACATTAGGCAACAAATGAAAATTAAGACATCCCCCCTCCCCCAAAAAAAACAAGTATGCATTGTATGATGCTTTGTATTTTTATAGGTAAAACATTTTCTATAAAAAGGTGCAATAAGGGCACAATCCTAGAAGATGGCATGCATGTAAGAGAAGCACCAAAAGGTAAAGCTTATATTGTATATCAAAAGAATACATTGCCAAAGAGAATAGTTCTAAAAATAGAAAATATTTAAACACGAAGGAAACCTGATTTTTTTAGAGATGAAGAAGGAATAATGAATAAAAAACTCAACGATAAAAAGTACTATCATTGACTTATATATATATATATATATATATATATATATTTCCATCGAGCTCCACCAATGCCCTAGCTTTTACCATTCTAGCTGCACCCCACCACAGCTTTTTAAATAAAAATATTTCTTTTAAAATAAAAAAATATTAAAAAAAAAAAAAAAAAAGCTTAACATTCATTTACCCTCCCATAATCAAAATAGCCGTATGCACAGCATCATCAAGTTCCATATCATCAGTGTAACTAAATGGAATGGGGAACTTAGTCAATATGAAGAATTGGAAAAACTTAACAAAAACAAAATTGGGGAAAAGAGAGGGGGTGGAGATGGTTTTGACAGATAACTAAAGTTAAGCAAGAGATCCTACATCGGTTATTCTTAAGAAATGCATCCAATTGAATTATATATGTAGTAAATATAGATAAAAATTAAGTTCAAATTTAATGGCGTGGACAAATGTTTATGACCTGTGATATTACGTCTTGTTCTTTACAGAGTTGCACTTGATCTTTAAGCTGCAAAATTAACCATAGCCACGAGACAAGCTTACCAGGACAAGTGAAAGTACGGAAGATGCATCTCAGCAATATGATGGGTAACATGGAGGGCTTTTACATGATTCCAAAGGGGTGACAAGTTAGCAAATTATTTCTTCACAGAAATCTCAAGAGACTTTGCATGCTTGAAAAAGGTGTGTTTCAATAAATTCCACCCCTTTCCTGGATCTTTCACCAAACACATTGCAACCATTTCATTAAAAGACTTGACCACATATGGAAATCATGCGATTAGAATATTATTCTATAAGAGAGACATTGAAAGATGGAAATCACCAAAGAACATATCTTTTGAACATGAATACCTTAAAAACTTTCAAAATTACAATTAAACACAAAAGACAAACCTGAAAATTTTGTTTTCTAACAAAAATATTTTTAAATAATTGATAAAAAATCTTTTAGAAGAATATTAAAGTCTAGCCACTAATACTGTCTACCTAGATAATGGAAAAAGAACAGTAAAAAGTTGACTACCTGGCTTGATAGGTGGTAGAGTTTTAACTCATAAAAGACAATAATATATATATATATATATATATATGAAAAGAAACATCTATTTACACATCTTTTGTTCAAGAGGGTGGCTGGAGATAAAAGAGTTCTTAATGTGTGACACTGTGAGGCAGACAAAGCAGTAAAAAGCACACATGGACAGAAAGGGCAAAGGGGCAAAACTGTAAAAGTGAAATAGGATTATAGATCTAATTGCTGAAGAAGAAGAGATCGGCGTGATAGGAAGAAGAAGAAGATCGGCATGAGTGGAAGGAGATCAGTGTTAGAGGTAGTGCGTTTCAGCCTTTTATTTTGGAGCAGAAAAACAGTTGGGACACACATGCGGCCATGTCCAACAAGTTTCCCGTGTCCTGTACAAAGAAAACGTCAATAGAAACAAGACAAGTAGACAAATTTACAAAAGGAAAGTGCAAACCCTTAGTAGCGCAAGCTTTGAATCCACCACATGTAGCAAACTGAAAATACACGTACCCAGATACATAGTTCAAGCAACATTTAACAAAAAATAAATTAATAAAGTAAAAGAGAAAATCAAAAACCCTAACGAACAATTGTTAAAGCTAAAGTAGATTGGAAACAAGTGGTTAGGGTAGAAGCACAATCAAAACTTAAGTAACCTAAAGCAAAATGCTAAAAGGACTATGATAAATAACAATAAACAGTGACTCAAATTGAGATATATAACATGCACTAAGAATGGCAGAAGTTGCAAAACAACAAATAGAAAAATTACCATATTACCCAACACTTAGCAGACAAATGTACAAGAGGAAAGTGCAAACCCTTAGTGGCGCAAGCTTTGAATCCACCACATGTAGCAAACTGAAAAAACACATACCCAGCTACATAGTTCAAGAAAAACACTACCAAGAATATAAAAAAAAAAAAAAAAAATAACAAAACAAATTCAACTTAGTAGAATATACGAAAGAAAACAACAAAATCAAATCAACCCTACATAAAAGGATGCAAACATACAAGGATGCAAACGCATCACCCCTAGAATTAAATAGATTCTACAAAACAAAAAATAAATACATAAGCATCATTTAACAAAAAATAAATTAATAAAGTAAAAGAGAAAATAAACAACCCCTACAAACAATTGTTAAAGCTAAAGTAAATCAGAAACAAGTAGTTAAGGTAGAAGCACAATCAGAACTTAGGTAATCTAAAGCAAAATGCTAAAAAGATTATGATAAATAATAGTAAACAGTGACTCAAAATGATTTTTATAACATGCAATAAGAAAGGCAGGAGTTGCAAAACAACAAATAGAAAAACTAGCATATTACCAAACAACTATAAAGGTAAATCCAATTAACACTGAAAGAGGGATTATATACAACAGTTTATAAATGTGACATTTATGCAAGGTACTTGGAATATCAACCCAAACCAAGACCAGTTCACATCAAATGTAAGACCATCCACATGCTTAGTGAGGAAGGAAAACAAAGCTTACCTAAATTTCTTGTTGGTGCTAGTTATGCCAAAGTAATAGAAGAAAAGATGCAATTTTACTTTCATCTCTGAATAATAAACAGAGGATATATAGTAATAGGCCCAAAATAAAACATTCCATAGACACAGGATATATAGTAATAAGCTCAATTGGCTCACCAGTTTGCTGCTCCAATTCAGACAGGTTGGAAATTTAAGCCTATCAATTATTCTACATTAAATTGATCACCCCGCTACAATGTGAAGGAATGCAACATATATTTGATTAATAATCTCTTTAAAGGCATATGGCAAGCAAGAAAAGCAAGCAGCACGCTACTCCACTTGAACTAAATATCACCAATTTCAGCTGGGGTCAGTTCTCTACAAAAAGCAAGTACAACAAAACTAATATGAATTAAAAACTACAAAAGAAACTTCAAAATAAGAGAATCATAGAAGTCTAGGAATGATAAGAAAATCAAAGTTTAACAGGGACAATATCAATAATAAGTAGAGGAAACATAAATGATAAATTTTGATGGGAAGATGGCTAATTAAAGATGATATCAAGGACAAGGGGTTTTATGTTGCCATTATGAAATTCGTATTGACAAAGAAGAAGCGTTTCACCATCATTCTAAATTAGTTTTTTTTATTGGAAAGCCACACCATGTGAGTTTTAAATCCACGACCTCTGTCCCACTATTGAGGGGGAAGAAGTACTAATCGAGCTAGAGCCCATTGGTGAAATTAGGTGGTATGCTTACTAAAAATTAACTAATGATATGAATATTTCTAGTCATGTCCATAGATTATATATGTTTTTTTAAGGTAGGCCAAGATTATATATTAATATGTGCATACTGTTACCAAAAAACATGCATGGTCCAGATCTTCAGCAAAATTTGTGATGTTTGATCAGCCAGCTGTAGACATGTATTAGCCTAGCATTACAAGTCCCATGCAAGTGAACTGTTAGACTACTTTACCTGGGGATTTAATTACAAATGTTTCATCAGAACTCATGAAACAAAAGAGAAGCTGCTCTGCATAATTACTTGTAGACTGAGAAAGTAGTCGCAAATGCAATATGACAACAAACATGACCAAAGGCTTACGAAAAAAACAAAAGATTGATGAGCATAACATTTGTAAAAAGGAGCATACGAGTAACAAAATATGAATACTGATACCAACAAAAAGCAAGATATTATAGAAAAACCCTAGTTTAAGAGGATCTCTACTCTTTATCTGATGTGAAAAAAGTTCTTCAACAATTAACTGTTAAGCACATGGCTTCTAATTAATCAACAATTAAGCACATGGCACAATTAATTAATAAGCACGTGATTCTAACCTTCAATTACAAAGATGATACAAAACTTTACTAATAAACTACCTCTTATAATAAGCTTCTGGTGTCTAGTACCAAAGTGTTAATGCTGCACTGTTGTTGTTACTGGTGCTTACTGGTGCTGCATACATGATGCACTAGCTGGATCATAAGCATTAAGTCAAGTTACTTCTCATAGGTTCCTAACATGGAGAACAGTCAGTACCTAGGCTTGCTTGGATAGCACCAAGCGTGGAAAAAAACCACTAGGAGTCAACACATAGTGCTGGCTGGAGTCAGCACCAAACCATGAACTCAATTTCAAAAGAGACTTTATTCATCAAAATAATCTCCCTTTCTTGGGGTACATACTTGGCTTATACAGACTATTATATTCTAATTCATCATAAAGTGACAATATATGGAACTCATTACATAACAAATAACAATAAAATTAAAAATAGGTATCATTCATATAAAGATATTAACAATGGCACCATTAAGCATCCATATTAAACAAAGTCACATTAAGTCCAGAAATGTACTCCATACCATACTTGGGCGCCCATTGGCCACCAGTTGCCAACCACTGACCACCAACAGTCACATGGTCCACCTGTTTCCAAGCAGGCCATCATTACATGCCTGTTGCCAACCATTGGCCACCAGCCAACACTTGGCCTGCCTATTGCCATCAATCATTGACCATGAAGTGTCCAAGTGACCTAATAGGGGTCAAATAAGTTTGCTTCTTTTAATATCATATTTCTACAAAATTTTAATTATCATAATAAGAATCGACCATAAATAATTATCAATTGTTACATTATAACTTGAAACCAGGAACGAAAACCAAAACCAAGAGATCTAAATCTAAATCTAATTATAAAATAAATGCAACTTGAAATCATAACAAGTCTGTTTTTGTCTACATTCTCAGTCATAATAGAATTGACAACAGACCTCATTATTAGTCAAAGATCAGACACAAAATTGTAAAATATCAAACTGGGGTACTTAAACGCAATCAAATAAAGAGAGATGAAGAAACTACACCATTTTGAAGACACATCTGTAGTCAATATATTAAATAGCACTCCTTTTAACCGCAGTCTAATATGTTACGAATATTAGAAATCAAATATCAGGGACAAAACAGGGCAGAGCACAATCTAGTGTTTATAAAACGTGAGCAAGGTTAGTAAATCAATGACAAACCCAGTAACCTAAAAAGAAAAAGACAGAAGCTTACATGCGAAAATGCATGTCCTCTGCAAGAACAACATTGTTCAATTTGCTGTTGACCAAATAATCAATTAAATTTACAAATGACAAAATAGAACCATACAAAGAAGATTGTACATAGAGAACTTGCAACAGCTATATTGACAATACGAAAGAAGATTCCATAAACAAAACTAACAACTGCAGTTACTGATCTGAACATTGGTAACCCATGCAAAAGACAACTCCGTATTACTTGCCAACTGCACTCAAACTGCAAATCTTTCTCAAAAAAATAAGTCAGTTAAGTATGAGGATAACAATATTAATTAGAACAATACAGAAGACACATATGATCATTAATAGGACTTACATTCTTGTGATACGTAAGAAGTTTTCTTGCAAAAGAAGAGGAACTCAACCACACAAAAGTGAACAGGAGAATCCCTTCAAGAAATTTATAGAACTTATAAGTAATAAAAGTAATAGACTTGAACACAATTTAAATTTCCATGGTCATTTACAATATCTTAAGCAAAGACCCAAAAATTCTCCATGTATTTCCAAACATATTGTATTCAGGGCCATCTAAATTAGTAAAGCTTTTATGACTATCAATTGTATCCAGATTGTGCACCTTCATTCATGCTAGGTCAGTTGATTTTTTTTTTCTTTAGTTGACATCGTAAAAACCAATTAGTCCACAGAAAAACAATGCCTAAGATCAAATAAAATTGAATAAAAATGTCAAAAAAGCAATGAATAAGTTTATCCAAAAAAGAAAACACCGCTAATAAGACTTTCACGAACACACAAATCAACCATAATAACTTTGAATTTCAATACTTGGTTGACAAAAGTTCTTATAGAAACAATTTTGCAACATCAGTAAATAAGCTCATTATTGTCCAACTAAAACCCAAAAGACATAAGACAGAATTATTTACATCATATGTAAATTCTCCTTCAAAAGTATAACAAAGCCATAAAATTTCACCAAGAAACAAAAACAAACAACAAAGACAAACATAAGAGGTCACAATCTACCAAATTTCATGTAAAGCCATACAGAAACATCTTTCAGATACCAAAACATAAACTAACATTAGTTTTGACACAACTTCAAGCAAAAAAGAAGTTTTTCATTACAAACAAGAACCCAATCAACAAGAACTTGAATTCAATTCAAACAAATCAGAATCCAAAAAAAAAAAAAAAAACCATTAGTCTAAACCATATGAAAGCACAAAAAAAAAAAAAACCCAGTAGTCTAAAAGCCTATGAAAGCACAAAAAACCCATCAGTCTAAACCGTATGAAAGCACAAAAAAACCCATCAGTCTAAAGCATATGAAAGCACAAAAAAAAACCATTCGTCTAAAGCATATGAAAGCACAAAAAAAAAAAAAAAAACCCATTAGTCTAAAGCACATGAGAGCACAAAAAACCCATCAATCTAAACCGTATGAAAGCACAAAAAAAAACCATCAGTCTAAACCGTATGAAAGCACAAAAAAACCCATTAGTCTTCCTCTCTGACACAGGCATCATCGGCCTCGGCTTCCGTGCCAGCGGCGGCATGGAAAACCCCTCACCGGAAAAATATTGTTGTTGTTCCCGAGAAAATCTGGCAGTCACTTTCCGAGAAAATCGTCAAACCCTAACCCTAACACAAACATGCGATATGATATGGAGAATACTGATGAAACCCTAACCCTTTGGGGAGAGAGAGAGAGGGTATCAGATTTTCTCCAAAACACAAACATGCAAGAAAATGATATGGAGAATGCTGATGAAACCCTAACCCTTTGGAGAGAGAGAGAGAGAGAGAGAGAAGGACGATAGAGAGAAGTCTGGGATTTCAAATTTGGGGATTTGAGACAGAGAATGAGAGAGCCGTTGGGATGTGTGAGCGTGATGCCATTTATATATAATATTATGTATTGTATTTTACAAAACTGCCACACGACTGATTTTTTTTTCTTTTCTTTTTTATCCCAAATCCAATTTTTTCCCTCTTTTTTTTCTAAAAGATAATTTTCTTTTCCTTTTTTTTATTGATACATTTTTCTATCACAAAATTACCTTAGGATGTAACATAATTTATATATGAAATTACTTCACTGAAAAATGCACAAATCATCATTTCTTAGGTGTTTTTATCATTAAAAATCTAACAACCTCGAATTAGTAAAAAGTGAAAATTATTACCTTGTAGGGAAAAAATTGGAAAATTAGTCTTAACTCACATGTGATTAAGCAGGTTTTGATAGTCCTTCCTTTTCTTAAATAATTTTAAAAAGTAATTTTCATCACTTTATTTTTACAAATATATATATTTATCATTTTTAAATGTTTTTTATTGATATTATTCTTTTATGAAAATGTTCATATTCTTCTAACTATTTTTATTATGCATTCTATTTTTCTAATTTCTTTTGATACAATTAAAATTTTAAGATTTAAAGTTATTATTCAAATTCTCATTCTGTCAAGGAAATTATTATGATAACCAAAACTTATCATATAATTACAATTAATATAACTTAAATAATTAATAGTACTCTCAACCCAGACTCATATTTTGTCATTTTTGTGTAAGTACACTAAATTGGACTTAAATGATCTGAAATTGACCTAAAAGACCGAATAGACCGAAGCGGACCGAATGGACTAATGTGAACCAAATTGGGCCGAATAGATCAACGTGGACTGAATTGACCGAATAGACTGAATTGGGCTAAATTGATCGAAGTAGACCAAATGAACCCAATTGAATTGAAGTGTACTGAATTGGACCAAAATTAACCGAAGTGAACGGAAGTAGACCGAACCAAACCAAATTGATGAAATTGACCAAAATATACTGAATGTCGATCTATTCTTAGCATAGCCAAGATTGTATTTTGATATAAACTCAAATTATTACTTCCAAAATAATCAAGTGCTAACTCAAACAAAATCAAACCAACCAAAACTATATGAGAGAGAGAGAGAGAGAATAACCACTTTTCAAGAGAGAATGTGAGAGAGAATAATAAAAATTTTATAGAAAATAATATAAGAAGAAAAAAAGTAAAAATAAAAAATATTATAAAAAATACCAAATTATCCAAGTTATGTTAGTGCATTGCTTAAAACATATTTTGGTTCCCATGGCCAATCCGAAACGGCCTCCAAAATGGAATTCAAAACTTTGGTTGCCAGCTAGGCAGCTATGTGATGGTGTTCTGGCAACACCATCACTTATTCCCTCATATTCCTATAAATAGACCCACCTCATTTTAGCAATTTCATGCACAAAAATCCAAAAAATTCTCCTTTCTCTCTCTCAAGAATTTCGTTAGGAATAGTTTTTCTCCCTTTTTCTTTAGAAAACCTCTCTCCAAACAAAAATTTCAGTCCTCTTTTCCGCCATTTTTACACCTCTAAAACCTTAGGTAAGTGGGTAAGTTTGTATGAAATGGGCTAGCTTCTTCATAGCTATTACCTATTTCCTTTTTCTATTTTCCTTGTAAACATCATTTTATATATAAAAATGTCTCTTTTATTCACTGTCTCTTTATATTCTTGCATTTAAATTCCTTGCTCTATCTTTATATTGTTTGCCTTTTATATTGCTCTAATTGTATATATTATTTGTTGTTCATTTGTTCCTTTATTTATCTTGATGCTCATATGTGTGTATATTGTTATATTGCTTGTGGGTTTCCTAGATGGGTTTCATA
Organism: Quercus glauca; assembly: GCA_023736055.1. Lineage (NCBI taxonomy): Eukaryota > Viridiplantae > Streptophyta > Magnoliopsida > Fagales > Fagaceae > Quercus > Quercus glauca. The sequence goes on from CM043315.1 coordinate 29,602,402, forward strand.
CTTTACCTAGACACTCTATGGAAAATACCCCTAGGGGGAAGAACTCATCCCTTTTAGGCATCTGGAAACAATGTGTTTATTGTTCCATTCATTTTGTTACCCATCTATATATATATCATTTATATCTACTTGTTAATATTTACTTGTTCATCTTTATATATTGTTCACCCCCCTCCCCTTTTTATTTATTGCACTCTTTATTGTTTCCTTTATTGTTCTATAGATATACATATATTGTGCTATATTGTGTTTTTCTCTTTCTAATCACTCATAAATATTTTATATCCATTTTTCCTAAATGGGTTCTAAACCTTGTTTTAAGCAAAATATGAGTACTTTCTCAAAAAAAAAAAAAAAAAAAAAAAAAAAGCAAAATATGAGTATGTTGCCTAGAGAATAGTGATGGCTCATACTTTCATTTCTTCTATTGTTGAAAGACCCATAAAGCTTTGGCAAGATTAAAGCTTATTTAGGAGAAATCCCTAAAAAATTAATTTTTTCCAATAAACATTTAAATTCCAAGTTATTTACGTTTCTTGTCTTTAAATTTCAAGCAATTTGCTTTCATTGTCTTTAAATTCCTTGCAATTTACTTTTGTTGTCTTTAAATTCCTCTAAATTTCAAGCAATTTATTTTTTCGTCTTGTATTTTATATTCTTTTACTTTTAATGCACTTTACTTTCTTGCCTTTTAATTTTTAGCACTTATATTTACTCTTGTTGCTTTACATTCTTTCTCATATACATTGTTGCCATAAAATAAAAGCTTGGGTAAACAAACCTTTAAAAATGTTTTCCTAAAGAAAAAAATGGGTCCAATAGCATGATTTGCCTATATTTGCTAATATGCTATCATACATCTCAAATTCAAATTTTGACCCCAAAACTTTTCAAAATAATATTTTTATCCAACAACTTTTCAAAATTGTATTTTGATACCAAAACTTTTCAAAATTGTATTTTGACCCAAAAACTTTCAAAAATTGTATTTTGACCCTAAAACTTTTCCAAAATTGTATTTTGACCCAAAACCTTTTCTAAAATTATATTTTGACCCTAAAACTTTTTCCAAAATTATATTTTGACCCAAAACTTTATTGAAATTACATTTTGATCCCATGATTTTCCAAAATTACATTTTTATCTCATAATTCCCAAAACCATAGAAATCATTTTTTAAATAAATGATTTTTAAACCTTATCTCAAACCCTTCCATTTAAAAAAAAAAAAAAAAAATGAAGAAACATGTTTTTCCAATCTCTTTACCTTAAAACCAATACTTTTCTTCACATCTTTTATCAATTTTTTTTTAATTTTTTTTTCTAAAACCCTAAAAGAAATTTTTTTTTTTTTTAAGTCTTTTACTAAAAAAATAGGTAAATGTTGTTTTTCAAACAACCCTTTTTTATCAAAATAATTTGCGGCTTTTTCCTTTAGGTGAGCTTTTAAACTATCTATCTTTACATTCATGCATTGTTGTTTTGAATCATTTTCTTCCTAAGAATGGCATCTTTTAGAGGTTTGTGTCTATAGTTTAATTTCATTGAACCAATAGGCACTAATCAAGCTAACATGTTCCCTCCTTTTGGCACTACTATTTTTTTTCTATTGTGTTTTTTGCATGAAGAGTAAAAAAAATATATAGTGGATGACAATAAGGTGCTATTCTTCCTATTCCCCCCTCTTTTATTTTTACGTTGTAAATACTCATGTTATACTTGTATGTATTCACATCCTAAATACATAGTAAATAAATATTCACATGCTATTGTATATATTATCTCTTACAACGTGGTAAAATGTTTTATTCTTTTCCACTAATTTCTTTTGGTACAATTAAAATTTTTAAGTTTGAAAGTTATTATTCAAATTCTCATTCTCTTAAAGAGATTATTATGATAACCAAAGCTTATAATACTATCATAACAATTACAATTTATATAACTCAAATAATTAGTAGTACTCTCAACTCAAACTTGTATTTTGCCATTTTTTAGTAGATACACCAAATTGCACTAAAGTGATTTGAAATGACTAAATGGACCGAATAGACTAAAGTGAACCGAATAGACCTAAGTGGATTGTATGGATCAAATTGGACTGAATAGATCGAAGTGGACTGAATGGGACAAATTGGATCGAGGTAGAACGAATGGACCGAATTGGACTGAAATGGACCGAATAGAACTAAATTAATCAAAGTAGACCGAATGGACTTGATTGAACTGAAGTGAACCGAAGTAGACTGAATTGGACCAAAATTGACCAAAGTGGACTGAAGTAGACCGAATCAAACCGAATTGATGACGTGGACTGAGATAAACTGAAATGGACCGAATGTCGATCTATTATTAGCATAGCCAAGATTGTATTTTGATATAAACTTAAATTCATACTTCCAAAATAGTCAAGCATTAAATCAAACAAAATCAAACCAACCAAAACTATGAGAGAGAGAGAGAGAGAGAGAGAGAGAGAGAGAGAGAGACTACTTGTAATGTGAAACTAAAAAATACAACAACAAGATGTATGAAACCAAAATAGAGTTTTAAAAATCATAACAATTCATCAATATAAAGTAAAGTTGCAAAAAAGAAAAAAATAAAAAATGAAGAGAGAGAGAGAGAGAGAGAGAAGAACCACTTGTCAAGAGAGAATAATAAGAAATTTATAGAAAATAATAGGCGTAAGTGCACTTTTGGTCCCTACATTTTGGGGTCATTTCTATTTTACCACTTTTAGTCCCTAAAATGAAAAACGCGTTCCATTTTGGTCCTTACCATTAACCCACTAATGAAAATTGCTTATGTGGCAAACTGAGTGCACTGTTGGCACATTAAACGCTGACGTGGTCATAAAAAATAATAAAAAATTTTAATTAGCATTTAAAAATCTGCCATGTCAGCTTTAAATTAAAAAAAAAAATTTATCCAATCAATTTTAACAAGATAAAAAAGGAAAAAACAGAATTAAAAACGATAAAATGCATAAATTCAGATTTAATTCATTTTCAAAAAGAACACACAAGAACACAATCACAGATTTAAACATCAACACAATAACATAAGAGTACAAACCTAGAACCAAACATAAAAAACACAAACTCAAATTTAAACATTAACACAAGATCACAAACACAAATAACACATTAACCCAGAATATCATACAAACCCATCAAGAAAACACAAGAGCACAAACCCAAAAAAATCATACAAACCCAGAAATAAAACACAGAAAAATCATAAAAGAATTTTGTACCAAAAAAAAAAAAAAACAATCCATATATATAAACAAACCAAATTATCCAAAAGAAAAAAAATAGATTTAACACTGCTAGTCAGACAAGAATGTTATGTTAGAGTTAGAGAGATGATATTCTATGAGCGTGGAAATTACATGGATTGTGTTTCTTTAGAAAATGTAAGGGATGAAAAGTGAAAACTCAATGTTCTAGCAATCTAAAGTCTATTAACCTATGTACCCTTTCATAAAGAGCTGCACTTTTTTTGAAAGATTGTGACCATATGGCTGTGGACGCCAGATTCATCGGGTTTTCCCATTTTTTGAGAGGAACCCATGACTTCCATGTTGAAGGGTGTGTTGTTGCCTCTCAAAACCCAGATCAACAAAAACCTAAATCAACAAGGTGAAAACCCAGATCAACAAAAATCATAACCCACAAACACAAAGACATGCCCACAATTACAAAGACAAAATTTTGGAACCCAAACCCAAAACTCAACCCAGTATTTTTCAACAATTACGTAGAGACAAAACTCAAAAACATTCAACTATTACATAAAGACAAAACTCAAACCCAGATTTTTCGGCCCTAAACACAAAACTCAACCTAGATTTTCTTAGGCTTTCTAAGAAACCAAACACAAAACTCAAAACTCAAAACTCAAATCCTAAATCATTGAACAAAACCCAAGATCTGAAATCACAAATAACCACAGATTTAGAGAGAGAGAGAGAGAGCTGGGTTTTTGGCCATGGGTTTAGAGAGAGAGGGCTGAGTTTTTGGCCAGAGAGAGTTGGGTTTTTGGCCAAGGTTTAGAGAGAGAGAGAAAGCTGGGTTTTCGGCCATGAATTTAAGAATTTAGTGAGAGAGAGTTGGGATTTCGGCCATGGATTTAGAGAGAGAGCTCACCTTCAGTCAACCCCTTCAGCCAAAACCACCTTTAGTCACCTCCACCTTCACCCAAAACCCACCTTCAATCACCTTTACCTTCACCTTGAGCTTGGAGACTTTTGTAGAAAGAGATAGCTTGGAGAGAGAGGTTGAGATTTTCACAGAGAGAGCTTGGAGATTTTGTTTGAGATTTTAAGATTTAATAACTTTTATTGTGTTTGGTTGCCCATAAAGTTTAATAGAATTTGATAAAGTAATATTGATAATTTTAATTATGTTTTTTTTTGTTGTTGTAATTTTTGTAATTTTTTAATTTTTAAAATTGATAAATTTATTTTAATATTATTTTAATGGACACGTGGATGCTGATGTGGCATTTTTAATATTATTTTAATGGACACCTTAACATTTACTGTGCCAACAGCGCACTCCGTTTGCCATGTAGGATATTTCTGTTTAGAGAGTGACGGTAAGGACCAAAATGGAATGCGTTTTTCATTTTAGGGACTAATAGTGGTAAAATAGAAAAGTAATGACTAAAATAAAAATGAACCCAAAATATAAGGACCAAAAATGCATTTACGCCAAAATAATATGAGGCGAAAGAAGTAAAAATAAAGAATATTATAATAAACACCAAGTTATCAAAGTCATGTTATGTTATGTAATAACATAATATTATATTCTTATATACTATCTTCAAATATAATGCAATAGGAACCATCCATGAAATCAAAGAGAAGAAGAAAGATAAAAACTTAAAAACACAACTTAATCACTTCAACTCAAAGTAAAGTTCAAAAAAAAAAAAAAAATCATCAGCCTAAAGTAGAGATGCAAGAAAAAAAAATCCACAAAAAAATGAAAAAATAAAATTTGAGAGAGAGAGAGAGAGAGAGAGAGAGAGAGAGATAACTTCTCTTGATCAAACTTATATTGATTGCTCTCCAGTGACTTACTTACAGTAAGCTACCTGAAATTCAATCTAAACCAAAACACCTGAAAATCAGGCTAAACCAAAAAATTACTATGAGAAGTAATTACAGAAAGTTGTACTTAAAACCAACTTATTTAAAAATTAAAGGTCATTACCTATCTCAAATATACGACTCCTATTGCCTAGCTGAGGATGTTTCCTAAACAATTGTAAGACATTAATGCCTAGTTGTAATTTACCTTCCTCTGCATATTTTGGAGCAAGATATCTACATGAAACCAAAAGCCTCGTTAAGATTTTTTTTTAATTTAAAAAGCCTAAGATAAAAATTGCATAATGTTTAAGATGTAGTGGAAATTAAGCTTAGAAACTCGTCGCCCTAATATGCCAAGTATCCGTGTATGCACAGAATCTTAATAGATACATTAATAGCATTAGACAGATAGCAAATGTTTCATGACAACTCATGAAACAAAAGAGCTGCTGCTCTGCTTAATTACTTGTAGACTGAGAAAGTAGCCGCTAATGTAGCATGACACAAACATGACCAAAGGCTTATGAAAAAAAAAAAAAACAAAAGAATGAGTAACGAAATATGAATACTGATACCAACAAAAGCCATGATATTATAGGAAATCCCTAGTTTAAGAGGATCTCTATCATTTATCTGACGTGAAAAAAAATTCTTCAGAGCATTTTCATGAGGCTGGTGAAACTCCAACCTGAATCCCAGCAGACGAAATTTCATTAATAGGTGTTCAAATCATATTATATACTCAGATTGTATGCTTGGGAAAAAGGACATCCTTATTAAAAAGTACCACATTCCTCAAGGCCCACACCAAATCCTTTCCTAAAGAGACAATACGTTATATCTGTTCATAAAATAAATATCTCATACATATGGGGACATCTTGTCCTTGAATTTCTAGCTGAACAATTAACACTTTTTACATTATATTTTTAATAAATAATTGGTGTAGGGAACGTGGGTAGGCTGAACTATTTTGGATTTGTTTAGCAATGAGAGTTGATTAGAACATTTAATAGGTGGTTAGGTACTTTTGCAAGAACACTAATTTTCAAAAATTGATTACAAAAATGAGAGTACAATAGTACTTATTCAATCTGTCCTACAACTAACAATCATTAGTTTCTTTGCAAGTGTTAAATTAATACCGGTTACATCTAATAAAAGTAACTAATTCACTAATAAGACTAATTAACTAATTCTTTTAAAATTTATCGATAACTCTCAAGGCTCAAAGGACAAAGCACAAAGCACTTTCGCAATAATAATTACTCTAAAATAGGGAAAAGAAAAACTTGCAACAATTGAGACAAATCAGTGGACTGGTCATTGAAAACGAAGTCCAAGAAGTAAAAAGGAAGAAGGTTAAAATGGAAAAATACTCCTTTAATTCCAAGTATAAAAGGAGGTAGCCTTACTGGCCAACACAAAACACAAAACAGAGTAAGAGGAGAAGAGGGGTAAGAGACACAAAAGGACAGATAAAATAAGGAGAGAAACAAGGAGAAATGAAGAACTAGTAAAGAATCCCTTTGAAAGAATTATTCTAGCGAAGCCAATTATATTTGAGTCCCAAGCTTCACAGACTTGTGCACCCTTGGAAATCATATCATATCATATTATATCATATCATATCATATCATATCATATATAATAAAAGTTGGGTTTAGACACCGTGGTTGCACCATGTGGCTTCACCAAATTGCAGAAAATTTATTAAATTTTTAGATTTTTAAAGAACTAAAAAGAAATAGTATACTACCAGGACTCTAATTCATTTTTATAATTAAATAAAATTATATTAACATTATTTTTTTATTTGTTAGGATATATTTCTTAAATTAAGAGATAATATTTGACATACAAAAATTTAATTTAGATAATATTTATCATCTAATTAACATTATTTTTTTATTTGTTAGGATATATTTCTTAAATTAGGGGATAATATTTAACATACAAAAATTTAATTTAGATAATATTTATCATCTAAATTTTTAAAATTTTAATATTATTAAATTAATATTATTTTATCAGGATATCAAGCTACAAAACTTGATTATCAAGGGATAAGCACAATCCAAATTCTTCAAGAGATAATTATTATAAATATATCCCAAGAAACAATATATATCTCCAATAATTTGATAATCTCTATCTATTCCAAAAAACAGTATATATCTCCATTAATTTGATAATTTCTATGTTGATGACATTTATATATATATATATATATATATATATCAAAATTCCTTATAGCTATCAACCATGTTCTTTTTCTCTCTTTTAAAAAAAAAAAAAAAAAAAAACCACAGAAGCAGAGAAAAGCTCCAACATTAATGGGGAGGAGAAAACCCAGACAGTTCCACTTCTCAAGCTTTTCTCATTTGCAGATTCCACTGATGTTGCATTGATGATTGTTGGCACCATTGGAGCCATTGCAAGTGGGTTAGGCATGCCCCTTATGACAATATTGTTTGGCCAAATGATCAATAGCTTTGGCAACAACTAGAGTAGCAACACAAACATTGTTAGTATAATTTTCAAGGTAAATAGACAATACACAAGCTAAGAAAATAAGGTTTACTTCAATCTTTATGAATGGAAAGATTGACTTAAACTTCTGATTTTATTTTTCATTACTTTCCTGAGAGATTAAACTTCGATTTTCCCATTTTATAGCATGTGTAGGAATGCATTTGAATCCTTGATCATTCTTTTATATTTTTAGAATTAATGATTAAATAAGGTTAGAATTAATAGATTAATTTTAACAATTTTCTTATTTGATTTTTCATGTTACATCAAATTATCAAGATGGTCTACATGTGTATTCTTGAATTATCAACTTTAATTTAATTTATAATATTATCAAGATTATATTAATTTTAGATTTATCAATTGTTTAGTACTTTTTTTTATTATAAATAATTATCAATTTAAAATTCAATTTGGAATTATCAATTTAATATAGTTTTGGGAAGAAATCTTACCCCTTATTTTAGTAAGATAATTATTTACACTTAATAATTTTTTTTCTTTTATCTTTATTGAATTTATTAAAATATATAATTATTTATACATTTATTTTATAAGCTTTTTCATAAAACCGTGCAACGCACGGGCCTATAACTAGTTATATATAATAAAAGTTGGGCTTAGACGCCGTAGTTGCGCCACGTGCCTTCACTAAATTGCAGAAATTTTAATAAATTTTTAGATTTTAAGAATAGATATATATACATATTTTTTGGATAAATATGACAAATCAAGTAACGAAAGAATGTAACATTTAATTTACAACTATAACAGTTGTGTCTATCTAAAATGTTATCAACAAACCTTAAAATCAAAAAATAAATATATATATTTTTTGTCCTTATATTTTTCTCCTATAATTTATAAGTTGATAAAAATTTTAATTTGATTACAATTCAAATTCTTCATATAATCCTTTTATTATTAATTTATCTATAATTTCAAAAAAAAAAAAATTAGAGTATATGTAGAGTAGTTAAACTAAAGTAGTTAAAGTGAAAGAATTGATGAAATTTTTTTTCCTACGTTTCTTTAAAAAACGTAAAAGGAAAAAAAAAAATGATGATAGAATTTGCTTTTTTTTTTCCTATGTTTTTTTTTTTTTTTGGTGGATAAATTTGCATTTTATGTCATCTTTTTCCTAATAATAAAGTAAAAAAAAAAAAAAAGTATTTGAGTTTCACCTAAACTACTTCTTTTTGTTCATATCTTCTTCACAACTTAAAATTCTGACTATATATACACACAGTTTTTTTGGTGTTTCATTATTTCTACTACGTACTTTACAATTATTTGCTATATCCTTCCTTTCTCCTCTCTGCCCTTCTTACAACTTTGCAAGTAATTTTTTTTTCTTTTTTTCATCAAATTGAATAGATTTTGTGTATTTGTTGCCTTTTTATTATATATAATATGATTTTTATCAACAAGTTTTATAGATAGGTCGAAATTCTATGTTTGATCACACCTTTTAGTGTTTTTTTTTTAGAAGTCAATATAGCAAGCAATATTTTTGTATTTTTTAATTTCTTATTACATGATTATTTGTTGTTGACATCAATATTTTATTATGGATTTAATTTGTTATGGCTTTTGTTTGGTGTTTTGTTCCATGTAATCTATATTCTTTAATTAAAAGCAAAATTTGTTGTCAAACATGAAATTGGATACGAAAGAATCCATCCGTTCAAATTTCTATGTAAGTCTATCTTTACTTAACTCTATTTTTTTTTAAGTTCAAAATTTTGGATATTTTTTCATTAATGAATTGAAATTTTGGCTTAATTTTGTTTTCAACTGTTTCAATCATTGAATTCATTATTTTTTCCATGTATAATATTAATATCTGGGTTTTTTTTTATGATAAAAAAAAATAATATATGTGTTCTTAAAGGCTAAAACATAATACAATTACAAACATTACTTTAACTTAGAGTGTTATATTTATTGATTAGTAAGTTAGAATGTTACATTAAGTTAGAGTATTATATTTTTATTTATTATTAATTCAGTTTAGGGTTGATATAACTTATAACCATTTGAATGAAATCAACACTAAAACAAATGACTTAAATATCAAAATAAGAAATAAAAATTAAATTTCATTTAAGTGTACAAGTACAATTTATTTTTTAATCTTAAATTTTGAATTAATTCTTTTTTCATTTTATTTGTTATTAAATGTAATTATATTATCAAAATATTTTTTATTAAGCCGTGCATCACACGGGCATAATACTAGTAAAGCAATAAAGTTGTGAGTTGAGGCCAAAAATCTTGTGACACTACCACACACACACACACACATACTTATTGTTTTGAGAATACATATACTAACTTGTTGTAAGCTAACATTTACTTGATAGTATTTGCATGGGAGTTTAGTATTTACATCCAGGCTTATACCAACAGAAGAAAAGAGAAAAAGCCCATTGTATGGTAGAAATTGGAGAAAGGTTCTTACTGTGGTAGAAGAAATTCCATAACATAATTTTTTATATTTGTTTAACTTGTTGATAATGTCATAAAATTCAATTCACTTATTTTAAAATGAATTAATAAAATTTATAAATTCCTTAATATAATTAGAAAAATTCTACAAAATTTAAATCCATTTTTTAAACAAGTTATTGAAGTATATAAAGAGGAAGGGCATTTTCTATCAAAGAGCTAAAAGAGGTCCACTGCCATCTAAGGCAACTTCTTATCGATCGGATACAAACAAAAACAACAAAAGAGAATGAGAGAGCCGTTGGGATGTGTGATGCAATTTTACAAAACTACCACACGCCCCAATAAACTAATTTCTTTTTTCTTTTTTTTTTTTTTTTTTTATCCCAATTCCAACTTTTACCATTTTTTTTCTTTCTAAAAGGTAATTTTCATTCTTTTTTTTTATTGATGCATTTTTCAATCACAAAATTACCTAGGGGTGTGATCCGATTTATATACAAAATTATTTCACCAAAAAAAAAATACCCAAATCATCACATCCTTAGGTATTTTTGTCATTAAAAATCAAGCGACCTCGAATTATTAAAAATGAAAATTATTACCTTGTAGGGAAAAAAAGAAGAAGAGAAATTACACTTGACACACATGTGATTAGGCAAGTTTTGATAGTCTTTCCTCTTAATCAATTTCAAAAAGTAATTTTCATCACTCTATTTTTACAAATATATAATTTTATCTTTTTTTTTATTTTATGTTTTTGATTGATATTATTCTTTTATGAAATGGTCATATTCTTCTAACTATTTTTATTATGTATTATATTTTTCTAATTTCTTTTGGTACTGTGGGTGAGAAAGCCCAACACCATATGTTGGGCCTGAGGCCCAGTTTAAATACGACTCTCTGTCCGAAGAGGTTGAAAGTATCAATGCTTTGCCATCCTGGTGGAAGTGCAACGCATAAGGGACAAACGCTCCGTCCGAAGACAACCTGGTTGGGCCGAAGGGACCCCACCCAACGGAGCTGCCCAGAACTTGATCGAGTAGATATGCTGAAGATCTCCCTGCCAGGACTGAGCTTCGGGCATGTCTAACTGCGTAGCTATCATGAAATATATTATCAATAAAGCTGCCACCGCCACATTTAATGCACTGCAGCAACTTTCCTGGCCGCATTTATGTGGAGAAGACACCTGAACAGTGTATCTTCACCCTCCACCACTCACTGTAAGTTAAAGCAAACGGCTGATGTGACTAGTACTCAAGTGGGCGCCTAGATGGAGGACAAGTGTGCAGTGAAGATGGGAAAAGGGTGTATATATAAGGGAAGCAAGTCTCACAGAGTAGGGGGGAGAAAAAATTGTATTCACTAAGTCTTTAAATAGTAAGCCTCTTCGGACTAAAGGGAATTTTCTCGTTGAATGCCTGACTCAATCCTTTTTTCTTTCATTATTGGTTTTGTTTATCTGGACCGTTGCTAAACCCACCACTAGCCCAGTTGTTTAACCCATTCTCTACAAATTTATTGTTGGGAATTTGTTGGGCTCACTATACAGAGAGTCGGTGCCTGGCCCAACAAATTTGGACCCTACAATTGGCGCCGTCTGTGGGAAACAGCTTGAGCAAAGGTGGAAGCAACACCTCAAAAGATGGCTGAACCAAGGCAACGACCAGTTGAGTCCAGGTCATCTAAGCACACCGATCCATTTCTTCATTTGGAACGTAGGCAGGACCGTGAGGGAAGTGTATACACCACACGCGACGATCAAAACCAGTCACATGGAGAGAGTCACATGTCCCATGCAGAGAAAAACAAAGACATGCAGAAGGAAATCGATAGGCTAAAGAGGGAGTTACGCCATGCGAAGAGGAAACGCAGTCCCTCGTACTCCCAGGAAGATTCTGACGACGAACGGGATGTCAGCTACAGACAGAAACATCGAACGCCGGTCAGCGAACCTCTCGCCTATGAGGAAATGCGTCATGACGAGAGGAACCCTCAAAACCCCTTACCAAGGGGCGCAGGGAACGATGCTATGAGTAAAGCTCTGGATCAGATTTCCAGATCCCCCTTTACCCGTAACATCGAGAATGCTAAACTCCCTCGACGTTTCCACCAGCCCACATTCACCATCTATAATGGCCGGACCGATCCAGTAGAACATGTGAGCCATTTTAACCAGCGAATGGCAGTCCACTCCAGGGACGAGGCCCTCATGTGCAAAGTTTTCCCATCGAGTTTGGGACCAATAGCCATGAGGTGGTTCGATAGTCTGAAATCAAACACTGTTAGCTCTTTCCAAGAACTAACTCAGGCTTTTGGATCCCGTTTCGTCACCTGCCGAAGGGTACCTCAATCCATGGCATCTTTGCTGTCCGTTATCATGAAAGGGGGTGAGACGTTGAAGTCGTATTCGGACAGGTTCTGGGAAACGTATAACGAAGTGGAGGAGGATTGTGAATCGGTGGCTATCAGCTCTTTCAAACTGGGACTCCCCACTGAACATCCCCTGAGAACTTCTTTGACGCGCAAGCCTGCTACCAGTATACGCCAGCTGATGGACAGGATCGATAAGTACAAAAGAGTTGAGGAAGATCAGCAGCAAAGTAAGGGCAAGGAGAAGGTTATCCCTCAGGAGGGGAGGGATTTCAGGTCGGACAGACAGAACCACAACAGGCCGAAGAAGGACTGGGCCGGATAAAGCACAGCGAACTTCCAGGCGGTCAATGCAGTTTTTCGCGAACCAGTACACCAAGTCCTAGACAAAATAAAAAACGAACCATTCTTCAAAAGGCCGAACAAGATGGTAGGAAACCCTGAAAGGCGCAACCACAATCTTTACTGTCAGTATCACCTGGACCATGGGCATACTACTGAGGATTGCAGGAGCCTGTGGGATCATTTGGATCAGCTGGTCAACGAAGGCAGGTTAAAGCACCTCCTGCATCACTCATATGGTCAGGGAAATCAAACAAGCACGGGGCCCAGGAGGGGTGATTCTGTAAAACCTCCTTTGGGAACAATCAATGTTATTTTTGCCGCACCAGGAAGGACGGGGTCTCGCCCATCCAGGGTATTGTCAGTTACTCGGGTGCCTTCGGAGAAGGTTAACAGAGAGCCGAAGAGGCCTAGGACAGACGTCCCAGTTTTGGGCTTTTCGGAAGAAGACAAAATAGGAACTACACAGCCACATGATGATGCCCTGGTAGTCACTCTGAGAATAGGCGGATACGACGTGAGGAGGGTGATGGTGGACCAGGGCAGCGTAGCAGAGATAATGTACCCAGACCTATACAAGGGGCTGAACTTGTCCCCCGAAGACTTGACTCCGTACAGCTCCCCTTTAGTTAGTTTTGATGGCAAAGTGATCACTCCGAAGGGACAGATCAGACTGCCTGTGCAAACCGGTCCTGAGACTGTTGAGGTAGATTTCATAGTGGTGGACGCCTACTCACCCTACACTGCCATAGTAGGCAGACCTTGGCTTCAGACCCTTGGGGCTGTATCCTCCACACTGCATCAGAAGATTAAGTACCCCTCCGAAGGGATGGTCGAAGAGATCCGAGGGGATCAGGCTATGTCTAGGCAATGTCTGGTGGCGGCCATCCAGCACGAGCAGCATGCTGAGCCCTCAAATTGTAGCAAGGAGAGTTTATAGCAATTAAGACCGTCGGCGCCGGACACCAAAGTCTCGGCCGGAGAAGCAGAGTGCGAAAGCTTATCAAAGATAGTTGTTGATAACGATCCAGAGAAGTTTTTTCAAGTCGGATCTATGCTGCCTCCTCAGGAGAAGGGAGAATTGATAGAATTCCTCAAGGGAAACGTCGATGTATTTGCATGGGACCCTGCGGAAGCCCCAGGGGTAAGCCCAGACTTCATTTGTCACCATCTAAACGTAGATCCCACCATAGTCCCTAAGAAACAACCGCTCCGACGACCATCGAAGGAACACGCAGATGCAGTCAGGGAGGAAGTGACGAGGCTCAAGTAGGCAGGGGCCATTAAGGAAATTTTTTACCCTGAGTGGCTGGCTAACACAATGGTGGTAAAAAAGAAAAGTGGGAAATGGCGGGTGTGTGTGGACTTCACTGATCTCAATAGAGCATGTCCGAAGGACCCGTTTCCCATGCCGAAGATAAACCAACTAGTTGACGCCACCGTTGGGCATCCTCGGATGAGTTTCTTAGACGCATTTCAAGGTTATCATCAGATACCACTAGCTCTCGCCGATCAGAACAAAACGGCCTTCGTAACTCCTGTAGGGAATTACCACTATAAGGTAATGCCATTCGGCTTGAAGAATGCCGGGGCTACCTATCAGAGAATGATGACTAGAATGTTTGAGTCACAGTTGGGCAAAAGCATGGAAGTCTATATTGACGACATGGTGGTTAAAAGCAAGGTTATTGCGAAACACATTGCGGATCTTAGAGAGGTTTTCGAAATCCTGAGGGGACACAGGTTGCGCCTAAATGCATCCAAATGTTCGTTTGGTGTGGGATCAGGCAAATTCCTGGGGTATATGGTCACTCACAGGGAAATCGAGGTTAACCCCGATCAGATAAAGGCCATCAACGACTTGCGAGCTCCTCGGAACCCCAAGGAAATCCAGAAGCTGACTGGGATGACCGCTGCCCTTAATAGGTTCATCTCTAGATCAGCAGACAAGTGTAAGCCTTTTTTCTCGTTAATCAATAAGTGGAAGGATTTTAAATGGACGGAGGAATGCGCTATTGCTTTCCAGCAACTTAAGGACTACCTGGCCAGACCTCCCATCATGTCCAGGCCCGAGCCAGATGAAGTCTTGTTTGCCTACATTGCTGTGGCTCCTAGTGCTGTAAGCTTGGTGCTGATCCGAACAGACTGTGGTGTGCAAAAACCAGTTTATTATGTGAGCAAGTCGCTGCAAGAAGCTGAAATTCGCTATTTGCCACTAGAGAAGGCCATCCTGGCTGTTGTGTTGGGCACTAAGAAGCTGCCCCACTAATTCCAAGCTCACACTGTCATAGTCCTTACCCAGCTCCCACTTAGAGCAATACCCGAAGTGCGGACTACACAGGAAGAATTGCCAAATGGGGGACGATGCTTGGGGCTTTTGATATCAAGTACATGCCCCGCACGTCGGTGAAGAGCCAGGTCCTTGCGGACTTGGTCGCAGAATTCACAGAGCCCCCTTTGGAGGAAGTAACCCCAACGCTGGCCGCTGAGAGCAGGACCGTTAGCATGGTCTCCTCCCGGAGCCCCTCGCCCTGGGAGGTGTACGTTGATGGCGCATCAAATCAAAGGGGCTCTGGAGTGGGGCTTGTGCTGATAACCCCAGAAAGAATTACCACCGAAAAGGCTTTAAGGCTGAATTTCCCAGCAACGAATAATGAGGCAGAATATGAGGCTCTACTGATGGGGATGAGGATGGTACGAAGGATGGGGGGAAAGTCGGTTGAAGTATTCTCGGACTCGAGATTAATCGTCGGCCAAGTACAGGGAGAATTCGAGGCGAAGGACGAGAGGATGCAGGGGTACTTGAGCCTAGTTAAGTCCCTGCAATCAGAGTTTGAATATTTTAACCTGCAGCACATCCAGAAGTGGCAACACACATGCAGACTCTTTAGCCACCCTCGCCACCTCTTCGACACAGGCATTGCCGAGGGTTATCCTCATTGAGGACATGCAGGAGCCTACGGAAGTAAGAAAAAAATCACTCCAAGTTCATTGCGTCAGAACCGACCCGTGCTGGATGGATCCCATCATCAAGTTCTTGAAGGATGATGTGTTGCCTGAAGAAAAAGAGGAGGCGGACAAAATACGAAGGAAAGCCACAAGGTTCTGGCTGTCCGAGGAACGGAAACTTTATAAACGTTCCTATTCGGGTCCGTACTTACTGTGCATGCACCCTGAAGCGGTTGAGTCACTACTGGAAGAATTGCATGAAGGGATATGTGGGAGCCACACGGGAGGTAGGTCCTTGGCCCACCGGGCCATCACACAGGGTTATTGGTGGCCATATATGCAAAGAGAGGCCCACGAATACGTAAAAAAGTGCGACCAATGTCAACGGTTCGCGTCGAACATACATCAGCCAGGCGGTAACCTCAATCCACTATCCAGCCCATGGCCTTTTGCTCAATGGGGCCTGGACATCGTAGGCCCTTTCCCTAAGGCAGCAGGAAACAGGAAGTACTTGCTGGTCGGAACGGACTACTTCACCAAGTGGGTAGAAGCTGAACCTCTTGCAAATATCAGGGACGTGGACGTGAAGAAGTTCATTTGGAAAAACATCGTCACCAGATTTGGAGTCCCACATACCCTCATCTCGGACAACGGGCTTCAGTTCGATAGCAAAGCTTTTAGGAGTTATTGCAGTGAGCTGGGAATTAAAAATAGATACTCCACTCCCGCCTACCCCTAGGGAAATGGGCAGGCCGAAGCTGTAAATAAAGTCATAGTTAACGGGCTAAAGAAGAGGCTGGATGATGTAAAGGGTAGATGGGTGGAAGAGCTACCCCATGTGTTGTGGGCATATAGAACTACGCCTCGCAGGTCCACTGGGGAGACCCCCTTCTCAATGGCCTATGGGGCTGAAGCTGTTATACCTCTCGAGACTGGATTCTCGACCTACAGGACCAGCTCTTTTGACCCAACCAACAACGATGGGCAACTGGAAAAGAGTTTGGATCTGATTGATGAACGAAGGGAAAACGCAATGGTTCGACTGGTGCATTACCAGCAGAAACTCAAGCAGGGCTATGACGCCAATGTGAGGCCTAGACCCCTCGAGCCTGGTGATCTAGTCCTAAGGAAGGTGGTAGGTAGTGCAAAAAATCCAGCATGGGGAAAACTAGGACCGAACTGGGAGGGTCCGTATCGCATTACTTCAAGGGCTGGCGTTGGAGCATACTTCCTGGAAGACCTGGATAACCATGTAGTGCCCCGGCCGTGGAATGTAAATAACCTCAAAAGGTACTACTATTAAAAGAATTCTTCTTTCAGTCATGATGCCATCTTGTTATGCTAAGTTTCTCACAAGTGTTTAAACTTAAATCCAATCATGCCTGTAGTCTTCGGACCAGATGATTTGGGTTAGTTAACACTCCTTTACGTACTTCTTACAAGTGTTTAAACTTAAATCCAATCATGCCTGTAGTCCTCGGACCAGATAATTTGGGTTAGTTAACACTCCTTTACGATTCTCATAAGTGTTTTAAACTTAAATCCAATCATGCCTGTAGTCCTCGGACCAGATGATTTGGGTTAGTTAACACTCCTTTATGTATTTCTTACAAGTGTTTAAACTTAAATCCAATCATGCCTGTAGTCCTCTGACCAGATGATTTGGGTTAGTTAACACTCCTTTACGTATTTCTTACAAGTGTTTAAACTTAAATCCAATCATGCCTGTAGTCCTCTGACCAGATGATTTGGGTTAGTTAACACTCCTTTATGTATTTCTTACAAGTGTTTAAACTTAAATCCAATCATGCCTGTAGTCCTCTGACCAGATGATTTGGGTTAGTTAACACTCCTTTACGTATTTCTTACAAGTGTTTAAACTTAAATCCAATCATGCCTGTAGTCCTCTGACCAGATGATTTGGGTTAGTTAACACTCCTTTACGTATTTCTTACAAGTATTTAAACTTAAATCCAATCCTGCCTGTAGTCCTCTGACCAGATGATCTGGGTTAGTTAACACTCCTTTACGTTTTTCTCAAGCGTTTAAACTTAAACCCAATCATGCCTGTAGTCCTCGGATCAGATGATTTGGGTTAGTTAACACCTTTACGTTGTTAAACTTAGAATTCAACCATGCCTACGATCCTCGGACCAGGTAATCTCATTAAATACACATTCACATTATTAACCTAATCTAATGCTTGGCGGAATATGCAGACTCTAGCTAAATTACGTCAACTGTTATTACCATAAGGCACTGTTTAGTCACGCATAGAAGAACGCCATGGCTTTGATTTATCCTTAATTATCAAACTATCATTGTTAGCCGTAATGACAACTTAACAAACACCAGAAAAGCAACAAGGAGTAAAAAGAAAAGTATTTCATTCATTAAAAGGATGATCTCGTTACAAAATAGGGAATGAAGAATCCGAGCTATTACACAAACGGAACGTCCTAAGCCTTATCTTGAGGCGCTGGGTTAGGCTTTGGCAAATCCCCCGCATCTTTGGTCTGAAGAGGTGCCTGGCTCGTCTCCGCTGGGGCTGGAAGATTCTGATCGGCGGAGGAGGCTTCCAGGGTCTCTGGGAAATCGCATATATCAGGATGATAGAAAACGCTCCCAGGCTGCCTTAAGGTAGACTCGGAAGGGACTCCAGCTGCATTGAGGCATTCACCCCATGTGATGTCACAATAGTCCCTACAGACTTTGGCAAACTCCTCGGTCAATCTTGTTTGGGTCTCTTGCACCCCCAGGTAGGCAGCCTGCTTCTCAGCCTCAACCGCTTCCTTGGCCAACTGAGCGTCCTCCTTGGCCAATTTAGCAGCGTCCCTGGCTTTTTCCAGCTCAGCACGAAGTTCCTTTACCAACTCCCTCTGTGTCTCCAGATTAATTTCTGTGGTGTAGAGCTGCTGGCGTTGGTCTTCGGCTTGCTTTTCAGCATTTTTCAGGCCAGCCTCCACATTCATCCTGGCCTTCGCCTCCTCCTTCAGCTGTTCAGAGATGCGGGTGCACTCATCTCTTGACCGGCCCAGGGCCTTCTCGACGTCCTCCCTAGATCGGGCCTCAGCCTGCACTTGGGTATCTTTCTTTTTCGCCCACTCCTTGGCCACGTAAATCTGTTGGGCGATCTGCATGGCAACCAAAGAACTTAATGTGAGTTTGTGAACACACATAAAGACTATAAAATGACACCACTTATCTCACCATGCCTAAATCCCTCTTGAGGGACAAAAAGAGCTCCTGTTCGCTGAAGCGCCGATAAGAGTCCATGTCCCTCGGAAGAAGAAGAGTCTTCTCCAACGCATCTGCTATATGCCCCACTTTCCCTCCGGCATAGTTTCGTAGGGAGGCGTCATAAGGGATGGCTGCGCCATCCAGTGTTAGCGCAGGGGACCATGTCTGAGTCCCTCGCCGCATGTTTGCGGTCAGGTTCTCTTCTCTTCTCTCAGTAGAAGATGCTCGTTTGCCCCTCGTATCGTGGGCCTTCTTCTGCTGCTTGGGGCCCTTCGGAGGGACCACTTCCCCCTCCTCGGTGTCTGTCACATCTGTCACTACCCTCTTCTTCTTCAGATCGGGCAACGGTTTTAGACCAGGATCTGTTGGGGCTGGAGGAGGGGGAGGCGGTGGAGGGAGATTGACTCTGGGCTGGGACGTACCAGTACCCTTGTCCGCGGCCTTTGGCCTCCTGTTCTTCATCAGCTGATTTAGACTCTGCATGTCTTCCTCTTCAGAGTCGTCTGGCAAAGCCAAATTCAGAAGTGGGGCAGCTGACTGCCTGTCAAGCGCCTCTTCGGCAGATAAGATTTGGACCTCTTCCGAGGTTCCCTCTTCGAACTTGAACTGGTCAATCTGCGCGTCAAGCGAAGGGGTAGAAGAGGCGACTCTTTCCTCCTCTGCGGCCGGTTCGGAGGGCACTTGCTGGACGGGCTGAATGAGCACTGGGATACCCTGCGGATTAGGATGGGGCACCGGGGCGAGGTCGAAGGGGGCTAAAAAGCTCTTCCGTGCCACGTCAATGCGGTTTATGCGGCGATCCTCGAGCGTTATTGCGTTGCCTCTCGGCTGGAGTTCGGACTTCAGAGTGTAGCCGAGGATGAGTGGAACAAACCTAAGCTGTCCGTCTTCACTCACGAAAATCTCCGACCGAAGAAGGTAGTTCAAGGCCGCAGTATTCGTGAGACTCAGCCAAGGAGTCACGTGCCTTCTATCTGTAAACATGGCGATAGAACTGTCAGAGGATTGCAATATGGCGAAAGGAAGTCCGAATAGCTAGAAGCAAAAAAGTTAGAAAAGCTCAAGGGGGAATGTCCCACCTGGCGCTCCTGGCTGGGTTGGGCAATGAATCCCATCATGCCAGGCACCCGAGACGATCAGATAATCGTCCTTCATCCCTTTGTTGGACTTGGGGAGACCGGAGAGGAGTCTGACGACATCGGATCGGGACCTGAGATAGTATCCCGCCCCTTCTTTGGTACGACATTCGTACATATGTACCACATCGTGCCAAGTTAATCCCAAGCCTAAATGGCGGTTTAGGTCATCAACTGCACCTAAAATTCTAAATGTGTTGGGTGCGCACTGGTCAGGACTAAGCCTATGGGCGGTAAGGAAACTTCTGGTGACCGGACCCATGGGAATGGTCATTCCTCTCTCCAGGAAGGCGATAATGGGGATTATCACCTCACCCACCTCTCGGTCCAGTAATAACCCCTCCGTGGAGCAATACCTCAAACCCACTTCCCGAGGGATGCGATACGTCTCCCTAAACTTCTCTATCTGGGAAGGACTGTCCACTAGGTATTCAAATCTACCTATTTTTAATAAGGTTAAAGCGAGGGAAACGCGGAACGGCGACTGAAGAAAATCTACCAATGGCTGAAGAGGCAATCTGAATAGATTTCAAAAAATCTCGAAGAAAGGAACTTACGTAGGATTGAATCGGAGAATGTTTTTCTTGGCCTCGCGGGGAGATCGTAGCGGATTCTGGAATGAGTTGAAGCGGATGACAGGAAGGGCTTTGAGAGTCTGAACGCTTGAGTTCGTTGGGGGTTCTGAAGTTCGCAAAGTGAGAAGACAATCCCCTCTGGGACTTTATATAGTGGCAGGTAAAGTGGTGGGACTTATCCCGCCCGAAATTTTGAGGAGAATCTCGTCCGTTGATTTGAAATGAGCCGCCAGATTTCAGGGACAAGACGCCGCCTGGAGCAATTAATGACGCCTCGGAAACGGCGCGACAGCAGCGGTTATAAAGAAGGCGCCTAAATTCATACGCACACACGTGTGGAGTCAAAATTCAGTGCCCTCATTTGTCAAAAGATCAAAACCTCACTTTTTCTCTTCGGACGCGAGGTAAAAAGTGAAATTTTGAGGGGCTATTGTGGGTGAGAAAGCCCAACACCATATGTTGGGCCTGAGGCCCAGTTTAAATACGACTCTCTGTCCGAAGAGGTTGAAAGTATCAATGCTTTGCCATCCTGGTGGAAGTGCAACGCATAAGGGACAAACGCTCCGTCCGAAGACAACCTGGTTGGGTCGAAGGGACCCCACCCAACGGAGCTGCCCAGAACTTGATCAAGTAGATATGCTGAAGATCTCCCTGCCAGGGCTGAGCTTCGGGCATGTCTAACTGCGTAGTTATCATGAAATATCTTATCAATAAAGCTGCCACCGCCACATTTAATGCACTGCAGCATCTTTCCTGGCCGCATTTATGTGGAGAAGACACCTGAACAGTGTATCTTCACCCTCCACCACTCACTGTAAGTTAAAGCAAACGGCTGATGTGACTAGTACTCAAGTGGGCGCCTAGATGGAGGACAAGTGTGCGGTGAAGATGGGAAAAGGGTGTATATATAAGGGAAGCAAGTCTCACAGAGTGGGGGGGAGAAAAAATTGTATTCACTAAGTCTTTAAATAGTAAGCCTCTTCGGACTAAAGGGAATTTTCTCGTTGAATGCCTGACTCAATCCTTTTTTCTTTCATTATTGGTTTTGTTTATCTGGACCGTTGCTAAACCCACCACTAGCCCAGTTGTTTAACCCATTCTCTACAAATTTATTGTTGGGAATTTGTTGGGCTCACTATACAGAGAGTCGGTGCCTGGCCCAACAAATTTGGACCCTACAGGTACAATTAAAAATTTTAAGTTTCAAAGTTGTTATTCAAATTCTCATTCTCTTAAGGAGATTATTATTGTAACCAAAACTTATCATATAATTACAATTGATATAACTCAAATAATTAATAGTACTCTCAACCTAGACTCGTATTTTGCCATTCTGTTGTAGGTACACTGAATTGGACCGAAATGATCTGAAATGGACTAAATAGACTGAATGGACCAATATAGACCGAATGGACCAATGTGGACCGATAGATCAACGTGGACTGAATCGACTGAATAGGCCAAATTGGACCAAACTAGAATGAATTGACCAAATTGGGTTGAAATTGACCGAATAGACTGAATTGGGCTAAATTGATCGAAGTAGACCAAATGGACCCAATTAAACTGAAGTGGACCGAAGTATATCGAATTGGACCAAAATTGACCGAAGTGAACGGAAGTAGACCGAACCAGACCAAATCGATGAAATTGATCGAAATAGACCGAATGTCGATCTGTTCTTAGCATAGCCAAGATTGTATTTTGATATAAACTCAAATTATTACTTCCAAAATAATCAAGTATTAACTCAAACAAAATCAAACCAACCAAAACTAAGAGAGAGAGAGAGAGAGAGATAATAGTCTTTGTAATGGGGAGCTAACAAATATCACCAAAATGTATGAACCCAAAATAGAGTTTTAAAAATCATAATGATTCATCAATATAAAGTAGAGTTGCAAGAAAGAATAAAAAATGAAGAGAGAGAGAGAGAATAACCACTTTTCAAGAGAGAATGCGAGAGAGAATAATAAAAAATTTATAGGAAATAATATAAGAATAAAAAAAATTGTAATAATCACCAAATTATCCAAGTCATGTTAGTTCATTGTTTAAAACATACTTTGGTTCCCATGGCCAATTCGGAACGGCCTCCAAAAAGGAATTTAGAACTTTGGTTGCTAGAACACCATCACATAGCCGCCTAGTGCCAGGCAGCTATGTGAAGGTGTTCCAGCAACACCTTCACTTGTTTCCTTATATTCCTATAAATAAACCCACCTCATTTTAGCAATTTCATGCACAAAAATCCCAAAAATTCTTCTATTTATCTCTCTCTTTCTCTTATGAATTTCTTTAGGAATAGTTTTTCTCCATTTTTCTTTATAAAATCTCTCCCCAAGCAAAAATTTCAGTCCTCTTTTCCACCATTTTTACACCTCCAAAACCTATAGCAAATGGGTAAATTTGTAAGAAATGGGCTAGCCCCAATAAGTTGATTTCATTTTTTTTTAATCCCAAATCCAACTTTTACAAATTTATTTATTTATTTATTTTTTTACTGAAAGGTAATTTTCATTTTTTTTAGATCGCTGCATTTTTCAACCACAAAATTACTTAGGGGTGTGATGCGATTTATATACAAAATTATTTCATCGAAAAGTGCACAAATTATCACATCCTTAGATATTTTTGTCATTAAAAATCTAGCAACCTCGGATTATAAAAAATGAAAATTATTACCTTGTAGGGAAAAAAATGGGAAATTAGACTTAACCCACATGTGATTAAGCAGGTTTTGATAGTCCTTCCTCTTCTTAAATTTTTATTTTATTTATTTTTATTTTTACGAAAAGTCTAAAATTTTATTTATTAAGAAGACTGTTAGAAATATATTAGCCCATTAGAATAGGCGCAAGTCTAATTCTACTTTATGTGCAAGCCAAGTCTCCTACTTGTACTAGAAGTTTATTGGTCTAGAGTTCAGTCTACTATATATACACATGTTATGGTTCATTGTAACACATGATTTGTACTACACTATAATATATTATTGATGTAGCCTTTTAAGTTTTCCTTCGTAGATGTAGACCGTTAGACTGAACCACGTAATTCTCGTGTGTTATTGTGTTCTATATTTTATGCTTTCGCTTCCGCATCCATACTAGCATATTCAACATGATATATCAATGCTAATATTTAACATAGTATCAGAGTCATCTTCTTGTGGCCATTGTTTTCTGTCCTTGCGGTATATTTAAGAGCAATCTTTGTCTTCCTTGGTGTTTTTTCACTGCGTTCATCTTCTTTGGCTTCCTACTGCTGCTGTCAAAACTCTCCGGTATAGTCATGCTACCGTTAGAAGTCGCAGCAACACTGCAAGATCATTGCCTTCCTCAAACTACCGTCACAGAGCCAAACTTCATTCAAAAGATCTTTTCAACCTTATCAAATCTCAAGATTTCATCAAGCTTCCATCTTGAGTTTGAGAGGGGGTGTTAGAAATATATTAGCCCATTAGAATAGGCGCAAGTCTAATTCTACTTTATGTGCAAGCCAAGTCTCCTACTTGTACTAGAAGTCTATTGGTTTAGGGTTTAGTCTACTATATATACACATGTTATGGTTTATTGTAACACAGGATTTGTACTACACTATAATATATTATTGATGTAGCCCTTTAGGGTTTCCTCCGTGGATGTAGACCGTTAGGTTGAACCACGGAATTCTCGTGTGTTATTGTGTTCTATATTTTATGCTTTCGCTTCCGCATCCATGCTAGCATATTTAACATGATATATCAATGCTAATATTTAACAGGCTAGCCCCAATAAGTTGATTTCATTTTTTTTTTTATCCCAAATCCAACTTTTACAAATTTATTTATTTATTTATTTATTTACTGAAAGGTAATTTTCATTTTTTTTAGATCGTTGCATTTTTTCAACCACAAAATTACTTAGGGGTGTGATGCGATTTATATACAAAATTATTTCATCGAAAAGTGCACAAATTATCACATCCTTAGATATTTTTGTCATTAAAAATCTAGCAACCTCGGATTATAAAAAATGAAAATTATTACCTTGTAGGGAAAAAAATGGGAAATTAGACTTAACCCACATGTGATTAAGCAGGTTTTGATAGTCCTTCCTCTTCTTAAATTTTTATTTTATTTATTTTTATTTTTCGAAAAGTCAAAAATTTTATTTATTAAGAAGACAATATAGAAACATCATGGATGAGAGCTTGTTCCAAGAAACAAGGACACTCCTCTATCCAAGTAGAGAAATCAGCCAAGCCAAAAGCTTGTTTAGTTAACAAATGAGCAGACTTATTGCCTTGTCGTCTCACATGAAAGAACACTACATTCCTAAATTCATGACATTCTGCTAGCATCCCATAAATCAATGGGGAAACAGAGGAAGAGGCATGTGACCATTCCTTGAGGGCTTGAACAATAACCAATGAAATCTCCTTCTAGTACAAAGTCTCTGATTCCCATTTCTTAGCAAAAATGATCCCAACTTCGTATGCTTTTGCTTCAGCCTCAATAGTTCCCAATGAAGCATGAATCTTCTTACTCAAACCTAAAATAAAATTCCCCACATGATCACAAAGTATAACCCCAACACCAGCATTATTTTAAGCCTAAAATATTACAGTATCCACATTGATTTTGTATGATAGAGAGGTAGGTGGAGTCCAATTATTTTCCAGCCAAGGATATTGTTTAAGTGGGATGGAATTTGCAGCCCGATACTCTTCCAGATAGCACTTACACCAATTAAGTAACTGCAGACTAGATTTCCTTTCCTTTCCATAAAGAACATCATTCCTATTTATCCTTAAAGCCCAAGCAATTTTAACAGCAAGACTAGTTTCCTCCATACCCCACTGAGATTCCATCAAAATATTCCATAGAAAATCAAAGAAACTCTGCATAGAATGTGATGTCATTGGGTTACAAAGAGATGAACAGTCCCAGGTTTCTTGAGCTTTTGGACACACCCAAAACAAATGCAAAAATGACTCAGGTAACTCACCACATTCATCACATGCACTATCAATCAATACCTTTCTTCGAACCAAATTTTCCTTAGTTGGCAAAATGTCTCGGGTAGCCCTTCAAGCAAAATGTCTAATTTTGTAAGGGATTTGAATTGACCACAATTTCTTCCAGAACCAACGCAAATTATTTTCATTAGAACAAGAGCATGACTCCTTGTCAAATTCTAATTCTAAAGCCACCTTATAAGCACTTC
Organism: Quercus glauca; assembly: GCA_023736055.1. Taxonomy (NCBI): domain Eukaryota; kingdom Viridiplantae; phylum Streptophyta; class Magnoliopsida; order Fagales; family Fagaceae; genus Quercus; species Quercus glauca. The sequence continues at coordinate 29,628,323 of CM043315.1, forward strand.
TTACTGAGAAAAAACTATTGGAAGTTTCTGCCCATACCTATTTGTCATCTGGTAATTTAACACTCAATGGAATTCTTGCAATTTCCTCAGCTTCAAATGGTTGAAATGTTCTTTGTATTAGCATCTGATTCTAGCACATGTTTTCAATATCAATAAAATCACAGACTGTAGTGTCTAATGGAGATATACCTCTTGGTGAAATTACTTTATGTGACGTAGAGCCAGACACCCATTTATCTATCCAAACCTGGATTTTCCTACCATTTCCCACACGCCAACAAATCCCTCTTTGTAAAATTCTTTGAGCGACCATTAAATTCCTCCAAACATATGATGGTTTCTTCCCCAAAGATGCATTCACAAAGTCACAGTTTGGAAAATATTTGGCCTTAAAAACCTGATAAACAAGGGAATTCTACCCCATTTGAAGTCGCCAACCTTATTTTGCTAAGAGCACCAAATTAAACTACTTCAATTACTTGAACCCCATTCTCGCACATGACTTAGGAACACACATTTTATCCTAACCCAACCAAGCCATTTTTCTTTCATCCTTTCTGTTTCCCCACCAAAAATTTCTTTTCATAGAAGTCAATTCATCACATAGGGAGTCAGGAATTTTAAAACAACTCATAATGTAAGTTGGAATAGCTTGAGCAACTGCTAATCAAAACGTCCTTTCCAGCCTTAGAAGGAAACTTTTCTTTCCAACTAGCCAACTTTTCTTTTATACCATTAAAGGTATTCTTTTTATTTCTACCAACCAAAGTAGGAAGACCTAAATATTTCTCACGTTGACAAACAATATGGGCACCAAATCTGTTCTTAATTTCCTCTTTAATTTCATCTTCAGTATTTTGACTAAAGAAGAGTGAAGTTTTAGCCCTATTCAACTGTTGACCCGAAGCCTCTTCATACACTTTAAAAACACGTTGCGGTGAGTCATGTTCTTCCAAACTGGCTTTACAAAATATAAGACTGTCATCTGCAAAAAATAAATAAGAAATATTAGGACCACTATGACAAGCAGCAACACCATGCATATTACCACACTGCACTGATTTTTTAATTAAGGCAAATAGACCCTCAGCACAAATTAGAAATAAATCAGGGACAAAGGATCTCCTTGACGTAAGCCCCTTGAGGGAACAATACAACCACAAAAGTTTCCATTAATATGAACAGAATAAGTAACAGAAGAGATACACTGCATCATAAGACCCCGCCACCTAGAGCTAAAACCCAGCTTCTCCATAATTTTATCCAAGAAAATTCATTCCACCCTGTCATAAGCCTTGCTCATGTCTAGCTTCAGCGCCATGTCCCCAATTTTGCCACTCTTTTTTTGGATGACGTGGTGCATCGTTTCAAAAGCTACCAAGACATTATTAGTTATTAATCTACCATGAACAAAAGCATTCTGACTATTTCTAATAATTTTTGGCAAAATCTTTTTCAACCTATTAGCTAGAGTTTTGGAAGCAAGTTACTGGACAACATTACAAAGGCTTATAGGTCGATAGTCAGTAACACGCTCTAGGTTTTTTATTTTCAGGACCAAAACAATTTGGGTATCATTAAATTTAGGTGGACAAATACCAAAATTCAGAAAATCCAACATTGTTTTAGTAACCACCCTCCCAACAGTAGACAAAAATACTGGAAAATAAAGGAGGCATCCTGTCTGGGCTTGGTGCTTTTAAAGTATACATTTGTTTAAGGGTTTTACATACCTTAGTAAAATCCGTGGGATTAGAAGAATGGAACAATTCAAAATAGTATTTGACCACCACCTTCTCTATTTCTTTCTGATCCTTTACCCATCTATCATACGGTTCCATAATTCACTCAATATAATTTTTTTGGAACCATGTGCATGCTTTAGAATGGAAAAAGCCTATGTTTTTATCACCTGACTGAATCCAACTTAATCTAGATCTCTGGTGCCACATTGCTTCTACCTTATCTCTCTAGTAAATAAATTCCACCCTAGTCTCCCTCATAGAAGCAATAACTTTAGGCGTGACACTCTGAAGTTCCAACCATTCTAAACGTTTTTGAAGTCTAGTCAAATTATTCCCCACGTGACCAAACATAGATTTATTCCACATCTCTAATTTTATGCTACAGTTATCCAAACACTTCACCTTAGGAAAATTTGAACCCGTGGTTGAAGCTTCCTCCCAAGCCAAATTAACAATCTCTTCACAACTAGAATCCTTCAGCCATATAGCTTCAAAACGAAAAGTCTTGCCATAACGTTTAACCTTTTTTCTCTCCTTAAGCTATAAGACTAGAGGGCAGTGGTCTGAAACAAACGATGTATGGTGAAAGATTTTTGTTGAGGGAAATCTATCTAACCAATCCACTGTTGCAAATCCTTTATCAAGCCTTTCCCAGATTTGAAACCCATCCCTCTATTGATAAAGCCAAGAAAATCTACGTCCAACAAAACCCAAATCTCTAAGACCACACCAATTAACAATGTCAACAAAGTTTTGCATCTGCTGTGCTGACCGTGATTGGTTTATTGTGATTTAGCTTTGAAAAGTTGTTATGGAACTTTTGAGATACCACAAATTGCTATTTATATATTACCAAAAGTTTCATATTTAAGCAATTAAGATATTGTTGAAAGCATGAACTTAACTGTTACTGGAATTTTATGTCTAATTATGGTTCTTGAGATTAATTAGAATAGGAAAATGAGTTGATATGAATAATTGAGCATTACCTTGTTAGCGCAAGGTTGGCGAAACTTTAGTTTTAGACATGTGAAGTTAAACTTGATGCTAGCGACCCTTATAACATTTTTAGTATTTTGGTTCCAAAGTTATCAGATGTTTTATCTTAATGCCTCTTGAAAGGGGATGTGCAAAGTGCAAAGTGCAAAGTGCAACGCACAAAGTGCAAAATATATACTATGATAAATAGCAACGGCAAACAAATGTACCTCATTTTTGTTGCTTCATCTCATTTCAGTTTTCTTGCTACATTTTTTCTTCCTTAGGATTAGCTTTTGCGGTATTAATTTACTCCAATTATATAGTGGAAAATTTTACTTTATATAATTCCAATTGATGTACCACAATTTTTCACTGATTTTAGTTTCCTCAAGCTTGTGATGTATTATGTGTCATATTATAATTTTGTTCTTTATTATATAATCAAATTAATGAATTATTTAATGGTGCAATTTCTAAGCACTTCAATGCTCAAATGATTCTATTTATAATTTGTGTTATAAATGAATTCTAAATCTTATCTTAATTGTTAATCTTTATAATGGCTAGTACAAGCCTTGCACGTGTATCTCAAACTAGTATTTTTTTAATGGTGGTTGACTCTTTCTATTAGCTTAATAAACAATGTAAATATAATTGAAAAGTTGGTATAAGCTATAAAATCAAATAAAAAAAAAAATTCGTGGGATGATTCACGAAGTTGGAATAAGTCCATGGAGTAAGGAGTTATTATTGAAAGATCTAAAGCTGGAAAGAAATGTATAAGGGAAAAGCAGGTCCCCTTAACTAAGACCTCTGCTCATTTTTATATAACTCTTAGGGTGTGTTTGGTAGATTGAATTTTAGGGCGGATAGAAAAAAAAAAGGAGAAAAAATGAGGGAAAACTTTTTGGAGGGTGTTTGGTTGGGAGGGGGAGAGGGGAAAATGATAGTGAGGTTCGGGTGTTTTCTCCCCAATCCCACCAAAAAATTTTCTCTCCAAAATGGGAAGAAAACTTGAAGGGGAAAATCTGATGGCTGAATGACTAGAATGCTCATATGCAACTTGCACATGGGCTTGTACATTGCACTTTTCATTATTATTATTATTATTTTTTATAATTCTGATCGTAATAAATGTTTACCTTTTGTTCTCATTCTTTTTTTTTTTCTTTTGCTTTCCAATAGACGTTGCCTCTTCCTTTTTTTTTTCTTGAGCTGTGAGCGTGATAGTGTTTGTTTGTTTTGGTTTATACGTGATTATTTTTTTCAGGACATGATTTTTAATAAATTTGGGTGATTGTATTTTTTTTGGTTGTTTGTCAATTTTTGTTTTAATTGGGCATTATTTTTTAACAAGTGTATATGAGTAAATTTATACAAACTCATTTTTTCCAACTCTCTACTTTTTCACTCCCAACCAAACAAAAAGGTGGGAAATTAAAATCTTTTATATCCCCCCACTTTTCCACCCCTCCAACCAAACGAACCCTTAGGTTTCTGGAACTCTCCTTCTCTCTCTCCCTCTCCTATTCCTTTTGCCTCTCTGTGTTTAATTGTATATATCTTCAACTAAACATACCATTTTGGCTCAACAAAATGACAAAACTTGACCAAATGAAACTACTGTAAATTGTTTGGTTTAGCCATTTTGGTAACTCAACTCAATTTCTTATTTCCATCACTCAATTCTCAAAATCCATGGGCCCCACAAGAATTCAAGTGGTTTAGTTCAGCTCCCATAACTCAATTTCCATCACCCAAAACCCAAAAAACTAAGTTTGAGTGATGAAAATTGAGAACAAGTTTTGGTTGTTTTAAGATTATGGAAATTGAGTTATGGTATCATTTTTGTAATTATTAGCAAACGATGGGACCCACTTCTTTGTGTTTTCTACATCAAGTTAGACTTGCATTTACTCTCCTCCAATGACTCCATTGCCCTTTACTTGTGCTCTCTCTCCATTCACCTCCCATTCTCAGCTTTTTCTCTTTTCTTCAAACACATACCACTAATCTCTCCACACCGACCTTCCAAATCTCTAGGGCTCCTCTACAAAACACCAATCGCAGCTACACGAGCTACCATAAGCCACCACCAAGAGATGATTCTCACTCTCAGCCCTCTCTTCGTCTCAAGTCTTCCGGTTCAACCTCAGCCCCTCCCTATCTTAAGTCTCTTGGTTCAAGTCTCACCCATTGCCACCACTCATTAGTGGTGGGCCAACAGTTCATTCCTTTGTAATTGTTTGTGGGTTTGAGGATTTGGTTGATTTAGGTTTACGGGGTTTGAAAAATGGAATTTGATTTGGTGTTTCTAAAGAAAAGATTCTTGTTTTGGGTTTCGGGGTTTGTTTCAAAATGGTATTTGTGAGGATCAGTGTGTATTAGTTCAAAATTTTAGCTCTTGTGATGTGTGTGCATATGAACTATTTCTAAACTAGCTTTATCTTTTCCTGTTTCTTTTTGTTTTAGCTCCAACAATCTGCCCCCACCCTTACTGCTTGCTTGTGTGGCAGATTATCTATCTGTTTCTTAGTCTTTTTAATAAAATTGTAGATTATTAAAAAAAAGAAAAAAGAAAAAAAAAAGAACAAATTGTAGTTCCAACAATTTGTTGTTAAGCGTTTAACCTACTCATTTCCTTCTTTTTGCTTTCCTATGTTTTTTGACCTGCCTTTTTGCGGTTTGCTTGACATATTTAGAGAAAAAAAAAAATGAAAGAACGGATGGGAAGAGAGAAAATATCACGGGTGAAGGCAACAAGAGCACAATTATTGTTCGTGTGGGCTCCACCTTTTTGAGTTTGAGTTCTTAAGCTGAAAACTAAAGCAAATATTTGAGCCAAACACATTGTTGGGTAAGTCAAAAGAAAAATAGAGAATAAAAAATGAGATATGAGTTAGAGTTTTGAGTGATTGGAATTGAATTTTGAGAATTGAGTTTCGAGTGATGCTCACACCAAACACCCCTCTCTTCGTGCTCTTTTTATGTAGTTAGTAGACAATTGTACTTTTACACTACTTATTTTTCAAACAAAACAAACAAATGAAAATGAACTCATCCAAAAACTAGACAAACCATTTGATATGTATTAAGTAATATTTGAACTTAAAATAATTTATTTATGCCAACTAAATTTAATTTTTATCATTTTGTTGCATATATACTTGTACAAATCCCTATGAATCTTAGTATATTTACATCATATCATACTGAACAGTTTGACAATCACAGACAAATAGGATTAAGATAGAAACAATAGACTACATTGCCTGTGACATTAAGTATATCCCTTTATCCAGATAGAACATGAAACAATCTGACATAACTTTTTTACAATTATAGATCTAAGATGAGAAATCTGTATCAGAATCCAAGCATTCTGAAAAGTGATCTACTTCAATGCTCATGGGGATGCTTCACATGCATCAGAAAGATGCCAAATTGCAGACAACTGGAATTATCACCCTAGACCGAATAATAGGTCTTCAAGTGCTGCATAGAAGGACCCAGCAGTCAGCTCACCATCCCGAGAAGAATATCTGATGTGGTGAGATAAGAATCACCATAAAAAAATAAATTGGTATCCATCCTTGTTGCAACAACATTCCCTTCCAATGACACTCCCACAAATGCGCCTGCCATAGTTTGCAAGTTGTCAGCAGTTATCAACTTTCAGGCTACCGCAAAACATATTAGAATGGAGAAAAGTACAGAAAACAATATCTTTGAGCAACACTACCTTGCAAAAATGAATATTGCATTCCCCCCCACCCCACCCCCCTAAATATATATAATTATTTATTTATTTATTTATTTATTCTAGGCTGATCTCTGAAACTAAAGATTTTGGTATCTTCCTCTAGTCTCTTCACTATTTGCATTAATTTTAGGCTCTCAATCTTTAAAAAATCCTTACGCTTCCAATTCAATTCAAAACTTTAAGATGTTGATTACCATAAAAACAAGCAAGAAGATATAATCTTAAAAGAATCAAAGATATAAAGCAAACACAAAAAGAACAAGAATAAATTAAGTAATGCTGTTATGGTCGCATAGGAGAATACAAGATAATCCACAATCTATTGAAATTAGAACTATGATATATATCTTGCCTCCCTCACTTGAAAGAAATTGTCCTTACAGAACCATGCCTTCCCCCACCCACCCCAACACCAAATGCTAGCACAGAGACGTGTGAACATCTAAATGTTGAAATTCTACCATAAAACACTGGAATACAGGCAGATTAGTATCGACTAATGTGCTAGCATTCACTTAAGATGTTTTTCACAACAATTTCCTTTAGTTTTAAGTCCAGCACTTCATGGAGCCAATGCCCAACCTTAATCAACTGGATTAAGGCTTAGTAAAGTCACTAATTGATATGAAGCCATAAACAGGAACTATATGAGGAAGTGAATTCCAATGTTCAAGCAATTTTTCTCCATTTTCAAGAGATTGCAAAATCAACAAATAGCATATATCCTGGATTTTTTTTTTTCAGGCCTTCTACCTAAGATTGACACTAGTAGTAGTAATAACAAAAAGAAATTAACACTAGAAGTAACATGACAATTTTGTTGTTACCTGAGCACCCCATCCTAAACCAACAGAGAATATGGCCGATGAGGCAAACCATGATCCATCTGAACTTCGAGAAATGACCAAGCTTGTGCCAAGTTTGTAAGCAAGTAGAACACCAGCTTTAGCTACAGTTAAAATTGCCAGGCCTTATGCTCCTTTCAAAATTGCCAAGGGTATCGACTTGTTAGGATTCCACCTGTCAATTCCAACAAAAACTATAAAGTCAGGAAAAAAAGGGAAAACCACTTTACAAAGGACTACATATTTAGAATGTTGATGCAAAGTATGAATTTCTAAAATACCATTATAGTCCAGTTGACATGCACGTGAAAAGAAGCAAAGAGTAAACACACAACCAAAGCTCCAAAATAGAATCTATAACCTAGCAAGAACTACCTATTATAATTTTACAATTCTATCTCTTTGACATTACAAAGAAGGAAAGAGATGTTAATTTTACAAAGATAAAACAAGTTGACATGTAAAAGCAAGCTGAGATGCAAATGAAAATCACACCTGGCAACAGCTTCTCAAAGTATTGGAGGCCTTGTATATCTCATGTTCCATAAACAAACCAAGTGGAAGATTCAACCATCCTCTTGTGCAAGTCCAATCTAACACATCATGCTTTGCTACTTGCACGGCATTGCTGATGGTGTTAATAAGAACACCCTGTAATGGATCAAGCCTATCATAGCAAGCATCACAGACCCTCTGAGGATCCCTCTCCCTGAACATCCTTGTAAACACTATAATTAACACTATAATTAAAACCCATTTGATCCACTGGGCTCAAGGAGTGGTGGGGCACTAGGTATGTAAACAGAGGACAAGAAGGTATCGCCATTCTTTGCGGACCCAACAAATGAAAAATTCGAAGTGAGGAGTAGCGACTGCTGATTTGAAATGAAACTCGGAAGTTTGTTCCGGCCAGTCAAAATGGCAAATATACCATTGAGCACATTCTTCAAGTCAACCTTAGGATGATGTATACTATTATTATTATTATTATTATTATTATTATTATTATAGGGTTGCACCAAATTACGGGTGTTATCACTTGAATCATATCCTTCTCCATCAACAGCAAAATCATCATCTTAAAACGCGTGATGCGGTGGAGAAGACTTTGAGTTTGAGTCCCATAGAGAGTCAGTGTAGTCATCAACATAGTGGAATTGGGCATTATTATTATTATTATTATTATTGTCCTTTTCATCAACCTTAGAAAGTGAAGAATAAGAAACTTTGCTTGTATCAAAGTTTGCCCTGGCCCATACACACGCTTTTCCTTTTCTCCAATTAAAGCCAGCCCCACCAAGTTCTTTTAACAAAACAGAGCTCAGCAAAGGCCTAAGCAAAGCATTGAAATTTGAACATAGATGCCCCTCTCAGCAACAAAAATAAGACAATTATACAACAATTAACAATAAAACAAAGCTAGCCCATTAATTAATTAAGCCGATTATTCAGATTAGCTTGGCAACTATATTAAGTTCTTAGACTAGGATTGGAATTATAATTAAAATTTCCATAGCATTGGTGCTCACCTCAGCTACAAATATAAGACAGATACAATAATACACAAACTCCAATCAAGCAAGCCTGTTAATTCATAATAAAGCTTAATATTCAATTCAAATGAGATTGGCAATCATATTAAGGTCCTAGAACTCCTAGTATTACAATTTAGGATTTGAATATTCCCAAACAATAATTAAAAGAAAAGGAAGCTGAATTGAGGAATTACGCATAATATGAACCCCAGCAACAACAAGAACAAAGAAAGTTTGGTTTGAATTAGGGTTTTGAAAACGGTAGAGACATGTTCTATAGATTGGGGTTACCTTAATTTCAAGGAAATTAAAAATATAAAAGAAAAAATACAATACCTTATTATTAGGCTTCAAATCCAATTATGTTTAGGTTATGGCCTCCTCGACCTACAATGTTCAATGTTGAATGAATGCCCCAAACGAAGAATGAAAAGACACCAAACAAACAAGGAGGAAGGAGAAGAATTTTAAGATTTCGATTATGCTGACGTGTTGTCACAAAAAATCTCTATACTAGGCAACAACAAAAAAATGCAGTCCCCAACGTAATGTTCTAGAAGGGCCACTTGCTCCATTCTAAGCAAACAAAGCATCACAAAATCTTTAAGGTCCAAGCCAATGAGCTCTAACTTAAATGGCACACTTCTACTTCCAACAATAATGGAAAGGAGTGTGAGGTCATGATTCAAGAACAGTCGAGTGCATGCATAACTACTTACCAATCCAAAAAACAACAAAACTCTAAGGTTTCATTTGTTTTTGGCATAAACTGTTATTGTGTTTTCAGGTATTTGGTGTGTTGGAAAATTTTAGTCAACAGAAAATTATAGCAAATAGACAAAACACTTACACAATTTTTTTCTTAATAAATGGAAAACGTATACACTTTTAAAAAAAATAAACAGTTTTCTGAAAAAAAAAGACTTGCATTTATCCCTACCATCCATATCCCTACGATGACCGTTGCCATTGGCTTAGCCACTTCCCCTTGCTGCCACCCATTGGCCGCCAGTTGCTAACCATCAATGCCACCAGTTGTCACAAGGTCCACTTGATTCCAAGCAGGTCATCATTACATGCTCATTGCGAATCATTGGCTACCAGCCAACACTTGGCCTACCTAATGCCATCAATTGTTGATCATGTAGAGTCCAAGTGACCTAATAGGGGTCAAATAATTTTTCCAGACACCTAATATTCATCTCTCTATTTCAATACAATTCTAGAAATGATACCAACCAAAATTGAATAATGATTGTAACATATTTGATATCATATTAAAGATATTTTGATTACCTAGACTGAGTGAATTTTTGCATAACAACTGTAGTTTCCCTTACAAGTTGCGTAACTGAACTGGTTCCCACAAGAATGACATTTGCACACAAGTTATAATCTTCACAGTATAGAAAAGAACTGTAATTTGTAAGCAATAAGCGATAAGGGCAAGAAGCAAGCTATTTTTGTAGTAGAGGAAGATGATATTGTAGCCAATGGACCAAGGTATAGAAGGGTTCAAAATGGCTTAGAAGCTGAAGTGGAATTATTGAAGAGGCAACTACGAGCCTTGATTGAACAGTTGAGAAGAGATAGGAAGATACAACAGAAATACTACCAGCATGATATTGCTGGAAGTGAAGCTTTATATGAGGAGGATTATGAACAACCTTTTGTTCATATTCCTAGGTGGAGACGAGAAGTATGGCCACAATCCTGTAATTGTTCAACTAAAGAAGCCAAACCAGAATTGGGACAAGATTTGAGATTGAATTCCCTGAATTTGATGCCAGCTTGGATCATGAGGAGTTTGTGGATTGGCTTAGCCAAGTTGAAGAGATCTTTGCTTGTTATGATATTCCAGAATCCAAGAAAGTTAAATTGGTAGCAACAAATTTGAGAGGCAAGGCAAGATCTTGGCGGGAGCAGTCGAAGATTCAAAGATTGAGGCAAGGAAAAATCAAGATTCAAACTTGGGAGAAGCTAAAACAGAAACCCAGGAAGCAATTTTTTCTGTATAGCCACATCCAAACCCACTATAGCAACTTGCACAACTACTGGACAAATTCAGATGCAGCAAATATAGCAGTGTTGATTGAGACTCAGCAAACAAAGAGATCACAATCAGCCCTTTTCAATTCAAGAACCAGCCCAAGTGGTGGTGCTGCATCAAACTTCACTAAGCGTTGGAGGCAGCCAACCAAGAATGTTCAGATTGGGTCAAATACTGCTGGATCTAATAAAGTGTCCAAAATACCAGCCAAGAACCAGCTTGTTTTGTCAAAGGGTGAAAACCTTGGTGGTTAAAGAGATAGAAGATCTAAACTTCCTGGTTGAAGAGTTAGAAGATCAAGACTTGCTGGTAGAAGCGTTAGAAGATCAAGATTTGCTGGTTGAAGATTTAAAAGATCATGATGCGGGGCAGCGTATTTTTGATAATTACATTGAAGAATAGATTGGTGAAGAAGGGGAACTTAGTCAATATGAAGAATTGGAAAAACTTACCAAAAACAAAATTGGGGAAAAGTGAGGGGGTGGGGATGGTTTTGATAGATAACTAAAGTTAAGTGAGAGATCCTACATCGGTTATTCTTAAGAAATGAATCCAATTGAATTAAATATGTAGTAAATATAGATAAAAATTAAAGAAATATCACCACATGCATTTAAAGTTCAAATATAACGGTGTGGACAAATGTTTATGACCTGTGATTATACCTCTTGTTCTTCATAGAGTTGCACTTGATCTTTAAGCTACAAAATTAACCATAGCCATGAGACAAGCTTACCAAGACAAGTGAAAGTTTGGAAGGTGCATCTCAGCAATATGATGGGTAAACTGAAGGGCAACATGATTCCATAGGGGTGGCAAGTCAGCGAATCATTTCTTCACAGACATCTCATGAGACTTTGCATGTTTCAAAAAGGTGTTTCAATAAATTCCGCCTCTTTCCTAGATACCTCACCAGATACATTGCAACCATTTCTTTAAAAGACTGATCACATATGGAAATCATGCAATTAGAATATTATTCTATAAGAGAGACATTGAAAGATGGCAATCACCAAAGAACATATCTTTTGAACATGAATACCTTAAAAACTTTCAAAACTACAAATAAACACACAAAAGGGCAAACATGAAAATTTTGTTTTCTAACAAAAATATTTTTAAATAATTGTTAAAAAATCTTTCAAAAGCATATTAAAGTCTAGCCGCTGATACTGTCTACCTAGATAATGAAAAAAAAATTGTAAAAAAGTTGACTACCTGGCTTGATAGGTGGTAGACTTTTAACTTATAAAAGACAAAAAAAAATTAAAAAGAAACATTTATTTACACATCTTTTGCTCAAGAGGGTGGCTGGAGATAAAAGAGCTCTTAATGTGTGACACTATGAGGTAGACAAAGCAATAAAAAGCAAACATGGACAAAAAGGGCAAAGGGGCAAAACTGAAAAAGTGAAATAAGATTATAGATCTAAGAGCTGAAGAAGAAGATCGGCATGGGAGGAAGTAGAAGAAGAAGAAGATCAGCGTGAGGGGAAGAAGTTGAAGGAGATCAGTGTTAGAGGTAGTGTGTTTCAATCTTTTATTTTGGAGTAGAAAAACGGATGGGACATGCATGTGGCCATGTCCAACAAGTTTCCCGTGTCCTGTACAAAGAAAACATCAATAGAAACAACACAAGCAGACAAATTTATAAGGAAAGTGCAAACCCTTAGTGGCGCAAGCTTTGAATCCACCACATGTAGCAAACTGAAAATACACATACTCAGCTACATAGTTCAAGCAGCATTTAACTAAAAATAAATTAATAAAGTAAAATAGAAAATCAAAAACCCTAATGAACAATTGTTAAAGCTAAAGTAAATTGGAAACAATTGGTTAGGGTAGAAGCACAATCAAAACTTAGGTAACCTAAAGCAAAATGCTAAAAGGACAAAGATAAATAACAGTAAACAGTAACTCAAAATGAGATATATAACATGCACTAAGAATGGCAGGAGTTGCAAAACAGCAAATTTAAAAACTAGCATATTACCCAACACTTAGCAGACAAATGTACAAGATGAAAGTGCAAACCCTTAGTGGCACAAGCTTTGAATCCACCACATGTAGCAAACTGAAAATACACATACCCAGCTGTTCAAGAAAAATGCTTCCAAAAATAAAATAAATAAATAAAAAAATTCAACTCAGAAGAATATAAGAAAGAGAACAACAAAATCAAATCAACCTTACATAAAAGAATGCAAACGTAAAAGGATGCAAATGCAGCACCCCTGGAATTAAATAGATTATACAAAATAAAAAATAAATACACAAGCATCATTTTTTGAAAAATAAATTAATAAAGTAAAAGAGAAAATCAAAAACCCCAATGAACAATTGTTAAAGCTAAAGTAGATTGGAAACAAGTGGTTAGGGTAGAAGCACAATCAAAACTTAGGTAACCTAAAGCAAAATGCTAAAAAGATTATGATAAATAACAGTAAAGAGTGACAGGGGTTGCAAAACAACAAATGGAAAAACTAGCATATTACCCAACAAATATAAAGGTAATTCCAATTAACACTAAAAGCCAAGCTCTTCTCTACTTCCAGGTATTTGGAAACAAGGAAATTAATTAGCAAAAATCCAAGTTAACAAATTATGAAGCAAATCCAAAACATAAGTTAAATCCATATAATTCCCCAAAAGCCCAACTCATACTGGTAGAAGAGAAAGCACTATCTTGATTTTCTTTTACGACCATATTTAGGTCACACTTTTATATTACTACCCCACACCTGTAAGAGGCATTGTCAGATTAGCTATTGAAATTGATATTAAGATTGCCAACACAGAATGACCAAAAATTAAACAAGAGAAACACAAAAAAGCATAAGAATTGCAAGAGAAATTTCAAATGCTTACTCACTGAGACTGGAGTTAATAATCCGCCCAAAAAAATGGAAACTAAACCTAGGAAAAGTAACGAAAGAGCCTAATTGCAAATCAACACATGCATTTGACCACTATACGGTGGCACATTGCCTATCCTTAACAAAGCAAGCAGCCCAGCGAAATTTCGCACATTTTCTCACTAGCCAAACAGGGAAATAGAGAACCTAAATGTGCCTTTTAACCACTAATGCATGCAAGCAGAACATAACAATCAACCAAAAAAAAACTAAAAAAATACATTAAATCAAAATAATCCAACAGTAATTTTAATATAAAAAAATAAATTAATACTCAAAACCTAAATCATACCTAGGTAAACATTAATGTGATCTTTGGCCTCAATTCCAGAATTTGAAGCAAACCCACATGAACAAACACAAAGGAAATAGTATAAAAATGTGAAATTTCCTCCAAAAACAAAAACACATAAAACAAAAAAATTAATATAAAAAAATAAATTAATACTCAAAACCTAAATCATACCCAAGTAAACCTTAATGCAATTTTGGCCTCAATTCCAGAATTTGAAGCAAACCCACATGAACAAAGACAAAGGAAATAGTATTAAAAATGTGAAATTGCTTCCGAAAACAAAAACACAAATTTTATAATTAAAAAAAAAAGGGAAAAAAAAAATCACGGAAGTGAAAGCTCAGTGAAGTTGACTCACCTGACTCGCCTTCAGTTCTTAGGCTTGGCGATGACATGCATATTTTCAAAAACCTGAACCGTAACAAAGGCATTTTTGACTTAGTGAGAGAGAGAGAGACTATAAGAGAGGAAGGAAAACAAAGCTCACTTGAATTTCTGGTAGGTACCAAGTATTCTATAATTCCAATGTTGATGCTCGAAATTTGTCCTTCGAATATGATAAAAATAATCCAACTACTTAGAAAAATCAAAATAGTACTCCAAATATTAAAAAAAAAAAAAAAATTTAATGACTGATGAGCTCCTAATCAAACTAGTATTAAATAAACAAGAGAATTGAAATATACATCTCACATGAAATTGGATTAACTAAGTTGGAAAAACGAAGTTTTAGCTCATCATCAAAGGCAAATTCAACACTGCTCACATATCATGAAACTAATGATAATATTACTAATAAGCACTCTGATTTGAAGCCATTAGATCAAAGGCTATATGAGTTGTTGCTCACACAATCACCAAGAGGATTTCGTGAGTCATGACAAGATTCATATCTTTGATCTTTGATGACACTTGAGGAAACTTAAGACATTACTCCAGAGGACTTGTAGTCTTGTATATTATAATTAACTAGCCTTTATACCCGTGCAAATGCACGGTAATTACACAATCACCAAGAGGTTTTCGTGAGTCATGACAAGATTCATATCTTTGATCTTTGATCACACTTGAGGAAACTTAAGACATTACACCAGAGGACTTGTACATTATAATTAACTAGCCTTTAAACCCATGCAAATGCATGGAAATTACATAAGTACATGTATTTTCGGGTTCTCGAAAAAAACAGCACAACTATTTTCAACAAAATAAACAATGAAAGTTTTAAGTTAAATATTTGGAGTAAACATTTTGTTTCAAAAGTCTTAGTTAAATAAATTTATTTAAATAAGTATGTAGCTAATGCAATTGAATTTATAAATTTTGAAAAATAACATTTAGTATGAATTTAAAATGTATATAACACTCAGTATGCTATCTATAACAATATGTGTTGTCTTACACATTGATTTTCTTTTAAGCCTATTCTAAACAACTAAAACGGTAACATCAGTTGTGATGGAGAGAAATATTTCTAGTAAATGAAAAAAAAAAAGAAACACAGCGGCAACAAGGTTATCTATATTCAATAAAAAAAATTTAAAACACAATAATGAGAAAAGTACCGATATGAGATTATTGAGAATACCAAAGAGAATTTTGATCTCAACCCTATGTCACTCTAGAAAACTCTTTTAACTTGCATCTTAATTCAATAAAGAAACCTTTAAATTTTAGGAAAAGAATAGCAATATCTAGAGATAAGAGAGCATATGGCCTTAGGTCCCTATCCAACTTTGTTGCCCTAGTAGATATGGTGGCATTTAATTTTTTTAACACGGGAAATTGGGGTAGCGGAGTCATAAAACCTGAAAACATTCCCCTGCACGGTCCAACAATAAAACACAAGTAGTAAATTATTCAGGCTCACCAAATCGTTTCAGAGGAAATTACCTATGCAAGATTCCATGACCTAAAACTCTGCACATAAGAAAAGTCACCAAAAACTTTCATTATGTAAAGAATAGAATAAGAAGATAGATTTTGAGGGAAAATAACTATAAGATTCCATTTTATTTTCACAAAAATACCACAAGTAGGTGTTGTGTTATATCCAAAAGCCCTGGGGGGTTTAGTGTAACACAATTAACTAGTTGACACACAAAGCAATACCATATCCACTCACAAGGATCAGTTTTCTTAGGGAAAACCACTGCGCACACCTGGGGGGGAGGGGCGGGGTGGTGGGGGAGGGGGGGGGGGGGGTAGGGTTGAATTTCTTTCCCAAATGAATACCTATTCGGAAAGCCCTGTTTGCTACTAGTGAAGGAGACAATAGGCACATGGTAGTTTCTGTCTAAACCAAAGTAGTTTCAAAATTTTACATAGTGCATTTAAACTTAATTAGCCTTAAAAAATAACATAGGAAAGTGAGGGTGACTTGTGATACCATAACAACAACAAATCTGTGTGTTGTAGGCTCTGGTCCAATATGAGCACCTGTTCAAACAGATTATTAGGGACATTTATCTTTGAGATCAAATCAGAAGGGACTAACAAAAATAAAAACTTAACTAAGCTGGATAGTTGCACATTTCAAAAATTGCTATGCCACCGTACCGTGTATAAACAAAGAAGCCACGACTCACCAGCAGGATATTGAAGGGCAGCTGAAACACGGAATACTGAGGGAATTGCAGATAGATCCAAGGAACCAGCTCTTGCAGTTAATAAAGCCGCATTCTTTTTTGCAGCAGCAACAGCTTCAGATCTAGTAGATCCATTAGCCCCCATGGACTCCAAGAGCGCCAGATGCAATTACAAAGATAAGTCCAACAGCTTACGGATTCATGCTTTAACAAAAAATTTCAGGGTATCAAAAGCATAACGAAAATTTAAATAGCCCATGACAACATTATCAACATCCAAGTTGAATGTCAATGCATCACAAAATTGATAGAGTATTATCAATGGTTAAGTGATAGGATGGTATCTATGGTATTTTAAAAAGACACAAAGGGAATACCATTAAAATAAGCTAATTCCTGTAGCGAAGTTAGATACACAGTTTTTAAGTACAAACAATGGATGTGTTATGAAGCATCTATTAGAACTATGCATTTTAGTACAAGAAAAGAGCTCCACCTACCCCCAACAAAAAAAATTATGAACTATGCATTTAAAAATAAATAAATAAATAAATCCTTTCTTGCAGGACAAGTGGACAACGATAAGAAGGAAGAAGAATAAGCAAAAGATTATATAAGTGGTTGGAGGTAGACAAAGAGCCAAACCCACTAGGACACTGAAAGACTCATGATTATGATGCAATGGGCATTAGAAACCCAAAGCACAAAAGGTTTTGCTGAAATTGTTTGAACAAATTCGACATCAATTTAGAAGCTTTTGATAAGTAGAAGATAAGAAAGGCACAACTCAGATAAAGACTATCTCAAGATTTGTGTATGTCTACATCAATAGACCTCAATCTTTGCCCTGTTTTTTGAGTCAAACAAATTCTCCACACCAAAAAAAGTGCAAAAAAGAAAGAACTCATTCAAAATGAAAATCTCTATTTTCTGTAAATAAGGAAAGAACTCATTCAAAATGAAAATCTCTATTTTCTGTAAAATCTCTATTTTTTGTAAATAAGTCGTTCAAAATGAAAATCTCTAAATTAATCTTATAGACCCCCAAAAAAAAAGAGAGTGAACCAATGAAATACTAGTAAAAATAAGTAGATTCCAACAAACAATTTTACTAGCACTTCTAGCTTTTCTCATCATCAACACCTACAAATTGGAAGGTTGGCAAATGATTTTGCCTTATTTGTGTTACAGAAATTAACCAAAAAATAAAAAATAAAATTTATTCCAACATAACTAAAATATTATAAATTGCAAAATCGTCAGATACTCAGTGAAAGACTCAAACTCAAAGATACCCTACATGTACAAATTATACAGATATAATCAATCAACCGTAATTAAAACCAACACCACAACAGGGGGGTGAGGTTAACAATCGTTCAGTTAGGGGATTTGAGGAGAAAGTGAAAGGGAGAGAAAGATGCATGCAAAAGACAAAAAATCAAAATCAGAAAGGATTATATAAAACAGTTTATAAATGTGAAATTTATGCAAGGTACTTGGAATATCAACCCAAACCAATACCAATTCACATCAAGTGTAAGACCATCCTCATGCTTAGTGAGAAAGTAAAAAGAAGCTTACCTGAATTTCTTGTCAGGGCAAATTAAGTCAAAGTAATAGAAGAAACTTTCATCACATGATAATACTCTCTTTTTATGCTACAACCAAAGTGGAAAATTCACATTTACAACTAGCCAATATTAAGTCACTAACAGCATCAATTAATATTTTAAAGAGTAAATCATATTGCATTTGACACAAGGCAATGCCAAAAGAATTTCATAAATTTAGTGTAAAAGAAGTTTTCTGTATGCCAAAATGTTCAGAGATGCAACCCATTAGATAATCCAGTCCTAGACTGGAGCTAGTTAGTAACTATAATTTAAAGCATATCAGGAAAAAAAAAAAAAAAAAACCTGTCATAATTGTGGTCCATAGTTATCAAACCCAGCAACCAGCAGAGAAACTCCAAAGGGCCTTACACCACTAGCAAGAAAAGTAAAAATTCAACTTTATTCAACTTCATAAACAAATAAATAAATAATAAACACGCTTCCCTAATTTTCTCATGCATAGAAAAATATGGTGAAACTTACTAACCTTAGTTCCATTCCTACAACAAAAGCAAGGTTGGTTGTTGCCATGAAATAAAATAATGAAAAAGTCAGGAACAAGAAAGTCAAACAAATAAATTTCTCAAATTTAACAATGACACTAAAAATGTAGGTTCTAGGAGCATTCAAAAGTTCTACAATTTCAAAAAAGAGAAGAAAAAAAAAATTATATTCCCAGAGCTTGTATCCTTTCTTCCTTTTCAAAATAGGTAATTTTGACCAACATGACAAATATTTTGGTTTAGAAAAAGATGAATTTAAAAATCTCTATAACAGGCAACAAGAAAAAAATGCAGTCCCCAACTTTATGCTTTGGCAGGGCCACTTGCTCCATTCTAAGCAAACAAAGCATTGCCAATGAGCTCTAACTTAAATGGCACTTATGCTTCCAATAATAATGGAAACGAGTGTGAGGTCATGATTCAAGAACAGTCTAGTGCATGTATAAGTACTTACCAATCCAAAAAACAACAAAACTCTAAGGTTTCATATTTTTTTGGCATAAACTGATATTGTGTTTTCAAGTATTTGGTGTGTCAAAAAATTTTAGTCAACGGAAAATTAAAGTATATAGGTAGAAAACATTTTACACTTTAAAAAAAAAAAAATCAAAATCTTTTACACCTTTAAAAAACATACATGGTTTTCTATAAAAAAGAATTGCATTTATCCCTACCATCCTTATCCCTTTTAACTCCATATATTTCCAAACTAAAAAGGCAAAGTGTTATATGAAGCCAAAAAATTATATTCTATAATAACTAAAAAATTATAAATTGCGAATTCATCAGATACTCGGTCAAATACTCATAAAACTCAAAGACACCCTACATGTACAAATTAAACAGATATACTCAGTCAGTCAAAAAGGGAGGGAAAGACGCAAGCAAAAGACATAAAAACGAACACAGAAAGAGGAATTATATAAAACAGTTTATAAATGTGACATTTATGCAAGATACTTGGAATAACAACCCAAACCAAGACCAATTCACATCAAATGTAAGACCATCCACAAGCTTAGTGAGGAAGGAAAACAAAGCATACCTGAATTTCTTGTTGGTGCTAGTTATGCCAAAGTAATAGAAGAAAATATGTAATTCTACTTTCATCTCTGAATAATAAACAGAGGATATATAGTAATAGGCCCAAAATAAACCACTCCATAGACAGAGGATATAGAGTAATAGGCTCAATTGGCTCACCAGTTTGCTGCTCCAATTCAGACAGGTTGGAAATTTACTCCTATCAATAAATCTACATTAAATTGATCACCCAGCTACAATGTGAAGGAATGCAACATATATTTGATTAATAATATCTCTTCAAAGACATATGGCAGGCAAGAATAGCAAGCAACAAGCTACTCCATTTGAGCTAAATATCATCAATTTCAGCTGGGGTTAGTTCTCTACAAAAAGCAAGTACAACAAAACTAATATAAATTAAAAACTATAAAAGAAACTTCAAAATAAGAGAATAAAAAAAGTCTAGGAATGATAAGAAAATTAGAGTATAATGAGGACAGTATCAATAACAAGTAGAGGAAACATAAATGATAAATTTTTATGGGAAGGAGGCTAATTAAACACGATATCAAGGAAAAGGGGATTTATGTTGCCATTCTGAAATTAGTAATGGCAAAGCAGAAGCGTTTCATCATCATTCTAAATCAGTTTTTTTATTGGAAAGCCACACCATGTGAATTTTAAATCAACGACCTCTGTCCCACTATTGAGGGAGAAGAAGTGCTAATCAAGTTAGAGCACATGGGTGAAATTAGCTGGTATGCTTACCAAAAATTAACTAATGATATGAATATTTCTAGTCATGTCCATAGATTATATTTGTTTTTTTAAGGTAAGCCAGGATTATATACCAATATGTGCATACTGTTACCAAAAATCATGCATGGTCCAGAGCTTCAGCAAAATTTATAATGTTCTATCAGCCAGCAGTAGACATGTATTAGCCTAGCATTACAAGTCCCATGCAAGTGAACTATTCGACTATTTTACCTGGGGATTTAATTATAAATGTTTCATCAGAACTCATGAAACAAAAGAGAAGCTGCTCTGAATAATTACTTGTAGATTGAGAAAGTAGTTGCTAATGCAAAATAACAACAAACATGACCAAAGGTTTATGAAAAAAACAAAAGATTGATAAGCATAACATTTGTAAAAAGGAGCATACGAGTAACAAAATATGAATACTGATACCAACAAAAAGCATCATATTATAGACAAACCCTAGTTTAAGAGGATCTCTATTCTTTATCTAATGTTAAAAAAATTCTTCAACAATTAACTGTTAAGCACATGGCTTCTAATTAATCAACAATTAAGCACAAGACACAATCAATTAATAAGCACGTGATTCTAACCTTCAATTACAAAGTTGATACAAAGCTTTACTAATAAACTACCTCTTATAATAAGTTGCTGGTGTCTAGTACCAAGTGTTAATGCTGCACTGTTGTTGTTATGGGTGCTTACTGATACAAAACTTCACTTACTCATCCTTACTGGTGCTGCATTCATGATGCACTAGCTGGATCATATGCATTAAGTCAAGCTACTTCTCATAGGTTCCCAGCATGGAGAATAGTCAGTACCTAGGCTTTGCAAGGACAGCACCAAGGGGCTGGCTGGAGTCAGCACCAAACCTTGGACTCACTTTCAAAAGAAACTTTATTCATCAAAATAATCTCCCTTTCTAGGGGTACATACTCGGCTTATATAGACTATTATATTCTAATTCATCATAAAGTGACACAACACATATAACTCATTACAAAACAAACAACAATAAAATTAAAAACAGGTATCATTCATATAGAGATATTAACAATGGCACCATTAAGCATCCATATTAAACAAAGTCACATTAAGTCCAGAAATGTACTCCATACCACACTTAGGCGCCCATTGGCCACCAGTTGCCAACCATTAGTGCCGCCAACCACTAACCACCAACTGTCACATGGTCCACCTGATTCCAAGCAGGCCATCATTACATGCCCATTGCCAACCATTGGCTACCAGCCAACACTTGGCCTGCCTGTTGCCATCAATCATTGACCATGAAGAGTCCAAGTGAGGAAGGAAAACAAAGCTTACCTGAATTTCTTGTCAGTGCTAATTAAGCCAAAGTAATAGAAGAAACTTTCATCACATAATTATACTCTCTTTTTATGCTACAACCAGAATGGAAAATTCACATTTACAACTAGCCAATATTAAGTCACTAACAGCATCAATTAATATTTTAAAGAGTAAATCATATTGCATTTGAGACAAGGAAATGCCAAAAGAATTTCATAAATTTAGTGTAAAAGAAGTTTTCTGCATGCCAAAATGTTCAGAGGTGCAACCCATTAGATAATTCAGTCCTTAATTGGAGCTAGTTATTAACTATAATTTAAAGCATATCAGAAAAACAAATACCTGGTATAATTGTGGTCCATAGTGATCAAACCCAGCAACTAGCAAAGAAACTCCAAAAAGCCTTACACCACTAGCAAGAAAAGTAAAGACTCAACTGCATTCAATTTCAAAAACAAATAAATAAATAATAAACACGCTTCCCTAATTTTCTGATGCTTAGAAAAATATGGTGAAACTTACTAACCTGAGTTCCATTCCCGTAACAAAAGCAAGGCTGGTTGTTGCCTTGAAATAAAATAATGGAAAAGTCAGGGACAAGAAAGTCAAATAAATAAATTTCTCAAATTTAATGACAGACACTAAAAATGCAGGTTCTAGGAGCATTCAAAAGTTCTACAATTTCAAAAAAGAGAAAAAAAAAAATTATATTCCTAGAACTTGTATCCATTCTTCCTTTTCAAAATAGGTAATTTTGACCAACATGCCAAATATTTTGGTTTAGAAAAAGATGAATTTATAAATCTCTATACCAGGCAACAACAACAAAATGCAGTCCCCAACTTTATGCTTTGGCAAGGTCACTTGCTCCATTCTAAGCAAACAAAGCATCGCCAATGAGCTCTAGCATAAATGGCACTTCTGCTTCCAACAATAATGGAAAGGAGTGTGAGGTCATGATTTAAGAACCGTCGAGTGCATGTATAACTACTTACCAATCCAAAAAACAACAAAACTCTATGGTTTCATTTGTTTTTGGCATAAACTGATATTGTGTTTTCATGTATTTGATGTGTCAAAAAATTTTAGTCAACGGAAAATTACAGTATATAGGCAGAAAACATTTACGCCTTTTTTTTTATAAATCAAAATAATTTACACCTTCAAAAAACAAAAACAGTTTTCTGACAAAAAGACTTGTGTTTATCCATACCATCCTTATCCCTTTTTAACTCCGTATATTTCCAAACTAAAAAGGCAAAGTAGTGTTCTATGTAGCCAAAACTTCTCCATATATTTCCAAACATAATGTATTCAGGGCAGTCTAAATTAGTGAAGCTTTTATGACTACCAATTGTATGCAGATTGTGCACCTTCATTCATGCTAGGTTAGTTGATTTTTTTTTTTTTTTAATAGTTGACATTGTAAAAACCAATTAGTCCACAGAAAAATGATGCCTAAGATCAAATAAAATTGAATAAAAATGTCAAAAAAGCAATGAATAAGTTTATCCAAAAAAGAAAACACTACAAAGAAGGCTTTCACCTACCCACAAATCAACCATAATAACTAAGAATTTCAATACCGACCTGGAATCAGCCAAACTCATTAGGCCAAGTGTCGGAACACGTGCAACATTACCACTAATATAACAATCTCCCTACCTCAATCAAGAAGTTACAACATAGGACTGTCGTCAAGGTTAAAGGACTGGATATTACTTTTTACTTTTCCAAGACACCAAGCAGTAAACCTGCAATATTTTCTCAATCTCACCCAAAAAACAAAAAGGAAAAGAATTTCAATACTTGGTTGACAAAAATTCTTATAGAAACAATTTTGCAACATCAGTAGATAAGCTCATTATTGTCCAACTAAAACCCAAATGACATATGACAGAATTATTTACATCATATGTGAATCCTCCTTCAAAAGTATAACAAAGCCATAAAATTTCACCAAGAAACAAAGACAAACATAACAGGTCACAATCTACCAAATTTCACGTAAAGCCATACAGAAACATCTTTCAGATGCCAAACATTAGTTTTGACTCATAACTTCAAGCAATGATAAAAATCAAGTATATTAACTTTAAAATCAAGTCACTAAGAAATGGTAACAGTAGCAATATTACTCGGTGAACCATTGAGTTGCAAACTTGATAGTGCTGACGGTGTTAAGGACATTTACATATTGGAGTTGCGAGAAAGAAACCAAAGGAATGAAAGAACCACCTTACTTTCTTTAAAGGGCATTTGAAGCACTCAGAATATTCAGTTCAACAATAACATCAGCTATATCGGAGCATTCGATGTCCTCAACTACAATCACCAACACAGTTAACACTGTTTCAAGTACCTGTATGAAGCAACAAAATCAATATCTAACAATTTCAAAAGTAAAAGAGAAGGAAGATTATGGACAATATCTCTTACACACACTTGAAAGCCCACCTCATGATAAAGCAAAAACCCCATGTCAACTCAAATTGAATTACCAAACTCCACAACAAAGCACAAAAGAAACTTCCTGGGATAATGGTGAACTTTTTATCATAATGATGCAGGACAAACCAAAACATTGTAACAGGAAATTAAAAAACAGGAAAAATAGAGATGGATGAACTTGGACTCAGCACCGAGGGTTGGCTAGAGATTTGATGCAGGCCAAACCATAATTGTACAACAAGAAAAATACATAAATAAAGGATTAATAAAAACTGATTAAGCAAAGGAAAAATGGTGAGCGATTGACTAAGAGGGCAGCCATGCCTCTTAGAAGAATTGAAAGGGATTAGAGAAGAATAGGAATATGAACAGTCTGAATTCTCATTGCATGCCTCTCACAATCCATCTCCTCACCTTTATACAATTCATGAACACAACTAACTGACTAACATTAACTGCCAGTTGGCTACACTGATTTAATGATCTAACTAACTAACTGTTAAGCAGATGGCTCCTAACTAATCAACAATTAAGCACACGACACAATCAATTAATAAGCACGTGACCCTAACCTTCAATATAAAGATGATACGAAACTTTACTAATAAACTGCCTCTTATAATAAGCTGCTGGTGTCTAGTACCAAGTGTTGATGAGACACTATTGTTGTTTCTATAGTGCATTTAAACTTAATTAGCCTACATAAATAGCATAGGAAAGTGAGGGTGACTTGTGATACCATAACAACAACAAAAAATCTGTCTTTTGTAGGCTCTAGTCCAATCTGAGCACCTGTTCAAACAGATTATAAAGGACATTCACCTTTGAGATCCAATCATACTAACAAATCAGAAGGGACAAACAGAAACAAAACTTAACTAACCTGGATAGTTGTATTTTAGCAAATGTTTATAGAATTTGTCTTTCTAGCTGAATAATGACCCAAAAGACCATGGGTTTAGCAACAAAATCACCGTTTGTCTGCCAAAATACAAATAAAATTCAATCCTCTGTTACAGACATCTTAAGAACAGAGTTGAAACTTGACAACAAAGCTAGAAAGATCAAAATATCTCCATTTTGCAAACGAAAGATATGTAACTTCTAGTGGCTTTGGCTTTTCAATGTAAAATCTCTTCAAGCCATCAATAATAACTGCATTGGGAGGAAGCTGAGCAAGAGGCAATGAGAGAGGAGACACATTAGGCAACAAATGAAAATTAAGACGTCCCCCCAAAAACAAGTATGCCTTGTATGATGCTTTGTATTTTTATAGGTAAAACATTTTCTATAAAAAGGCGCAATAAGGGCACAATCCTAAAACATGGCATGCATGTAAGAGAAGCACCAAAAGGTAAAGCTTATATTGTATATCAAAAGAATATATTGCCAAAGAGAATAGTTCTAAAAATAGAAAATATTAAAACACGAAGGAAACCTGATTTTTTTAGAGATGAAGAAAGAATAATGAATAAAAAACTCAACGATAAAAAGTACTATCATTGACTTATATATATATTTCCATCGAGCTCCACCGATGCCCTAGCTTTTACCATTCTAGCTACACCTCACCATAGCTTTTTAAATAAAAATGTATTTCTTTTAAAATAAAAAAATAAAAAAGCTTAACATTCATTTACCCCTCCTTCATAATCAAAATAGCCGTATGCACAACATCATCAAGCTCCATATCATCAGTGTAACTAAATGGAAAGGCGAACTTAGTCAATATGAAGAATTGGAAAAACTTGACAAAAACAAAATTGGGGAAAAGAGAGGGGGTGGGGATGGTTTTGACAATAACTAAAGTTAAGTGAGAGATCCTACATCGGTTATTCTTAAGAAATGCATCCAATTGAATTAAATATGTAGTAAATATAGATAAAAATTAAGTTCAAATTTAATGGCATGGACAAATATTTATGACCTATGATATTACCTCTTGTTCTTTACAGAGTTGCACTTGATCTTTAAGATACAAAATTAACCATAGCCATGAGACAAGCTTACCAGGACAAGTGAAAGTATGGAAGGTGCATCTCAGTAATATGATGGGCAACATGGAGGGCTTTTACATGATTCCAAAGGGGTAGCAAGTCAGCGAATCATTTCTTCACAGAAATCTCAAGAGACTTTGCATGCTTGAAAAATGTGTGTTTCAATAAATTCTACCCCTTTCCTGGGTCTTTCACCAAACACATTGCAACCATTTTTTTAAAAGACTTGACCACATATGGAAATCATGCAATTAGAATATTATTCTACAAGAGAGACATTGAAAGATGGAAATCACCAAAGAACATATCTTTTGAACATGAATACCTTAAAAACTTTCAAAATTACAAATAAACACACAGAAGACAAACCTGAAAAATTTGTTTTCTAACAAAAATATTTTTAAATAATTGTTAAAAAAATCTTTTAAAAGCATATTAAAGTCTAGCCACTGATACTATCTACCTAGATAATGGAAAAAGAACAGTAAAAAGATGACTACCTGGCTTGATAGGTGGTAGACTTTTAACTCATAAAAGACAAAAAAAAAAATATATATATATATATATATATGAAAAAAAACATCTATTTACACATCTTTTGTTCAAGAGGGTGGCCGGAGACAAAAGAGTTCTTAATGTGTGACACTGTGAGGCAAACAAAGCAATAAAAAGCACACATGAACAGAAAGGGCAAAGGGGCAAAACTGTAAAAGTGAAATAGGATTATAGATCTAAGAGCTAAAGAAGAAGAAGAGATCGGCGTGATAGGAAGAAGAAGATCGGCATGGAAGGAAGAAGAAGAAGATCGGCGTGAGTGGAAGAAGATCAGCGTGAGTGGAAGGAGATCGGTGTTAGAGGTAGTGCATTTCAGCCTTTTATTTTGGAGCAGAAAAACGGTTGGGACACGCATGCGGCCATGTCCAACAAGTTTCCCCTGTCCTGTACAAAGAAAACGTCAATAGAAACAAGACAAGTAGACACATTTATAAGAGGGAAGTGCAAACCTTAGTGGCGCAAGCTTTGAATCCACCACATGTAGCATACTAAAAATACACATACCCAACTACATAGTTCAAGCAGCATTTAACAAAAAATAAATTAATAAAGTAAAAGAGAAAATCAAAAACCCTAACAAACAATTGTTAAAGCTAAAGTAGATTGGAAACACGTGGTTAGAGTAGAAGCACAATCAAAACTTAGGTAACCTAAAGCAAAATGCAAAAAGGACAATGATAAATAACAGTAAACAGTGACTTAAAATGAGATATATAACATGCACTAAGAATGGCAGGAGTTGCAAAAAACAAATAGAAAAACTACCATATTACCCAACACTTAGCAGACAAATGTACAAGAGGAAAGTGCAAACCCTTAGTGGCACAAGCTTTTAATCCACCACATGTAGCAAACTGAAAAAACACACCAGCTACATGGTTCAAGAAAAAAACTTCCAAGAATATAAAAAATAACAAAAATAACAAAACAAACTCAACTTAGTAGAATATACGAAAGAGAACAACAAAATCAAATCAACCCTACATAAAAGGATGCAAACATACAAGGATGCAAACGCATCACCCCTAGAATTAAATAGATTATACAAAACAAAAAATAAATACACAAGCATCATTTAACGAAAAATAAATTAATAAAGTAAAAGAGAAAATCAACAACCCCAACAAACAATTGTTAAAGCTAAAGTAAATCAGAAACAAGTAGTTAAGGTAGAAGAGTTGCAAAACAACAAACAAAAAAACTAGCATATTACCCAACAACTATAAAGGTAAATCCAATTAACACTGAAAGAGGGACTATATACAACAGTTTATAAATGTGACATTTATGCAAGGTACCTGGAATATCAACCCAAACCAAGACTAGTTCACATCAAATGTAAGACCATCCACATGCTTAGTGAGGAAGGAAAACAAAGCTTACCTGAATTTCTTGTTGGTGCTAGTTATGCCAAAGTAATAGAAGAAAAAATGCAATTTTACTTTCACCTCTAAATAATAAACAAAGGATATATAGTAATAGGCCCAAAATAAACCACTCCATAGACAGAGGATATATAATAATAGGCTCAATTGGCTCACCAGTTTGCTGCTCCAATTCAGACAGGTTGGAAATTTAATCCTATCAATTAATCTACATTAAATTGATCACCCTGCTACAATGTGAAGGAATGCAACATATATTTGATTAATAATCTCTTCAAAGACATATGGCAGGCAAGAAGAGCAAGCAGCAAGCTACTCCACTTGAACTAAATATCACCAATTTCAGTTGGCCACTTGAACTAAATATCACCAATTTCAGTTGGGGTCAGTTCCCTACAAAAAGCAAGTACAACAAAACTAATATGAATTAAAAACTACAAAAAAAAAACTTCAAAATAAGAGAATCATAAAAGTCTAGGAATGATAAGAAAATCAGAGTTTAACAGGGAAGGTATCAATAATAAGTAGAGGAAACATAAATGATAAATTTTGATGGGAAGATGGCTAATTAAAGATGATATCAAGGAAAAGGGGTTTTATGTTGCCATTCTGAAATTCGTCATGACAAAGCAGAAGCGTCTCACCATCATTCTAAATTAGTTTTTTTTATTGGAAAGCCACACCATGTGAGTTTTAAATCCACAACCTCTATCCCACTATTGAGGGAGAAGAAGTGCTAATCGAGCTAGAGCCTATTGGTGAAATTAGGTGGTATGCTTACCAAAAATTAACTAATGATATGAATATTTCTAGTCATGTCCATAGATTATATATGTTTTTTTAAGGTAGGCCAAGATTATATACCAATATGTGCATACTGTTACCAAAAATCATGCATGGTTCAGATCTTCAGCAAAATTTGTGATGTTTGATCAGCCAACTGTAGACATGTATTAGCCTAGCATTACAAGTCCCATGCAAGTGAACCGTTAGACTACTTTACCTGGGGATTTAATTACAAATGTTTCACTAGAACTCATGAAACAAAAGAGAAGCTGCTCTGCATAATTACTTGTAGACTGAGAAAGTAGTCGCAGATGCAATATGACAACAAACATGACCAAAGGCTTATGAAAAAAACAAAAGATTGATGAGCATAACATTTGTAAAAAGGAGCATACGAGTAACAAAATATGAATACTGATACCAACAAAAAGCATCATATTATAGACAAACCCTAGTTTAAGAGGATCTATATTCTTTATCTGATGTGAAAAAAATTATTCAACAATTAACTGTTAAGCACATGGCTTCTAATTAATCAACAATTAAGCATGACACAATTAATTGATAAGCACATGATTCTAACCTTCAATTACAAAGATGATACAAAACTTTACTAATAAACTACCTCTTATAAGAAGCTGCTAGTGTCTAGTACCAAGTGTTAATGCTGCACTGTTGTTGTTACGGGTGCTTACTGATACAAAACTTTACTTACTCATGCTTACTGGTGCTGCATACATGATGCACTAGCTAGATCATATGCATTAAGTCAAGTTACTTCTCATAGGTTCCTAACATGGAGAACACTCAGTACCTAGGCTTGCTTGGATAGCACTAAGCATGGAAAAAAACCACTAGGAATCAACACAGAGTGCTAGCTGGAGTCCCCACCAAACCATGGACTCAATTTCAAAAGGGACTTTATTCATCAAAATAATCTCCCTTTCTTGGGGTACATACTTGGCTTATATAGACTATTATATTCTAATTCATCATAAAGTGACACAATATATGGAACTCATTACATAACAAATAACAATAAAATTAAAAATATGTATCATTCATATAGAGATATTAACAATGGCACCATTAAGCATCCATATTAAAGAAAGTCACATTAAGTCCAGAAATGTACTCCATACCATACTTAGGCACCCATTAGTAAATCAATGACAAACCCAATAACCTAAAAAGAAAAAGACAGAAGCTTACATGGGAAAATGCATGCCCTCTGCAAGAACAACATCGTTCAATTTGCTGTTAACCAAATAATCAATTAAATTTACAAATGACATGATAGAACCATACAAAGAAGATTGTACTTAGAGAACTTACAACAGCTATATTGACAATACGAAAGAATATTCCATAAACAAAATTTACAACTGCAGTTACTGATCTGAACATTGGTAACCCATGCAAAAGACAACTCCGTATCACTTGCCAACTCCAGTCAAACTGCAAATTTTTCTAAAAAAAATAAGTCAGTTAAGTATGAGGATAACAATATTAATTAGAACAATACAGGAGACACATATGATCATTAATAGGACTTAAATTCTTGTGATACGTAAGAAGTTTTCTTGCAAAAAAAGAGGAACTCAACCACACAAAAGTGCGCAGGAGAATCCCTTCAAGAAATTTATAGAACTTATAAGTAATAAAAGTAATAGACTTGAACACAATTTAAATTTCCATGGTCATTTACAATATCTTAAGCAAAGACCCAAAAATTCTCCACATATTTCCAAACATAATGTATTCAAGGCCATCTAAATTAGTGAAGCTTTTATGACTATCAACTATACCCAGATTGTGCACCTTCATTCATGCTAGGTTAGTTGATTTTTTTTTTTTTTAGTCGACATCGTAAAAACCAATTAGTCCATAGAAAAATGATGCCTAAGATCAAATAAAATTGAATAAAAATGTCAAAAAAGCAATGAATAAGTTTATCCAAAAAAGAAAACACCGTGAATAAGACTTTCACCAACACACAAATCAACCATGATAACTTCAAATTTCAATACCTAGCAGGAATCAATCAAACTCATTAGGCCAAGTGTTGGAACAAGTGCAACATTACCTCTAATATAACAATCTCCCTACCTCGATCAAGAAGTCACAACATAGGATTGTCATCAAGGTTAAAGGACTGGATATTACTTTTTACTTTTCCCAGACACCATGCAGTAAACCTGCAATATTTTCTCAATCTCACCCAAACAACAAAGAGGAAAAGAATTTCAATATTTGGTTGACAAAAGTTCTTATAGAAACAATTTTGCAACATCAGTAGATAAGCTCATTATTGTCCAACTAATATTTTTTTTTTTGATAAGTAAGAATGTTACATCATATGTAAATTCTCCTTCAAAAGAATAACAAAGCCATAAAATTTCACCAAGAAACAAAAACAAACAATACATACAAACATAACAGGTCACAATCTACCAAATTTCATGTAAAGCCATACAGAAACATCTTTCGGATACCAAAACATCAACTAACATTAGTTTTGACTCATAACTTCAAGCAATGATAAAAATGGCAGAAAAAAAAAAGGGAAGAAGAAGAAGAAGAAGAAGAAGAAAAATAAAAATCCCAAATCAAACAAATAGAATGTAAAGAAACCTGATAATGTCATCCAATTTGGTCTCGTTTGTGTACCCCACTTCCTTTGTCTTGGAAGAATGGGGAAAAGTTTAAGAATGACAAGCTGAACTTGTAAACAATCTTACAGGCAATTCCAGCTTTTCATCATTAACACCAAGAAATTAGAAGGTTGGCAATTGAAGAACATGATTAAGATTAGCATTTAATATTTTTTTTATGATGGAGCACAATTGGTAAATCCTTCAAGAAATATACTCACTATTAGATATATAATAAATTTTTAAAGTAGTCTATTCTTAAACCTATTAAAAAGTTAAATGTAACAGAATGAGTATGCTTATGTAACTTATCAGAACCAAAAACAAATAAAGCACAAAGAGTATGCTTATGTATAACCCATAAAATTATTCGTTTCATTTGACTATATTGCTAAGTAATTGGTTTGATTTATATATGTATTAGCCTAGAATTACAAGTCCCATGCAAGTGAATTGTTAGATTATTTTACCCGGGTTACAAACTGTGATCAGTTGATCACAGGTACATTTTTCCGTCACAATTCTTCAAGACCCGGCACACAGAAAAGATAAATGTCATCTCATGAACATGCATAGACTAGAGCTACCCAGACACCAGTACTGAACTTTCAGCTTCAGGAACTTCAAAACAAAGGAACTGTGAGTAGCATGCCATATGGAGAATGGTGATGTAGACACGTTCTCCCAAAAATCTTAAAACATGCAATCACATGACCAGTTTATATCCACTTGAAAAACTGTTTATAAATGTGACATTTATGCAAGGTATTTGGAATATCAACCCAAACCAAGACCAATTCACATCAGGCGTAAGACCATCCACAGGCTTACCTGAATTTCTTGTCGGTGCCAATTATTCCAATTCCAATGTTGATGCTCGAAATTTGTCCTTCAAATCTGATAAAAATAAATCCTACTAATTAGAAAAATCAAAACACATCAACTTAAAGTCTACAGGAGATTGGGACTGAACATAATACCTTAATAATTAGCAAAATCCTGCAGTGTTTTGACTGTTAGGTTGGTATGCTACTCCCTCAAGTGTTAAAAATATTTTCTACATTTCTGTAATTAACAACAAAGCAACCATATACATCACCTTCTTAACTAATTTTTAGGTACAAAAATGTAAATTGTTAACAGTAGAAAATCTAAGTTACACTATCCTTTCCTTCTCCATATATGTGAAGAAATCATACACTCATCTAAACACCGTTGGAAATACAGTAAGAAAACAGAATATGAAGAGAATGATTACCAGTGAGTTTACAAATTTGGCACAATTTGAACAAGGTCTGAATTTTAAGTTATGTTTGTTACTTGCCTCAATCCATACATCAAATAACTGATAAGTTCTCCAAAATAACAAAACCTCAACAAACAAGAACAGATTATTGGTGTTTGGTTCTGAATAAAAAGTGAAACACGTGAAGTGGTTAAATATGCTATCAGATTCCAAACTGTATGTTTAAAAAAAACATGCATAATACTGCGTCAAGTTCACATGGGTCTCCACAGTCAAAAGAAGCAAGGGCTAAGGCCTACAAAATGATGGTATCCTCAAGTCTTTAGTTATTATTCAGGCAGGAAAAAAAATTAATCTGTAATTTCTAATTGGGTGACATAAAAAATCTGATCCAATCAATCCCTGAATTCTTTCGTACTTCTTTGACTTTAAAGTCAGTCTTCAAACAAACATGTGATGATGCAATAACCATCAGTTATTAATGATGCAATGAGTAAAATAATTATTTGTGTAATAGATTTTAAGATATACAAATATGTGGGGAGTTTATATAAAGGAAACTTTTAAAAAGGAACCAACAGAACTCCTTTATAATAAGCCAATGCTTGTACTGTAGTTGGATACACAGTTTTAAGTACACACATGATAGAAGTGTTATGAAGCATCTTTAGAAATAACATTTTAGCACAAGAAAAGTACTCCCCCACCCCAACAAAAAAAAATTATGAACGGTGCCATTTTTTTTTTTAACTATATTCTATAATAACTAAAAAATTATAAATTGCGAATTCGTCAGATACTCAGTCAAAGATTCATAAAACTCAAAGATACCCTACATGTACAAATTAAACAGATATACTCAGTCAAAAAGAGAGGGCAAGACACATGCAAAAGACAAAAAATCGAACACAGAAAGAGGGATAATATAAAACAGTTTATAAATGTGACATTTATGCAAGGTACTTGGAATAACAACCCAAACCAAGACCAATTCACATCAAATGTAAGACCATCCACATGCTTAGTGAGAAAGGAAAACAAAGCTTACCTGAATTTCTTGTCAGTGCTAGTTATGCCAAAGTAATAGAAGAAAAGATGTAATTTTACTTTCATCTATGAATAATAAACAGAGGATATATAGTAATAGGCCCAAAATAAACCACTCCATAGACAGAGGATATATAGTAATAGGCTCAATTGGATCACCAGTTTGCTGCTCTAATTCAAGAACAACATTGTTCAATTTGCTGTTAACCAAATAATCAATTAATTTCCAATGACAAAATAGAACCATACAAAGAAGATTGTACATAGAGAACTTACAACAGCTATGTTGACAATACGAAAGAAGATTCCATAAACAAAACTTACAACTGCAATTACTGATCTGAACATTGGTAACCCATGCAAAAGACAACTCCGTATAACTTGCCAACTACAGTCAAACTGCAAATTTTTCTCAAAAAAATAAGTCAGTTTAGTATGAGGATAACAATATTAATTAGAACAATACAAAAGACACATATGATCATTAATAGGATTTACATTTTTGTGATATGTAAAAAGTTTTCTTCCAAAAAAAGAGGAACTCAACCGCACAAAAGTGCAGAGGAGAATCCCTTCAAGAAACTTATAGAACTTATAAGTAATAAAAGTAATAGACTTGAACAAAATTTAAATTTCCAAAGTCATTTACAATATCTTAAGCAAAGACCCAAAAATTCTCCATATATTTCCAAACATAATATATTCAGGGCAGTCCAAATTAGTGAAGCTTTTATGACTATCAATTGTATCCAGATTGTGCACCTTCATTCATGCTAGGTTAGTTGATTTTTTTTTTTTTAGTTGACATCGTAAAAACCAATTAGTCCACAGAAAAATTATGACTAAGATCAAATAAAACTGAATAAAAATGTCAAAAAAGCAATGAATAAGTTTATCCAAAAAAGAAAACACTGCAAATAAGACTTTCACCGACACACAAATCAACCATAATAACTTTGAATTTCAATACCTAGCAGGAATCAGTCAAACTCATTAGGCCAGTGTTGGAACAAGTGCAACATTACCTCTAATATAACAATCTCCCTACCTCGATCAAGAAGTCACAACATAGGATTGTCATAAGGACTGGATATTACTTTTTACTTTTCCAAGACACCAAGCAGTAAACCTGCAATATTTTCTCAATCTCACCCAAAAAACAAAAAGCAAAAGAATTTCAATACTTGGTTGACAAAAGTTCTTATAGAAACAATTTTGCAACATCAGAAGATAAGCTCATTATTGTCCAACTAAAACCAAAAGACATATGACAGAATTATTTACATCATATGTAAATTCTCCTTCAAAAGTATAACAAAGCCATAAAATTTCACCAAGAAACAAAAACAAACAACAAAGACAAACATAACAGGTCACAATCTACCAAATTTCATGTAAAGCCATACAGAAACATCTTTCAGATACCAAAACATAAACTAACATTAGTTTTGACTCATAACTTCAAGCCACAAAAGAAGTTTTTCATTACAAACAAGAACCAAATCAACAAGAACTTGAAATTCAATTCAAACAAATCAGAATCCAAAAAAAAAAAAAAACATTAGTCTAAACCATATGAATGCACAAAAAAAACCCACTAGTCTAAAGCCTATGAAAGCACAAAAACCCATCAGTCTAAACCGTATGAAAGCACAAAAAAACCCATCAGTCTAAACCATATGAAAGCACAAAAACACCCATTAGTCTAAACCATATGAAAGCACAAAAAAACACCCATTAGTCTAAAGCACATGAAAGCACAAAAAACCCATCAGTCTAAACCGTATGAAAGCACAAAAAAACCCATTAGTCTTCCTCTCTGACATAGGCATCATCGGCTTCCGTGCCAGCGGCGGCATGGAAAACCCCTCACCGGAAAATTATTGTTGTTGTTCCCGAGAAAATCTGGCAGTCACTTTCCCGAGAAAATCTTCGAACCCATTTCTAGAGCATTCAAGAAGAGAGAAAGAGGGTATCAGATTTTCTCCAAAACACAAACATGCAATATGATATGGAGAATACTGATGAAACCCTAACCATTTTGGAGAGAGAGAGAGAGAGAAAGAGAGGGATAGGGAGATTGGAAGAAGTCTAGGATTTCAATTTTGGGGAAGTAGGGAAGAGAATGAGAGAGCCGTTGGGATGTGTGATGCCATTTATATTAAAAATTATGTATTGTATTTTTCAAAACTGCCACACGCCCCAATAAGTTGATTTCTTTTTTTTCTTTTTGTTTCTTTTTTTGGAAATGCTATCACATTGATTAATACTCTATTTAAAAAAAAAAAATTTGTGGAAAAAATAATCTATTAATATTTTGACAATTTTTTTTTTTTTTAATAAAATTAGTGTCAAAATTTTTTTAAAATGATTGTTAACTAATATCCTAAGAACACTCATTAGTATGACCATTTTTTTAATCCCAAATCCAACTTTACCTCTCTTTTTTTTTTCTAAAAGATAATTTTCATTCTTTTTTTATTATTATTGTTGCATTTTTCAATCACAAAATTACGTAGGGGTGTGATGCGATTTACAACCAAAATTATTTCACCGAAAGAATACACAAATCATCACATTTTTAGGTATTTTTGTCATTAAAAATCTAGCAGCCTTAAATTATTAAAAATGAAAATTATTACTTTATAGGTAAAAAAATGGGAAATTAGACTTGACAAATATGTGATTAAACAAGTTTTGATAGTCCTTCCTCCTCTTAAATAATTTCAAAAAGTAATTTTCACCATTCTATTTTTACTAATATATAATTTTATCATTTTTCATGTTTTTTATTGATATTATTCTTTTATAAAATGGTCATATTCTTCTAACTATTTTTATTATGTATTATATTTTTCTAATTTCTTTTGGTACAATTAAAATTTTCAAAATTATTATTCAAATTCTCATTCTCTTAAGGAGATTATTATGATAACCAAAACTTATCATATAACTAGTATGTAGCCCCGTGCTACCGCACGGGAATGAATATATTATTAATCATGAGTTTATTCATGTTTAAAAGGCTCAATTAAGTCTAAATTCATATTATTAACCAGAAAATTTCATTAACAAAACTTAGTAGTATATATATTTTACACAAAAAGATGAACCTTGGTGACAATGTTTATCCAAAAGATCCATTCACACTTTTGAACCTTCAATCTCTATTGGTATTGAAATTTTCGTAGCTTAAAAAATTTAAAATTAACAAAATAATAACCATGAAAACATTGAAATTTATGATTAATTTTTGAAATAAAGTTGAATATCTTTGAAGGATTTTAATTATAATTTTTTTTATTTCTTGTAAGAGATGGATAATTTAATTAAGTGGAATAAAATTGTGTTAAGTTGTTTTTATAAAAAAATAAAATTGCTAAGGGGTTGGATTGCACGGTTCTTGCCACCGATTTGTGCAGCCCAACCTCGGTTTTAAGGGTTCACGGAATTAACAAAAAATCCAGTTCTTTATGCTTAAAAAACCGGTTTTCATCCTAGTTCCCGGTTTTCACGAACCGATCTCCCAGTCTGGTCTAGGTCTGAAAACAATGGTATACTTACAGATATAATGGTGACTGAGAGGATGTAAAATTAGCAACTTGGCATGGTTGTATAGATGATGAAGCTGCTCGTTTTGTATCTCTAGCCTTTCCTAATCATGAAGAAAGCAAACAAATTTAATTCACATGTACAATCCTTATTCATAAATTTGTGGAGGGGTGTGATACCAGTTTGTGTAGGTAAACTGTTAAATACATTCTAGTTGAATAATTGACATGTCAACTAAAACTCTCATCTTGTAGCTAAATTAAAAAAAAAAAATAATAATAATAATAATTAAAAAAAAAAAAAAAAAAAAGACTTGGATTGTAACTTTTTTCCATTTTACTTTTATGATATATCGAAATAGTAATAGTGAAACTAATTATATGGATAACCTATAATAGGGCACTGCCCCATCATGTTTGATAACGCCTCACAGATTTTTATACATATTTGTGAATTTTTTTTAACAATTTAGGCTATATAATAGATCAAGGACATCTTATAAAGAGGGAACATAACTAAATTTATAAATAAAAAATTCTGCTTTTCATCACAAAATGCTCCTTATTTTTTTGGTTTACACATGCTAGACTATAATCATAATAATATATAATTATGATTCAAATATAAGTAAAGATGTAAATCATTTTATACTCCTCTACTGGGAGCCAAGTTCTGTAATGTTATCCATTTTGTCTTTGTAAACATAGGGAAGTTTTGAACAGAATAATTTTCTTTTCCAATCAATGG
This sequence comes from Quercus glauca, assembly GCA_023736055.1. Lineage (NCBI taxonomy): Eukaryota > Viridiplantae > Streptophyta > Magnoliopsida > Fagales > Fagaceae > Quercus > Quercus glauca. Next base: position 29,666,683 of record CM043315.1, read on the forward strand.
CAATAAGTATGCTATACATTTTTTTTCAATATCTCCCAGCTGGAAGAGTTCTTTTTAAATCTTTCTAAACTCTTAGGAGATGGAAATTATGGCAGGTCTTTCCTTTTGTTGGGTGCCTAGAGAGTCAAATATGGCAGCCCATATTTTTGCAAGTGGTCTTTGCAAAATGTTTTTGTTGGCTCTTTTGATCTTTGGCACTACCCTTCCTGTTTAGATGTTGTTACCAGGAAGGAGGCATTGACTGTGTTTTGATGTTGTGTGCTTTCTTTAATAAAAGTTTTTAGTTCATCAAAAAATAAAAATCACACTTGCTTTATGATCTAAGTAGAGTACTCCACAGTCTACACACATTGGGTTGACCACATGGAAAAGATTATTACTGTATATCATGCACAACTGTACCACCCATTTCCCATGAGTTCTCCACCACTACAAATTGCAGTCAGCAGCTTCCATTCCCTTCATTGATCAATCATTCAATTTACACTTATTCTATGAGTAGATTTGCTTTGAATATTGGTTTTGGTGTGGTGTAGTCCAGTGATTATAAATAAAGACAATACTACACTCACACAGTCATAACTTCAAGTTTGAAACTAAGCTCTCTCTCTTAATAATGAATCTAGAGCTTGAGGCTGTACTTATTTTGCTAAATCTTGACTTTGCCATTGCAAGGTGAAAACAACACAACTTTCTTATATCCTTTATGCAACATAAATTTCAATGAGGTTGATGGCATGCTAAGCATGGCTGTAGTTCTGTACCTGCGATTACATATATGTACTTAATTACATATTTGTATTGTAAGAGTTCCAATTAAAACAAAGTAGAGATTAATTATAGTAAAAAGTTTCTCCTCTATGTGATAAAAAATCAAATGAAACGTAAATGATCATAATGCATCATGAAATGGTACAGCTGAAATTCGTGCACTTCAAACAACTTATAAGAAGCTGTCCAATACCTAGCAAATAGATTAATGACACAAACACATGCAGTGCCAAACAACCAGTGCACCATTCCAAGTCAACCAATTCACCATTCCAAGTCTCTCCAAATCAAAATCAAAACAAAAGAAACACCAAAAAGACAAAAATCCTCAGCACCAAATCTCAACAGAAAACCAAGAAATTAAACAGACCCACTTCCCAGTTCCCAAATCCCATTGATTTCACCTCAATCCCCAGAAATTGGAAAGAGAAATTGTTATAGATAATGAAGTTCATGAACGAAAGTTAATATAAAATGCAAACCAAAGAATACATTGTTAAGTTATAGTAACTCATTTAACACAAACCCAAAACTTAATCCATAAGTTTATTTTTTCCATATGTATTATATTAGGATTTGGAATTAGGAAAACAGAATGATGCAAAATGCTTATCTGAATATTATTGGTCACTACCGTCTGATTACATACATCAACAGAGTACTTAACGAACTAACTGAAAGATAACTAACTAACTTCAAAGTCACGTGCACGTCACATGCTCACTTAATAGACTAAACTACTTGCAGCATATCTGCCTAACATCAAACTACATGTAGCACAGCACCCTGCTTATAGCTCTTCAACAGCAATATCAGTTTCTGCATTAACTGCATCTGCAGAATCCTTCTTCAACAAATTACATAATAGAAGTAAAATTATTAACATATCATATGCATACTTATTGCTGGTGAGTTTTGGGTCGGGTCCAATAATGTGAAAACTTTGTGCCAAACCTATTGCTAGTGAAGCTAAAGCCGCCATTCTCGCAGTTCACCTAGCCTGGTCTCTTGGGTTAATGTCATTTTGAAAGGGACACTTTAGCAATTATATCTGCCATCCTCAAGTTCAATCCTACTCAAGCTAGCATACTGGAAAAATGCCTCTATCACTGTAGACATTCATAGAAGGGCTATTTTTCTCTAACACATGGATTTAATTCGCTATTCTGTATTAACTTCTTTATGTGTTAATGAAAAGTTTTATTCAGCAAAAATAGAGAGAAAAGAAACATGGGCCACTTACAAAATTCCAAGGTAGGTTAACTTTGTTGCTAACATTTGGCTGGTTGATCCTTGAACAATAGCTTCGTTGGCCCAATGATGAACCTACAACACCCATCAAATTCAAAACTCAAAAAAATTTCACCTTCCCGAAAATTGAATAAACATCTAAAGCATGAATAAACAACTTAGCTCATAGATGAATAAATTAAAAAAAAAAAATGAAAATTGAAATCCCTTACAAATGATGGTAATAAAGTTAATCATAATAATATTTTAAGGAAAATATTAAAAAAGAAAGCATAGGATACTTTCTGTACTTTGAACTTTTGAGTTTATGAGAAATTAACAAACCATTAAGCTAAATATCTAACAATGTCAAATCCTACAATGACTAAATTTGATACTGCTTCATTAAGGTTGTTTACAAATCTCACATTTGGATCTTGGGTACATAAAAAGTTTATTATTAGCATGTGACTCATTAAACAAATTATTTTATATCTTCAAATTAAATAGCATGCAATTAAGAACATAACAATCATTGTCAGCTTGAATATGATAGCATGATGGGAAATTGTCTAAAACCAACAAACCTTCGAATGCAAATGCAGGAATCCTTAATGTTCTATATATTTCTGTCAAATTTGTGTATAATATGTTGTTACAGGATAGTGAATTTTTTCTTCAACATTTGCTCATGGTTTTCTCCCCAAAAGCATTAATCAAATGCGTAAAATCAACTGAGTGTGTTCACCCATCATATCAAAAACCTACCATAAAACCAAGAATGGCTAAAATTAAAATTAACACTTGCTCATAGCTTCTTCAACATTTGCTCATAGTTTTCTCCCCAAAAGCACTAATCAAATGCGTAAAATCAACTGAGACCCATTGGCAAATTGCACAATAAACCAATACAGCATTATGTGTTCACCATCAATTTACAAACTAACCATAGTATACAAACATTATGAATTGGCCACATAGCTCATAGTTTTTTCAAGAACATTAATCAAATACGCAAAATCAACCAAAACCCAATTACCAAATTGCAGTAAGAATGTATTGAGCATTATGTGTTCAGCCATCATATCAAAAAACTACCATAAAACCAAGAATCGCTAAAATAAAAATTAACACTTGCTCATAGTTTCTTCACCAAAATCAACCAAGACCCAGATAGGGAAATTGCACAATAAACTAATAATATCACAATCCAACCATAAAGTTCAAACATTTATGAGGTGGGTATTAAAAAATTTTGATTTTTTTTTTCTTTTTAACAAAAAACCCACAAAAAAAGTATCCATTCCCAATATACCATTTTTAAAACACCAGAAGTACCAGCGGATTTTGGTGAATAAGAAGAAGGGAATAAAAGTAAAATTCACTGCTTAGCTAAAATCGAAAACCCCCGAAAAGAAAATTGTGAAAGCATGATTGGGAAAAAGGGTTTTTTGCGTTGTGTACGGACGAATAAGAAGAAGGGAATCAAAAATACAAGAAAAGAGAGTAATTTTTTTGCTTTTAAATGGGTTTGTTTGGAATGATCTGTGTGTGCGTTGCTAGTTGGGCTTTGAGAGAGAGCGGCAATGATGAAGGTGGAAGTTTTTTAGTGCGACAAAAGGAGAAACTAATGAAACAGAAAATAGTGCGACAAAAGGAGGAACTGATGAAACAGAAAATAAACATGCAACATCAATTATAGGAAAACAAAAAACTTATCTAATGAAAGGAAGGAAAGCATAGGCAGATGAAAGAAAGGAGTAATCATACCTTAGGAAGAATTCGTTTTGCAGAGCATAAACCAGGACCATTAAAATTGTGAAGAAAAGTACAATCGGAATAGAGGCAGGACCTCTTCCTATATAAGATAGAGAAATACCCAAAGGCATGCATCATTGATACCGAGATATTCTTCTGAAATTCCATAGCATTCATTGAAGAAGAGGGGAGATGTATATTGAAGAAGACGAAGGATTTTGGGTTTTGAGAAGGGGAGCTGAACCTGAAAAGAAGCGGGTGTAAAGAGAAGAATGTTAATTGGGTTTGTAAAGAGCAGAATGTAAAGAGCTGAACCTGAAATTGGAGTGTACACGTGTGTTGCAATTAGAGATCTAATTGGTATGTACACGTGGCACACAATTAGAGTTCTAATTGGAATTCAATTTCACACTCTCTCTGCTTCACCTATTATTATATATATAGATTACAATTGATGTAACTTAAATAATTAATAGTACTCCCAACCCAAACTTGTATTTTGCCATTCTTCTATAGGTACACTAAATTGGACCGAAATGATCTGAAATGGACTAAATAGACCGAATGACCAATGTGGACTGAATAGATCAACGTGGACTGAATTGACTGAATAGGCCAAATTAGACCAAACTAGAATGGATTGACCAAATTGGACTGAAATTGACCGAATAGACTGAACTGGGCTAAATTCATCGAAGTAGACCAAATGGACCCAATTAAACTAAAGTAGACCGAAGTATACCAAATTGGACCAAAATTGACCGAAGTGAACGAAAGTAGACCGAACCAGACCAAATTGATGAAATTGACCGAAATAGACCAAATGTCAATCTGTTCTTATCATAGCCAATATTGTATTTTGATATAAACTCAAATTATTACTTCCAAAATAATCAAGTATTAACTCAAACAAAATCAAACCAACCAAAACTGAGAGAGAGAGAGAGAGAGAGAGAGAGAGATAATACTATTTTAATGGGAACTAAAAAATATAACACCAAAACGTATGAACCCAAAATAGAGTTTTAAAAATCATAATGATTCATCAATATAAAGTAGAGTTGCAAGAAAGAATAAAAAATGAATAGAGAGAGAATAACCACTTTTCAAGAAAGAATGCAAGAGAGAATAATAAAAATTTGATAGAAAATAATATAAGAATGAATAAAAATAAAAAATATTGCAATAATCACCAAATTATCCAAGTCATGTTAGTGCATTGTTTAAAACATACTTTGGTTCCCATGGCTAATCCAGAACGGTCTCCAAAATGGGATTCAAAACTTTGGTTGCCAGAACACCATCACATAGCCGCCTAGTACTAGGCAGCTATGTGAAGGTGTTCCAGCAACACCCTTACTTGTTCCCTCATATTCCTATAAATAGACCTACCTCATTTTGGTAATTTCATGCACAAAATTCCCAAAAATTCTCCTCGTTCTCTCTCTCTTTCTTTTATAAATTTCTTTAGGAATAGTTTTTCTCCCTTTTTCTTTATAAAATCTCTCTCCAAACAAAAATTTCAGTCCTCTTTTCCACCATTTTTACACCTCTAAAACCTTAGGCAAGTGGGTAAGTTTGTAAGAAATGGGCAAGCCCCAATAAGTTGATTTCATTTTTTTTTTTTTTATCCCAAATCCTACTTTTACAATTTTCTTTTTCTAAAAGGTAATTTTCATTTTTTTTTTAGATCGCTGCATTTTTTAATCACAAAATTACTTAAGGGTGTGATGCAATTTATATACAAAATTATTTTCACCGAAAAATGCACAAATCATCACATCCTTAGATATTTTTGTCATTAAAAATCTAGCAACCTCGAATTATAAAAAATGAAAATTATTAATAGGTGTTCAAATCTTTTTTTTTTTTTTTTTGGGGTTAAAAGTGTTCAAATCATATTATATACTCAGATTGTATGCTTGGGAAAAAAGGACATCCTTAATAAAAAGTACCACATTCTTCAAGGCCCACACCAAATCCTTTCCTAAAGAGACAACACGTTATATCTGTTCACAAAATAAATATCTCATACGCATGGGGACATCTTGTCCTTGAATTTCTAGTTGAACAATTAACACTTTTTACATTATATTTTTAATAAATAATTGGTGTAGGGAATGTGTGTAGGCTGAACTGTTTTGGATTTGTTTAGCAATGAGAGTTGATTAGAACATTTAATAAGTGGTTAGGTACCTCTACAAAAACACTAAAGTTCCAATGAAAAGCACACAAAGGTTTAAGATCACTAATTCTCAGAAATTGATTACAAGAATGAGAGTACAAGAGTACTTATACAATTTGTCTTACAACTAACAATCATTAATTTCTTGCCAAGTGTTAAACTAATACTGATTACATCTAATACAAGTAACTAATTCACTAATAAGACTAACTAATTCAGATAACAAACACTGCCATATAATTCGTTCTTTTAAAATTTATCGATAACTCTCAAAGCACAAAGCACTTTCGCAAGAATAATTACCCTAAAAGAGGGGGGAAAAAACTTGCAACAACTGAGACAAATCAGTGGACTGCTCAGTGCTCACTGAAAACAGAGTCCAAGAAGTAAAAAGGAAGAAGGTAAAAATGGGAAAATACTCCTTTAATTCCAAGTATAAAAGGAGGTAGCCTTACTGGCCAACACAAAACACAAAACAGAGAAAGAGGAGAAGAGTGGTAAGAGACACAAAAGGAGAGATAAAATAAGGAGAGAAACAAGGAGAAATGAAAGAACTAGTAGAGAAATGAAGCTTCACAGACTTGTGCACCCTTGGAAATAAAGCAATAAAGTTGTGAGTTGAGGCCGAAAATCTTGTGACACTACCACACACACACATATATATATATATATATGTGTGTGTATATATTGTTTTGAGAATATATATACTAACTTGTTGTAAGCTAGCATTTACTTGATAGTATTTGCATAAGAGTTCAGTATTTACATCCAGGCTTACACCAACAGAGGAAAAGAGAAAAAGCCCATTGTATGGTAGAAATTGGAGAAAGGTTCTTACTGTGGTAGAAGAAATTCCATAACATAATTTTTTATATTTGTTTAACTTGTTGATAATGTCATAAAATTCAATTCACATATTTTAAAATGAATTAATAAAATTTAGAAATTCCATAATATAATTCTAAAAATTCTACAAAATTTAAATCCATCTTTTAAACAAGTTATTGAAGTATATAAAGAGGAAGGGCATTTTCTATCAAAGAGCTAAAAGAGGTCCACTGCCATCTAAGGCAACTTCTTGTCGAACGGATATAGACAAAAACAACAGAAGAGAATGAGAGAGCCCTTGGGATGAGTGATGCAATTTATATACAAAATTATGTATTATATTTTATAAAATTGCCACACACCCCAATAAGTTGATTTATTTTTTCTTTTTCTTTATCCCAAATCCAACTTTTACCATTTTTTTTTCTAAAAGGTAATTTTCATTCTTTTTTTTTTTTTTTATTGATGCATTTTCAATCGCAAAATTACCTAGGGGTGTGATTTGATTTATATACAAAATTATTTCACCAAAAAAATGCACAAATCATCACACCCTTAGGTATTTTTGTCATTAAAAATCTAGCAACCTCGAATTATTAAAAATGAAAATTATTACCTTGTAGGGAAAAAATGGGAAATTAGACTTAACCCACATGTGATTAAGAAGGTTTTGATAGTCCTACCTCCTGTTAAACAATTTTTTTTTTTTTTTTATGAAAAGTCTAAAATTTTATTTATTAAGAAGACAATATAGAAACATCATGGATGAGAGCTTGTTCCAAGAAACAAGGTGATGTCGCGGAAGCCTGAAGAGAAGCACACACGATGCTCTCTTGATGGTACAGAAACTAAACTGTTAGTTTCTAGATAGTAAACCTCGAATCCACGAGGGGTTCCTTGAATCCACAAGGTGATAGGTCTGGAATCCACCAGAGAACACAATAGACACAAGTCTGAATTTTTATTGATAATAAACTATCTTGCCTCTGACGGCTACAAAACATATAAATACTAAGGAAAACGTCTAAAACCCTAATTCGCACTAATTACGCGATTAGGGGACAAATTACTGAATTTTACCAAAAATAGCAAAATTGAGTTAAGTGCAGAATCATAACCTACTGACCTTAAGGGTCGTCCCAAAACAGACGGGACCTTATTCTGACTTTTAAACTAAAAGTTATTAAGGAAACACGAATAATACTATAAATAGCAAAAACAATGTTTTCAGGGCCTTAACGAAGGAATTCGCCTAAATTTTGGCGACGTTCATGGCATGAATCTGGATCAGAACGCCGTTTCCCTTCAACCTGCCAAATTTCATGCAATTCCAACACTGTCACCCCGATGACCCCCTACTGGCACCCCCCTTTGAGCCTGCGTTGTGACTTCCTGCGCCCCTGCTGCTCTAGGAAGGCTTGTGCTGTCTGTTCTACATCAGTCCCCCCCACTTGAAAAGAACTCGACCCCGAGTTCCCCCTATTTGGTTCATCAGGAGGATGATAATCATACAAGTCAGCAACATTGAAGGTAGAAGAAATGTTCATGTCTGGAGGAAGAGCAACCACATAAGCATTGTTGTTGATCTTCTTAGTAATCTGAAATGGCCCATACTTCTTGTCCTTCAATTTGTTGTAGGTACCAATAGGAAATCTTTCCTTTCTAAGATAGACCAGCACTAAATCCCCAACATTGAAGATCTTCTCACGCCTCTTCTTATCAGCAGCTTCCTTGTACTTGGCATTTGTAGCTTCAAGCTTCTGCCTCACCTCCTCTTGTACGGCCTGAATACGGTCAGCCATATTCTCTGCTGCTTGACTCACTCCTGGAAGCTCAGGTAAAGGTACCAAGTCCAAAGCGTGTTTTGGGGGCACGCAGTAGACGATGGCAAATGGAGACTTACCAGTGCTTCTATTAACTGAGCTATTGTATGCAAACTCTGCTTGGGACAATGCGAGATCCCACTGCTTGGGCTTTTCACCTGAGATACACCGGATCAGATTTCCCAAAGTGCGATTAACCACTTCTGTCTGGCCATCAGTCTGTGGATGACTAGTGCTGCTGTAATTCAAGGAGGTATCAAAACGCTTCCACAAAGTCCGCCAGAAGTGACTAATGAACTTAGTATCCCGGTCAGAGGTGATGGACTTTGGCACTCCATGCAAACGCACAACTTCTTTAAAGAACAAATTAGCCACTCGAGTAGCATCTGAAGTCTTCTTGCATGCTATGAAATGGGACATCTTCGAGTACCTGTCAACCACAACAAAAACAGAATCCATACCTCTCTGGGTTCGAGGAAGACCCAATATAAAGTCCATAGACAGATCCTCCCATGGTGCTTGTGGAACTGGCAGAGGCATGTATAAACCAGTATTCTGAGATTGACCCTTAGCAGTTTGGCAAATTGGACACTTCCGCACATGATTGCCAACATCCCTCTTGAGTTGTGGCCAATAATACCTCTCTTCCACCAGTGCTATAGTCTTATCTCTGCCCATATGCCCACCTAAACCTCCACCATGCAGCTCCCTAATAATCTGCTCCCTTAATGAACTTTTAGGGATGCATAATTGGTTACCCCGAAAGAGGAAACCATCCTGGATGTATATACTATTGATAGCAGTATGAGTTTGTTGACACTTACCCCAAATATCACCAAAATCCTCATCATCCTCGTACAGCTCCTTGAGGCAATCAAACCCTACAACTTCAGTACGTAGGGTGGTCAACAAAGATGCTCGCCTGCTGAGTGCGTCAGCCACCTTATTAGTGACACCAGACTTGTGCTTCAATGTGAAATGGAAGCGCTGAATATAAGCTACCCACCGAGCATGCATCCTGTTAATGCTAACTTGACTGTTGATGTGCTTCAATGCCTGATGATCTGTATATAATACAAACTCCCTCTGAATTAGGTAGTGCTCCCAATGCTTAAGAGTCCGTACTACAGCAAAGAACTCCAGCTCATAGGCTGACCATTTACTTCGAGCTTCACAAACTTTCTCACTGAAGAATGCTACTGGTCTATTGTCTTGTGAAAGAACAGCGCCTATCCCGACCACAGATGCATCACACTCCACCTGAAACACCTTATCAAAGTTGGGCAATGCCAAAACTGGGGCTGAGCTCAACTTCTCCTTGATCAAGGCAAAGCTCAGTTCTGCCTCTTTTCCCCATGAGAACCTCCCCTTCTTCAGACACTCAGTGATAGGGGCTACTATGCTACTGAAATCTCGAACAAACCTCCTATAGAAGGTTGCTAGCCCATGGAAGCTTCGCACATCACTCACTGTCTTTGGGGTTGGCCATTCTCTAACTGCACGGACCTTGTCCTCATCAACATGAATCCCATCCGCACTGACCACATACCCTAAAAACAGCAACTTATCAGTCAAGAAGCTGCACTTCTTCAAGTTGATATACAACTCATTGGCCTGCAACACTGTCAATACCTCTCGCACATGATTATAGTGGGCTGCTTCTGTCTTACTGTAAATCAGGATATCGTCAAAATAAACTACCACAAACCTTCCAATAAATGGTTTTAATACCTGATTCATAAGCCTCATGAAAGTGCTGGGAGCATTAGATAATCCGAAAGGCATAACCATCCATTCATACAACCCTTCCTTTGTCTTAAAAGCTGTCTTCCACTCATCTCCTGGTCGGATCCGAATCTGGTGATACCCACTCTTGAGATCCAGCTTGGTGTAACACTTGGACCCACTCAGCATATCAAACATGTCATCTAGTCGGGGAATAGGAAACCGATACCTGACTGTGATCTTGTTGATGGCTCGACTATCCACACACATACGCCAGCTCCCATCCTTCTTTGGTGTTAGCAGTGCCGGTACTGCACATGGACTCATACTCTCCCTGATCTGCCCCTTGCTCAAAAGCTCATCCACCTGCCCCTGTAGAATCTGACCCTCTTGAGGATTCATCCTGTAATGTGGCAGATTAGGTAGACTAGCTCCAGGAACTAAATCAATGCAATGCTGGATGTCCCGCATTGGTGGTAAACCTGCAGGCAGCTCTTCTGGAAAAAGCTCTTCAAACTCCTTGATCAATGGTTGAATTGCCTCAGGTACCTCAGTAACCTTCTTTGGCTCACCATCTGACACCACTACAGCATATACCTGTTTCAACTCCTTACACTCCCTGTCAAACTCATCTTCATTGTTCACTATGAGGAGTGCTGGCTTCCCCTCCACTTTAGAAGCTTTGGGTATACTGCCTTCCTTAATAGGACCAAGGACAATTTTTCTGCCATTCTTAAAAAACACATACACATTATCCTTACACCTATGAGTAGCATCTACATCATATTGCCAAGGTCTACCCAGTATTAAATGACAGGCATCCATTTCAACAACATCACAAACTACCTCATCTACATAACATTTACCCATAGAAAAAGTAACACGACATTGTTGAGTAACAAGAGTTTCCGTACCTTTCTTGATCCAACCTATCTTGTACGGAGAGGGATGCTTTTCTGTTTTCAGTCCTAGCTTGGTAACCAAACTCTTCGACGCAATGTTCTCTACACTGCCACTGTCAATGATCAAATCACAGACCCTCTTACTGATGGTGCATCGTGCTCGGAAGATCTCATTCCGCTGATCACCGTATTCCACCCTTGGTGTGAGCAACAACCTCTGAATCACCAAAGACCGCCCTAGTGGTACGCCTTCCTCGTCCTCTTGGACCTCGTTGGGGTCATAGGCATACGGATCTACATCATTATACACCTCTTCACCCTCCTGTTCACCTTCTATCTCGCCCTCTTCTGCCACCACCAGATTCACTGCGGCTCGCTTAGGGCAAGTACTAGATTGATGTCCTGGTTCTCCGCATCTGTAGCACTTATTCCCAGTTGGCCTAGCATAAGGGTTGGCTTTCGCTATTTGCTGGGCTGCGGAACCTGCTACTGCCACTGTGGATTGGTTGACACCACTGTTCTCCCTAACCACGGGTTGTGATCGTGGTGTAAACATGGGCTGTTTACCTTTGTTGGCAGTGGAACTAGAGGACTCCGAATTGCGATTGGAAAACTTCGAACCTGCCCTGAGATGCTGATATTCTATTTTCTTGGATAAGGTTACAGCCTCATTCAAAGTATATAGGGTTTGTAAGGATACCTGATCTCGGATGGAAACTCGTAACCCGTGTACAAATCTGGATATCCGTTGATCTTCAGTTTCCTCCAAATCATTGCGATTCGCCAACCTGTCAAACTCCTCCATGTACTCATTAACTGTCCGAGTACCCTGCCTGCAATCCTGGTACTGCCTGAACAATTCCTGCTGGTAATCCGGTGGTAAGAACCGATCTGCCATTAATCTTTTCATTCTCCTCCATGATCGAATTGGAAGCTTTCGTTCACGGGTACGGTTTAATTGAACACGATCCCACCAGGCAGATGCTCCTCCCTTCAATTTGTAAGCCACCAAACACACCTGTTTGTCATCCGGTGTACCCATATAATCGAAAAACTTCTCCACCTCACTGACCCAATCCAGATACTCTTCAATTGAGACATTACCATTAAAGGATGGTAACTCTATTTTCATCCGATAGTCCCTCTGCTCCTGATAGTCTCGGCCATTATCCCTCACAGGACCACGATGATTTCCAAGGACTCTCTCTGCATACTCCTCGTCTTCACTGTCCTCTTCATTGTAGTCTGGCTGCCTGTTCCGGTTTGGACCACGATAGGGAGGGCCACGCGCTCGGTTATCACGTCGCTCTCCGTCATCGCGATTAGGGTTTCTGTTAAGTAAGGCGGCAAGTGCTTCTTGAATCTGGTCCAGAGTCTGCTGGGTTGATTCACGAAATTGTTGATTTTCATCACGAAAATCAAGGAACTCAGCCCTAGTGAGGACTGGGTTGTTGACGTCGTCACCGTCGTCATTGTTGTGGTGGTTACCGTCTCGCCGGTTAGCCATCAGACCAGGGTAAATCAAGGCTCTGATACCAACTGATGTCGCGGAAGCCTGAAGAGAAGCACACACGATGCTCTCTTGATGGTACAGAAACTAAACTGTTAGTTTCTAGATAGTAAACCTCGAATCCACGAGGGGTTCCTTGAATCCACAAGGTGATAGGTCTGGAATCCACCAGAGAACACAATAGACACAAGTCTGAATTTTTATTGATAATAAACTATCTTGCCTCTGACGGCTACAAAACATATAAATACTAAGGAAAACGTCTAAAACCCTAATTCGCACTAATTACGCGATTAGGGGACAAATTACTGAATTTTACCAAAAATAGCAAAATTGAGTTAAGTGCAGAATCATAACCTACTGACCTTAAGGGTCGTCCCAAAACAGACGGGACCTTATTCTGACTTTTAAACTAAAAGTTATTAAGGAAACACGAATAATACTATAAATAGCAAAAACAATGTTTTCAGGGCCTTAACGAAGGAATTCGCCTAAATTTTGGCGACGTTCATGGCATGAATCTGGATCAGAACGCCGTTTCCCTTCAACCTGCCAAATTTCATGCAATTCCAACACTGTCACCCCGATGACCCCCTACTGGCACCCCCCTTTGAGCCTGCGTTGTGACTTCCTGCGCCCCTGCTGCTCTAGGAAGGCTTGTGCTGTCTGTTCTACATCACAAGGACACTCCTCTATCCAAGTAGAGAAATCAGCTAAGACAAAAGCTTGTTTAGCTAACAAATGAGCAGGCTTATTGCCTTGTCGCCTCACATGAGAGAACACTACATTCCTAAATTCATGACATTCTGCTAGCATCCCATAAATCCATGGGGAAACAGAGGAAGGGGCATGTGACTAGTCCTTGAGGGCTTGAACAATAACCAACGAATCTCCTTCCAATACAAAGTCTCTGATTCCCGTTTCTTAGCAAAAATGATCCCAACTTCGAATGCCTTCGCTTCAGCCTTAATAGTTCCCAATGGAGCATGAATCTTCTTACTCAAACCTGCAATAAAACTCCCCACATGATCACGAACTATAACCCCAACACCAGCATTCTTTTAAGCCTAAAATATTGCAACATCCACATTGATTTTGTATGATGGAGAGGTAGGTGGAGTCCAATTAATTTCCAGCCAAGGATATTGTTTTAGTGGGATAGAATTTGCAACCCAATACTCTTCCAAATAGTACTTACACCAATTGAGTAACTGTAGACCAGATTTCCTTTCCTTTCCATCAAGAACATCATTCCTATTTATCCATAAAGCCCAAGCAATTGTAACAGTAAGACCAGTTTCCTCCATACCTCACTGAGATTCCATCAAAATATTCCATAGAAAATCAAAGAAACTCTGCATAGAAGTTGATGTCATTGGGTTACAAAGAGATGAACAGTCTTAGGTTTCTCGAGCTTTTGGACACACCCAAAACAAATGCAAAAATGACTTAAGTAACTCACCACATTCATCACATACTCTATCAATCAATACCTTTCTTAGTTGTCAAAATGTCTCAGGCAGCCCTCTAAGCAAAATGTCTGATTTTGTAAGGGATTTGAATTGACCATAATTTCTTCCAGAACTAACGCAAATTATTTTCATTAGAACAAGAGCACGCCTCCTTGTCAAATTCTAATTCTAAAGCCACCTTATAAGCACTTCTTATTGAGAAAAAACCATTGGAAGTTTCTGCCTATACCTGTTTGTCATCTGGTAATCTAACACTCAATGGAATTCCTGCAATTTCCTTAGCTTCAAATGGTAGAAATGTTCTCTGTATTAGCATCTGATTCCAGCACCTGTCTTCAACATTAATAAAATCACAAACTCTAGTGTCTAATGGAGATATACCTCTTGGTGAAATTACTTTATGTGAGGTAGAGCCGGACACCCATTTATCTATCCAAACCTAGATTTTCCTACCATTTCCCACACGCCAACAAATCCCTCTTTGTTTCTTTGAGCGACCATTAAACTCCTCCAAACATATGATGGTTTCTTCCCCAAAGATGCATTCACAAAGTCACAGTTTGGAAAATATTTGGCCTTAAAAACCTGATAAACAAGGGAATTCTGCCCCATTTGAAGTTGCCAATCTTGTTTTGCTAAGAGCGCCAAATTAAACTACTTCAATTACTTGAACCCCATTCTCCCACATGACTTAGGAACACATTTTATTCCAACTCAACCAAGCCATTTTTCTTTCATCCTTTCTGTTTCCCCACCAAAAATTTCTTATCATAGTAGTCAATTCATCACACAGGGAGTCAGGAATTTTAAAACAACCCATAGTGTAAGTTGAAATAGCCTGAGCAACTGCTTTAATCAAAACCTCATTTCCAGCCTTAGAATGAAACTTTTCTTTCCAATCAGCCAATTTCTTAGCGAACTTTTCTTTAATACCATTAAAGGTATTCTTTTTATTTCTACCAACCAAAGTAGGAAGACCTAAATATTTCTCATGTTGACAAATAATATGGGCACCAAATATGTCCTTAATTTCCTCTTTAATGTCATCTTTAGTATTTTGACTAAAGAAGAGTGAAGTTTTAGCCCTATTCAACTGTTGACCCGAAGCCTCTTCATACACTTTAAAAACACGTTGCAGTGAGTCACATTCTTCCAAATTGGCTTTACAAAATATAAGACTGTCATCTGCAAAAAATAAATAAGAAATACTAGGACCACCATTACAAGCAGCAACACCATGCATATTACCACACTGCACTGATTTTTTAATTAAGGCAAATAGACCCTCAGCACATCAGAAATAAATACAGGAGCAAAGGATCTCCTTGATGTAAGTCCCTTGAAGGAACAATATAACCACAAGAGTTTCCATTAATACGAACAGAATAAGTAGTAGAAGAGATACATTGCATCATAAAACCACGCCACCTAGAGCTAAAACCCAGCTTCTCCATAATTTTATTCAAGAAAACTCATTCCACCCAGTCATAAGCCTTGCTCATGTCTAGCTTCAACGCCATGTCCCCAATTTTACCACTCCTTTTTTGGATGATGTGGTGCATTGTTTCAAAAGCTACCAAGACATTATCAGTTATTAATCTACCATGAACAAAAGCATTCTGACTATCTCTAATAATTTTTGGCAAAATCTTTTTCAAACTATTAGCTAGAGTTTTGGAAGTAAGTTACTAGACAACATTACAAAGGCTTATAGGTCGATAGTTAGTAACACGCTCTAGGTTTTTTATTTTTGGGACCAAAACAATTTGGGTATCATTAAATTTAGGTGGACAGATACCAAAATTCAGAAAATCCAACATTGTTTTAGTAACCACCCTCCCAACAGTAGGCCAAAAATACTGGAAAAATAAAGGAGGCATCCCGTCTGGGCTTGGTGATTTTAAAGGATACATTTGTTTAAGGGTTTTACATACCTTAACAAAATCCATGGGATTAGAAGAATGGAACAGTTCAGAATGGTATTTGAGCACCACCTTCTCTATTTCTTTCTGATCCTTTACCCATCTATCATACGGGTCCATAATTCCCTTATTATAATTTTTTTGGAACCATGTGGATGCTTTAGAATGGAAAAAGCCTATGTTTTTATCACCTGACTGAATCCAACTTAATCTAGATCTCTGGTGTCACATTGCTTCTACCTTATCTCTCTAGCAAATCAATTCCACCCTAGTCTCCCTCATAGAAGCAATAACTTCAGGTGTGACATTCTAAAGTGCCAACCATTCTAAATGTTTTTGAAGTATAGTCAAATTATTTCCCACGTGACCAAACACAGATTTATTCCACATCTCTAATTTTATGCTACAGTTATCCAAACACTTCACTATAGGAAAATTTGAACTCGTGGTTGAAGCCTCCTCCCAAGCCGAAATAACAATCTCTTCACAACTAGAATCCTTCTACCACATAGCTTCAAAACGAAAGGTCTTGCCATACGTTTAACCTTTTTTCTCTCCTCAAGCTGTAAAACCAAAGGGCAGTGGTCTGAAACAAATGATGTATGATGAAAGATTTTTGTTGAGGGAAATCTATCTAACCAATCAACTGTTGCAAATCCTCTATCAATCCTTTCCCATATTTGAAACCCATCCCTCTGTTGATAAAGCCAAGTAAATCTAGGTCCAACAAAACCTAAATCCCTAAGTCCACACCAATTAACAATATCAACAAAGTTTTGCATCTGCTGTGCTGATCGTGATTGGTTTATCATGATTTAGCTTTGAAAAGTTGTTATGGAACTTTTGAGATACCACAAATTGTTATTTATATATTACCAAAAGTTTCATATTTAAGCAATTAAGATATTGTTGAAAGCGTGAACTTAACTGTTACTGAAAAGTTTATGTCTAATTATGGTTCTTGATTATTTAGAATAGGAAAATGAGTTGATATGAATAATTGATCGTTACCTTGTTAGCGCAAGGTTGGCGAAACATTAGTTTTAGACACGTGAAGTTAAACTTGATGCTAGCGACCCTTATAACATTTTTTGTATTTTGATTCCAAAGTTATCAAATGATATATCTTAATGCCCCTTAAAAGGGGATGTGCAAAGTGCAAAGTGCAAAGTGCAAAATATATACTATGATAAATAGCAACAGCAATCCAATATACCTCATTTTTGTTGCTTCATTTCATTTCAGTTTTCTTGCTACATTTTTTCTTCATTAGGATTAGCTTTTGCAGTATTAATTTACTCCAATTATATAATGATAAATTTTACTTTATATAATTCCAACTGATGTGCCACAATTTTTCACTAATTTTAGTTTCCTTAAGCTTGTGATGTATTATGTGTCATATTATAGTTTTTGTTCTTTATTATATAATCAAATTAATGAATTATTTAATGGTGCAATCTCTAAGCACTTCAACGCTCAAATGATTCTATTTATAATCTGTGTTATAAATGAATTCTAAATCTTATCTTAATTGTTAATCTTTATAATGGCTAGCACGTGCATTACACGTGTATCTCAAACTAGTATATTTTAATAGTGGTTGACTCTTTCTTGTAGCTTAATAAACAATGTAAAAATAATTGAAAAGTTGGTATAAACTATAAAATCAAATATAAAAAATTCATGGGATGATTCATGAAGTTGGAATAAGTCCATGGAGTAAGGAGATATTATTGAAAGATCTAAAGCTGGAAAGAAATGTATAAGGGAAAAGCAGGTCCTCTTAACTAAGACCTCTGCTCATTTTTATATAACTCTTAGGGTGTGTTTGGTAGAGTGAATTTTAGGGTGGATAGAAAAAAAAAAAAAGGAGAAAAAATGAGGGAAGACTTTTTGGGGTGTTTGGTTGGGAGGGGGAGAAAGGAAAATGATAGTGAGGCTCGGGTGTTTTCTCCTCGAGCCCACCAAAAAGTTTTTTCCTCGAAACGGGAAGAAAACTTGAAGGGGAAAATCTGATGGCTGAATGACAAAAATGCTCATCTACAACTTGCACATGGGTTTGTACGTTGCACTTTTTTTATTTTTTATGATTCCAATTGTAATAAATGTTTGCATTTTGTTCTCATTCTTTTTTTTTTCTTTTGCTTTCCACTGGACGTTGCCTTTTCCTTCTTCTTTTTTTCTTGGGCTGTGAGCGTGGCAGTGTTTTTTTTTTTTTTTGGCTTATACGTGATTATTTTTTTCAGGACATGATTCTTAATAAATTTGGGTGATTGTATTTTTTTTGGTTGTTTGTCACTTTTTTGTTTTAATTGGGCATCATTTTTTAATAAGTGTATATGAGTAAATTTATACAAATTCATTTTTTCCATCTCTCTAATTTTTCACTCCCAACCAAACAAAAATGAGGGAAATTAAAATCTTTTATATCCTTCAACTTTTTCACCCCTCCAACCAAACGGACCCTTAAGTTTCTGGAACTCTCCTTCTCTTTCTCTCTCTCTCCTGCTCCTTTTGCCTCTCTCTATTTAATTGTATATATCTTCAACTAAATGTACCATTTTGGCTCAACAAAATGACAAAACTTGACCAAATGAAACTACTGTAAATTGTTTGGTTTAGCCATTTTGGTAACTCAAAACTCAATTTATTATTTCCATCACTCAATTCTCAAAATCCATGGGGCCACCAAAATTCAAGTTGTTCAATTCAACTCCTATAACTTAATTTCCATCACCCAAAACTCAAAAAAATTAAGTTTGAGTAACGAAAATTGAGAGCAAGTTTTGGTTGTTTTAAGATTATGGAAATTAAGTTATGGTATCATTTTTGTAATTATTAGCAAACAATGGGATCCACTTCTTTGTGTTTTCTACATCAAGTTAGACTAGCATTTACTCTCCTCCAACGACTCTGTTCTCCTTTACTCGTGCTTTCTCTCCATTCACCTCCCATTCTCAGCTTTTTCTGTTCTCTTCAAACACATACCACCAATCACTCCACACCGACCTTCCAAATCTCTAGGGCTCCTCTACAAAACACCAATCGCAACTGAACGAGCTACCACAAGCCACCACCACGAACCACCAGGAGATGATTCTCACTCTCAGCCCTTTCTTTGTCTCAAGTCTTCCGGTTCACCCTCAGCCCCTCCCTATCTCAAGTCTCTTGGTTCAAGTCTCACCCATTGCCACCACTCACTAGCAGTGGGCCAAAAGTTCCTTCCTTTGTAATTGTTCGTGGGTTTGGGGATTTGGTTGATTTAGGTTTTTGGGGGTTTGAAAAATGGAATTTGATTTGGGTTTAGTGTTTCTAAAGAAAAGACTCTTGTTTTTGGTTTTGGGGTTTGTTTCAAAATGGGTATTTGTGAGTATCAGTGTGTATTAGTTCAAAATTTAACTCTTGTGATGTGTGTGCATATGAACTATTTATAAACTAGCTTTATCTTTTCCTGTTTCTTTTTGTTTTAGCTCCCACAATCTGCCCCAACCCTTACTGCTTGCCTTTATGGCAGATTGTCTATCTGTTTCTTAGTCTTTTTAATAAAATTGTAAATTATTAAAAAAAAAAAAAGAAGAACAACAAACCATAGTTCCAACAATCTGTTGTCAAGTGTTTAATCTGCTCATTTCCTTCTTTTTGCTTTCCTATGTTTTTTGACCTGCCTTTTTGCAGTTTGCTTGACATATTTAGAGAAAAAAAAAATGAAAGAAGGGATGGGAAGAGAGAAAATATCACAGGTGAGGGCAACAAGAGCACAGTTATTGTTCGTGTGGGATCCACCTTTTTGAGTTTGAGCTCTTAAGTTGAAAACTTAAGCAAATATTTGAGCCGAATACATTGTTGGGTAAGTCAAAAGAAAAATAAAGAATAAAAAATGAGAAATGAGTTAGAGTTTTGAGTGATTGGAATTGAATTTTGAGAATTGAGTTTTGAGTGATGCTCAAACCAAACACCCCTCTCTTCATGCTCTTTTTATGTAGTTAGTAGACAATTGTATTTTTACACTACTTATTTTTCAAATAAAACAAACCAATGAAAATGAACTCATCCACAAACTAGACAAACCATTTGATAAGTATTAAGTAATATTTGAACTTAAAATAATTTATTCATGCCAACTAAATTTAATTTTTATCATTTTGTTGCATATATACATGTACAAATCCCTATGTATCTTGGTATATTTACATCATATCATACTGAACGGTTTGACAATCACAAACGAATAGGATTAAGATAGAAACAATAGACTAAGTTGCTTGTGGCATTAAATATATCCCTTTATCCAGATAGAAGATGAAACAATCCGAAATAACTTTTTTATAGTTATAGATCTAAGATGAGGAATCTGTATCAGAATCCAAGCATGCTGAAAAGTGATCTACTCCAATGCTCATGGGGATGCTTCACATGCATCAAAAAGATGCCAAATTGCAGACAACTGGAATTATCACCGTAGACTGGATAATAGGTCTTCAAGTGCTGCATACAAGGGCTTAGCAGTCGGCTCACCATCCCGAGAAGAATATCTGATGTGGTGAGATAAGAATCACCATAAAAATGTAAATCGGTATCCATCCTTGTTGCAACAACATTCCCTTCCAATGACACTCCCACAAATGCGCTTGCCATAGTATGCAAGCTGTTAGGAGTTATCAACTTTCAGGCTACCGTAAAATTACTTTCAAATGCACAAAACATATTAGAATGGGGGAAAAGTATAGAAAACAATATCTTTGAGCAACACTACCTTGCAAAAATGAATGTTGCATTCCCCCACCCCCTTATATGTATATATATATAATTATTTATTTATTTTAGGTTGATCGCTGAAACTAAAGATTTTGCTATCTTCCTCTAGTCTCTTCACCATTTGCATTAATTTTAGGCTCTCAATCTTTAAAAAATCCTTACGCTTCCAATTCACTTCAAAACTTTAAGATGTTGATTACTATAAAAAAAAGCAAGAAGATTTAATCTTAAAAGAATCAAAGATATAAAGCAAACACAAAAACAACAAGAATAAATTAAGTAATGCTGTTATGGTCGCATAGGAGAATACAAGATAATCCATAATCTATTGAAATTAGAACTATGATATATATCTTGCCTCCCTCACCTAAAAGAAACTGTCCTAACAGAACCATGCCTTCCCCCACCCACCCCATAAAGCACTGGAATACAGGTAGATTAGTATCGACTAATGTGCTAGCATTCACTTAAGATGTTTTTCACAACAATTTCCTTTAGTTTTAAGTCCAGAAATTCATGGAGCCAATGCCCAACCTAAATCAACTGGATTAAGGCTTAGTAAAGTCACTAATTGATATAAAGCCATAAACAGGAACCATATGAGGAAGTGAATTCCACTGTTCCCACAATTTTTCTCCATTTTCAAGAGATTGCAAAATCAACAAATAGCATATATCCTGGATTTTTTTTTTCAGGCCTTCTCCCTAAGATTGACACTTACAGACATTATAGTAGTAATAATAACAAAAAGAAATTAACACTAGAAATAACATGACAATTTTGTTGTTACGTGAGCAAGAACTACCTATTAAAATTTTACAATCCTATCTCTTTAACATTACAAAGCAGGAAAGAGATGTTAGTTTTACAAAGATAAAACAAGTTGACATGTAAAAGCAAGCTGAGGTGCAAATGAAAATCACACCTAGCAACAGCTTCTCAAAGTATTGGAGGCCTTGTATATCTCACGTTCCATAGACAAACCAAGTGGAAGATTCAACCATCCTCTTGTGCAAGTCCAATCTATCACATCATGCTTTGCTACTTGCAAGGCATTGTTGATGGTGTTAATAAGAACACCCTGTAATGGATCAAGCCTATCATAGCAGGCATCACAGACCCTCTAGGGATCCCTCTCCCTGAACATCCTTGTAAACACTATAACTAACCCCTCTTGATCCACTGGGCTCAAGGAGTGGTGGGGCACTGGGTATGTAAACAGAGGACAAGAAGGTATTGCCATTCTTTGTGGACCCAACAAATGAAACATTTGAAGTGGGGAGTAGCGACTGCTGATTTGAAATGAAACTTGGAAATTTGTTCCGGCCAATCAAAATGGCAAATATACCATTGAGCACATTCTTCAAGTTAACATCATATTATTATTATTATTATTATAAGGTTGCACCAAATTATGAGTGTTATCACTTGAATCATATCCTTCTCCATCAACAGCAAAATCATCATCTTAAAACGCGTGATGCGGTGGAGAGGACTTTAAGTTTGAGTCCCATAGAGAGTCAGTGTAATCATCAACATAGTGGAATTGGGCATTATTATTATTATTATTATTATTGTCCTTTTCATCAACCTTAGAAAGTGAAGAATAAGAAACTCTGCTTGTATCAAAGTTTGGCATGGCCCATACACACGCTTTTCTTTTTCTACAATTAAAGCCAACCCCACCAGGTTCTTTTAACAAAACAGAGCTCAGCAAAGGCCTAAGCAAAGCACTGAAATTTGAACATAGATGCCCCTCTCAGCAACAAAAATAAGACAATTCTACAACAATTAACAATAAAACAAAACAAGCCCATTAATTAATTAAGCCGATTATTCAGACTAGCTTGGCAACTATATTAAGTTCTTAGACTAGGATTGGAATTATAATTAAAATTTCCATAACATTGGTGCTCACCTTAGCTACAAATATAAGACAGATACAATAATAAACAAACTCCATTTAAAATCAAGCAATCCTGTTAATTCATGATAAAGCTTAATATTCAATTCAAATGAGCTTGGCAATCATATTAAGGTCCGAGAACTACTAGTATTACAATTTAGGATTTGAATATTCCCAAACAATAATTAAAAGAACAGGAAGCTGAATTGAGGAATTACGTATAATATGAACCCCAGCAACAACAAGAACATAGAAAGTTTGGTTTGAATTAGGGTTTTGAAAACGGTAGAGACATGTTCTATAGACTGGGGTTACCTTAATTTCAAGGAAATTAAAAATATAAAAGAAAATGATAAAAAAAGAAATACGATACCTTATTACTAGGCTTCAAATCCAATTATGTTTAGGTTATGGCCACCTTGACCTACAATGTTCAATGTTGAATGAAAGCCCCAAACGAAGAATGAAAAGACACCAAACAAACAAGGAGGTAGGAGAAGAATTTTAAGATTTCGATTATCCTGACATGTTGTCACTAAAAAATCTCTATACCAAGCAACAACAAAAATAGGAGACATAAAGACGCAATCCCTAATTCGAACCAGTCAACAACAATTTATAAATCTCTATACCAGGCAACAACAAAATTATACTGTCCCAACACTATGTTTTAGAAGGGTCACTTGCTCCATTCTAAGCAAACAAAGCATTACAAAATCGTTAAGGTCCTAGCCAATGAGCTCTAACTTAAATGGCACACTTCTGCTTCCAACAATAATGGAAAGAAGTGAGGTCATGATTCAAAAACTGCCGAGTGCATGTATAACTACTTACCAATCCAAAAAACAACAAAACTCTAAGGTTTCATTTGTTTTTGGCATAAACTATTTTTGTGTTTTCAGGTATTTGGTGTGTCGGAAAATTTTAGTCAACAGAAAATTACAGCAAATAGACAGAACACTCTACACCTTTTTTTTTTTTAATAAATCGAAAACGTTTACACTTTTAAAAAACATAAACAGTCTTCTGAAAAAAAGACTTGCATTTGTCCCTACCACCCATATCCCTACGATGACCATTGCCATTGGCTTAGCCACTTCCCCCTGCCACCACCCATTGGCTGCCAGTTGCTAACCATCAATGCCACCAACCACTGGCCACCAGCTGTCACAAGGTCCACCTGATTCCTAGCAGGTCATCATTACATGCTCGTTGCGAATCATTGGCTACCAGCCAACACTTGGCCTACCTGATGCCATCAATTGTTGACCATGTCGAGTCCAAGTGACCTAATAGGGGTCAAATAATTTTTCCAAACACCTAATATTCATCTCTCTATTTCAATACAATTCTAGAAATGATACCAACCAAAATCGAATAATGATTGTAACATATTTGATATCATATTAAAGATGTTTTGATTACCCAGACTGAGTGAACTCTTGCATAACAACGGCAGTTTCCCTTACAAGTTGCGTAATAGAACTGGCAAGCATGACATTTGCACACAAGTTATAATCTTCACAGTATAGAAAAGAATTGTAATTTGTAAGCGATAAGCGATAAGGGCAAGAAACAAGCTATTCTTGTAGTAGAGGAAGATGATATTGCAGCTAATGGACTAAGGTATAGAAGGGTTCAAAATGGCTTAGAAGCTGAAGTGGAATTATTGGGCAAGCAACTACAAGCCTTGATTGAACAGTTGAGAAGAGATAGGAAGATACAACATAAATACTACCAGCATGATACTACTGGAAGTGTAGCTTTATGAGGAGGATTATGAACAACCTTTTGTTCATATTCCTAGGTGGAGACGAGAATTATGGCCACAATCTTGTGATCGTTCAACCAAAGATTCCAAACCAGAATTGGGAAAAGATTTGAGATTGAATTCCTTGAATTTGATGTTAGCTTGGATCATGAGGAGTTTGTGGATTGGCTTAGCCAAGTTGAAGAGATCTTTGCTTGTTATGATATTCTAGAATCCAAGAAAATTAAATTGGCAGCAACTAATTTGAGAGGCAAAGCAAGATCTTGGTGGGAGCAGTCGAAGATTCAAAGATTGAGGGAAGGAAAAATCAAGTTTCAAACTTAGGAGAAGCTAAAACAGAAACTCAGGAAGCAATTTTTTCTGTACAGCCACATCCAAACCCACTACAGCAACTTGCACAATTGTTGTGCTGCATCACAGTCAACAGTCAACAGCAAACAAAGAGATCACAATCAACCCCTCTCAATTCAAGAACCAGCCCAAGTGGTGGTGCTGCATCAAACTTCACTAAGCATTGGAGGCAGCCAACCAAGAATGTTGAGATTGGGTCAAATACTACTGGATCTAATAAAGTTTCCAAAATAGCAGCCAAGAACTAGCCTGTTTTGTCAAAGGGTGAAACCTTGGCGGTTGAAGAGATAGAAGATCTAGACTTTCTGGTTGAAGAGTTAGAAGATCATGACTTTGCTAGTAGAAGCATTAGAAGATCAATATTTGCTGGTTGAAGATTTAGAAGATCATGACGTGGGGCAGCCTATTTTTGTTAATTAGATTGGTGAAGAAGGGAAAGAAATGAGTGATAGCATGAAATATGTGGCTGAACCTGTTTATGATCAGTCTATGGATGGCGCAGCTGTTATTGTTGAGGAAGAAAAGGATTTATCATTAGGAACAAAGGTCATGCAAGTTCTAAAACAAGAAGTGGAGGATGATAGACAGCATACAGGTTATTTTCTTTGTGAGGAGGTAGCCATGAATGGGTTCCATCTTTTACATAGATGTGAAAAATTATATAAAGCTATCGTGGGGAGAAGGTGCAAGTGCAACGCACGCAACATGTACAAGATAGCGCATCCACACTCCTTGCAACCAAAGAAAGGGAAGGCAAACCCCAATCCAATGGTCAAGATGAAGAAGGTTGATTCACCAGTGAAGAATAAAGCCTTGTAGTGTCAAAATATGCATGATTGATCATTAGCGAGGCAAAACACTTAATGTTCAACTCGGTGTACATGTTTTACAATTGAAAGTTCAACCAAACTTGAGGACAAGTTTGCTTTCAAGAAAGGGAGTCCTCTTAATGCAGATGCATCTACATTGGTGTTTCATTTGTGTGGGACTTGGCTGTGCAGAAGCAGCAGCCTTTGGTGTGCTACAACAGTAGCAAACTCATCATACAAGGCAACTGTATCATCCTATAACTTAATACAAATCTCGTGGCAACCAAGAGCACTTGTGGTCAAGTGCTTCTTAAGAGGGAAAGTCCTGATGCAGGGCATTTCAAGTAACTATATGTCTATATACTAATCCACTTGTAACTAATTAGTTAGTTAGTTAGACGATTTCTTAAGCATTAACCTATAGGATGTAGACACTTGTCAACCATCTAGAGGCTACCAATGCCAAACAACTAGTATAAGTAGGAGAATGTAATCTCTTTGTAAATCAGCTTTTGGTAATTGAATGAATTGTTAACCTTTGTGTGCTATTTGGAACTGTGTGTTTTTGCAGAGGTACTTATCCACCTATCAATGTGTTCTAAGCAACTCAGTCTCACATTGTTTCTAAACCATGCACAAACAGCCCATCACATTCCCTGTATTAGTTTAGTTAAAAATAAAATAAAATAAATTTAATATATGCAGATTTAGAACCCAAAAACAAATGGGAATTTCCAAAACCTTAAACTGTCATTATAAAAAAAATGCTCTCAACTAATCTACAAAAAGAAATGCATATCCAAACCTGAGCGACCAAGCCTAAATTGAAAGACCAAAACCCAATCATATTTTATTAGCAAAATTATAAAAAAAAAAATTAAAAACTTGACTGGTAATCTTTAATATTTATAAAAAGGACACAAAGGGCCCAATTTTGAGACCCATTCATGGCTTAGATCCCTTTCATATGCTTCAATAGAATATTATATACATCCACACTGGCAGCATTGCACTAATTACAGTTTTTGCACTTCTCCATTGCCGTTAAGGTCTGCTCCAAGGTCCTTAGTATTATGCAAGAATACGTTTTTTGCATTAATATTAAACTCAACTTCCACATGAAATTGAAATTTACCCCCACATCCCAATATTAAGACTTTCAGAATTTAACAAAGCAAAAAGACAGTACAAATTAACCAAACAAAGAGAACATCAAGAAAATGAAATTATTTTTATAATAAAAGCGAAGGAAATGGACCACCCGTCAAGAAAAACCCAAGTCCCAAATTCTATCAAAAATGCTAGAACTACTGATCAAAAAAAAAAATGCTAGAACCACAACAAAACCCACAACTTTGTCATGAGTTGCCTATGTGAAGGGTTGTGAATGATGGAGTTTGGACCCATATGGACCCAGAAAGAAGTTTCTTCAAGACTTATTATCTTTTACACCAAGAAAACCTATCCATATTATATACTAGAAGCAATACGGGAAATAAAATATTTAACTAGTTAAACAAACACCTAGCATGCTTTTCACTAATAAATTGAAAATTTTATCTTCAGCTTATTCTAGCCATTTCTTCTTCGGAAAATAAAAGTACTTACACAAAGCCACATAAGAGAATTCCATAGTATTGGCAGGGGCTTACCATGAACGACCTCACACTCAGCCTCCACATGCAGATTTTTGTATCTCACCCTAATTGTGGCAATTTTAAACCAATTCTGCAAAAACAATTCATTTTCAACTCTGCCAACCCACAAATTATTAAGTCAAAATAAATTTTTTTAAAACTCAATATTTGACAACAAAACATATAATCATCTAGAAAAAATAAAAATAAAAGATGAAAATGTGAATACGGAGTTTGGACCCCTATGGACCCACAAAGAAGTTTCATCAAGACTTGTTATCTTTTACACCGAGAAAACCCATCCATATTAGATACTAGAAGCAATGCTTTTCACTAATAAATTGAAAATTTTATCTTCAGCTTATTCTAGCCATTTCTTCTTCAAAAAATAAAAGTACTTACAGAGAGACACATAAGAGGATTCCATAGTGTTGGCAGGGGCTTACCATGAACGACCTCACACTCTGCCTCCACATGCAAATTTTTGTATCTCACCCTAATTGTGGCAATTTTAAACAAATTCTGCAAAAAAAAATTCATTTTCAACTCTGCCAACCCACAAATTATTAAGTCAAAATAAATTTTTTTAAAACTCAATATTTGACAGCAAAACATATAATCATCTAGAAAAAATAAAAATAAAAGATGAAAATTTGAATACGGAGTTTGGACCCATATGGACCCACAAAGAAGTTTCATCAAGACTTATTATCTTTTACACCGAGAAAACTCATCCATATTAGATACTAGAAGCAATACAGGAAATAAAATATTTAACCAGTTAAACAAACACCTAGCATGCTTTTCACTAATAAATTGAAAATTTTATTTTTAGCTTATTCTAGCCATTTCTTCTTAAGAAAATAAAAGTACTTACAGAGAGCCACATAAGAGAATTCCATAGTGTTGGTAGGGGCTTACCATCAACAACCTCACACTCTGCCTCCACATGCAGATTTTTGTATCTCACCCTAATTGTGGCAATTTTAAACCAACAAATACCCAAATTATCAAAACGAATCACATCAAAATCCAGTTATACAAAATTCAAAACATAACAGCTGAGGTATAAAAGAAATACCACGAGAAGTTCTGAATCTTATTACTACAGCCATGTAATTTTACTTTAGAAAGTGCTTCTCCAATTTGGTTTTGGACCTATGTGGGTTCTTATTTTCTTGCAAGATGTTAGAACTAATGCAGGGATTCTAAAGGGGCTGCTTTTTAGGCTTAGAATTGATTAAGGGAAATGAGAGTTGCTTAGAACAGCGAACAAGGTGTGACAACCTTCTTAATAGAAATCCATCTCTTGAAAATAGCACAAGCTAATCTATGTAATTGCATTCAAAACTAATCACAAAGTAACTACGATGTGGTACTTATACTATTTGTTTGGCATTGGAGTCTTCTAGGTGCTTGACAAGTGTCCAAATCCTATTGGCTAATGCTTAAGCAATCATCTAACTAACTAACTAACTAAATATTTACAAGAGGATTAGGATGCAACAACATGAAATTCCCTGCATCAGGACTCTCCCTCTTAAGTAGCACTTGACCTCAAGTGCTTTTGGTTGCCACAAGATTTGTATGAACTTCTAGCCTTCTAGGATGATGCAGTTGCATTGTGTAATGAGTTCTCTATTGTTTGCAACACACCAAAGGCTGCTGCTTCTGCATAGCGAAATCCCACACAAAAGAAAAGTCACCAAAAAGAAATTACCTATGCAAGATTCCATGACCTAAAACTTTGCACAAAAGAAAAGTCACCAAAAACTTTCATTATATAAATAATAGAATAAGAAAGATAGATTTTGAGGGAAAATAACTATAAGTTTCCATATTATTTTCACAAAAATACCACAGGGAGGTGTTGTGTTATATCCAAAAGCCCTGGGGGGTTAAGTGTAACACAATTAACCAGTTGACACATAAAGCAATACCATATGAGAAGAAGAAAACCCACAAGGTTCGATTTTCTAAGGGGAAACCACCGCACACACTGGGGGGAGGGGGGGTTTGAATATTTTTCCCAAACGAATACCTGTTCAGAAAGACCTGTTTGCTACTTGTCAGATCTGCATTCAATGTCTAAAGAGGAAGGAAAAAAAAATAGAGGGGGAGGGAGGGTATTGGGAAGGAGAAATATGCACATGGTAGTTTCTGTCTAAACCAAAGTCGTTTCAAAATTTTACATGGCGCATTTAAACTTAATTAACCGTCATAAATAGCATAGGAAAGTGAGGGTGACTTGTGATACCATGACAACAATGAATCTATGTGCTGTAGGCTTTGGTCCAATGTCAGCACCTGTTCAAACAGATTACAAAGGACATTCATCTTTGAGATCAAATCAGGAGGGACTAACAGAAATAAAAACTTAACTAACCTGGATAGTTGCATTTTAGCAAATGTTTTTGTCTTCCCAGTTTAATATTGACCCAAAACTCACCAGCATGATATTGAAAGGGCAACTGAAACATGGTATATTGAGGGAATTGCAGATGGATTCCTCGAACCAGCTCTTGCCATCCATATAACTGCATTCTTTTCTGCAGCAACAAACAGCTTCAGGCCCAATAGATCCACTAGCCTCCACGGACTCCAAGAGTGCCCAATGCATTTAAAAAGATAAATCCAACAGCTCACGGATTCATGCTTTTACAGAAAATTTCAGGGGCTCAAGCATAAAAAAAATTTGAATCCCATAAATATGACATCATATGTAGTTACTAGTAATCAATTTCAAAAATCCCATTAGGCCATTATAACATTATAAAAATCCAACTTGAATTTCAATGTATTACAAAATTGATAGAATATTATCAATGTTTTTTTTTAAGCGACAGAATGGAATCTGAGGAATTTAAAAAAGGAACCAAGAGAATACCTTTATAATAAGCTAATTCTTATAGTGTAGTTGGAATCACAGTTTTAAGTACACACACAATGGAATTGTTATGAAGCATCTATTAGAAATAATATTTTAGCACAAGAAAAGAACTCTCCCCATCCCAACAAAAATAATTATGAACTGTTCATTTTTTATAAAAAAATCACTTTCTTGCAGGACAAGTGGACAACGATGAGAAGGAAGAAGAATAAGCAAAAGACTATATAAGTGGTTAGAGATAGAGAGAGAGCCAAAAACCACTAGGAAACCAAAAGACTCAAGGTTATGATGCAATGGGCATTAGAAACCTGAAAGCACAAAAGGAAGCATGGAGAATCAAAAGGAATTTGTTTCCACTGGCATGTAATCAAAGTAAAATGCACTTACACTAATGGCATTCTTTAAAATAACCTAAGATCCCACGTATCTTGAGGTATGATGACATATGCGTTTATTAAATCCTGGAAGAAGAATAGGTGACATAAAAACACTTTAAGAATAAAAGCATGTACATTTTTGTAAACGGACTCAATTATAGAAGGCATCACATAATTGCTTAGAAAAAAGGATAATGCAAATGAAGTGTGAGAACACAGTCTAAATGGATACACGTTCAGGCACTCATATGGGAAATTATGTTTTGAATGAGCACCAAAGCCGCATCTACCTACATGGAAATTAAAATGAACATTAAAGTGGCAGCTCAAACAAACAATTGGAAAAAACTTGCAGGCCATGTTAGTAAATTTCCCAACAATTAGATCTTTTAGGCTGTGTTTATTTCATGCTATCAACAAACTAGAGAAAGGTTGTCTATCATCATAACTATAATTCAGTAAGGCCCTTATCAAAATAAGTAAATAAATCAGTAAGGCATAACTTACTAACAAACAAACAAAAAAGAAGAATCAAGTTGGGTGAAAATTTAAGGTGCTCAAAGAAAAATAAGTTAAAGAAATATGCAAGAACTCGAACCCTCAATATACTGAGACTATCAAAGAAGATTGACACTACCAAAGAAGATTGTACAAACAGAACTTACAACAGCTATATTAACAATACGAAAGAAGATTCAACAGAGCCCATTGGTGAAATTAGGTGGTATGCTTACCAAAAATTAACTAATGATATGAAAATATTTCTAGTAATGCCCATCAATTATATATGTTTTTTTAAGGTAAGCCAATATTATATACCAATATGTGCATACTGTTACCAAAAATCATGCATGGACCAGAGCATCAGCAAAATTTGTGATGTTCTATCAGCAAGCAGTAGACATGTATTAGCCTAGCATTACAAGTCCAATGCAAGTGAACTGTTAGACTATTTTACCTGGGGATTTAATTACAAATGTTTCATCATAACTCATGAAACAAAAGAGAAGCTGCTCTGCATAATTACTTGTAGATTGAGATAGTAGTGGCTAATGCAATAAGACAACAAACATGACAAAAGGCTTATGAAAAAAAACAAAAGATTAATGAGCATAACATTTGTAAAAAGGAGCATACGAGTAACAAAATATGAATACTGATACCAACAAAAACCAAGATATTGTAGAAACCTAGTTTAAGAAGATCTCGATTCTTTATCTGATATGAAAAAAATTCTTCAACAATTAACTGTTAAGCACATGGCTTCTAATTAATCAACAATTAAGCACGTGACAAAATCAATTAATAAGCACATGATTCTAACCTTCAATTACAAAGATAAAACAAAACTTTACTAATAAACTACCTCTTATAATAAGCTACTGGTGTCTAGTACCAAGCGTTAATGCTGCACTGTTGTTGTTACAAGTGTTTTCTAGTACAAAACTTTACTTACTCATGCTTACTGGTTCCTCATACATGATGCACTAGCTGGATCATATGCATTAAGTCAAGTTACTTCTCATAGGTTCCTAACATGGAGAACAGTTAGTACCTAGGCTCTCTTGGATAGCACCAAGCGTGGAAAAAAACCACCAGGAGTCAACACTTAGGGTTGGCTGGAGTCGGCACCAAACCATGGACTCAATTTCAAAAGAAACTTTATTCATCAAAATAATCTCCCTTTCTAGGGGTACATACTTGGCTTATATAGACTATTATATTCTAATTCATCATAAAGTGACACAACACATGGAACTCATTACATAACAAATAACAATAAAATTAAAAACAGGTATCATTCATATAGAGATATTAACAATGGCACCTTTAAGCATTCATATCAAACAGAGTCACATTAAGTCCAGAAATGTACTCCATACCACACTTAGGCGCCCACTAGTTGCCAAACATTAGTGCCGCCAACCACTGACCACCAACTGTCACATGGTCCTCCTGATTCCAAGCAGGCCATCATTACATGCCCATTGCCAACCATTGGCTACCAGCCAAAACTTGGCCGGCCAGTTGAGATCAATCATTTACTACGAAGAGTCCAAGTGAGCAAGGAAAACGAAGCTTACCTGAATTTCTTGTCGGTGCTAATTAAGCCAAAGTAATAGAAGAAACTTTCATCACATAATTATACTCTCTTTTTATGCTACAACCAGAGTGGAAAATTCACATTTACAACTAGCCAATATTAAGTCACTAACAGCATCAATTAATATTTTAAAGAGTAAATCATATTGCATTTGAGACAAGGCAATGCCAAAAGAATTTCATAAATTTAGTGTAAAAGAAGTTTTCTATATGCCAAAATGTTCAGAGGTGCAACCCATTAGATAATCTAGTCCTTAATTGGAGCTAGTTATTAACTATAATTTAAAGCATATCAGAAAAACAAATACCCGGTATAATTGTGGTCCATAGTTATCAAACCCAACAACCAGCAGAGAAACTCCAAAGGGCCTTACACCACTAGCAAGAAAAGTAAAGACTCAATTGTATTCAACTTCATAAACAAATAAATAAATAATAAACACGCTTCCCAAATTTTCTAATGCTTAGAAAAATATGGTGAAGCTTACTAACCTTAGTTCCATTCCCATAACAAAAGCAAGGTTGGTTGTTGCCTTGAAATAAAATAATGAAAAAGTCAGGAACAAGAAAGTCAAATAAATAAATATCTTAAATTTAATAATGACACTAAAAATGCAGGTTCTAGGAGCATTCAAAAGTTCTACAATTTCAAAAAGAGAAAAAAAAATTATATTCCCAGAGCTTGTATCCTTTCTTCCTTTTCAAAATGGGTAATTTTGACCAACATGCCAAATATTTTGGTTTAGAAAAAGATGAATTTAAAAACCTCTATACCAGGCAACAACAAAAAAATGCAGTCCCCAATTTTATGCTTTGGCAGGGTCACTTGCTCCATTCTAAGCAAACAAAGTATCACAGAAGCTCTAAGGTTCTAACCAATGAGTTCTAGCTTAAATGGCACTTCTGCTACCAACAATAATGGAAAGAAGTGTGAGGTAACGATTCAAGAACCGTCGAGTGCATGTATAACTACTTACCAATCCAAAAAACAACAAAACTCTAAGGTTTCATTTGTTTTTGGCATAAACTAATATTGTGTTTTAAGGCATTTGGCGTATCAGAAAATTTTATTCAACGGAAAATTAAAGTATATAGGCAGAAAACATTTACCCTTTTTTTAAAAAAAAAATCAAAATCATTTACACCTTTAAAAAACATAAACGGTTTTCTAAAAAAAAAACACTTGCGTTTATCCGAACCATCCTTATCCCATTTAACTCCATATATTTCCAAACTAAAAAGGCAAAGTAGTGTTCTATGTAGCCAAAAATTCTCCATATAGTTCCAACCATAATGTATTCAGGGCAGTCTAAATTAGTGAAGCTTTTATGACTATCAATTGTATGCAAATTGTGCACCTTCATTCATGCTATGTTAGTTTTTTTTTTTTTTTTTTTTTAGTTGACATCGTAAAAACCAATTAGTCCACAGAAAAATGATGCCTAAGATCAAATAAAACTGAATAAAAATGTCAAAAAAACAATGAATAAGTTTATCCAAAAAGGAAAACACTACGAATAAGGCTTTCACCTACACACAAATCAACCACAATAACTTCAAATTTCAATACCTACTAGGAATCAGTCAAACTCATTAGGCCAAGTGTTGGAGCACATGCAACATTACCTCTAATATAACAATCTCCCTACCATGATCAAGAAGTCACAACATAGGATTGTCATCAAAGTTAAAGGACTGGATATTACTTTTTACTTTTCTAAGACAACAAGCAGTAAACCATCAATATTTTCACAATCTCACCCAAAAAACAAAAAGGAGAAGAATTTCAATACTTGGTTGACAAAAGTTCTTATAGAAACAATTTTGCAACATCAGTAGATAACCTCATTATTGTCCAACTAAAACCCAAAAGACATGACAGAATTATTAACATCATATGGAAATTCTCCTTCAAAAGTATACAAAACCATAAAATTTCACCAAGAAACAAAAACAAATAATAAAGACAAAACATGGCTCTCATTTTGAAAGTTTCATTGAATTCAAGGTGAGCTATTCTCTCTTTTGTTGCGAACTTGACGTTGTACCAATCATCTACTCGCCGTTTTTTACTCGTAACTTATCTCTTTCACATGCCATAGACTATAGAGCTTGTGGGGGTAGTT
Organism: Quercus glauca; assembly: GCA_023736055.1. NCBI lineage: Eukaryota > Viridiplantae > Streptophyta > Magnoliopsida > Fagales > Fagaceae > Quercus > Quercus glauca. The sequence goes on from CM043315.1 coordinate 29,701,537, forward strand.
TTAAATCTGGGCTTCGGTAAGATTTTAAATCCATCCTTTAAATTTATTTCTTTTCCAACTTTTTTTGTTCATTACTTTTGTTCATTATTATTATTTTTTTCAATAATAGACAACTTTCGAGACTTTAAAGAGCATCAAGTTCTATTTTGATAAATGTATTGAAATGTTTAAAAAACACTTATTTTGTATGTTACACTTTGTCGACATTTTTATAATATCAAATGTTTAAGAAACACTTATTTTATATGTAGTATTTTGTTGAATATGAAATGTGTTAGTTTTTATTTTCATTAAAAAAAAAATTGTTTTAAGCTTTGGCCCTCCCAGGTTCAAATCCTGGTTCCATCCCTGACAAACATAACAGGTCACAATCAACCAAATTTCATGTAAAGCCATACAGAAACATCTTTCAGATACCAAAACATAAACTAACATTAGTTTTGACTCATAACTTCAAGCAATGATAAAAATCAAGCATATTAGTTTTAAAATCAAGTCAGTAAGAAATGATAACTGTAGCAATATTACTCGGTGAACCACTGAGTTGCAAACTTGATAGTGCTGACGGTGTTAAGGACATTTACATATTAGAGTTGCTAGAAAGAAACCAAAGGAATGCAAGAACTACCTTACCTTCTTTAAAGAGCATTTGAAGCACTCAGAAGATTTCCTCAACTACAATCACCAACATAGTTATATTGGAGCATTCGATTTCCTCAACTACAATCACCAACACAGTTAACACTGTTTCAAGTACCTGTATGAAGCAACAAAATCAATATCTAACAATTTCGAAACCAAAAGAGAAGGAAGATTATGCTCCTACACACACATGAAGGCCTACCTCATGGAAAAGCAAAAACCCCAAGTCAACTCAAATTGAATTACCAAACTCCACAAAAAAGCACAAAAGAAACTTCTGGGATAATGGAGAACGTTTTCTCACAATGATGCAGGACAAACCAAAACTTTTTAACAGGAAATTAAAGAATAGGAAAAATAGAGATGGATGAACTTGGACTCGGGACCTAGGGTTAGCCATAGATTTGATACAGGACAAACAAGAATTGTACAAGAAGAAAAATATGTAAATGAAGGATTGATAAGAACTGATTAAGCAATGGAAAAATGGTGAGTGAGTGACTAAGAGGGCAGCCATGCCTCTTAGAAGAATTGAAAGGGATTAGAGAGGAATAGGAATATGTACAGTCTGAATTCTCATTGCATGCCTCTTACAATCCATCTCCACACCTTTATACAATTCACGAACACAACTAACTAACTAACACTAACTGCCAGCTGGCTACACTGATCTAACGATCCAACTAACTAATTGTTAAGCACATGGCTCCTACCTAATCAACAATTAAGCACACGTCACAATCAATTAGTAAGCAAGCGACCCTAACCTTCAATTACAAAGATGACACAAAACATTACTAAAAAACTACCTCTTATAATAAGCTGCTAGTGTCTAGTACCAAGTGTTGATGCAACACTGTTGTTGTTTCTATAGTGCATTTAAACTTAATTAGCCTTCATAAATAACATAGGAAAGTGAGTGTGACTAGTGATACCATAACAACAACAAAAAATCTGTCTTTTGTAGGCCCTAGTCCAATGTGAGCACCTGTTCAAACAGATTATAAGGGACAGTCATCTTTGAGATCCAGTCATACTAACCTGGATAGTTGCATTTTAGCAAATGTTTATAGAATTTGCCTTTCCAGTTGAATATTGACCCAAAAGACAATGGGTTTAGCAACAAAATCACCGTTCGTCTGCAAAAACACAAATAAAAATCAATCCTCTGTTACAAAGGTCTTAAAAACTAGAGTTGAAACTTGACAATAAAGCTAGAAAGATCGGAAAATCTCCATTTTGCAAACGAAAGATATGCAACTTCTAGTGGCTTTGGCTTTTCAATGTACAATCTCTTCAAGCCATCAATAATTGATGTAACTGAAATTGGGAGGAAGCTGAGCAAGAGAGGATGAGAGTGGAGACACATTAGGCAACAAATGAAAATTAAGACATCCCACCTAAAAAGAAGTATACATTGTATAATGCTTTGTATTTTTATAGGTAAAACATTTTCAATAAAAGGCGCAATACAAGGCACATTCCTAGAACATGGCATGCATGTAAGAGAAGTACCAAAAGGTAAAGCCTATATTGTATATCAAAAGAATATATTGCCAAACAGAAAATAGTTCTCAAAATAGAAAAAATTTAAACATGAAGGAAACCTAATTTTTTTAGAGACGAAAAAAGAATAATGAATAAAAAACTCAACGATAAAAAGTACTATCATTGACTTATATATATATTTCCATCAAGCTCCACCAATGCCCTAGCTTTTACCATTCTAACTGCACCCCACAACAGCTTTTTAAATAAAAATATATTTATTTTTTAAAAAAAGTCTTAACATTCATTTACCCCTCCTTCAGCATCAAAATAGCCGTATGCACAGCATCATTAGTGTAACTAAATGGAAAGGAGAACTTAGTCAATATGAAGAATTAGAAAAACTTAATAAAAAAAAAATTGGGGAAAAGAGAAGGGGTGGGGATGGTTTTGACAGATAACTAAAGTTAAGTGAGAGATCATATATCGCTTATTCTTAAGAAATGAATCCAATTGAATTAAATATATAGTAAATATAGATAAAAATTAAAGAAATATCACCGTGTGCATTTTAAGTCCAAATTTAATGCTGTGGACAAATGTTTACGACTTATGATAATACCTCTTGTTCTTCACAGAGTTGCACTTGATCTTTAAGCTACAAAATTAACCATAGCCATGAGACAAGCTTACCAGGACAAGTGAAAGTTTGGAAGGTGCATCTCAGCAATATGATGGGTGACCTGGAGGGCTTTTACATGATTCCAAAGGGGTGGCAAGTCAGCAAATCATTTCTTCACAGAAATCTCAAGAGACTTTGCATGCTTCAAAAAGGGGTGTTTCAAGAAATTCCGCCTCGTTCTTGGATCTTTCACCAGACACGTTGCAACCATTTCTTTAAAAGACTGATCACATATGGAAATCATGCAATTAGAATATTATTCTAAAAGAGAGACAATGAAATATGGCAATCACCAAATAACATATCTTTTGAACATAAATACCTTAAAAACTTTTAAAATTACAAATAAACATACAGAAGGCAAACTTGAAAATTTGTTTTCTAACAAAAATATTTTAGAAGCATATTAAAGTCTAGCCACTGATACTGTCTACCTAGATAATGTAAAAAGAATTGTAAAAAGTTGACCACTTGGCTTGATAGGTGGTAGACTTTTAACTCATAAAAGACAAAAAAAAAATTGAAAAGAAACAATTATTTCCACATCTTTTGCTCAAGAGGGTGGCTAGAGATAAAAGAGCTCTTAATGTGTGACACTGTGAGGCAGACAAAGCAATAAAAAGCACACATGGACAAAAAGGGCAAAGGGAAAAAACTGTAAAAGTGAAATAGGATTATAGATCTAAGAGCTGAAGAAGAAGAAGAGATCGGCGTGATAGGAGGAAGAAGATCAGCGTGGGAGGAAGTAGAAGAAGAAGAAGAAGAAGATCAGCGTGAGAGGAAGAAGTTGAAGGAGATCAGTGTTAGAGGAAGTGTGTTCCAGTCTTTTATTTTGGAGCAGAAAAACGGATGGGACACGCATGCGGCCATGTCCAACAAGTTTTTCGTGTCCTGTACAAAGAAAACGTCAATAGAAACAACACAAGCAGACAAATTTATAAGAGGAAAGTCCAAACCATTAGTGGTGCAAGCTTTGAATCAGGGGTTGCAAAACAACAAATGGAAAAACTAGCATATTACCCAACAAATATAAAGGTAATTCCAATTAACACTAAAAGCCAAGCTCTTCTCTGCTTCCAGGTATTTGGAAACAAGGAAATTAATTAGCAAAAATCCAAGTTAACAAATTATGAAGCAAATCCAAAACATAAGTTAAATCCATATAATTCCCTAAAAGCCCAACTCATACCGGGAGAAGAGAAAGCACTATCTTGATTTCCTTTTACAACCATATTCAGGTCACACTGTTATACTACTACCCCACACCTCTAAGAGGCATTGTCAGATTAGCTATTTAAATTAATATTAAGGTTGCCAACACAGAATGGCCAAAAATTAAACAAGACAGACACAAAAAAGCATAAGAATTGCAAGAGAAATTTCAAACGCTTACTCACAGAGACTGGAGTTAATAATCCACCCAAAGAAATGGAAACTAAACCTAGGAAAAGTAACGAAAGAGCCTAATTGCAAATCAACACTTGCATATGAGCACTATACGGTGGCACATTGCCTATCCTTTTAGACAAAGCAAGCAACCTAGCGAAATTTTGCACATTTTCTCACTAGCCAAACAGGGAAATAGAGAACCCAAATATGCCTTTTAACCACTAATGCATGCAAGCAGAACATAACAATCAACCAAAAAATAAACTTAAAAAAGAAAACATTAAATCAACATAATCCAACAATAATTTTAATATAAAAAAATAAATTAATACTCAAAAGGTAAATCAAACCCAGGTAAACCTTAATGTGATCTTTGGCCTCAATTCTAGAATTTGAAGCAAACCCACATGAACAAACACAAAGGAAATAGTATAAAAATGTGAAATTTCCTCCAAAAACAACACATAAAACAAAAAAATTTAATATAAAAAAATAAATTAATACTCAAAACCTAAATCATACCCAAGTAAACCTTAATGCAATCTTTGGCCTAAATTCCAAAATTTGAAGCAAACCCACGTGAACAAACACAAAGGAAATAGTATTAAAAATGTGAAATTGCTTCCGAAAACAAAAACACATAAATTTTATAATAATAAAAAATGGAAAGAAAAAAATCACGAAAGTGAAGGCTCAGTGAAGTTGACTCACCCAAGTTGAAGAACCCGACTCACCTTTATTTCTTGGGCTAGGCGATGACACGCATATTTTCAAAAACCCGAACCGTAACAGAGGCGTTTTTGACTTGGTGAGAGAGAGAGACTGTAAGAGAGGAAGGAAAACAAAGCTCACCTGAATTTCTAGTAGATGCCAATTATTGTATAATCCCAATGTTGATGCTCGAAATTTGTCCTTCAAATATGATAAAAATAATCCAACTAATTAGAAATATCAAAATAGTACTCCAAAGATTAAAAAAAAAAATTTAATGACTGATGAGCTCCTAATCAAACTAGCATTAAATAAACAGGAGATTTGACATTTACATCAAATGAAATTGGATTAACTAAGTTGGAAAAACGAAGTTTTAGCTCATCATCAAAGGCAAATTCAACACTGCTCACATATCATGAAACTAATGATAATATTACTAACTAGCACTCTGATTTGAAGCCATTAGATCAAAAGCTACATAAGTTGTTGCTCACACAATCACCAAGAGGATTTCATGAGTCATGACAAGATTCATATCTTTGATCTTTGATGACACTTGAGGAAACTTAAAGACATTACTCCAGAGGACTTGTATATTATAATTAACTAGCCTTTCTACCCGTGCAAATGCACGGTAATTACATAAGTACATGTATTTTCGGGTTCTCGAAAAAAACAGCACATCTATTTTCAACAAAATAAAAAAATAATAACAATGAAAGTTTTGTAAGAGTTCACAAATAAATTTCTGTACATGAAAATAATTAGAATCCAAAAAACAAATATATTCAAATAATTTAAGTTAAATATTTGGAGTAAACATTTTGTTTCAAAAGTCTTAGTTAAATAAATTAAATTAAATAAGTATGTAGCTAATGCAATTGAATTTATAAATTTTGAAAAATAACATTTAGTATGAACTTAAAATTTAAAATGCATATAACACTCAGTATGCCATCTATATAACAATATGTGTTGTCTTACACATTGATTTTCTTTTAAGCCTATTCTAAACAACTAAAAAGGTATCATCAGCTGTGATGGAGAAAATAATTCTAGTAATTGAAAAATAAATAAATAAATAAATAAAACACAGCTGCAACAAGGTTATCTATCTTCAATAAAAAAAATTTTAAAACACAATAATGAGAAAAGTACTGATATGAGATTATTGAGAAAACCAAAGAGAATTTTGATCTGAACCCTGTGTCACTGTAGCAAACTCTTTTAACTTGCATCTTAATTCAATAAAGAAACCTTTAAATTTTAGGAAAAGAATAGCGATATCTAGAGATAACAGAGCATATGGCCTTAGGCCCCCATCCAACTTCATTGCCCTGGTAGATATGGTGGCATTAAATTTTTTTTAACATGGGAAATTGGGGTAGCGGAGCCATAAAACCTGAAAACATTCCCCTACATGGTCCAACAATAAAACACAAGTAGTAAATGATTCAGGCTCACCAAATCGTTTCAGAGGAAATTACCTGAGCAAGATTCCATGACCAAAAACTCTGCATAAAAGAAAAGTCACCAAAAACTTTCATTATGTAAAGAATAGAATAAGAAGATAGATTTTGAGGGAAAATAACTATAAGATTCCATTTTATTTTCACAAAAATACCACAAGTAGGTGTTGTGTTATATCCAAAAGCCCTGGGGGGTTTAGTGTAACACAATTAACTAGTTGACACACAAAGAAATACCATATTGGGAGAAGAAAACTCACGAGGATCAGTTTTCTTAGGGGAAACCACCGCGCACATCGGGGGGGAGGGGTGGGGTTGAATATCTTTCCCAAATGAATACCTGTTCGGAAAGCCCCGTTTGCTACTAGTGAAGGAGACAATAGGCACACGGTAGTTTCTGTCTAAACCAAAGTAGTTTCAAAAATTTTCATAGTGCATTTAAACTTAATTAGCCTTTAAAAATAAATAGGAAAGTGAGGGTGACCTGTGATACCATAACAACAAATCTGTGTGTTGTAGGCTCTGGTCCAATGTGAGCACCTGTTCAAACAGATTATTAGGGACATTTATCTTTGAGATCAAATCAAAAGGGACTAACAGAAATAAAAACTTAACTAACCTGGATAGTTGCATTTTTCAAAAATCGCTATGCCGCCGTACCGTACCCATACCTATACCCATTTCATAATGGTGCTTCCTAGTATTTTATACTTGCGTATAAACAAAGAAGCCACATTCTTTTCTGCAACAGCAACAGCTTCAGATCCATTAGCCCCCATGGACCCCAAGAGTGCCAGATGCAATTACAAAGATAAGTCCAACAGCTAATGGATTCATGCTTTAACAAAAAATTTCAGGGGATCAAAAGCATAATGAAAATTTAAATCCCATAAATATATGACATCATAATTGGTTACTAGGAATCAATTTTAGGAATCCCATTAGCCCTTGACAACATTATCAACATCCAACTTGAATGTCAATGCATTACAAAATTGATAGAATATTATCAACGGTTAATCCTCCTTGTATTTTCTGGGTTTGCTCTATGATCTTCATGCATAGAAATCCCATAAATATATGACATCATAATTGGTTACTAGGAATCAATTTTAGGAATCCCATTAGCCCTTGACAACATTATCAACATCCAACTTGAATGTCAATGCATTACAAAATTGATAGAATATTATCAACGGTTAATCCTCCTTGTATTTTCTGGGTTTGCTCTATGATCTTCATGCATAGAGTAGCCATTCGTATATATAACATTCTTACTTATCAAAAAAAAATTATCAACGGTTAAGTGATAGGATGGTATCGATGGTATTTTAAAAAGAAACCAAGGATAAGCTAATTCCTGTAACGTAGTTGGATACAAGGTTTTTAAGTACACACACAATGGAAGTGTTATGAAGCATCTATTAGAAAAGAGCTCCCCCTACCCCCAACAAAAAAAATTATGAACTATGCATTTATAAAAATAAAAATAAAAATAAAAAAGATCCTTTCTTTCAGGACAAGTGGACAACGATGAGAAGGAAGAAGAATAAGCAAAAGGCTGTATAAGTGGTTGGAGGTAGACAAAGCCAAACCCACTAGGAAACCGAAAGACTCATGATTATGATGCAATGGGCATTAGAAACCGAAAGCACAAAAGGTTTTGATGAAATTGTTTGATGAGAAAATAAGAAAGACCATCAATTTAGAAGCTTTTGATAAGTAGAAGATAAGAAAGGCACAAATCAGATAAAGACCATCTCAAGATTTGTTTATGTCTACATTAGTAGACCTCAATCTTTGCTCTGTTTTTCGAGTTAAACAAATTCTCCACACCAAAAAAAAAAAAAAGTGCAAAAAAGAAAGAACTCATTCATGTAGATTATTATCCCATTAAAAAAACTACTTAAGCCATTGGTTATTTTCTGTAAATAAGCCGTTCAAAATGAAAATCTCTAAATTAATCTTATAGACCCCAAAAAAAAAGAGTGAACCAACGAAATACCAGTAAAAATAAGCAAATTCCAGCAAACAATCTTACTAGCACTTCTAGCTTTTCTCATCATCAACACCAACAAATTGGAAGGTTGGCAAATGATTTTGCCTTATTTGTGTTACATAAATTAACCCAAAAAAAAAAAAAATTCAAACATAACTAAAAAATTATAAATTGCAAAATCGTCAGATACTTGGTGAAAGACTCATAAACTCAAAGATACCCTACATGTACAAATTATACATATATAATCAATCAATCGTAATTAAAACCAACACCACAACAAAGGGGTGAGGATAACAATGGTTCAGTTAGGGGATTTTAGGAGAAAGTGATAGGGAGAGAAAGATGCATGCCAAAGACAAAAAATCAAAATCAGAAAGAAGGATTATATAAAACAGTTTATAAATGTGAAATTTATGCAAGGTACTTGGAATATCAACCCAAACCAAGACCAATTCACATCAAGTGTAAGACCATCCACATGCTTAGTGAGGAAGTAAAAAGAAACTTACCTGAATTTCTTGTCGGTGCTAATTAAGCCAAGGTAATAGAAAAAACTTTCATCACATAATTATACTCTCTTTTTATGCTACAACCAGAGTGGAAAATTCATATTTACAACTAGCCTATATTAAGTCACTAACAGCATCAATTAATATTTTAAAGAGTAAATCATATTGCATTTGAGACAAGGCAATGCCAAAAGAATTTCATAAATTTAGTGTAAAAAAAGTTTTCTGTGTGCCAAAATGTTCAGAGGTGCAACCCATTAGATAATCTAGTCCTAGATTTGAGCTAGTTAGTAACTATAATTTAAAGCATATCTGAAAAACAAACACCTGGTAATTGTGGTCCAAAGCTATCAAACCTAGCAACCAGCAGAGAAACTCCAAAGGGCCTTACACCACTAACAAGAAAAGTAAAAATTCAACTATATTCAACTTCATAAACAAATAAATAAATAATATACACGCTTCCCTAATTTTCTGATGCTTAGAAAAATATGGTGAAGCTTACTAACCTTAGAGTTCCATTCCCACAATAAAAGCAAGGCTGGTTGTTGCCTTGACATAAAATAATGAAAAAGTCAGGGACAAGAAAGTCAAATAAATAAATTTCTCAAATTTAATAATGACACTAAAAATGCAGGTTCTAGAAGCATTCAAAAGTTCTACAATTTCAAAAAGGAGAAAAAAAAAATTATATTCCCAGAGCTTGTATCCTTTCTTACTTTCCAAAATAGGTAATTTTGACCAACATGACAAATATTTTGGTTTAGAAAAAGATGAATTTAAAAATATCTATACCTGGCAACAAGAAAAAAATGCAGTCCCCAACTTTATGCTTTGGCACGGCCACTTGCACCATTCTAAGCAAACAAAGCATCACCAATGAGCTCTATCTTAAATGGCACTTATGCTTCCAACAATAATGGAACAGAGTTTGAGGTCATGATTCAAGAACGGTCAAGTGCATGTATAACAACTTACCAATCTAGAAAACAACAAAACTCTAAGGTTTCATTTGTTTTTGGCATAAACTGATATTGTGTTTTCAGGTATTTGGTGTGTCAATAAATTTTAGTCAACGGAAAATTAAAATATATACGTAGAAAACATTTACACTTTAAAAAAAAAAAAAAAAAATCATTTACACCTTTAAAAAACATATACGGTTTTCTGAAAAAAAGACTTGCACTTATCCCTACCATCCTTATCCCTTTTTAACTCCATATAATAACTAAAAAATTATAAATTGCGAATTTGTCAGATACTCAGTCAAAGACTCATAAAACTCAAAGATACCCTACATGTACAAATTAAACAGATATTCTCAGTCACAAAGAGAGGGAAAGACACAAGCAACAAACAAAAAATCGAACACAGAAAGAGGGATTATATTAAACAGTTGTTAAATGTGACATTTATGCAAGGTAATTGGAAAACAACCCAAACCAAGACCAATTCACATCAAATGTAAGACCATCCACAAGCTTAGTGAGGAAGGAAAACAAAGCGTACCTGAATTTCTTGTCGGTGCTAGTTATGCCAAAGTAAAAGAAGAAAAGATGTAATTTTACTTTCAACTCTAAATAATAAATAGAAGATATATAGTAATAGGCCCAAAATAAACCACTCCATAGACAAAGGATATATAGAAACAGGCTCAATTGGCTCACCAGTTTGTTGCTCCAATTCAGATAGGTTGGAAATTTAATCCTATCAATTAATCTACATTAAATTGATCACCTTGCTACAATGTGAACGAATGCGACATATATTTGATTAATAATATCTCTTCAAAGACATATGGTAGGCAAGAAGAGCAAGCAACAAGCTACTCCACTTGAGCTAAATATCATCAATTTTAGCTGGGGTTAGTTCTCTACAAAAAGCAAGTACAACAAAACTAATATAAATTAAAAACTACAAAAGAAATATCAAAATAAGAGAATCATAATAGTCTAGGAATCATAAGAAAATCAAAGTATAACGAGGACAGTATCAATAATAAGTAGAGGAAACATAAATGATAAATTTTTATGGGAAGGAGGCTAATTAAAGACGATATCAAGGAAAAGGGGTTTTATGTTGCCATTCTGAAATTAGTAATGGCAAAGTAGAAGTGTTTCATCATCATTCTAAATCAGTTTTTTTATTGGAAAGCCACACCATGTGAGTTTTAAATCCACGACCTCTATCCCACTATTGAGGGAGAAGAAGTGCTAATCGAGCTAGAGCCCATAGGTGAAATTAGGTGGTATGCTTACCAAAAATTAACTAACGATATGAATATTTCTAGTCATGTCCATAGATTATATGTCTTTTTAAGGTAAGCCAAGATTATATACCAATATGTGCATACTGTTACAAAAAATCATGCATGGTCCAAAGCTTCAACAAAATTTATGATGTTCTATCAGCCAGCTGTAGATATGTATTAGCCTAGCGTTACAAGTCCCATGCAAGTGAACTGTTAAGACTACTTTACCTGGGGATTTAATTACAAATGTTTCATCAGAACTCATGAAACAAAAGAGAAGCTGCTTTGCATAATTACTTGTAGACTGAGAAAGTAATTTCAAATGCAAAATGACAACAAACATGACCAAAGGGTTATGAATAAAACAAAAGATTGATGAGCATAACATTTGCAAAAAGGAGCATACGAGTAACAAAATATGAATACTGATACCAACAAAAAGCATGATATTATAGAAAAACCCTAGTTTAAGAGGATCTATAATCTTTATCTGATGTTAAAAAACCTCTTCAACAATTAACTGTTAAGCACATGGCTTCTAATTAATCAACAATTAAGCACATGACACAATCAATTAATAAACCCGTGATTCTAACCTTCAATTATAAAGATGACACAAAACTTTACTAATAAACTACCTCTTATAAAAAGCTGTTGGTGTCTAGTACCAAGTGTTAATGCTGCACTGTTGTTGTTATGGGTGTTTACTGATACAAAACTTCACTTACTCATGCTTACTAGTGCTGCATTCATGATGCACTAGCTGGATCATATGCATTAAGTCAAGCTACTTCTCATAGGTTCCTAACACGGAGAACAGTCAGTACCTAGGCTTGCTTGGACAACACCAAGCAAGGAAAAAAACCACTAGGAGTCAACACCAAACCAAAGACTCAATTTCAAAAGAAACTTTATTCATCAAAATAATCTCCCTTTCTTGGGGTACAAACTTGGCTTCTATAGACTATTATATTCTAATTCATCATAAAGTGACACAATATATGGAACTCATTACATAACAAATAACAATAAAATTAAAAATAGGTATCATTCATATAGAGATATTAACAATGGCACCATTAAGCATCCACATTAAAGAAAGTCACATTAAGTCCAGAAATGTACTCCATACCATACTTAGGCGCCCTCTGGCCACTAGTTGCCAAACATTAGTGCCGCCAACCACTGACCACCAACTGTCACATGGTCCACCTGATTCCAAGCAGGCCATCACTACATGCCCATTGCCAACCATTGGCTACCAGCCAACACTTGGCCTGCCTGATGCCATCAATCATTGACCACGAAGAGTCCAAGTGAGGAAGGAAAACAAAGTTTACCTGAATTTTCTTGTCAGCACTAATTAAGTCAAAGTAATAGAAGAAACTTTCATCACATAATTATACTCTCTTTTTATGCTACAACCATAGTGGAAAATTCACATTTACAACTAGCCAATATTAAGTCACTAGCAGCATCAGTTACTATTTTAAAGAGTAAATCATATCGCATTTAAGACAAGGCAATGCCAAAAGAATTTCATAAATATAGTGTAAAAGAAGTTTTATGTAAGCCAAAATGTTCAGAGGTGCAACCCATTAGATAATCTAGTCCTTAATTGAAGCTAGTTATTAACTATAATTTAAAGCATATCAGAAAAACAAATACCTGGTATAATTGTGGACCATAGTTATCAAACCCAGCAACCAGCAGAGAAACTCCAAAGGGCCTTACACCGCTAGCAAGAAAAGTAAAGACTCAACTGTATTCAATTTCATAAACAAATAAATAAATAATATACACGCTTCCCTAATTTTCTGATGCTTAGAGAAATATGGTGAAGCTTACTAACCTTCGTTCCATTCCCATAACAAAAGCAAGGCTAGTTGTTGCCTTGAAATAAAATAATGAAAAAGTCAAGGACAAGAAAGTCAAATAAATAAATTTCTCAAATTTAATAGTGACACTAAAAACGCAGGTTCTAGGAGCATTCAAAAGTTCTACAATTTCAAAAAAGAGAAAAAAAAAATTTTATATTCCCAGAGCTTGTATCCTTTCTTCCTTTTCAAAATATGTAATTTTGACCAACATGCCAAATATTTTGGTTTAGAAAAAGATGAATTTATAAATCTTTATACCAAGCAACAACAAAAAAATGCAGTCCCCAACTTTATGCTTTGGCAGGGTAACTTGCTCCATTCTAAGCAAACAAAGCATCGCCAATGAGCTCTAGCTTAAATGGCACTTCTGCTTCCAACAATAATTGAAAGGAGTGTGAGGTCATGATTCAAGAACCGTCAAGTGCATGTATAACTATTTACCAATCCAAAAAACAACAAAACTCTAGGATTCATTTGTTTTTGGCATAAACTGATATTGTGTTTTCAGGTATTTGATATGTCAGAAAATTTTAGTTAACGGAAAATTACAGTATATAGGCAGAAAACATTTACGCCTTTTTTTTAATAAATCAAAATAATTTACACCATTAAAAAACACAAACTGTTTTCTGACAAAAAGACTTGTGTTTATCCGTACCATCCTTATCCCTTTTAACTCCATATATTTCTAAACTAAAAAGGCAAAGTAGTGTTCTATGTAGCGGAAACTTCTCCATATATTTCCAAACATAATGTATTCAGGGTAGTCTAAATTAGTGAAGCTTTTATGGCTATCAATTGTATCCAGATTGCGCACCTTCATTCATGCTAGGTTAGTTGATTTTTTTTTTTTTAGTTGACATCGTAAAAACTAATTAGTCCACGGAAAAAAGATGCCTAAGATCAAATAAAACTGAATAAAAATGTCAAAAAAGCAATGAATAAGTTTATCCAAAAAAGAAAACACTGCGAATAAGAATTTCACCTACACACAAATCAACCATAATAACTTCGAATTTCAATACCGACCAGGAATCAGCCAAACTCATTAGGTCAAGTGTCAGAACATGTGCAACATTTCCACTAATATAACAATCTCCCTACCTCAATCAAGAAGTCACAACATAGGACTATCGTCAAGGTTAAAGGACTGGATATTACTTTTTACTTTTCCAAGACACCAAGCAGTAAACCTGCAATATTTTCTCAATCTCACCCAAAAAACAAAAAGGAAAAGAATTTCAATACTTGGATGACAAAAATTCTTACAGAAACAATTTTGCAACATCAGTAGATAAGCTCATTATTGTCCAACTAAAACCCAAAAGACATATGACAAAATTATTTACATCATATGTGAATTCTCCTTCAAAAGTATAACAAAGCCATAAAATTTCACCAAGAAACAAAGACAAACAATAAAGCCAAACATAACAGGTCACAATCTACCAAATTTCATGTAAAGCCATACAGAAACATCTTTCAAATACCAAAACATGAACAAACATTAGTTTTGTCTCATAACTTCAAGCAATGATAAAAATCAAGTATATTAGTTTCAAAATCAAGTCAATAAGAAATGGTAACTGTAGCAATATTACTCGATGAACCACTAAGCTGCAAACTTAATAGTGCTTACGGTGTTAAGGACATTTACATATTGGAGTTGTTAGAAAGAAACCGAAGGAATGAAAGAACTACCTTACTTTCTTTAAAGGGCATTTGAAGCACTCAGAATATTCAGTTCAACAATAACATCAGCTATATCGGAGCATTCGGTGTCCTCAACTACAGTCACCAACACAGTTAACACTGTTTCAAGTACCTGTATGAAGCAACAAAATCAATATCTAACAATTTCGAAAGTAAAAGAGAAGGAAGATTATGGACAATATCTCTTACACACACCTGAAAGCCCACCTCATGATAAAGCAAAAACTCCATGTCAACTCAAATTGAATTACCAAACTCCACAACAAAGCATAAGAGAAACTTCCTGGGATAATGGAGAACTTTTTATCACAATGATGCTGGACAAACCAAAACTATGTAACAAGAAATTAAAGAACAGGAAAAATAGAGATGGATGAACTTGGACTCAGCACCGAGGGTTGGCTAGAGATTTGATGCAGGCCAAACCAGAATTGTACAACAAGAAAAATACGTAAATAAAGGATTGACAAGAACTGATTAAGCAAAGGAAAAATGGTGAGTGATTGACTAAGAGGGTAGCCTTGCCTCATAGAAGAAATGAAAGAGATTAGAGAAGAATAGGAATATGAAAAGAGAGGGGGTGGGGATAGTTTTGACAGATAACTAAAGTTAAGTGAGAGATCCTACATCGGTTATTCTTAAGAAATGCATACAATTGAATTAAATATGTAGTAAATATAGATAAAAATTAAGTTCAAATTTAATGGCGTGGAGAAATGTTTATGACCTGTGATATTACCTCTTGCTCTTTACAGAGTTGCACTTAATCTTTAAGCTGTAAAATTAACCATAGGCATGAGAAGAGCTTACCAAGACAAGTGAAAGTACGGAAGGTGCATCTAAGCAATATGATGGGTAACATGGAGGGCTTTTACATGATTCCAAAGGGGTGGCAAGTCAGCGAATCATTTCTTCACAAAAACCTCAAGATACTTTGCATGCCTGAAAAAGGTGTTTCAATAAATTCCGCCCCTTTCCCGGATGTTTCACCAAACACATTGCAACCATTTCTTTAAAAGACTTGACCACATGTGGAAATCATGCAATTAGAATATTATTCTAAAAGAGAGACATTGAAAGATGGAAATCACCAAAAAAAATATCTTTTGAACATGAATACCTTAAAAACTTTCAAAATTACAAATAAACACACAGAAGACAAACTTGAAAATATTTTTAAATAATTGTTAAAAAATCTTTTAGATGCATATTAAAGTCTAGCTACTGATATTGTCTACCTAAATAATGGAAAAAGAACAGTAAAAATTTGACTACCTGGCTTGATAGGTAGTAGACTTTTAACTCACAAATGACAAAAAAAAATTTTTGAAAAGAAACATCTATGTGCACATCTTTTGTTCAAGAGGGTGTCTGGAGATAAAAGAGCTCTTAATGTATGACACTGTGAGGCAGACAAAGCAATAAAAAGCACACATGGACAGAAAGGGCAAAGGAGCAAAACTGTAAAAGTGAAATAGGATTATAGATCTAAGAGCTGAAGAAGAAGAAGAGATCGGCGTGATAGGAAGAAGAAGATCGGCGTGGAAGGAAGAAGTAGAAGAAGAATATCGGCGTGAGTGGTAGGAGATCGGTGTTAGAGGTAGTGCGTTTCAGCCTTCTATTTTGGAGCAGAAAAAGGGTTGCGACACACATGCGGCCATGTCCAACAAGTTTCCCATATCCTGTACAAACAAAACGTCAATAGATACAAGACAAGTAGACAAATTTACAAGAGGAAAGTGCAAAACCTTAGTGGCGCAAGCTTTGAATCCACCACATGTAGCAAACTGAAAATACACATGCCCAGCTACATAGTTCAAGCAGCTGATGCTTTTTTGCATCTAGCAGTTTTTTATTTTTATTACCTATCAAAAAAAAAATATATAGTTCAAGCAGCATTTAACGAAAAATAAATTAATAAATTAAAAGAGAAAATCAAAAACCCTAATGAACAATTGTTAAAGCTAAAGTAGATTGGAAACAAGTGATTAGGGTAGAAGCACAATCAAAACTTAGGTAAGCTAAAGCAAAATGCTAAAAGGACTATGATAAATAACAATAAACAGTGACTCAAAAAGATATATATAACATACACTAAGAATGGCAGGAGTTGCAAAACAACAAATAGAAAAACTACCATATTACCCAACACTTAGCAGACAAATGTACAAGAGGAAAGTGCAAACCCTCAGGGGCGCAAGCTTTGAATCAACCACATGTAGCAAACAGAAAAAACACATACCCAGCTACATAGTTAAAGAAAAACACTTCCAGGAATATAAAAAATAAAAAATAACAAAACAAATTCAACTTAGTAGAATATACGAAAGAGAACAACAAAATCAAATCAACCCTACATAAAAGGATGCAAACGCATCACCCCTGGAATTAAATAGATTATACAAAACAAAAAATAAATACACAAGCATCATTTAACAAAAAATAAATTAATAAAGTAAAAGAGAAAATCAACAACGCCACAAACAATTGTTAAAGCTAAAGTAAATCAGAAACAAGTAGTTAAGGTAGAAGCACAATCAGAACTTAGGTAATCTAAAGCAAGATGCTAAAAAGATTATGATAAATAACAGTAAACAGTGACTCAAAATGATTTTTATAACATGCACGAAGAAAGGCAGGAGTTGCAAAACAACAAATACAAAAACTAGCATATTACCCAACAACTATAAAGGTAAATCCAATTAACACTGAAAGAAGGATTATATACAACAGTTTATAAATGTGACATTTATGCAAGGTACTTGGAATATCAACCCAAACCAAGACCAGTTCACATCAAATGTAAGACCATCGACATGCTTAGTGAGGAAGGAAAACAAAGCTTA
Organism: Quercus glauca; assembly: GCA_023736055.1. Classification (NCBI taxonomy): domain Eukaryota; kingdom Viridiplantae; phylum Streptophyta; class Magnoliopsida; order Fagales; family Fagaceae; genus Quercus; species Quercus glauca. Next base: position 29,719,122 of record CM043315.1, read on the forward strand.
CCTGAATTTCTTGTCGTTGCTAGTTATGCCAAACTAATACAAGAAAAGACGCAATTTTACTTTCATCTCTGAATAATTAAAAGAGGATATATAGTAATAGGCCCAAAATAAACCACTCCATAGACAGAGGATATATAGTAATAGGCTCAATTGGCTCACCAGTTTGCTGCTTCAATTCAGACAGGTTGGAAATTTAAGGCTATCAATTAATCTACATTAAATTGATGACCCCGCTACAATGTGAAGGAATGCAACATATATTTGATTAATAATATCTTTTCAAAGACATATGGCAGGCAAGAAGAGCAAGCTACTCCACTTGAACTAAATATCATCAATTTCAGCTGGGGTTAGTTCTCTACAAAACGCAAGTACAAAAAAACTAATATTAATTAAAAACTACAAAAGAAACTTCAAAATAAGAGAATCATAAAAGACTAGGAATGATAAGAAAATCAGAGTTTAACGGGGACAGTATCAATAATAAGTAAAGGAAACATAAATGATAAATTTTGATGGGAAGATGGCTAATTAAAGATGATATCAAGGAAAGGGGGTTTTATGTTGTCATTCTGAAATTCGTAATGACAAAGTCAAAGCGTTTCACCATCATTCTAAATTAGTTTTTTTATTGGAAAGCCATACCATGTGAGTTTTAAATCCACAACCACTATCCCACTATTGACGGAGAAGAAGTGCTAATCGAGCTAGAGCCCATTGGTGAAATTAGGTGGTATGCTTACCAAAATTAGCTAATGATATGAATATTTCTAGTCATGTCAATAGATTATATATGTTTTTTTAAGGTAGGCCAAGATTATATACCAATATGTGCATACTGTTACCAAAAATCATGCATGGTCCAGATCTTCAGCAAAATGTGTGATGTTTGATCAGCCAGCTGTAGACAAGTATTAGCCTAGCAGTACAAGTCCCATGCAAGTGAATTGTTAGACTACTTTACTTGGGGATTTAATTACAAATGTTACATCAGAACTCATGAAACAAAAGAGAAGCTGCTCTGCATATGTAGCATAATTACATGTAGACTGAGAAAGTAGTCGCTAATGCAATATGACAACAAACATGACCCGAGGCTTATGAAAAAAACAAAAGATTGATGAGCATAACATTTGTAAAAAGGAGCATATGAGTAACAAAATATGAATACTGATACCAACAAAAAGCATGATATTATAGACAAACCCTAGTTTAAGAGGATCTCCATTCTTTATCTGATGTGAAAAAAATTCTTCAACAATTAACTGTTAAGCACATGGCTTCTAATTAATCAACAATTAAGCACATGACACAATTAATTAATAAGCACGTGATTCTAACCTTCAATTACAAAGATGATACAAAACTTTACTAATAAACTACCTCTTATAATAAGTTGTTGGTGTCTAGTACCAAGTGTTAATGCTGCACCGTTGTTGTTACTGGTGCTTACTGATACAAAACTTTACTTACTCATGCTCACTGGTGCGTTATACATGATGCACTAGTTGGATCATATGCATTAAGTCAAGCTACTTCTCATAGGTTCCTAACATGGAGAATAGTCAATACCTAGGCTTGCTTGGATAGCACCAAGCGTGGAAAAAAACCAATAAGAGTCAACACTTAGGGCTGGCTGGAGTCGGCACCAAACCATGGACTCAATTTCAAAAGAAACTTCATTCATCAAAATAATCTCCCTTTCTTGGGGTACATACTTGGCTTATATAGACTATTATATTCTAATTCATCATAAAGTGACACAATACATGGAACTCATTACATAACAAATAACAATAAAATTAAAAGTATCATTCATATAGAGATATTAACAATGGCACCATTAAGCATCCATATTAAAGAAAGTCACATTAAGTCTCGAAATGTACTCCATACCATACTTAGGCGCCCATTGGCCACCAGTTGCCAACCATTGACCACCAACTGTCACATGGTCCACCTGATTCCAAGCAGGCCATCATTACATGCCCGTTGCCAACCATTGGCCTGCCTATTGCCATCAACCATTGACCACGAAGAGTCCAAGTGACCTTAATAGGGGTCAAATAAGTTTGCTTCTTTTAATATTATATTTCTACAAAATTTTAATTATAATAATAAGAATCAACCATAAATAATTATCAATTGTTACATTATAACCTGAAACCAGGAACGAAAACCAAAACCAAGAGATCTAAATCTAAATCTAATTATAAAATAAATGCAACTTGAAATCATAATAAGTCTGTTTTTGCCTGCATTCTCAGTCATAATAGAATTGACAACAGACCTCATTATTAGTCAAAGATCAAACACAAAATTGTAAAATATCAAACTGGGGTACTTAAACGGCAATCAAATAAAGAGAGATGAGAAACTACACCATTTTGAAGACACGTCTATAGTCAATATATTAAATAGCACTCCTTTTAACCGCAGTCTAATATGTTACGCATATTAGAAATCAGATATCAGGGACAAAACAGGGCAGAGCACATTCCAGTGTTTATAAAACATGAGCAAGGTTAGTAAATCAATGACAAAGCCAGTAACCTAAAAAGAAAAAGACAGAAGCTTACATGGGAAAATGCATGTCCTCTGCAAGAACAACATTGTTCAATTTGCTGTTAACCAAATAATCAATTAAATTTACCAATGACAAAATAGAACCATACAAAGAAGATTGTACATAGAGAACTTACAACAGCTATATTGACAATACGAAAGAAGATTCCATAAACAAAACTTACAACTGCAGTTACTGAACTGAACATTGGTAACCCATGCAAAAGACAACTCCGTATTACTTGCCAACTACAGTCAAACAGCAAAATTTTCACAAAAAAATAAGTCAATTAAGTATAAGGATAACAATATTAATTAGAACAATACAAAAGACACATGATCATTAATAGGACTTACATTTTTGTGACACGTAAGAAGTTTTCCTGCAAAAATAGAGGAACTCAACCGCACAAAAGTGCACAGGAGAATCCCTTCAAGAAATTTATAGAACTTATAAGTAATAAAAGTAATAGACTTGAACACAATTTAAATTTCCCGGGTCATTTACAATATCTTAAGCAAAGACCCAAAAATTCTCCATATATTTCCAAACATAATGTATTCAGGGCAGTCTAAGTTAGTGAAGCTTTTATGACTATCAATTGTATCTAGATTGTGCACCTTCATTCATGCTAGGTTAGTTGATTTTTTTTTTTTTTAGTTGACATCGTAAAAACCAGTTAGTCCACAGAAAAATGATGCCTAAGATCAAATAAAATTGAATAAAAGTATCAAAAAAGCAATGAATAAGTTTATCCAAAAAAGAAAACACCGCGAATAAAACTTTCACCAACACACAAATCAACCATAATAACTTCGAATTTCAATACCTAGCAGGAATCAGTCAAACTCATTAGGCCAAGTGTTGGAACAAGTGCAACATTACCTCTAAGATAACAATTCCCTACCTCAATCAAGAAGTCACAACATAGGATTGTCATCAAGGTTAAAGGACTGGATATTACTATTTACTTTTCCAAGACACCAAGCAGTAAACCTGCAATATTTTCTCAATCTCACCCAAAAAACAAAAGGAAAAGAATTTCAATACTTGGTTGACAAAAGTTCTTATAGAAACAATTTTGCAACATCAGTAGATAAGCTCATTATTGTCCAACTAATACCCAAAAGACATATGACACAATTATTTACATCATATGTAAATTCTCCTTCAAAAGAATAACAATCCATAAAATTTCACCAAGAAACAAAAACAAACAATACAGACAAACATAACATGTCACAATCTACCAAATTTCATGTAAAGCCATACAGAAACATCTTTCAGACACAAAAACATCAACTAACATTAGTTTTGACTCATAACTTCAAGCAATGATAAAAATTAAGTATATTAGTTTTAAAATGAAGTCAGTAAAAAATGATAACTGTAGCAATATTACTCGCTGAACCACTGAGTTGCTGACTTGATAGTGCTGGTGGTGTTAATGACATTTACATATTGGAGTTGCTAGAAAGAAACCAAGGGAATGAAAGAACTACCTTACCTTCTTTAAAAGGCATTTTAAGCACTCAAAAAATTCAGTTCAACAATAACATCAGCTATATCGAAGCATTCGATGTCCTCAACTACAGTCACCAACACAGTTAACACTGTTTCAAATACTTGTATGAAGCAACAAAATCAATATCTAACAATTTCGAAAGTAAAAGAGAAGGAAGATTATGGACAATATCTCTTACACACACCTGAAAGCCCACATCATGATAAAGCAAAAACCCCATGTCAACTCAAATTGAATTACCAAACTCCACAATAAAGCACAAAAGAAACTTCTAGAGACAAGGGAGAACTTTTTATCACAATGATGCAGGACAAACCAAAACTTAGCAACAAGAAATTACAGAACAGGAAAAATAGAGATGTATGAACTTGGACTCAGCACCTAGGGTTGGCTAGAGAATTGATGCAGGACCAACCAGAATTGTACAACAAGAAAAATATGTAAATGAAGGATTGATAAGAACTGATTAAGCAAAGGAAAAAGGGTGAGTGACTGACTAAGAAGGCAGCCATGCCTCTTGGAAGAATTGAAAGGGATTAGAGAAGAATAGGAATATGAACAATCTGAATTCTCATTGCATGCCTCTTACAATCCATCTCCACACCTTTATACAATTCATGAACACAACTAACTGACTGACACTAACTGCCAGCTAGCTACACTGATCTAATGATCTAACTGACTGTTAAGCACATGGCTCCTAACTAATAAACAATTAAGCACATGACACAATCAATTAATAAGCACGCAACCCAAACCTTCAATTACAAAGATGATACAAAACTTTACTAATAAACTGCCTCTTATAATAAACTGCTGGTGTCTAGTACCAAGTGTTGATGCCACACTGTTGGTGTTTCTATAGTGCATTTAAACTTAATTAGCCTTCATAAATAACATAGGAAAGTGAGGGTGACTAGTGATACCATAACAACAACAAAAAATCTGTCTTTTGTAGGCTCTGGAAAGTTGCATTTTAGCAAATGTTTATAAAATTTGTCTTTCCAGTTGAATATTGTCCCAAAAGACAATGGGTTTAGCAACAAAATCACAGTTTGTCTACAAAAATACAATTAAAAATCAATCCTCTGTTACAGAGGTCTTAAAACTAGAGTTGAAACTTGACAACAAAGCTAGAAAGATTAGAACATCTCCATTCTGCAAACGAAAGATATGCAACTTCTAGTGGCTTTGGCATTTCAATGTAAGATCTCATCAAGCCATCAATAATTGATGTAACTAAATTGGGAGAAAGCTGAGCAAGAGACGATGAGAGAGGAGACACATTAGGCAACAAATGAAAATTAAGACATCCCCCCTAAAAAGAAATATACACTATGATGCTTTCTATTTTTATAGGTAAAACATTTTCAATAAAAAGGTGCAACACAGGGCACAATCCTAGAACATGGCATGCATGTAAGAGAAGCACCAAAAGGTAAAGCCTATATTGTATATCAAAAGAATATATTGCCAAATAGAAAATAGTTCTCAAAATAGAAAATATTTAAACATAAAGGAAACCTGATTTTTTAGAGACGAAGAAAGAATTATGAATAAAAAAACTCAACAATAAAAAGTACTATCATTGACTTATATATATATATATATATATATATATTTCCAACAAGCTCCACCAATGCCCTAGCTTTTACCATTCAAGTTGCACCCCACCACAGCTTTTTAAAAAAAAATATATTTCTTAAAAAAAAAATAAAAAAAGCTTAACATTCATTTACCCTCCTTTAGCATCAAAATAGCCCGCATGCACAACATCATCAAGGTCCATATTATCAGTGTAACTAAATGGAAAGGGGAACTTAATCAATATGAAGAATTGGAAAAACTAAACAAAAACAAAATTGGGGAAAATAGAGGGGGTGGGGATGGTTTTGACAGATAACTAAAGTTTAGTGAGAGATCCTACATCAGTTATTCTTAAGAAATGCATCAAATTGAATTAAATATGTAGTAAATATAGATAAAAATTAAAGAAATATCACTACATGCATTTTAAGTTAAAATTTAATGGCGTGGCCAAATGTTTTTGACCTGAGATATTACCTCTTGTTCTACACAGGGTTGCACTTTATCTTTAAGCTGCAAAATTAACCATAACCTTGAGACAAGCTTATCAGGACAAGTGAAAGTACAGAAGGTGCATCTCAGCAATATGATGGGTAACCTGGAGGGCTTTTACATGATTCCAAAGGGGTGGCAAGTCAGCGAATCATTTCTACACAGAAATCTCACGAGACTCTGCATGCTTGAAAAAGGTGTGTTTCAATAAATTCCTCCTCTTTCCTAGATCTTTCACTAGACACATTGCATCCATTTCTTGAAAAGACTGATCATATATGGAAATCATGCAATTATAATATTATTCTATAAGAGAGACATTGAAAGATGGAAATCACCAAAGAACATATCTTTTGAACATGAATACCTTAAAAACTTTCAAAATTACAAATAAACACATGAAAGACAAACCTGAAAATTTTGTTTTCTAACAAAAATATTTTTAAATAATTGTTAAAAAATCTTTTAGAAGCATATTAAAGTCTAGCCACTAAGACTGTCTACCTAAATAATGAAAAAAGAATTGTAAAAAGTTGACTACCTAGCTTGATAGGTGGTAGACTTTTAACTCATAAAAGACAAAAAAAAAAAATTGAAAAGAAACATTTATTTACACATCTTTTATTCAAGAGGGTCGCTGGAGATAAAAGAGCTTTTAATGTGTGACACTATGAGGCATACAAAGCAATGAAAAGCACACATGGACAGAAAGGGCAAAGGGGCAAAACTGTAAAAGTGAAATAGGATTATAGATCTAAGAGCTAAAGAAGAAGAAGAGATTGGCGCGTTAGGAAGAAGAAGATCGGCGTGGGAGGAAGAAGAAGAAGAAGATCGGTGTGAGTGGAAGGAGATCGGTGTTAGAGTTAGTGCGTTTCAGCATTTTCTTTTGGAGCAGAAAAACGGTTGGGACACGCATGCAGCCGGCAACAAGTTTCCCATGTACTATACAAAGAAAACTTCAATAGAAACAAGACAAGTAGACAAATTTACAAGAGGAAAGTGCAAACCCTTAGTGGTGCAAGCTTTGAATCCACCACATGTAGCAAACTGAAAATACACACACCCAGCTACATAGTTCAAGCAGCATTTAACGAAAAATAAATTAATAAAATAATAGAGAAAATCAAAAACCCTAACGAACAATTGTTAAACCTAAAGTAGATTGGAAAAAAGTGGTTAGGGTAGAAGCACAATCAAAACTTAGATAACCTAAAGCAAAATGCTAAAAGGACTATGACAAATAACAATAAATAGTGACTCAAAATGAGATATATAACATGCACTAAGAATGGCAGGAGTTGCAAAACAACAAATAGAAAAACTAGCATATTACCCAACACTTAGCAGACAAATGTAGGCGCAAGCTTTGAATCCACCACATGTAGCAAACTGAAAAAACACATACCCAACTACATAGTTCAAGAAAAACACTTCCAAGAATATATATATATATATATATATATATATATAAAAAACAAAAAAAATTCAACTTAGAAGAATATACGAAAGAGAACAACAAAATCAAATCAATCTTACATAAAAGGATGCAAGCATAAAAGAATGCAAAAGCATCACCCCTGGAATTAAATAGGTTATACAAAACAAAAAATAAATACACAAGCATCATTTAACGAAAAATATATTAATAAAGTAAAAGAGAAAATCAACAACCCCAAGAAACAATTGTTAAAGCTAAAGTAAAATCGGAAACATGTAGTTATGGTAGAAGCACAATCAGAACTTAGGTAATCTAAAGCAAAATGCTAAAAAGATTATGATAAATAACTAGTAAACAGTGAATCAAAATGAGATTTATAACATGCACTAAGAAAGGCAGGATTTGCAAAACAACAAATAGAAAAAGTAGCATATTACCCAACAACCATAAAGGTAAATTCAATTAACACTAAAAGCCAAGCTCTTCTATAAACTGAAAGCCAAACTATAAAGACTTTTTGCAATGAGCAATATTCAAATAAAGGCAATAACAGAAGCAGGTGTGCTAAATATGTTTTCAAAGCTAAAATGCTAAAGCAACAAATAGTTTTAACAATCCATGCCTGAATAACCCTCTAAAAATCGTCTATATGACATGGACCATTTGGGTTACTTTCAAGACTTCCTATAGGAACCCCCAGAGAATAGGATTATACCTTTGTAAGACATGGCAGGAAAAAAAAAAAAAAAAAAAACCCAAATCAAGCAAATAGAATGTTCAGAAACCTGATAATGTCATCCAATTTGGTCTCGTTCACTTCCATTGTCTAGGAAGAATGGGGAAAAATCACAAGATGAACTTGAAAACAATCTTACAGGCAATTCCAGTTTTTCATCATTAACACCAAGAAATTGGAAGGTTGGCAACTGATGAACATGATTAAGATCAGCATTTAATATTTTTTTATGATGGAGCACAATTGGTAAGTCCTTCAAGAAATATACTCACAATTAGATATATAATAAATTCTTAAAGTAGTCTTTCTTAAACCTATTAAAAAGTTACACGTAACAGAATGAGTATGCTTATGTAACTTATCAAAAAAACAAAAAAAAAAAAAAAAAAAACAAAGAGTATGCTCATGTATAATCCATAAAATTATTTGTTTCATTGAACTATATTGCTAAGTAACTGGTTTCATTTATATATGTATTAGCCTACAATTACAAGTCCCATGCAAGTGAACTGTTGGACTATTTTACCCGGGTTACAAACTGTGATCAGTTGATCACAGGTACATTTTTCCGTCACAATTCTTCAAGATCAGGCACACAGAAAAGATAAATGCCATCTCATGAGCATGCATAGACCAGAGAGCTACCCAGACACCAGTACTAAACTTTCAGCTTCAGGGAATAAACTTCAAAATAAAGGAACTGTGAGTAGCATGCCATATGGAGAATGGTGATGTCGACACGTTCTCCCAAAAATCTTAAAACATGCAATCACATGACCAGTTTATATCCCTTGAAAAACAGTTTATAAATGTGACATTTATGCAAGGTATTTGGAATATCAACCCAAACCAAGACCAATACACATCAAGTGTAAGACCATCCACAGGCTTAGTGAGGAAGGAAAACAAAGCTTACCTGAATTTCTTGTCGGTGCCAATTATTCCAATTCCAATGTGATGCTCGAAATTTGTCCTTCAAATCTGATAAAAATAAATCCAACTAATTAGAAAAATCAAAGCACATCACCTTAAAGTCTACAGGAGATTGGGACTGAACATAATACCATAATAATAAGCAAAGTCCTGCAGTGTTTTGACTGTTAGGTTGGTATGCTGCTCCCCCAAGTGTTAAAAATATTTTATACATTTCTGTAATTATCAGCAAAGCAACCATATACATCACCTTTCTTAACTAATTTTTAGGTACAAAAATGTAAATAGTTAATAGTAGAAAATCTAAGTTACATTATCCTTTCTTTCTCCATACATGTGAAGAAATCATACACTCATCTAAACTCCTTTGGAAATACAGTAAGAAAACAGAATATAAAGAGAATCCCTAAATGAAAAATAAGAAAAGAAAAAATGATTACCACTGAGTTTACAAATTTGGCACAATTTGAACAAGGTCTGAATTTTAAGTTATGTTTGTTCCTTGCCTTAATCCATAATGTGTGAGACATCAAATAACTGATAAGTTCTCCAAAATAACAAAACGTCAACAAACAAGAACAGATTATTGGTGTTTGGTTCTGAATAAAAAGTGAAACACATGAAGTGGTTAAATATGCTATCAGATTCCAAATTGTATGTTTAAAAAAGAACATGCATAATACTACCTCAAGTTCACATGGGACTCCACAGTCAAAAGAAGCAAGGGCTAAGGCATGCGAGGTAGAGAAAGAGCCAAAATATCAACCACATAGAAAGCTAAAAGTTCTTATACTTTTGAGCACACTGTTGCTCTAAAATTAACATTATTTGAAAAAAAAAATTAGAAAATGATTGCATCCTCAAGTCTTTAGTTATTATTCAGGCAGGAAAAATAATTAATCTGTAATTTCTAATTGGGTAACACATAAAAAATCTGATCCAATCAATCCCTGAATTCTTTCGTACTTCTTTGACTTTAAAGTCAGTATTCAAACAAACATGTAATGATGCAATGAGTAAAATAATTATTTGTGTAACAGATTTTAAGATATACAAATATGTGGGGAGTTTACATAAAGGAAACTTTTAAAAGGAACCAAGAGAACACCTTTATAATAAGCCAATGCTTGTAGTGTAGTTGGATACACAGTTTTAGTACACACACAATAGAAGTGTTACGAAGCATCTATTAGAAATAACATTTTAGCACAAGAAAAGTACTCCCCCACCCCAACAAAAAAAATTATGAACTGTGCCCTTTTTTTTAAAACTATATTCTATAATAACTAAAAAATTATAAATTGCGAATTCGTCAGATACTCAGTCAAAGATTCATAAAACTCAAAGATACCCTACATGTACAAATTAAACAGACATACTCAGTCAGAAAGAGAGAAAGACGCATGCAAAAGACAAAAAATCGAACACAGAAAGAGGGATTATATAAAACAGTTTATAAATGTGACATTTATGCAAGGTACTTTGAATACAACCCAAACCAAGACCAATTCACATCAAATGTAAGACCATCCACATGCTTAGTGAGGAAGGAAAACAAAGCTTACCTGAATTTCTTGTCAATGCTAGTTATGCCAAAGTAATAGAAGAAAAGATGTAATTTTACTTTCATCTCTGAATAATAAACAGAGGATATATAGTAATAAGCCCAAAATAAACCACTCCATAGACAAAGGATATATAGTAATAGGCTCAATTGGCTCACCAGTTTGCTACTCCAATTCAAGAAAAACATTGTTCAATTTGCTGTTAACCAAATAATCAATTAAATTTCCAATGAAAAAATAGAACCATACAAAGAAGATTGTACATAGAGAACTTACAACAGCTATGTTGACAATACGAAAGAAGATTCCATAAACAAAACTTACAACTGCAGTTACTAATCTGAACATTGGTAACCCATGCAAAAGACAACACTGTATAACTTGCCAACTACAGTCAAACTGCAAAATTTTCTCAAAAAAATAAGTCAATTAAGTATGAGGATAACAATATTAATTAGAACAATTACAGAAGACACATGATCATTAATAGGATTTACATTTTTGTGATACAAAAGAAGTTTTCTTGCAAAAAAAGAGGAACTCAACCGCACAAAAGTGCACAGGAGAATCCCTTCAAGAAATTTATAGAACTTATAAGTAATAAAAGTAATAGACTTGAACACAATTTAAATTTCCAAAGTCATTTACAATATCTTAAGCAAAGACCCAAAAATTCTCCATATATTTCCAAACATAATGTATTCAGGACCGTCTAAATTAGTGACGCTTTTATGACTATCAATTGTATCCAGATTGTGCACCATCATTCAAGCTAGGTTAGTTGATTTTTTTTTTTTTTAGCTGACATCGTAAAAACCAATTAGTCCACAAAAAAATTATGACTAAGATCAAATAAAACTGAATAAAAATGTCAACAAAGCAATGAATAAGTTTATCCAAAAAAGAAAACACTGAGAATAAGACTTTCACCTTCACACAAATCAACCATAATAAATTTGAATTTCAATACCTACCAGGAATCAGTCAAACTCATTAGGCCAAGTGTTGGAACACGTGCAACATTACCTCTAATATAACAATCTCCCTACCTCGATCAAGAAGTCACAACATAGGATTGTCATCAAGTTTAAAGGACTGGATATTACTTTTTGCTTTTCCAAGACACCAAGCAATAAACCTGCAATATTTTCTCACCCTCACCCAAAAACAAAAAGGAAAAGAATTTCAGTACTTGGTTGACAAAAGTTCTTATAGAAACAATTTTGCAACATCAGAAGATAAGCTCATTATTGTCCAAGTAAAACCCAAAAGACATATGACAGAATTATTTACATCATATGTAAATTCTCCTTCAAAAGTATAACAAAGCCGTAAAATTTCACCAAGAAACAAAAACAAACAACAAAGACAGACATAACAGGTCACAATCTACCAAATTTCATGTAAAGCCATACAAAAACATCTTTCAGATGCCAATACATAAACTAACATTAGTTCTGACTCATAACTTCAAGCCAAAAAGAAGTTTTTCATTGCAAACACGAACCAAATCAACAAGAACTTGAAATTCAATTCAAACAAATCAGAATCCAAAAAAAAAAAAAAAACCATTAGTCTAAACCATATGAAAGCACAAAAAAACACCCATCAGTCTAAAGCCTATGAAAGCACAAAAAACCCATCAGTCTAAAGCACATGAAAGCACAAAAAACCCATCAGTCTAAACCGTATTAAAGCATACATAATACCCATCAGTCTAAACCGTATGAAAGCACAAAAAAACCCATTAGTCTTCCTCTCTGAAATAGGCATCATCGGCCTCGGCTTCCGTGCCAGCGGCAGCATGGAAAACCCCTCACCAGAAAAATATTGTTGTTGTTCCCAAGAAAATCTTCAAATCCTAACCCTAACACAAACATGCGATATGGTATGGAGAATACTGGTGAAACCCTAACCCTTTGGAGAGAGAGAGAGAGGGTATCAGATTTTCTCCAAAACACAAACATGCGATTTTTTAGATGAACTGTCTCATTACTAAATTGAAGAATAAGCATATCAGCCGTTGGGGATTTGGGGAGAGAGAGAGAGAGAGCTCTGATGAAACCCTAACCATTTTGGAGAGAGAGAGACAGAAGGATAGAGAGAAGTCGGGGATTTCAAATTTGGGGATTTGTGAGAGAGAATGAGAGAGCAGTTGGGATGTGTGATGCCATTTATATACAAAATTGTATTGTATTTACAAAACTGCCACAAGCCCCAATAAGTTGATTTCTTTTTTTCTTTTCTTTTTTTATCCCAAGTCCAACTTTTACCCTTTTTTTTAAGGTAATTTTCATTCTTTCTTTTTTTTATTGATGCATTTTTCAATCATAAAATTACCTAAAGGTGTGATGTGATTTATATACAAAATTATTTCACCAAAAAAATGCACAAATCATCACATCCTTAAGTATTTTTGTCATTAAAAATCTAGCAACCTCGAATTATTAAAAAATGAAAATTATAACTTTGTAGGGAAAAAATGAGAAATTAGACTTGACACACGTGATTAGGCAAGTTTTGATACTCCTTCCTCTTCTTAAACAATTTCAAAAAGTAATTTTCATCACTCTATCTTTACAAATATATAATTTTATCATTTTTTATGTTTTTCATTGATATTATTCTTTTATGAAATTGTCATATTCTTTTAACTATTTTTATTATGTATTATATTTTTCTAATTTCTTTTGGTACAATTAGAATTTTAATTTTTAAAGATATTATTCAAATTCTCATTCTTTCAAAGAGATTATTATGATAATCAAAACTTACTATATAATTACAATTAATATAACTCAAATAATTAATAGTACTCTCAACCCAGACTCATATTTTGTCATTTTTGTGTAGGTACACTAAATTGCACTGAAATGATCTGAAATTGACCAAAAAGACCAAAGCAGACCGAATGGGCCGATGTAAACCGAATGGACTAATGTGGACCAAATTGGACCGAATAGATCAACTTGGACTGAATTGACCGAATAGGCCACCAGAGTGGAACGGATGTCCAAATTGGACTGAATCGAAAGGGAAACTTAGTCAATATAAAGAATTGGATAAACTTGACAAAAACAAAATTGGGGAAAAGAGAGGGAGTAGGGATGGTTTTGACAGATAACAAAAGTTAAGTGAGAAATCCTACATCGGTTATTCTTAAGAAATGCATCCAATTGAATTAAATATGTAGTAAATATAGATAAAAATTAAGTTCAAATTTAATGGCATGGACAAATGTTTATGACCTGTGATATTACCTCTTGTTCTTTACAGAGTTGCACTTGATCTTTAAGCTGCAAAATTAACCATAGCCATGAGACAAGCTTACCAGGACAAGTGAAAGTATGGAAGGTGCATCTCAACAATATGATGGGTAACATGGAGGGCTTTTACATGATTCCAAAGGGGTGGCAAGTCAGCGAATCATTTCTTCGCAGAAATCTCAAGAGACTTTGCCCTTTCCTGGATCTTTCACCAAACACATTGCAACCATTTCTTTAAAAGACTTGACCACGTATGGAAATCATACAATTAGAATATTATTCTATAAGAGAGACATTGAAAGATGGAAATCACCAAAGAACATATCTTTTAAACATGAATACCTTAAAAACTTTCAAAATTACAAATAAACACACAGAAGACAAACCTGAAAATTTTGTTTTCTAACAAAAATATTTTTAAATAATTGTTAAAAAAATCTTTTAGAAGCATATTAAAGTCTAGTCAATGATACTGTCTACCTAGATAATGGAAATACAATATTAAAAAGTTGACTACCTGGCTTGATAGGTGGTAGAATTTTAACTCATAAAAGACCAAAAAAAAAAATATATATATATATATATATATATGAAAAGAAACATCTATTTACACATATTTTGTTCAAGAGGGTGGCTGGAGATAAAAGAGTTCCTAATGTGTTACACTGTGAGGCAAACAAAGCAATAAAAAGCACACATGGACAGAAAGGGCAAAGGGGCAAAACTGTAAAAGTGAAATAGAATTAAAGATCTAAGAGCTGAAGCAGATGAAGAGATCGGCCTGATAGGAAGAAGAAGATCGGCATGGAAGGAAGAAGAAGAAAAAGCAGAAGATCGGCGTGAGTAGAAGGAGATCGGTGTTAGAGGTAGGGCATTTCAGCCTTTTATTTTGGGGCAGAAAAACGGTTGGGACACGCATGCGGCCATGTCCAACAAGTTTCCCCTGTCCTGTACAAAGAAAAAGTCAATAGAAACAAGACAAGTAGACACATTTACAAGAGGAAAGTGCAAACCTTAGTGGCGCAAGCTTTGAATCCACCACATGTAGCAAACTGAAAATACACATACCCAGACAAATAGTTCAAGCAGCATTTAACAAAAAATAAATTAATTAAGTAAAAGAGAAAATCAAAAACCCAAACGAACAATTGTTAAAGCTAAAGTAGATTGGAAACAAGTGGTTAGGGTAGAAGCACAATCAAAACTTAGGTAACCTAAAGCAAAATGCTAAAAGGACTATGATAAATAATAGTAAACAGTGACTCAAAATGAGATATATAACATGCACTAAGAATGAAAGGAGTTGCAAAACAACAAATAGAAAAACTACCATATTACCCAACACTTAGCAGACAAATGTACACGAGGAAAGTGCAAACCCTTAGTGGCGCAAGCTTTGAATCCACCACATGTAGCAAACTGAAAAAACACATACCCAGCTACATAGTTCAAGAAAAACACTTCCAAGAATAAAAAAAATAACAAAACAAATTCAACTTAGTAGAATATACGAAAGAGAACAACAAAATCAAATCAACCCCACATAAAAGGATGCAAACATACAAGGATGCAAACACATCACCCCAGGAATTAAATAAATTATACAAAACAAAAAATAAATACACAAGCATCATTTAACGAAAAATAAATTAATAAAGTAAAAGAGAAAATCAGCAACCCCAACAAACAATTGTTAAAGCTAAAGTAAATCAGAAACAAATAGTTAAGCTAAAAGCACAAGCAGAACTTAGGTAATCTAAAGCAAAATGCTAAAAAGATTATGACAAGTAACAGTAAACAGTGAATTAAAATGATTTTTATAACCTGCACTAAGAAAGGCAGGAGTAGCAAAACAACAAAAAGAAAAACTAGCAAATTACCCAACAACTATAAAGGTAAATCCAATTAACACTGAAAGAGGGATTATATACAACAGTTTATAAATGTGACATTTATGCAAGGTACTTGGAATATCAACTCAAACCAAGACCAATTCACATCAAATGTAAGACCATCCACATGCTTAGTGAGGAAGGAAAACAAAGCTTACCTGAATTTCTTGTTGGTGCTAGTTATGCCAAAGTAATAGAAGAAAAGACGCAATTTTACTTTCACCTCTGAATAAAAAACAGAGGATATATAGTAATAGGCCCCAAATAAACCACTCCATAGATAGAGGATATATACTAATATGAATTAAAAACTACAAAAGAAACTTCAAAATAAGAGAATCATAAAAGTCTAGGAATGATAAGAAAATCAGAGTTTAACGGGAACAATATCAATAATAAGTAGAGAAAACATAAATGATAAATTTTGATGGGAAGATGGCTAATTTAAGAGGATATCAAAGAAAAGGGGTTTTATGTTGCCATTTTGAAATTCGTAATGACAAAGCAGAAAAGTTTCACCATCATTCCAAATTAGTTTTTTTTATTGGAAAGCCACACCATGTGAGTTTTAAATCCACGACCTCTATCCCACTATTGAGGGAG
Organism: Quercus glauca; assembly: GCA_023736055.1. Lineage (NCBI taxonomy): Eukaryota > Viridiplantae > Streptophyta > Magnoliopsida > Fagales > Fagaceae > Quercus > Quercus glauca. The sequence continues at coordinate 29,735,725 of CM043315.1, forward strand.
AAAGAAGTGCTAATTGAGCTAGAGCCCATTGGTGAAATTAGGTGGTATGCTTACCAAAAATTAACTAATGATATGAATATTTCTAGTCACGTCCATAGATTAAATATGTTTTTTTAAGGTAGGCCAAGATTATATACCAATATGTGCATACTGTTACCAAAAATCATGCACGGTCCAAATCTTCAGCAAAATTTGTGATGTTTGATCAGCCAGCTGTAGACATGTATTAGCCTAGCATTACAAGTCCGATGCAAGTGAACTGTTAGACTACTTTACCTGGGGATTTAATTACAAATGTTACATCAGAACTCATGAAACAAAAGAGAAGCTGCTCTGTATAATTACTTGTAGGCTGAGAAAGTAGTCGCAAATGCAATATGACAACAAACATGACCCAAGGCTTATGAAAAAAACAAAATATTGATGAGCATAACATTTGTAAAAAGGAGCATACGAGTAACAAAATATGAATATTGATACCAACAAAAAGCATGATATTATAGACAACCCTAGTTTAAGAGGATCTCTATTCTTTATCTGATGTGAAAAAAATTCTTCAACAATTAACTGTTAAGCACATGGCTTCTAATTAATCAACAATTAAGCACATGACACAATTAATTAATAAGCACGTGATTCTAACCTTCAATTACAAAGATGATACAAAACTTTACTAATAAACTACCTCTTATGATACGCTGCTGGTGTCTAGTACCAAGTGTTAATGCTGCACCATTGTTGTTACTGGTGCTTACAGATACAAAACTTTACTTACTCAAGCTTACTGGCGCTGCATACATGATGCACTAGCTGGATGATATGCATTAAGTCAAGTTACTTCTCATAGGTTCCTAACATGGAGAACAGTCAGTACCTAGGCTTGCTTGGATAGCACCAAGCATGAAAAAATACCACTAGGAGTCAACACATAGTGCTGGCTGGAGTCGACACCAAACCATGGACTCAATTTCAAAAGAGACTTTATTCATCAAAATAATCTCCCTTTCTTGGGATACATACTTGGCTTATACAGACTATTATATTCTAATTCATCATAAAGTGACAATATATGGAACTCATTACATAACAAATAACAATAAAATTAAAAATATGTATCACTCATATAGAGATATTAACAATGGCACTATCAAGCATCCATATTAAAGAAAGTCACATTAAGTCCAAAAATGTACTCCATACCATACTAAGGCGCCCATTGGCCACCAGTTGCCAACCATTAGTGCCGCCAACCACTGACCACCAACTGTCACATGGTCCACCTGATTCCAAGCAGGCCATCATTACATGCCCATTGCCAACCATTGGCTACCAGCCAACACTTGGCCTGCCTATTGCCATCAATCATTGACCACGAAGAGTCCAAATGACCTAATATGGGTCAAATAAGTTTGCTTCTTTTAATATTATATTTCTACAAAATTTTAACTATCATAATAAGAAGCGACCATAAATAATTATCAATTGTTACATTATAACCTGAAACCAGGAACGAAAACCAAAAGAAAGAGATCTAAATCTAAATCTAATTATAAAATAAATGCAACTTGAAATCATAATAAGTCTGTTTTTGTCTACATTCTCAGTCATAATAGAATTGACAACAGACCTCATTATTAGTCAAAGATCAGACACAAAATTGTAAAATATCAAACTGGGGTACTTAAACGCAATCAAATAAAGAGAGATGAAGAAACTACACCATTTTGAAGACACATCTGTAGTCAATATATTAAATAGCACTCCTTTTAACCGCAGTCTAATATGTTACGCATATTAGAAATTAAATATCAGGGACAAAACAGGGCAGAGCACATTCTAGTGTTTATAAAACGTAAGCAAGGTTAGTAAATCAATGACAAACCCAGTAACCTAAAACGAACAAGACAGAAGCTTACATAGGAAAATGCATGTCCTCTGCAAGAACAACATTGTTCAATTTGCTGTTAACCAAATAATCAATTAAATTTCCAATGACAAAATAGAACCATACAAAGAAGATTGTACATAGAGAACTTACAACAGCTATATTGACAATACGAAAGAAGATTCCATAAACAAAACTTACAACTGCAGTTACTGATCTGAACATTGGTAACCCATGCAAAAGACAACTCCGTATTACTTGCCAACTGCAGTCAAACTGCAAATTTTTCTCAAAAAAATAAGTCAGTTAAGTATGAGGATAACAATATTAATTAGAACAATACAAAAGACACATGATCATTAATAGGACTTACATTCTTGTGATACGTAAGAAGTTTTCTTGCAAAAAAAGAGGAACTCAACCGCACAAAAGTGCACAGGAGAATCCCTTCCAGAAATTTATAGAACTTATAAGTAATAAAAGTAATAGACTCGAACACAATTTAAATTTCCATGGTCATTTACAATATCTTACGCAAAGACCCAAAAATTCTCCATATATTTCGAAACATAACGTATTCAGGGCCGTCTAAATTAGTGAAGCTTTTATGACTATCAACTGTATCCAGATTGTGCACCTTCATTCATGCTAGGTTAGTTGATTTTTTTTTTTAGTTGACATCGTAAAAACCAATTAGTCCACAGAAAAATGATGCCTAAGATCAAATAAAATTGAATAAAAATGTCAAAAAAGCAATGAATAAGTTTATCCAAAAAAGAAAACATTGCGAATAAGACTTTCACCAACACACAAATCAACCATAATAACTTCGAATTTCAATACCTAGCAGGAATCAGTCAAACTCATTAGGCCAAGTGTTGGAACAAGTGCAACATTACCTCTAATATAACAATCTCCCTACCTCGATCAAGACATCACAACATAGGATTGTCATCAAGGTTAAAGGATTGGATGTTACTTTTTACTTTTCCAAGACACCAAGCAGTAAACCTGCAATATTTTCTCAATCTCACCCAAAAAACAAAGAGGAAAAGAATTTCAATACTTGGTTGACAAAAGTTCTTATAGAAACAATTTTGCAACATCAGTAGATAAGCTCATTAATGTCCAACTAATACCCAAAAGACATATGACAGAATTATTTACATCATATGTAAATTCTCCTTCAAAAGAATAACAAAGCCATAAAATTTCACCAAGAAACAAAAACATACAATACAGACAAACATAACAGGTCACAATCTACCAAATTTCAAGTAAAGCCATACAAAAACATCTTTCAGATACCAAAACATCAACTAACATTAGTTTTGACTCATAACTTCAAGCAATGACAAAAATCAAGTATATTAGTTTTAAAATCAAGTCAGTAAGAAATGATAATTGTAGCAATATTACTCGCTGAACCACTGAGTTGCAAACTTGAGAGTGTTGGCGGTGTTAAGGACATTTACATATTGGAGTTGCTAGAAAGAAACCAAAGGAAAGAAAGAACTACCTTACCTTCTTTAAAGGGCATTTAAAACACTCAAAAAATTCAGTTCAACAATAACATCAGCTATATCGAAGCATTCGATGTCCTCAACTACAGTCACCAACACAGTTAACACTGTTTCAAGTACTTGTATGAAGCAAAAAAATCAACAGTAATGCTACAAACACAAAATATTTTCAAACATTTTTACAAATTGTAGATATGGCTTTAGTAATTTTCAAATAATTATTGGTAAACATAAATGTGATGTTAGCAGTGGACCTATATTAGAACTAATAAGAATTTGTCACATCAATAATTTGTAAAAATGCTGTAAAATAGTTTGTGGATGTAGCATTACTCAAAAATCAATATCTAACAATTTCGAAAGTAAAAGAGAAGGAAGATTATGGACAATATCTCTTACACACACCTGAAAGCCCACCTCATGATAAAGCAAAAACCCCATGTCAACTCAAATTGAATTACCAAACTCCACAATAAAGCACAAAAGAAACTTCCTGGGACAAGGGAGAACTTTTTATCACAATGATGCAGGACAAACCAAAACTTTGTAACAGGAAAAATAGAGATGCATGAACTTGGACTCAGCACCTAGGTTTGGCTAGAGATTTGATGCAGGACCAACCAGAATTGTACAACAAGAAAAATATGTAAATGAAGGATTGATAAGAACTGATTAAGCAAAGGAAAAAGGGTAAGTGACGGACTAAGAGGGCAGCCATGCCTCTTGGAAGAATTGAAAGGGATTAGAGAAGAATAGGAATATGAACAGTCTGAATTCTCATTGCATGCCTCTTACAATCCATCTCCTCACCTTTATACAATTCATGAACGCAACTAACACACACTAACTGCCAGCTGGCTACACTAATCTAATGATCTAACTAACTGTTAAGCACATGGCTCCTAACTAATCAACAATTTAGCACGGGACACAATCAATTAATAAGCACGTGACCCAAACCTTCAATTACAAAGATGATATAAAACTTTACTAATAAACTGCCTCTTATAATAAGCTGCTGGTGTCTAGTACCAAGTGTTGATGAAGCACTGTTGTTGTTTCTATAGTGCATTTAAACTTAATTAGCCTTCATAAAAACATAAGAAAGTGAGGGTGACTAGTGATACCATAACAACAACAAAAAAATCTGTCTTTTGTAGGCTCTGGTCCAATGTGAGCACCTGTTCAAACAGATTATAAGGGAGATTCATCTTTGAGATCCAGTCATACTAACAAATCAGAAAGGACAAACAGAAATAAAACTTAACTAACCTGGATAGGGTTGCATTTTAGCAAATGTTTATAAAATTTGTCTTTCCAATTGAATATTGTCCCAAAAGACAATGGGTTTAGCAACAAAATCACCCTTCATCTGCAAAAATAAAATTAAAAATCAATCCTCTGTTACAGAGGTCTTAAAAACTAGAGTTGTAACTTGACAACAAAGCTAGAAAGATCAAAACATCTCCACTTTGCAAACGAAAGATATGCAACTTCTAGTGGCTTTGGCATTTCAATGTACAATCTCCTCAAGCCATCAATAATTGATGTAACTGCATTGGGAGGAAGCTGAGCTAGAGACGATGAGAGAGGAGACACATTAGGCAACAAATGAAAATTAAGACATCCCCCCTAAAAAGAAGTATACACTGTATGATGCTTTCTATTTTTATAGGTAAAACATTTTCAATAAAAAGGTGCAATAAAGGGCACAATCCTAGAACATGGCATGCATGTAAGAGAAGCACCAAAAGGTAAAGCCTATATTGTATATCAAAAGAATATATTGCCAAATAGAAAATAGTTCTCCTAATAGAAAATATTTAAACATGAAGGAAACCTGATTTTTTAGAGACGAAGAAAGAATAATGAATGAAAAACTCAACGATAAAAAGCACTATCATTAACTTATATATATATTTCCAACAAGCTCCACCAATGCCCTAGCTTTTACCATTCTAGCTACACCCAACCACAGCTTTTTAAATAAAAATATATTTCTTAAAAAAAAAAAAAAAAAAAGCTTAACATTCATTTACCCCTCCTTCATAATCAAAATAGCCGCATGCACAGCATCATTAAGGTCCATATCATCAGTGTAACTAAATGGAAAGGGGAACTTAGTCAATATGAAGAATTGGAAAAACTCTACAAAAACAAAATTGGGGAAAATAGAGGGGGTGGGGATGGTTTTGGCAGATAACTAAAGTTAAGTGAGAGATCCTACATCGGTTATTCTTAAGAAATGCATCCAATTGAATTAAATATGTAGTAAATATAGATAAAAATTAAAGAAATATCACTACATGCTTTTTAAGTTCAAATTTAATGGCATGGCCTAATGTTTTTGACCTGTGATATTACCTCTTGCTCTACACAGAGTTGCACTTTATCTTTAAGCTGCAAAATTAACCTTAGCCATGAGACAAGCTTACCAGGACAAGTGAAAGTACAAAAAGTGCAATATGATGGGCAACCTGGAGGGCTTTTACATGATTCCAAAGGGGTGGCAAGTTAGCGAATCATTTCTACACAGAAATCTCAAGAGACTTTGCATGCTTGAAAAAGGTGTGTTTCAATAAATTCCTCCTCTTTCCTAGATCTTTCACCAGACACATTGCAACCGCTTCTTTAAAAAACTGATCATATATGGAAATCATGCAATTAGAATATTATTCTATAAGAGAGACATTGAAAGATGGCAATCACCAAAGAACATATCTTTTGAACATGAATACCTTAAAAACTTTCAAAATTACAAATAAATACACAAAAGACAAACCTGAAAAATTTGTTTTCTAACAAAAATATTTTTAAATAATTGTTAAAAAATCTTTTAGAAGCATATTAAAGTCTAGCCGCTGATACTGTCTACCTAGATAATGAAAAAAGAACTGTAAAAAAGTTAACTACCTGGATTGATAGGTGGTAGACTTTTAACTCATAAAAGACAAAAAAAAATTGAAAAGAAACATTTATTTACACATCTTTTGTTCAAGAGGGTGGCTGGAGAAAAAAGAGCTCTTAATGTGTGACGCTGAGGCATACAAAAAAATAAAAACATGGACAGAAAGGGCAAAGGGGCAAAATTGTAAAAGTGAAATAGGATTATAGATCTAAGAGCTGAAGAACAAGAAGAGATCGGCGTGATAGGAAGAAGAAGATCGATGGGAGGAGGAAGAAGACGAAGAAGATCGGCGTGAGTGGAAGGAGATCAGCATTAGAGGTAGTGCGTTGCAACCTTTAATTTTGGAGCAGAAAAACGGTTGGGACACACATGCGGCCATGTCCAACAAGTTTCCCATGTCCTGTACAAAGAAAACATCAATAGAAACAAGACAAGTACACAAATTTACAAGAGGAAAGTGCAAACCTTAGTGGCGCAAGCTTTGAATCCACCACATGTAGCAAACTGAAAATACACATACCCAGCTACATAGTTCAAGCAGCATTTAATGAAAAATAAATTAATAAAGTAGTAGAGAAAATCAAAAACCCTAACGAACATTTGTTAAAGCTAAAGTAGATTGGAAACAAGTGGTTAGGGCACAATCAAAACTTAGGTAACCTAAAGCAAAATGCTAAAATGACTGATAAATGACAATAAACAGTGGCTCAAAATGAGATATATAACATGCACTAAGAATGAATGGCAGGAGTTGCAAAACAACAAATAGAAAAACTAGCATATTACCCAACACTTAGCAGACAAATGTATAATAGGAAAGTGCAAACTCTTAGTGGCACAAGCATTGAATCCACCACATGTAACAAACTGAAAAAACACATACCCAGCTACATAGTTCAAGAAAAACACTTCCAAGAATATAAAAAATAAAAATAAAAATAAAGCAAAACAAAACAAATTCAACTTAGAAGAATATACAAAAGAGAACAACAACATCAAATCAACCTTACATAAAAAGGATGCAAACGCATCAACCCTGGAATTAAATAGGTTATACACGACAGAAAATAAATACACAAGCATCATATAACGAAAAGTATATTAATAAAGTAAAAGAGAAAATCAACAACCCCAACAAACAATTGTTATAGCTAAAGTAAATCGGAAACATGTAGTTAAGGTAGAAGTACAATCAGAACTTAGGTAATCTAAAGCAAAATGCTAAAAAGATTATGATAAATAACAGTACACAGTGAATCAAAATGAGATTTATAACATGCACTAAAAAGGCAGGAGTTGCAAAACAACAAATAGAAAAGGTAGCATATTACCCAACAACTATAAAGGTGAATCCAATCAACACTGAAAGCCAAGCTCTTCTCTAAACTGAAAGCCAAACTATAAAGACTTTCTGCAATGAGCAATATTCAAATAAAGGCAATAACAGAAGTGGTATGCTAAATATGTTTTCAAAAGCTAAAATGCTAATGCACCAAATAGTTTTAACAATCCATACCTGAATAACCCTCTAAAAATCGTCTATATGACACGGACCATTTGGGTTACTTTCAAGACTTCCTATAGGAACCCCCAGAGAATAGGATTATACCTTTGTAAGACATGGCAGAAAAAAAATAATAATAATAAAAATAAAAAAGAAGAAAAATAAAAATCCCAAATCAAGCAAATAGAATGTAAAGAAACCTGATAATGTCATCCAATTTGGCCTCGTTTGTGTACTCCACTTCCTTTGTCTAGGAAGAATGGGGAAAAGTTTAAGAATCACAAGCTGAACTTGTAAACAATCTTACAGGCAATTCCAGCTTTTCATCATTAACACCAAGAAATTGGAAGGTTGGCAATTGATGAACATGATTAAGATCAGCATTTAATATTTTTTTATGATGGAGCACAATTGGTAAATCCTTCAAGAAATATACTGACTATTAGATATATAATAAATTTTTAAAGTAGTCTATTCTTAAACCTATTAAAAAGTTAAACGTAACAGAATGAGTATGCTTATGTAACTTATCAGAACCAAAAAAAAAAAAAAAAAAAAAAGCACAAAGAGTATGCTTATGTATAATCCATAAAATTATTTGTTTCATTTAACTATATTGCTAAGTAATTGGTTTCATTTATATATGTATTAGCCTAGAATTACAAGTCCCATGCAAGTGAACTGTTAGATTATTTTACCCAGGTTACAAACTGTGATCAGTTGATCACAGGTACATTTTTCCGTCACAATTCTTCAAGACCAGGCACACAGAAAAGATAAATGCCATCTCATGAACATGCATAGACCAGAGCTACCCAAACACCAGTACTGAACTTTCAGCTTCAGGAACTTCAAAACAAAGGAACTGTGAGTAGCATGCCATATGGAGAATGGTGATGTAGACACGTTCTCCCAAAAATCTTAAAAAATGCAATCACATGACCAGTTTATATCCACTTGAAAAACAGTTTATAAATGTGACATTTATGCAAGGTATTTGGAATATCAACCCAAACCAGGACCAATTCACATCAGGTGTAAGACCATCCACAGGCTTAGTGAGGAAGGAAAACAAAGCTTACTTGAATTTCTTGTCGGTGCCAATTATTCCAATTCCAATGTTGATGCTCAAAATTTGTCCTTCAAATCTGATAAAAATAAATCCTACTAATTAGAATAATCAAAACACATCACCTTAAAGTCTACAGGAGATTGGGACTGAACATAATACCTTAATAATTAGCAAAGTCCTGCAGTGTTTTGACTGTTAGGTTGGTATGCTACTCCCTCAAGTGTTAAAAATATTTTCTACATTTCTGTAATTAACAGCAAAGCAACCATATACATCACCTTCTTAACTAATTTTTAAGTACAAAAATGTAAATTGTTAATAGTAGAAAATCTAAGTTACATTATCCTTTCCTTCTCCATACATGTGAAGAAATCATACACTCATCTAAACTCCTTTGGAAATACAGTAAGAAAATAGAATATAAAGAGAATTCCTAAATGAAAAATAAGAAAAGAAAAAATGATTACCACTGAGTTTACAAATTTGGCACAATTTGAACAGGGTCTGAATTTTAAGTTATGTTTGTTCCTTGCCTCAATCCATAATGTGTGAGACATCAAATAACTGATAAGTTCTCCAAAATAACAAAACCTCAACAAACAAGAACAGATTATTGGTGTTTGGTTCTGAATAAAAAGTGAAACACGTGAAGTGGTTAAATATGCTATCAGATTCCAAACTGTATGTTTAAAAAATAACATGCATAATACTGCCTCAAGTTCACATGGGACTCCATAGTCAAAAGAAGCAAGGCCTAAGGCCTACGAGGCAGAGAAAGAGCCAAAATATCAACCACATAGAAAGCTAAAAGTTCTTATACTTTTGAGCACAGTGTTGCTCTAAAATTAACAATATTTGAAAAAAAAAATAGAAAATGATGGTATCCTCAAGTCTTTAGTTATTATTCAGGCAGGAAAAAAATTTAATCTGTAATTTCTAATTGGGTGACACAAAAAATCTGATCCAATCAATCCCAGAATTCTTTCGTACTTCTTTGACTTTAAAGTCAGTCTTCAAACAAACATGTGATGATGCAATAACCATCAGTTATTAATGATGCAAAGAGTAAAATAATTATTTGTGTAATAGATTTTAAGATATACAAATATGTGGGGAGTTTATATAAAGGAAACTTTTAAAAAGGAACCAAGAGAACACCTTTATAATAAGCCAATGCTTGTAGTGTAGTTGGATACACAGTTTTAAGTACACACACAATAGAAGTGTTATGAAGCATCTATTAGAAATAACATTTTAGCACAAGAAAAGTACCCCCCCACCCCAACAAAAAAAATTATGAACTGTGCCATTTTTTTTTTTTAACTATATTCTATAATAACTAAAAAATTATAAATTGCAAATTCGTCAAATTTGTCAAATACTCGGTCAAAGATTCATAAAACTCAAAGATAACCTACATGTACAAATTAAACAGATATACTCACTCAGAAAGAGAGGGCAAGACACATGCAAAAGACAAAAAATCGAACACAGAAAGAGGGATAATATAAAACAGTTTATAAATGTGACATTTATGCAAGGTACTTGGAATAACAACCCAAACCAAGACCAATTCACATCAAATGTAAGACCATCCACATGCTTAGTGAGAAAGGAAAACAAAGCTTACCTGAATTTCTTGTCAGTGCTAGTTATGCCAAAGTAATAGAAGAAAAGATGTAATTTTACTTTCATCTCTGAATAATAAACAGTGGATATATAGTAATAGGCCCAAAATAAACCACTCCATAGACAGAGGATATATAGTAATAGGCTCAATTGGATCACCAGTTTGCTGCTCCAATTCAAGAACAACATTGTTTAATTTGCTGTTAACCAAATAATCAATTAATTTTCCAATGACAAAATAGAACCATACAAAGAAGATTGTACATAGAGAACTTACAACAGCTATGTTGACAATACAAAAGAAGATTCCATAAACAAAACTTACAACTGCAATTACTGATCTGAACATTGGTAACCCATGCAAAAGACAACTCCATATAACTTGCCAACTATAGTCAAACTACAAATTTTTCTCAAAAAAATAAGTCAGTTAAGTATGAGGATAACAATATTAATTAGAACAATACAGAAGACACATATGATCATTAATAGGATTTACATTTTTGTGATACGTAAAAAGTTTTCTTGCAAAAAAAGAGGAACTCAACCGCACAAAAGTGCACGGGAGAATCCCTTCAAGAAACTTATAGTACTTATAAGTAATAAAAGTAATAGACTTGAAAAAAATTTAAATTTCCAAAGTCATTTACAAACATAGTGCATTCAGGGCAGTCTAAATTAGTGAAGCTTTTATGACTATCAATTGTATCCAGATTGTGCACCTTCATTCATGCTAGGTTTTTTAGTTGACATCGTAAAAACCAATTAGTCCACAGAAAAATTATGACTAAGATCAAATAAAACTAAATAAAAATGTCAAAAAAGCAATGAATAAGTTTATCCAAAAAAGAAAACACTGCGAATAAGACTTTCACCTACACACAAATCAACCATAATAACTTTGAATTTCAATACCTAGCAGGAATCAGTCAAACTCATTAGGCCAAGTGTTGGAACAAGTGCAACATTACCTCTAATATAACAATCTCCCTACCTCGATCAAGAAGTCACATCATAGGATTGTCATCAAGTTTAAAGGACTGGATATTACTTTTTACTTTTCCAAGACACCAAGCAGTAAACCTGCAATATTTTCTCAATCTCACCCAAAAAACAAAAAGGAAAAGAATTTCAATACTTGGTTGACAAAAGTTCTTATAGAAACAATTTTGCAACATCAGAAGATAAGCTCATTATTGTCCAACTAAAACCCAAAAGACATATGACAGAATTATTTACATTATATGTAAATTCTCCTTCAAAAGTATAACAAAGCCATAAAATTTCACCAAGAAACAAAAACAAACAACAAAGACAAACATAACAGGTCACAATCTACCAAATTTCATGTAAAGCCATACAGAAACATCTTTCAGATACCAAAACATAAACTAACATTAGTTTTGACTCATAACTTCAAGCCAAAAAGAAGTTTTTCATTACAACAAACAAGAACCAAATCAACAAGAACTTGAAATTCAATTCAAACAAATCAGAATCCAAAAAAAAAAAAAACCATTAGTCTAAAGCCGATGAAAGCACAAAAAAAAACCCATTAGTCTAAAGCCTATGAAAGCACAAAAACCCATCAGTCTAAACCGTATGAAATCACAAAAAAAAACCCATCAGTCTAAACCGTATGAAAGCACAAAAACACCCATTAGTCTAAAGCATATGAAAGCACAAAAAAAAAAAAAAAAAACCATTAGTCTAAACCGTATGAAAGCACAAAAAAAACCATCAGTCCAAACCGTATGAAAGCACAAAAAAACCCATTAGTCTTCCTCTCTGACATAGGCATCATCGGCCTCGGCTTCCGTGCCAGCGGCGGCATGGAAAACCCCTCACCGGAAAAATATTGTTGTTGTTCCCGAGAAAATCTGGCAGTCACTTTCCCGAGAAAATCGTCAAACCCTAACCCTAACACAAACATGCGATATGATATGGAGAATACCGATGAAACCCTAACCCTTTGGGGAGAGAGAGAGAGGGTATCAGATTTTCTCCAAAACACAAACATGCAAGAAAATGATATGGAGAATGCTGATGAAACCCTAACCCTTTGGAGAGAGAGAGAGAACTCTGATGAAACCCTAACCATTTTGGAGAGAGAGAGAAGGAGGATAGAGAGAAGTCTGGGATTTCAAATTTGGGGATCTGGGAGAGAGAATAGAGAGCCGTTGCGATGTGTGAGTGTGATGCCATTTATATACAATATTATGTATTATATTTTACAAAACTGCCACACGCCCCAATAAGTTGATTTCTTTTTTTCTTTTCTTTTCTTTTCTTTTTTTATCCCAAATCCAACTTTTACCTTCTTCTTCTTCTTTTTTTTAAGGTAATTTTCATTCTTTCTTTTTTTTTTTATTAATGCATTTTTCAATCATAAAATTACCTACGGGTGTGATGTGATTTATATACAAAATTATTTCACCAAAAAAATGCACAAATCATCACATTCTTAGGTATTTTTGTCATTAAAAATCTAGCAATCTCAAATTATTAAAAAATGGAAATTATTACTTTGTAGGGAAAAAATGGAAAATTAGACTTGACACACATGTGATTTGGCAAGTTTTGATAGTCCTTCCTCCTCTTAAACAATTTCAAAAAGTAATTTTCATCACTTTATCTTTACAAATATATAATTTTATCATTTTTTATGTTTTTTATTGATATTATTCTTTTATGAAATTGTCATATTCTTTTAACTATTTTTATTATGTATTATATTTTTTAAATTTCTTTTGGTACGGCAGGGTCATGGACCCAAATCATACAATTAGGTTTGGGGCTTTAACCGAAGCGTTGGTAGCCCGAGTCCGAGGAGGAATATATCCTCGGACCAGCTAAAGCACGGTCAGATATAAGTCCTAAATAGTCAGAGTAACCTTCCAGGAAGTTCTAAAGGATAGGAACTCATAAATATCTAAGAGAAAGCTACTACCACTGCATTAAATACTCTATAGCTCACTCTCTGGCCGCATTAATGAGGAAGTTACCTCTGAACAGTATTGTTGCAGCCTTACAACCACCCCAGAAGACTTCTAGAGGGGGTTGATGGGACAAGTATCAGTATAAACCATCAACTTTCCACGTGTAGGGTTAAGATGAAGGAAGATATGTAGTATAAATAAGGGTAGAGACCCCAGAGGAAGGGGGGAGAAGTAGAGAAGAGGCATTATAGCAATCTAAATTGCACTTGTACTCTATTTAATCAATTTATATGGAGACTTACCTCCTCAGACAGCGAATTCATCTCCTCGAACAATGAATTCATTCAGCTTTATGTTCCTTGTTCTTACTTAATCAGCTTCTACATCCATACTAGCCGTTGTCAAATCCATTATTGCCTAGTTCTTTAACTTATTCTCTACAAATTTATTGTACTGGGCTCACTGGGCTAAGATCCCACACATCTGGGGTTTGGGCTGCAAAATGTGTCCCTACAAGTACAATTAAAATTTTAAATTTTAAAGTTATTATTCAAGTTCTCATTCTTTCAAGAAGATTATTATGATAATCAAAACTTATTAAATAATTACAATTAATATAACTCAAATAATTAATAGTACTCTCAACCCAGACCCATATTTTGTCATTTTTGTGTAGGTACACTAAATTGGACTGAAATGATCTGAAATTGACCAAAAAGCCGAATAGACCGAAGCATATCGAATTGGCCAATGTAGACCGAATGGACTAATGTGGACCAAATTGGACTGAAATTGATCGAATAAACTAAATTGGGCTAAATTGATCGAAGTAAACCAAATGAACCAAATTGAACTGAAGTGGACTGAAGTATACTGAATTGGACCAAAATTAATCGAAGTGAACGGAAGTAGACCGAACCATACCAAATTGATGAAATTGACCAAAATAAACTGAATGTCGATCTGTTCTTAGCATAGCCAAAATTGTATTTTGATATAAACTCAAATTATTTCTTCCAGAATAATCAAGTGCTAACTCAAACAAAATCAAACCAACCAAAACTATATATGAGAGAGAGAGAGAGAGAGAGAGAGAGAGATAATACTATTTGTAATCGGGAACTAAAAAATATAACACCAAAACATATGAACCCAAAATAGAGTTTTAAAAATCACAATGATTCATCAATATAAAGTTGAGTTATAAGAAATAATAAAAAATTGAGAGAGAGAATAACCACTTTTCAAGAGAGAATGTGAGAGAGAATAATAAAAAATTTATAGAAAATAATATAAGAAGAAAAAAAGTAAAAATAAAAAATATTGTAAAAAATACAAAATTATCCAAGTCATGTCAGTGCATTGCTTAAAACATATTTTGGTTCTCGTGGCCAATCTGGAACGGTGTCCAAAATGGAATTCAAAACTTTGGTTGCCGAAACACCATCACATAGCCACCTAGTGCTAGGCAGCCATATGAAGGTGTTCCAGCTACACCTTCACTTATTCCCTCATATTCCTATAAATAGACTCGTCTCATTTTAGCAATTTCATGTAAAAAAATCTAAAAAATTCTCCCCTCTCTCTTAGGAATTTCTTTAGGAATAGTTTTTCTCCCTTTTTCTTTAGAAAACCTCTCTCCAAACAAAAATTTCAGTCCTCTTTTCCGCCATTTTTACATCTCCAAAACCTTAGGTAAGTGGGTAAGTTTGTATGAAATAGGCTAGCTTCTTCTAGCTATTACCTATTTCCTTTTTCTATTTTCCTTCTAAACATCATGTTATATATAAAAATGTCTCTTTTATTCATTGTCTCTTTATATTCTTGCATTTAAATTCCTTGCTCTATCTTTATATTGTTTGCCTTTTATATTGCTTGCCTTCTATATTGCTCTAGTTGTATATATTATTTGTTGTTCATTTGTTCCTTTATTTATCTTGATGTTCATATGTGTGTATATTGTTATATTGCTTGTGGGTTTCCTAGATGGGCTTCATACCTTTACCTAGACACTCTATGGAAAGTACCCCTAAGGGGAAGAACTCATCACTTTTAGGCATCTGGAAATAATGTGTTTATTGTTCCATTCATTTTGTTACTCATATATATATATTATTTATATCTACTTGTTTATATTTACTTATTCATCTTTATATATTGTTCACCCCCCCCCCTCCCCTTTTTATTTATTGCTCTCTTTATTGTTTCCTTTCTATAGATATACATATATTGAGCTATATTGTGTTTTTCTCTCTCTAATCACCCATAAATATTTTATATCCATTTTTCTTAAATGGGTTCTAAACCTTGTTTTAAGCAAAAAATGAGTATGTTGCCTAGAGAATAGTGATGGTTCGTGCTCTCATTTATTATATTGGTGAAAGACCCATAAGGCTTTGACAAGATTAAAGCTTATTTAGGAGAAATCCCTAAAAAATTAAAATTTTCCAATAAACATTTAAATTCCAAATTATTTACATTTCTTGTCTTTAAATTTCAAGCAATTTACTTTCTTTGTCTTTATGCAATTTACTTTTATTGTCTTTAAATTCCTTTAAATTTCAAGCAATTTATTTCTTCGTCTTGTATTTTATATTCTTTTACTTTTAATGCACTTTACTTGCTTGCCTTTTAATTTTTAGCACTTATATTTACTCTTGTTGCTTTACATTCTTTCTCATATACATTGTTGCCATAAAATAAAAGTTTGGGTAAACATACGTTTAAAAATGTTTTCCTAAAGAAAAAAATGGGTCCAATAGCATGCTTTGCCTATATTTGCTAATATGCCATCATACATCTCAAATTCAGATTTTGACCCCAAAACTTTTTCAAAATAATATTTTGATCCCAAAAAATTTTCAAAATTATATTTTGACCCAAAAAACTTTTTAAAATTATATTTTGACCCCAAAACTTTTTAAAATTGTATTTTGACCCCAAAACTTTTCAAAATTGTATTTTGATCCCAAAACTTTTTCAAAGTTATATTTTGACCCCAAAACTTTTCAAAAATTGTATTTTGACCCCAAAACATTTTCAAAATCATATTTTGACCCCAAAAACTTTGTTCAAAATTATATTTTGACTCCAAATTTTTTATCAAAATTACATTTTGATCCCATGATTTTCCAAAATCACATTTTTATCTCAAAATTTCCCAAAACTATAGAAATCCTTTTTTAAATAAATGATTTTTAAACCTTATCTCAAACCCTTCAATTTAAAAAAAATGAAGAAACATGTTTTTCCAATCTCTTTACTTCAAAACCAATACTTTTCTTCACATCTTTTATCAATATATATATATATATATATATATATATTTATAAAAACCCTAAAAGAAATTTGTTTAAAGTCTTTTACTAAAAAAATAGGCAAATTTTGTTTTTCAAACAACCCTTTTTTATCAAAATAATTTGCACCTTTTTCCTTTAGGTGAGCTTTTAAACTATCTATCTTTAGATTCATGCATTGTTGTTTTGAATCATTTACTTCCTTAGAATGGCATCTTTTAGAGGTTTGTGCCTATAGTTTAATTTCATTGAACCAATAGGCACTAATCAAGCTAACATGTTCCCTCCTTTTGGCACTACTATTTTTTTTTCTTTTGTGTTTTTTGCATGATGAGTAAAAAAAAATATATAGTGGATGACAATAAAGTACTATTCTTCCTATTCCCCCTCTTTTATTTTTACGTTGTAAATACTCATGTTATACATGTATGTATTCACATGCTATTGTATATATTATCTCTTACAACGTGGTAAAATGTTTCATTCTGATAGGCCAAAAACGTATTGACCCTTATGATGAATTAATTGATTAATTAGCCAAATTTATTAATTAATTAAATTAACATGCAAAATGCGTGGTAGCACAAACAAATCACTAATTAAACTAAGTATGCAGCGGAAAATGAATTGACATGGTGATTTATTTAAGAATGGGGAAAACCTACACGGCAAAAACTCCACTGGGTGATTTTAAGGTCACTACTTGCTAGAATCCACTATTATCACAACAAGCGGTTACAAGTAAAGGAATCCCAGTACCTTATACCAACCTACAATTGAACTCTTACCCTAATACCCAATTGGACTTATTCTGTAGTGACAATCTCTCGTTTTCAATGCACGGCTCCCAATATGTAACTAACCAATTGCGCGGATCCTAGTATGCGACTTGATCACCAACTTGAGAAGGATGTTGGCTGCAAAGTTTTTTAGTTCATCCAGACGATGAAAATCATGAAGTTGTTTGGTCATAAAACCCTACAGTATACAAACATAGCAGCTTCTTGAAGAACTAGGGCAAACTAAGTCTTCAATCACACTTTTCTTCACACTTGTGAAATTTTCTCTTATTTAACTTGTGTCACCTTTTACGGCCCTTAAAATAATCCTTATATATGTTTAGGATTGTGAGAAAAGAAAGCCTAAACACATATTCACAGATTGGATGAAAAACAGTCCTAAAAAACTGAACTTCATAAACCTCGACAGATACCTATCTGTCAAGCAGCTGTCGAGCCAAGGGATTCAGACAATTCTCTCAGCCTCGATAGATATTAGCTGTCGAGCTTTAATGAGCAGTACTTTCACACTTGATTCTTGGACAGACTTGCATGGTTTTAACACTTGAATTTGAAACAAGGCTTCTTGAAGTATCAAACATATCCTAGATCTACCCAATTATAAGTAAAGTGTGTTTTATCAAAAAATTAACCAATTACACAAAATAATGACACATGTTCCTAACATGTGAAACATATATATCCTAACAATCTCCCCATTTGGCAATCCGTGACAAAACCACAACAAACAAATAAGATATGAGAGAAGTCATAAATCACTCAACTCATATTCACTTGTTGAATACAATAAAATTTATCCTAACACAAACTCTTGAAAAATTTTGTAAGAAGAGAGTTTATGGCAAGAAGACTTTGACAACCTGTATTTTTGAAGTACTTTAAACAAAACTCATCAAGGCATCTCAGTGTGAAACAAAAATAATAGATTACATACAAGATATAAGAAGCATGGGCATAAAGAGAGAAAATAAACAACACATGTAAAGGTATGTGAAAAACATATATCAATATATAAAAAATATAAGTACAATGTATGTCAAAATGGTCACAAGACCAATATACAAGAATAATGTATCTAAAAAGAAGAGAAAAGAAAAAGATACATGAAATCCTCACTACATCCCTCAATATCAACACTCCTCCTAACAAAAACCTCCTATATTAACTCTCCCCCTAACTATGATTACTCTCATAACTAAAACTACTCTCCCTTTTTGTCACGAGTGACAAAGGGTAAGAATGTCAAGTAGACATCTCATCAGCACTAGAAGAGCTAGCATCTTCATCACCCTTATTATTGGAAGCCTCTAGAGTAGGTGGAGGAGAAGTAATGAAGCCACCCATGACCGCCTGGCGTCATGCAATACGACCAACACAGGTGTTCACTTGACACAACTCATCACTGAGAGTGTCGAGGTGAGCATTCATGCGCTGAAATTGTGCCATGATGTCCTCGAGAGTCACACCGCTCGTAGAAGAAGAGGGAACAGATGTGGATGGAGCCGAAGGAGTGGGAGGAGTTGCTAACCCAGACTGCCTCGACTGAAACTGTGCCTCACTCCATTTAACGGTAGTGGCATTTATAGCACCCATAACAGAGAAGTGGCCGGACATGGGAAAAAGAATAGAAAAATGGTGTAAAATCCTCATGATAGCCGAAGGGAAGATGAGTTTATCACAGGTCGCCGAATCCCTATACACATCTATGATAGAAAGAATGAAATGAGAGGGAAAATATATACTAAGATGCTCTAAAAGTGAAAGCAAAAACCGAGCACAAGGCTCTGTAATAGAGTTATAATAAGATAAGGGATGAAGAACAAAGGTCATGACTATGTTCAGAAACTGAGGGCCTTTAGCAAAGCTCGAACAGTATGTGAACTGACGCTCACCTCAATCAAAATGGCGCTCAAAAAAAGAAAAAATAAGCTCATCTTTAGACACTGTCTTAAGACGATCACAACCATGGTAGTTAGGATGCTCTACCCTAGAGACATGGAGTACATCGGATACAATATCCGGTGTGACAACAATGCGTGTACCTCGAACGTGAGTAATAAAAAGAGGTATTGAAAAATCAAATCCATGCATGTTGAAGTAAAACTCCTAGATTAGATGGACAAGTGATCGGGATGTCACACAGTGACTCACATTCCTTACTGTGGATGACAGTGGGAAGGTCAGTATCGGAGAAGTCCAACAAGATGACTTGGCGTTCAGAATGAATGCCTCATCGGGAAAAGTTCTCAAAGAAGTCCAATTTGGCCTTCTCATCACGGAACTGGATAGAAAGAGGTGTAGGATCAGAAGAAGTGGATGCCCCAGAACGAAGAGGGTTCTGGGACGAAGTAGATTTGCGTTTGGGTGCCATAGAAGCAGACTAACGCAAACAGAAGAGAGAGAGACAATCAGAAAAGTTCCAAGCAGCAAAAATATATCAAAATACAGTGAATAGAAAGAACGTATGCATGGAAATGCATGAACATGTGACATGCAAAGGTAAATGCATCATGGGCTCAGCCCAATCCAATCCTATCAGCACACAATCAGTTGCACATGTATAACACACATCTAAATGCATGTAAATATAGTTGTAATGCAAATAAGATGCAATGCATGAAGTTTTTAAGATCAAATCTTTAAAACCCATCCCAAAAAATTTGCAAAAACCTCATCAATTTGAAAAATCCCAAACATTTTCCAAAAAAACCCAAATTTTTAGGTCAAAAGATGTGAAAATGCATGAAAAAGAAGGATTAGGACACTTACCAAGTGAAGAAAACTCAATTAAGACCGAAAAATCCTTAAGGAAGAGGTGTGGAGTGAGAGAGAGAGGTTTTGGGAGGTGAGAAGTCTGGAGAGATCGAGTGATATGAGAGCTGAAATGCGCTGACCCTATTTATAGAACCTCACTAATTCTTGACAGATCGAGAGGTGTCGAGATCTAATAGGGCCGACAGATGCATCTATGGACTGAAGTGATTTGAAATGATTAAATGGACCGAATAGACCGTAGTGGATCAATTTGGACCGAATAGACTGAAGTGAATCGAATAGACCTAAGTGGATCGTATGGACCAAATTGGATTGAATAGATCAAACTGAATGGGATAATTTGGATCGAGGTAGAACGAATGGACTGAATTGGACCGAATAGAACTAAATTAATCGAAGTAGACCGAATGGACCTGATTGAACTGAAGTGAATCGAAGTAGATTAAATTGGACCAAAATTGACTAAAATGGGCTGAAGTAGACCAAATCGAACCGAATTGATGACGTGGACTGAGATAAACTGAAATGGATCGAATGTTGATCTATTATTAGCATAGTCAAGATTGTATTTTGATATAAACTTAAATTCATACTTCCAAAATAATCAAGCATTAAATCAAACAAACCAAAACTATGAGAGAGAGAGAGAGAGAGAGTACTTGTAATGTGCAACTAAAAAATACAACACCAAAATGTATGAACCCAAAATAGAGTTTTAAAAATCACAACAATTTTTATCAGTATAAAGTAAAGTTGCAAAAAAGAATAAAAAATGAAGAGAGAGAGAGAGAGAGAGAGAGAGAGAGAGAGAGAGAGAGAAGAACTACTTGTTAAGAGAGAATGTGAGAGAGAATAATAAGAAATTTATAGAAAATAATATGAGACGAAAAAAGTAAAAATAAAGAATATTGTAATAAATACCAAGTTATCAAAGTCATGTTATGTTATGTAATAAAATAACATTATATTCTTATATACTATCTTTATATATAATTCAATAGGAATCATCCATGAAATCAAAGAGAAGAAGAAAGATAAAAACTTAAAAACACATCTTAATTACATCAACTCAAAGTAAAGTTTAAAAAAAATAATAATAATCATCAGCCTAAAGAAGAGATGCAAGGAAAAAAAATCCACAAAAAAATGACAAAAAAAATTGAGAGAAAGAGAGATAACTTCTCTTGATCAAACTTATATTGATTGCTCTCCAGTGACTTTACTTACAGTAAGCTACCTGAAAATCAATCTAAACCAAAACAACTGAAAATCAGGCTAAACCAAAAAATGACTATAAGAAGTAATTACAGAAAGTTGTACTCAAAACCAACTTATTAAAAATTAAAGGTCATTACCTATCTCAAATATACAACTCCTACTGCCTAGCTGAGGATGTTTCCTGAACAATTGTAAGACATTAATGCCTAGTTGTAATTTACCTTCCTCTGCATATTTTGGAGCAAGGTATCTACATGAAACCAAAAGCCTCGTTATGATTTTTTTTTTAATTTAAAAAACCTAAGATAAAAATTGCATAATGTTTAAGATGTAGTGGAAAGCTTAGAAACTCATCGCCCTAATATGCCAAGTATCCGTGTATGCACAGAATCTTAATAGATTCATCTATTAAATGGTAATGAACTTAATAGATACATTAATAGCATTAGACAGATAGCAAATGTTTCATGACAACTCATGAAACAAAAGAGCTGCTGCTCTGCTTAATTACTTGTAGACTGAGAAAGTAGCAGCTAACGTAGCATGACACAAACATGACCAAAGGCTTATGAGAAAAAAAAAAACAAAAGAATGAGTAACGAAATATGAATACCGATACCAACAAAAGCCATGATATTATTGGAAATCCCTAGTTTAAGAGGATCTCTATAATTTATCTGATGTGAAAAAAAATTCTTCAGAGCATTTTCATGAGGCTGGTGAAACTCCAACCTGAATCCCAATGTAACAGATGAAATTTCATTAATAGGTGTTCAAATCATATTATGTACGCAGATTGTATGCTTGGGAAAAAGGACATCCTTATTAAAAGGTACCACATTCCTCAAGGCCCACACCAAATCCTTTCCTAAAGAGACAACACGTTATATCTGTTCATAAAATAAATATCTCATACGCATGGGGACATCTTGTCCTTGCATTTCTAGTTGAAAAATTAACACTTTTTACATTATATTTTTAATAAATAATTGGTGTAGGGAATGTGTGTAGGCTGAATTGTTTTGGATTTGTTTAGCAATTAAAGTTGATTAGAACATTTAATAGGTGGTTAGGTACTTCTGCAAGAACACTAAAGTTCCAATAAAAAGCACACAAAGGCTTAAAATCACTGATTCTCAAAAATTGATTACAAAAATGAGAGTACAAGAGTACTTATACAATGTGTCCTACAATTAACAACCATTAATTTCTTGCCAAGTGTTAAACTAATACTGATTACATCTAATACAAATAACTAATTCACTAATAAGACTAACTAATTCCGATAACAAAAACTGCCATATGATTCATTCTTTCAAAATTTATCGATAACACTTAAGGCACAAAGGACAAAGCACAAAGCACTTTCACAATAATAATTACTCAAAAAGAGGGGAAAAATAACTGGCAACAATTGAGACAAATCAGTGGACTGCTCACTGAAAACGGAGTCCAACAAGTAAAAAGGAAGAAGGTAAAAATGGAAAAATACTCATCTAATTCCAAGTATAAAAGGAGGTAGCCTTATTGGCCAACACAAAACATAAAATAGAGTAAGAGGAGAAGAGGGGCAAGAGACACAAAAGGAGAAATGAAAAATTAGAGCATCAGTATGTGTAAAATCTTGCAAAATAGAAAAAAGTTGCTCATTTTACACATTTTGAGCAAAAAAACACCTACATCAGTGGGTGTAAAATTATGCATTTATGCACAATTGCTACAGTAATTGTGCATATATAAATGGTTACTGTAGCTTTTTTAATTATTATTTTATATTTTGTTCTCTCTCCTCTCTCTTGCCTTGTTAAACTCTCTCTCATCCACTCTTCAATGCCAAGAAGAAGAAGAAGAAGAAGAAGAAGAAGAAGAAGAAGAAGAAGCCGACCATCACAACAACCCAGCATCGCTAACCACCACCATTGCAACCCAATACCGCCAACCACCACCACAACAACATGGACATACCACAAAATCATCAAAATCGTTCTAAATCTAGATCCAAATTCATCAAACCCATATACAAATTCATATAAATAATCAAACCGAAATTGAAAAAATAAGAAGGAGAAGAAGAAGAAGAAAGAAAGAAGAAGATGCTGAACAAGAGGAAAGAAAAACCCAAACCGAAATTTTGCTTTTTCTGCCCAAAATCACTGCCCTTAATCAAACCCAACCCAAAATCATCATCTATAATAAAAGTATAAAACCCAAATTGTAAAAGAAGGAGAGGAAAGAAAAAGATTCTAAAAAAAAAAAAAGGAGGAGAAGAAGAAAGAGAGGCAGAGATAGAGACAAGGACAAGAGGAAGAAGAAGGGAGTGTATTCAGACTCTCAGAGAAAAAAGAAGTAAGTGTTAGGGGGGGTAGGTGGAAAATAATAGAAAGAGTAAGGAAAAATATTATTTTAATAAAAAAGTGTGTATAATAGATAAACTGATATGGGTGTTTTGTAAAAGTAATGGTGTAAAATAGAAAAAGTAAGTTTTTTGTGTAAAATAGACGAAATCTTTTAGACATATTGATACAGTTGTTCTTAGTAAAGAATCCCTTTGAAAGAATTATTCTAGCGAAGCCAATTATATTTGAGTCCCAAGCTTCACAGACTTGTGCACCCTTGAAAATAAAGCAATAAAGTTGTGAGAGTTGAGGTCGAAAATCTTGTGACACTACCACCCCCCACCCCCCTCCCCTCCCACTCCCAAAAACACACACACATATTGTTTTGAGAATACATGTACTAACTTGTTGTAAGCTAACATTCACTTGAAAGTATTTGCATGAGAGTTCAGTATTTACATCCAGGCTTATAGCAACAGAAGAAAAGAGAAAAAGCCCATTGTATGGTAGAAGAAATTCCATAACATAATTTTTCATATTTGTTTAACTTGTGGATAATGTCATAAAATTCACTTATTTTAAAATGAATTAATAAAATTTATAAATTCCACAATATAATTCTAAAAATTCTACAAAATTTAAATCCATCTTTTAAACGAGTTACAATTTACAATAAGACAAAAAAATTATTTTAAGCTACAAACAAAATCTCATGACATTTTCATAACAAGCTAAAATATAATCCTATCATAAATAGAAACAAAAAAATAAGATAAAATAATTTCTAAATAAGCTAAATTGTTGTGAAAATGTGAGTGAGATTTTGTGGTATCTCTAGTTTCTACATTTTTTCTCAAGACAAATATACAGAACAAATTCGTTGTCTTTTTATTGAGAAAATATCTCTTGCGCCTGGTCTGTACAACATCTCTCTCACTGACTTGTGGATTGCTCCTATGAAAATTTTTCCTCTTTCTTTTACTCTCTGGTTCTTCTGGATCGGCCTAAGGAAATTCTCTCACTGACATGTGGATCGCTCCTATGAAAATTTTTCATTTTTCTTTTACCCTCCGGTTCTTTTGGATCGGCCTAGGGAAATTGTCAATTACGTGATAGACTGTCAAATGTTTGGTGAACACAACCCACACTTTTTTTTTTTCCACTCATTCGTCAAATTGCGTTCCTCTGTTTCCGTCCTCGTATGATCCATCATCCTAGGAAAATGGTCAAAATTCCCATCACCACAATTCAACGGCGACTGATTTACTCACAATAAAAGTCGACGTAACACAAACTTAATACCGACCCGTCATAAAAGGGCCACGTTTATTTATCTCTCTCCAGCTGTCAACCAACGCTCCCTTTCCTCGTTGGTCGGCAATACAATTTTGTAAAGTGCAAAATAGAAAGTCGGTTCCAAACATTATTTTATTGCCAATTTACCAAAAAGCCAAAAAAAGCGCACGCACTTTGCTCACGTGGTCACTCTCAGCAAATCACACACCGTTTCTCCCAATGTCTATTTTCGTAATCTCACATTTCAAATCCACCACACTCACTCTCTTCGCGCGTTCAGTTCAAAAAGGCCGGAATCCTCCACGTGTAGTCAAATTAAAGCGAGTAGAACTGAATAATGAAGTGGGCGATTTGGGACGAGAAAAAAGAGAGAGATTTAGATATTTAGAGGATCTAAAATATCAGGCTAAGTCGTCCACGTTGGCAACTAAAGAAAGATCGATCTGGAAGCAGATATTGCACTTTTTAAGTTTGTTCTTTCTTTTCTTTTCTTTTTTTTTTTTTTTTTTTGTTTTTTTTTTTTTGTTTTTGTTGTTTGTTTTATTTTCCCCCAAACAAGAAATATAAACCAACAAAGCTCTGAACATCACGAAAATATCTCTCTTTCCTTTCATTTCTCTTTCTCTTCTTTTAGATCCAAATATCGAATTCACAAATTCAAAGAGTATTCGGATATGATTTGATGTTGATGAAGATGAGCGAGTACGAATTCTTGGGCGGCGAAAATGGCGGCGGCGGCGGCGATGAGGACAGAGTGACGGAGTGGGAGGTTGGGCTACCGAGCGTCAACGATTTGACGCCGTTATCGCAGCTGTTGATACCGCCGGAGCTGGCTTCGGCGTTCAGTATTTCGCCGGAACCCTACAGGACCGCCGTGGAAGTCAACCGCGCGTCGCAAACAACGTTCTCGACTCTCCGTGGGGTCAACCACTCGACGGCGAAGGGGTCGCTGTTCGAAACGACGGATCCGGATCCTGACCAGGACCACGACCCGATGGTCGTGGAGGCGGACGAGAACGAGATTACCGATCGAGACGGGTCCGGGTCGGATCCGAAAAGATCGAGAAAAGACGACGAGGGTTGTGTGGAGATAGAAGTAGAAGAAGCCGATTCGGCACTCCGTAGCAACGAGAACGACGAGTCGTCGGCGGCGGCGAGGACGGTGAAACGGCCGCGTTTGGTTTGGACCCCACAGCTACACAAGCGATTCGTGGACGTGGTGGGCCACCTGGGGATCAAAAACGCGGTTCCGAAAACAATCATGCAGCTGATGAACGTGGAAGGCTTGACTCGCGAGAACGTCGCCAGTCATCTCCAGAAATATCGCCTCTACCTCAAGCGACAGCAAGGGGGCGGCGGCGGCGGTGGCGGAGGCGGAGGAGGAGGTGGGTTGTTTTCCGATGGGCCGTCGTCGACCTCCAGTTCCACCTCCGATCATCTCTTCGCTTCCACTACGCCTCACCTGCCTAATTACCACATGCCCACCATGATACCTCAAATGCTCGGCCACATGGGTATGCCACCCATGGGTCATCATCATCATCAGCAGTACAATATGTTCCAGCAGCAAAAGCAACAGTCTGGGAATAGTAATTATCAATATCCTGTTGCGCCTAATGAGAATTGAATTAACAGAGGTGAGGTTGTTGAAGCCCAACAAAAAAAGAAAAAGAAAAAAAAAGATCTTTTTTCTCTCTGTACTATATGTGTTTTTACTTTCATTGCTTAAAAACTGTCTTAACTGTCTTGTCTTAATTTGTTTAGCAATGATCAGTTTTTTACTATTATTTCCCCTCATATTGTTACTTCTTGTAGTTTCTCTTTTGTAATTCCAATAAATATGTGTGTCTCTAGCACACACTGCATTTATGTAGGTAGCTTTTTATGTATTTTAGTTGGGGAGTTACATCCAAGACCTTATAAAAGGAGGAGGTGTCAGTCGAGCTAGAAATCATTGGCATATAGTGTATATCCAAATCACATGGATGTGCTATGTGATTGAATTTAATTGGGAAACGTAATATATATTACCTTAAGGAACTATGGCTAAGTTTTAGGCCTGTATGTAATGTGGTTTTTAAGTTATTGTCAGATGATTTATGGTATGTTTTTGTGTAGATCCAGATGTTCATCAAGTGGGTCAAAGCTAAAGTCTTGCAACCCGAGGTTGCTTCATTGATAATCTTGAACCTCACAGACGTGGAGGTGTTCTTAGGAATTTATATGCAGACAATTTGAATCCCATACTGCATACTCTCTTCCTATATGATCTGGAATTTTGTTCCAACCAGGCTAAGTTTTGAACTTTCGCCTCAGTATATAATGCGTAGCTATTTTTTAGTTTCCTGGTAGCAGCAGGAGATTCATGGTGTACTAATTTTAGTCCCTAGTTGACACCAATTCATTAAGTACACTCTTAACCTATTCTTTAATTGATAAAATGTTATTCTCAAGTATTGATTGAATGTATTAATTCTTCTTCTTCAGCTGAAAAGCAAAAGTTAAATAATAATAAAAAAGAAAGAAAGAGAAACTTAGCAAAACTGCTGTCCCTCATCGTTGGGTTCAATGTCACCTTTTTGCCTTCTTTCTCATGAGAGAGAGAGAGAGAGAGAGAGAGAGAGAGAGATGGTTTTAATTCTTAATTTTGCAATTACATGTGTTATCTCTTAAGATATATATATATATATATATTAATTTCCAAATGCTCTTCAGAATTATGTGGATCTAATAATTCGCTATGCAGATTGATTTTGATGTTTTAACTCAAGTAGTCCCTTACTTGAGATGGTGATATCATCTGCTCTGTTATGCTTTTCGTTTTGTGAAGTGCAATTTATAAGTTTTGCAGGAGCTACTTTAGGGCCATTTGTTTGCACCTTCCTGGGTCTTGACAATGCATGACGTTTGGCTTGTATATTTTATTAGTGTTAGCTGCAGTGAGTCTGATGCAGCTTTTGGAAAGTTCTGTTGCAGTACTATTGGAATGTTTACAATGTTTTGAATTCGAACTTTATCAAAATTCAGTCACCATTTTGTAATTGTTTCTATTTTCATAGAGTATTTGAACAACTTTGTACTCCTTGAAAGTTCACAGTGAATTAGAAGTGCAATTATTGTATTGAATTATATTTATTATTCTCATTATTCTAATCACCATAACATCGGTTCTGTTTCTCCCTCTGTAATTTTTATGCTATTTCTGACCTTTTGGTTTAGCTCCTTTCCCATTAAGAACCCCTTCATTATCTCCCATTTTTAGTTGGATGTAAGACATTTGGCAAATAAAAAATCTAAATGTCAAAAGAATGCCACGCACACAAAGTATTGGCATTGCAATCTCCGGCGCTTGCATTGCATGACATGGACTCACCAAGCTGTTTGGCCTGAAAATTAAGCATCGGTAGTACCTAAGGCGCTGGTGTCAGCAAGGAAGATGGTGGGAATGCTTTGAGGGATGAATGAGCAATTGAGTATGAGGGAAGGTCCGAGCTGAGGAAGGTGGCAATCAAAGGCAAAGACAAAGATCCTTGCCATAGACTGCAACATCAAGTTCATTGCCTTTGTCTCCAAGCTCTCTGCCCTCGGCGATGGTGCTGACACCATGCCAACGTCTCCTTCAAGGACTAGCTCCCTGGTGAGGACCTCAATGCCTGATTTTCATTACCAAGTAGGGAGTAATTTTTTTTTGCTGCCTAAGTAGGGAGTAATTTATGTGTGTTGATGTGCCTTTAGATTCCTACCACACCATGTGTCTTAGATTAGGCAAAAAATGGGAGAGAAGAGGAGGGTTTTGAATGGGGAGGAGCCAAACCCATAATTGGTTATCTAGAACAAGCATCTAGTGTGAGAGAAGGAAAAGGAGAATGACCAACGGATTAGTAAGTGGATGATTTGGGAATAGAATATGTTCTCTAGAATGAAAATGGAAGAGCATTTTATCTACCTAACTTTGAAGCATGTCCTGTGATTGCCCACCTTTGTGCTTTTTCTTGTCACCCATTTGGCCATTTCTACATAGAGCATGGTCTATTATTTATTTTGAAAATTCATCTCACGTCATATATGGGATACGTGGAAGAGTTAAAACTATTTAAAACACTAAGAGACGCTCTAGTGGCTTTAGAACCTCCCCGTTGCACTTGCAGATGTATAACTTTTGCTGCAGGATCAAGGCTTCGGCAAAGGCTAGAGAATTCTTAGGGCTAAATATTAGAATAACCAACTCCTGCAAGGATGAATAAATTTTCTCTAGATGCTATTTTGTTAGAATAAGTGCAGAATCGAAGAGAGGCATAAGTGAAAATGACTTTTGGTTGAAAAGACTTTTCAACTTCATTGTGAGTTACTAGAATTTGTTTGAGTGGCATTACAAAGATAGCTTTTTGATGGCCAGAATTTGTTAAACTTCTCTCAAATGGTATGGGAAGTGGTCTTGAATGACATTGTAGTAATGTTTTTGGGTTGAGATTCATGGTTCCTTTTACTATTATTCGGATAGGTCATGTTCTTTTCTTTGGACTTTCGGTTGATGTTGAGTTACACCCACATGCACCTCACTTGCAGAGCCAGAGATATCTGGCTCCAAGTCTACTCTGGATGGAGTTTGCTTAAGTCTTTGAGGCCTCTCTGTGTACTGAACTCTTAACAACTTATGTCATGCTGCAAATCAAGATGGTTTTCAGTTTTCACTGTACTTCTCCATAGACATTCAGCTCTTTTGAGTTCTGATTTTTCCCATGTACATATATTGCCATTGCTTAATGCTTAATGCTTAAAAGGCATGTCAAACTGAAAGTATATTTAATAGATAGTTTACTCGAATTGAACTTGTGCGAGATTTGGTTGGTTATTTGGTTGGTTTCTAAACAACAATATCATTGAATGATCATCGTTTCATGATTGCCTTTTGATTAGGCTTCTCTCTGGTGGTGCCTTCTTTGGATCATTGTATTACTATAAAATGAACCAAAGCCACATAGAGCCTGTCATCTCATTTCACAAAAAGAATACGGTTTTTTTTTAATGATTGTAATCTGAATTTTTAGTTACTGAATCTTCCTCTTTAGTTGCTGTGCAATGAAAGGGGAAGATTCAGTCTTGGCATGCTTGTTGCACGCAACTTGGCCCAATTAGCAGTTAATGTTCCAAATTATGTAATATGGATGGAAGATGTTCCGCCTGATGTATTATCTCCCTACCAAGTTGATTTAGCTGGTATTTCCTATTAAAATACATAACTATGTTGATTCTCAAAAAAAAAAAAAAAAATAGTTGCTGTGCAATGCTGTGATTCGATAGTTAATGAAACCAGTACCACTTACAAAGGAGCTCGTGCACTAGAAATAAATTATTACTAGTTGAAAGGGACGAATGGCCGTGCACAATGCTTGAAGGAATCCAAATGGGGTTTATGCTCTTTTTCTTTTCTTTTCTTTCTGCTCGTCTTTTATTGGTATTTTTTTTTTCAGTTGTCAAGTGGGCCTGCTTTAGAGTTGGGTCCCATTATCTTTGTTTGTTATCCTTTTGGGGTTGGTGGTTGCGTCATATTATCGCGTTGGTCTAACAGGATCCATTCCTTTAGAAATGTGCGTTATGCAGTCAGGCAGTGAATTGGTTTAGCAAGATCCATTCCTCGATATTGGATGCCTGTCATAGTCACCTCTCTCACTTTTATTCGTGGAGTTTGAGAGACGTGATTGATATTTTGGTCTTTTCCTCGTATTCTTTTGGAGAGATTGATATTTTGACTCGAACCTTGGATACGTTAATTTGGGTACAAAAACACTTACCATCACATCAAGCCTCAACCTCTTAGTTGGAATCACACGTATCTTTTCTTTTTTGGTTTTGAACTTATTGATAGTGGGATATTAACATCTTGTGTGGCGAAATGTTGTCTTGCTAATGTTAGATGTTTTCACTATGCTAACTATCACCAAGCCATTGGTTGGTGGATTAAGATTGAGAAAATATGGGGCATGCTTTCTTCAAATTCAAAGTAGCGTGAGATCAATTCAACAATAGAATTATATATAATTACGAGTTATGGAATTGGCAATCTCAAAATAATTAGAGCTGCGGCTCCTATTACTCTCCCCCTAATATCATTCAAAGGCAGGGGGAGGAGAATAAATTTCTTGGCAGAGGATGATCTTCATTCTGAACTTCCTGTCTTCCATTTTTGATCTAGTTGCAAAGGATTGATTGTCCCCAAGAGTAGCTGATGGACAATAGACATCCTGCTGTAGATTTCATTGGAAATCACAGAAGTTTATCTGCTATATCTTACACCCTTTCCTAATATCATTGATAGCATGCAGCTCATTTTCATTCCGAGTTTAAATGGTCCATTTCCTACACAGCTCCCATCCTGTTCCAAAAGTGGTAACTAATGTCATATTCTGGGTTGCGCAATAATTTTCAACTACCCTGTAATGAGGAGTCGAACCATGGGATGACCCAAAAGCAGAAATGTAACAAGATAAGAAAGGCAGCTATGGTGAAGAAACATTAGAAGCATGAAGCAAGGATGTGGCTGATGATCACTTCAAGGATCCCACAAAATATCTCTCTGTTCTGTATGAAGCATTGTACAACCTTTTAGAGTGATATTTTTGTATCAGCTGGCCTCTATCCAACTGCACCCGGGAAATTTTCTTAACTTTCGTTTCTTCATTATTCTCTTCAACCTTACAACATTCCCCCAACTTCCAGCATCAGCATACAAACTTGACAGCAGCAAATTGTTTCCTACACTGTCAGGCTCAAGCTCTGACAAATGCTCAGCTGCTACTTCAGCAAGATCTACATTCCCATGATTCCTGCATGCCCCTAGTAATGCACCCCATACAAATAAATCAGGCTCAATGGGCATTCCCGTAATCATATCATAAGCTTCAGCAAGTTTTCCAGCTCTACCAAGAAGATCCACCATGCATGCATAATGCTCAAGTCTTGGCATAATCCTGTATTTTTCTTGCATCAAGTGGAAGAGTCTCTGTCCAAATTCAACCATCCCTGCATGGTTACAAGCAGTTAGAACTGCTGTGAAAGTCAGGTGATCAGGCTTCTTTCCATCTTCCTTCTCCATCTGATTGAACAGCTCAATTGCTTCATTGCAGTGCCCATGATTTGCGCACCCAAATATCATTGAATTCCAAGTAACTGTGTTCTTCTCAGACATCTGATAGAACAAATTCCTAGCTTCAGCTATAAATCCACATTTTGAGTACATGTCAACAAGGGCACTCCTTACAAATATATCATTCTCAACTCCAATCACCAACGCATACCCATGAATCTCCTTCCCACACTTTACATTAGCCGCAGTTGCACAAGCAGGTAAGAGACTACTTATTGTAGCAGAAGTCGGATAGAACCCATGATCCAACAACTTTCTAAACATAGCAAACGCCTCATCATTACGGAAATTCTGCACAAATCCTGATATAACTGAAGTCCAAGATACCACATCAGGTTCAACCCCATTGCTATACATCAAACTAAACAGTTCAGATACCATTACTTGATCACCTTTTTGTGAAAACCCTGCAATTAAGCTATTCCAAGTCACTACATTAGGCTTCACTCCTAAAGCTTGCATCTTTTTCACCAAATCCAATGCTTCTTTGGCAAACCCATGTTGAGCATAGCCCGAAACCATAGCATTCAATGCCACCAAATCCTTTTCAACCATTCCATCATATACGCGCCACGCCTTTTCAACTTGGCCACATTTTGAGTACATATCAATCAATGCAGTATTCACAAAAGCATCAGATTCAAATGAACACTTCAAAACGACCCCATGTACTTTCTCCCCGGATTTTCGGTCCAAGACATGACCACTGGCTTTGAGAATGCTGGGAATGACAAACTTGTTTGGTCTCAACCCTTGTCCTTGCATCTCACGGAACACACCCAGAGCCTCCTGGTAAAAGCCGCACCGAGCATAGGCTCCGATTAGGGCGATCCAACGGTGTATATTTGTTGTGGGAATTTTGTCGAACAGTTTGCGTGCATGGGATAGTTCTCCACAAACCGTGTAGAGGGCTATGAGCTTGGCGGCAAAATGGGTTAAACGAGCAAAGCCGGTTGTGATCAGGTGGGCATGTAGTTTTTTTCCTGAGTGCAACGCTCGACCTTGAGCGTACATCTCAATGTGTTTAATGTAGGCATGGGGTGATGTCTGAAATGAACGGTCGATGATTGGGGGTTTTAAGGGGTTGCATCCTTGCAATAGGTGCAGAAGCGGGGATGAGACATAAACCATTTTAGGTTGGAGCTAAAAGCATTGTGAATGTAAATATCTAAACAATGAGGTGGATTTCAAGTTGTTGTTGTTGTTTTTTTTTTTTTTTTTTTTTGAGCTGAATCGATAGTAAACTTTATTAATGTAAATCACGTTGAGACATAAACCATTTTAGGTTGGAGCTAAAAGCATTGTGAATGTATATCTCTAAACAATGAGGTGGATTACAACTTTTTTTTTGTTTTTTTTTTTTGAGCTATAACGATAATAGATTTTATTAATGTAAATCACGTTGTACAATAGGGAAGTGAAAGGAGGGGCATTCTTCTAGCCAAATAATGACCCCCTCTTTTTCTTTTGCAGCATTAGCTAAAGTTAGTGCAGAGCGATTACATCGTAAGAGAATACTAGTAAAAGAAATAAAATCAAAACTATCACAAATTAAACTAATATCTTCTAGAATCCATGCTGCCTCAAGATATTCTGTTAGAGTTCCAAAAATCCTTAAGTTCAGCAAAGTTGCTTTCCACTTCCACTTTAGAAAAGCTAATACTTTGGCAGAAAAGTAAAGCTTTCCTCGTTACAAAGGCTGCTGTGCACAGGGGGTTTAAACTCTTCTCCACTCTTTCACAAGTTGCAACAAGCACTTCACCCTTGTTGTTGCGGATAATAAGACCAAAACCCACTGATGTAAGGTGGATTTCAAGTTAGTTCAATTAATTTGCTTTTTATAAAAAATAAAAAAAATAAAAAAATTGCAATTGGTAAAGTTTTTCAAGTCTATATAAAAAGAAAAATCTATTGATATGTTGACCTAAAAATAAAGAACAAGCATCATAAAAAATAAAAATTAAAAAGTACTGTAATGACATGTTTTGGTTCACAGCCCAAGAGATTTGGACAATGGCCCAATAAACTCAAAACAATAAATTTGTTAGAAAATGGGCTTGTTACTGAACGTTCAATGAGTTATAATGTAGATCACAATAAGCTAGTTGGTATTAGAATGAACAAAACAAACAGTTTGAAAAGGAAAACTACTCTTTGGTCGGGTCCGAGGTAGGTATGTTCTTATATATTTCTCTTGGACTTATACAAATATTTAAGTTCTTGATTACACATTGATTTCTTTTTAGGTTTTCTCCCCCTCCCCTCTGTAATGGAGTCCTTCCCTTTTATACTCCTTTCTTCTCTTTCATCTTAACCTTCCACGTGTAGATCAGATTACTAATCTCCTCGATACTTGTCCCATCAGTACATTCCTGAAGTTTTTGTGGGTAGCTGTAAGGCTAAAAGTTACTGTTCAGGTATCACTTCAACATTAATGCGGCCAGGGGGTTAGATGCAGAGCATTCAATGCGGTGGTAACAGCTTTCTTCCTAGATATTTTTCAATTCTCTGTTGACTCATCTTTTTCTAAAGTTTATCCTCCCAAGTATGTTTGCCTACTACCCACTAGTTGATGGGTGGTCGGACTTTAGGCCTCCACTCTGTTGGCCGAGGAAGGGTTGCTTCTTGGACAATGTCACTTGTTCATTATGACAAGATCTCTTCCTCGACCCAATAATCTTCCTACCTTTGCTAGTACTTATCTGTCCTCGGGCTATTTGACGTCCCATCAAGTACCATCAATGAATATTCAAATAATTTAGACCACCCTTGAACAACACATTCTCTTAAATAAAATTGAAAAATAAAATCACTTTCCTAAAATAATAACATATTAAATTCTCAAACCAAAAGTTCAATCTAAGAATAGTTCATTCTATAATTGCAATTTTGCTTTTAGGAGCACTCACATTAGTGGGTTTATAATAGACAAATGTGTTAATTTTATACATTTTTGCTCAAAAGCTACCCATATCAGTCATCCATAATACTGTATATTTACTTTTTTGCTACAATAACCGTATAGATATACACAGCTAGTGTAGCTTTGTATTTTATTTTCTCTCACCTCTCTCATCAAATTCTTTCTCTTCCCCTAACTCTATCTCCTCTTGAATCCTAGTAACATGCTTTGCAAATTCATCAAACTCATCCTAAATCTAGAACCCAACTCATCAAATCCATATACAAAATCAATATGAATCATTAAACCCTGATTGCAAAGAAGGCGGCAAAGAAGAAGTAGAGCAACAACAAAGGATGAAACAGAGGAGAGAGGCTAGAAAGGTAAGAGGCGAGAGATGCGGGTGTTTGTGGGTTTGGGATGATAGAGAGGTGAGAAGCAAGAGAATTATTTTTTAGATCTAAGAGGAGAGAGATACTAAATGAAAATAATAATAAAAAAAGAATAAAAATATTTATTTAAGTAAAATAGAGCGCATAATAGATAATCTAATATAGATGTTTTTGAGAAGCGACTGTGTAAAATAGAAAAAATAAGTTTTTATGCTAAAATTGACAAATTTTTTTTACATAAGCTGATGCAAATGCTTTAAAACTAAAATTTTACCAATAGTTCATCGGACAAATGAGATTTTAGAACAATGTACAAATGGAATTATAGAACAATGTATTACTTATATTAACGTTTACAAAATATCCATACAATAGTTTTATTTTTATTTTTATTTTTATTTTTATCGTCCCTAAAAATTGCAGTTAATAGTGTACAAATCTTGATGTTCTATGCCTTACAAGAGTCTTCAAAGCTATCCATCTCCTCTATTAGTCTTGCGAGACTCACTTGTGTTGGGGATATTATACAAAGTAATAATGGAAAAACAAGGTTAATACAAAAGACAAACTGAAAATAAATAACTTAGAAGCACAATATCGTTTTCCTTAGACAATATTTGCCCCCCACACTGTTGCTAAAGGGTTATCGCAAATTTGTCCCCATAATACAACCAAGATGTTGGGTTTTACAAATAACAATTCTAGAGAATAACCACATGATTTCTTGTGTTTCTCTCTAACTTATTATTTTGTGGAGTTAGTTACTTTTCAAATGAACATAAGCCTTTATATATATATATATACCTACAGGGTTATATTTCATATACATACCTATAGGGTTATATTTCATCAAAAGGCATGTATAGAGTGTTAAAATGTTTCATAAAACCGTTCACAAGGCTTGAAACCTCTTCAAACACACTGAACAATCACCAGAATATTCTGCAAAAAAATCTTGATTTTTACTTTTGATCGGTTGAAAATTCCTTTCGATCGATTGAGTGCTCTTTTTGATCGGTCGAAATTCGATCGGTCGAACAAGAGTTAAGCAGCAATTGAGACATCTAGAAACTCCAGGATTATTTTCTTACCATTTCGATTAATCAAGCCAAAGTTTTGACCGATCGAAAATGCTTAACTTCAAATTTTCATTTAGAAAATTTCAGAACTTGAATTTTCACTTTAACAACTTTATGAAACAATATTTTCCAAACTCAAACATCATCATTATTACGACCTATCCTTGTATATACCTATATATACAACAACTTGGACTTGGCCAACCTCTATACTCTATAGCTGAAGACTTGATTATCATTACTTATAATTACACTCACTGCAATTCTGTCCTCTTGTGCACATATTTGGCCGGCATGGATTGCCACTAGTTGCCAAAGAAGGGATTAGGATCCAGTGAGTATTGCACCGGGTGCAATTCACCCAAATCATTCATAAATTTTTTTTACTTTTCACCTTTTTAACTTTAACTTTTTACTTCTTTTAATTTTTTTCTTAACTTTTTTAAATCAATGGTTGAAATTGAAAGTTACTTTTTGTAACTATTAATTTCAATCATTCATAGGAATTGCATTAGGTGCAATACCCTAGGTATTGCACCTGATCTCAATCCCCAAAGAAGTAGGGTCGTACTGAGGACTGGATGCTCTTTTGTGGCTTGAGCCATTGAGCCTGGGGCTTGTGACCCCTAAGCCGCTGGCATGAGGCTTTTAAGCTCCCACAATAACAATAAAGATAGTGGAAAAAGAGAAGTGTGACAATCATTAGTGACATGTTTGTGAACAACTGTGGCTTAAATTAGGATTATTTTCTTAAAAAAAAAATAGATACGATCTATTTCATCATAAAAAAATAATTTTTTTACAAATTTAAAAGTACATAATGTATTTCTTTTAAAATCTCATTTATTCAATAAAAAATGATATATAACCTAAAATAAAACAATATTATGTATATTTTTAAATATGTAAAAAAAGATCTTCATAGTAAAGCAATCTCATCATCATCATACTAAAGCAATCTCCCTCCATTTCAAAAATAAACGGGAGAGGATGTTACTTTGCATATTTGTTTTTACTAATTTAGATACACAATTTATTGAGCTAACAAGATAGAATTTGTAGATAAAAAATATAAGTGTCTGATTAATGAGGATTGAGGACCCTTAACCTTAGGATATTTGTTAATTGACTATTTTAAGAAAGTTTTTATAACACTTTTATGAGGAATATAAAAAGCTTTCATTGAAACTAATCACTTTTTTCTTTTCCTATAAAAAGTTTTTAAATATATTTCCTAAATTGGCTTCAAGGTATTTCTTTAACTTTTCCTAATCATTTTAAGAAACATTTTATGAAAAATTCAAAAAGCTATAAAAAAATTTTAGTTACCTTTTTCATTTTCCTATAAAATTTTTTTAAAATAGTTTATTAATGTATTCTCTAAGAAAATGTGTTAGTAAAACCCTTAGACTAGGAAAATTATTAGGTACTCCCGGAGTACCATAAATGCGTGCTCCCTCCTCTCACATGAATGATGGGTCCCATCATGAATTTAATTAGTGGGACCCACCATTCATGTGAGAGGAGGGAGCACGCATTTATGGTATTCCGGGAGTACACAATAATTTTCCCTTAGACTACTAGAATATAGTAGAGTGCAATTAATGAATACCCTGAAGTTCATTTGTTAATCAACTATTTTAAGAATTTTTTTTTAAAGAAAATTTTAATAACATTTTTATGAAAAGTATAAAAAGTTGTTAACTTTTTTTATTCTCTTATAAAAAATTTCTAAATATATATTCTAAACTAAAGCCAATGCTCTTAGCATTTGTTAACTTTTTCCCTTTTCCTGGACTAAGACAGGTAAATGTGTGTGATCCTAGGATTATTTTGATCTATAAAATTTAATTCACTTGTTTGAAGAATAGAACGATAACATTTAAAGAATTACCCAACTGTATCGAGGATCCTAATCTTGTGACCTTAAACAACACTATTTCCGACCGTGAATAATCACCTGATCTGAAACAGAGTATATCAAGAAAACCGGAGCACTAGTCAAAGAACAAGGCAGGAACCAAATCCAAAGCAACATGTCTCATCGAGAATCTTAATTGTCACGACATAGATTATGGTAGATTTAGTTTACTTGACGAACATGTGTGGGTTGGTTCTGCCTCTCACACCACACAACACCCTCCCCTGTTTCTCTGGCCTCTGCTCCAGATCTCTTCCTCACTTTTCGTTTCTCTCTTTGCAAAACCAAACCAAATCTTCGATACCCATTTGTAGATTCAGTTCTAAAAGTGAATCCAATCTTCGTTTTCTAGCTCCGAAGTCCTCCACGCCTGGTTTCTGGAATTACAAGAAGAAAAGAAGAAGTGGTATTACCTATTTGAGAGCGAGTCTCAGGGAGTCTCCTTATGAGGTTTTGGGGGTGTCTCCCTCTGCAACTCAGGATGAAATCAAAAGGGCTTATCGAAAACTTGCTCTCAAGTATCATCCTGATGTCAATAAGGAGGTAAATTACTAAATTAAGCTCTCTATCCAATTTTTTTCCCCTTTCTTGTTCAACATATATGAAAAGTTAAAGACTCTATCTTTACTTTTTTTTTTCCCTGTGTTAATTGATTTTGTAAGAATTTTATTTTGATTGTGTCATAGTATGTTCTTTAATTCAATTTCTGCTTAACTTGCTTGAAAAAGTGAATGTGAAATTGTTGGTGGCGGCAGTATTAGTATTCTATAGGAGTTTGGTTAGAAATAATTAGGTGAAAACAATTTGTGGTTTTGGCCTGAGAAATATAATGAAGAAGAATGGCAATGAAAATTTTGGAAACACGAGAAAACTAACCACACAATTATGACACATTATATATGTATATCACATGTTGGGGATACGACTGAAGGCAATTTGTTAAATAAATAAATCCTTTTTAATTGGTGACTACATAAATCATGAAAATATATATCTGAACTTAGTAAAACCACCCAGACTTCTCTCTTGAACGATTTAAGAAAATTGGAATGGCCAAACGTCTTGCTTTGTGATAATTATGCCTTAACAACTATGATCACACCTAGAACTCTGTGAGAGCAATTCATAGAAGTACTTGAGACTCAAAACCTCATCGTGAATTGCTAATCCAAGGGAGTAGATATGTAATTTAGATGATCACTTCTGCTTCAAACACTAAACTTTCTTTGAAGGGTAATTTCAACCACCTGTTTCCCCAATATGCCATCCATTAGGAAGATAGGATGAACAGTCAATTTTATACTTCCAAGCCTAACAAAAGTCATTAGTAAATCCAGTTCCAAATTTTAGAGAATAGCTTTGCAAATTCTTTATATGGT
Source organism: Quercus glauca (assembly GCA_023736055.1). Lineage (NCBI taxonomy): Eukaryota > Viridiplantae > Streptophyta > Magnoliopsida > Fagales > Fagaceae > Quercus > Quercus glauca. The sequence goes on from CM043315.1 coordinate 29,775,723, forward strand.
TAAGATTGATGCTTGTTTCACTAGGAAGAAGAATATTTTTACATAACCTTGGCTATGTTTTGCCTTCTAGTTTATCTGCACCATGGACTTTTTTTTTCTTTTTGTAATGTGGAGTTTGAAATGAGTAAGAAATGTGGAGTTTGATCAAAATATCTAGTTAAATGTGTACTTCACTGGGTTTATTCATGCAAAGGAAAACTAATGACTTACAAAAATTAGTGTGTATACATATGTCTTATTTTTAAAATATAATTTTTGAAATGATGTATTGACTGTCTCTAGGAACCCTACATGTAGAGACAAGCTTATACAGAATCTCCTTTTATGTAGAAACCGGCCAGGATATTATGTTACTAAGGAGTTCATTTTAAGTTTCCATGTTCCTTTGTGGAGTGCTCAATAATCTCCACCTAACCTCATGTGTTATTATTGCTTTAACCTACCTCAGTTTGTAGTTAAGAAGTTGGATGAGCACCTATCTAAATATCATTAACCATTTTTATGCTTCTAGACTTTAAGCAGGCGCTGCTCCTGACGACAAATGATGTTAGCTATGGAGGTCTAGCATGAGAAACTAACTGACCGTTCTTTGATGATTTCAACTGGACTTACATTCTACCAGCATACCTTTTTGTGTTTCTTATTCTTATATATTTTGGATGCTTTAAAAGATGAAGGAAAAAGTCCTTACCTCTTCATAGCATATTGTGTTTTTTTTTTTTTTGGCAGTTTATCTTGTACAACAATACTTTTCATTCTTGAGTTTTATTGTGCTGCTACCTTTTCTAGTTAATTATTTCTTGACACAAATAATTAGGAGTACACTACACCAGTTCATAGTTTGCATGCAGTTGGTAAAGCATATTTAAATTTCTAACCTAAATCTGCTTCTTTAACGTGTATGTTGATAGATGGTGCTAATAAAAATTTTGATGCACAGGTGAATGCAAAGGAGAAATTTATGAGGATTAAACATGCATACAATACGTTGATGAGTTCTGAATCTAGGAGGAAATATAACACTGGAAATCGCAGATCTGATTATTCCTACTCAGATGCTCAAAGAAGCGAAAGTACAAAAACACAAGATGAAGAATTTTATGGTTTTGGTAAAAACTTATAATCCTATTAAAATCTAACTGATTTGGCAGGATTTAAAAAGCTTGTATGAACATGGAAGCCTATTTTCTAATTTATACTTAGTATTTACATGATGAAGGGTGTCTACTTCGATGCATTCCCTTTCAATGGTTGCAAGACTGCACTTTTTTTAAAATGAAATTCACCATTTCATTTTTTAAAATTTTTTTTGTACATTTTCTGCGGAGAAGGGAGATTTAAACCTTGGAAATCTCCGTTGGAAATACCAAGAAGTACCAATTGACCTAGATGTCATTGGCCTTTCTGCCACTGACATGTCACTATGTGGCTGGCAGAGTGACATGAGGGTTAAGTGGAACCTTAACCGAAGGAGATAACTTGCAATGGACCTGTAAAATTTATCCTAACCATCCAAGTAACTGCATTCTTCAACAAGAAGGTTTTAAAAGCGTGTCTAGATTGACTAATATATTTGGATCAACAACTTGAACAAATTTATAATGAAAGGAATTTCCTAATGAACCTTTAGATCAATAGACTTGCTGCCTTTTTATGTCATCTGCATATTATTCTTCTTGTTTGGTGGACTCTAGTGGTCCATGTCTGCGTTACCTTTGATTTCCTCATAGCCATTACACCTGGCTTACCTGCATGTCATCCATCCTTTTTATGTCTTCTGCCAAAAACCATTTAAAAAAAAAAAAAAATCCTCTTTTTTAGTCCTCCAAATGGTCAAAGAAAAGATTTTCTGCCCTTCTCCTTGTTGTCTATCTAATCCTTTTTCAGAGTTAGATTTATTCTCTATTCTCTATGTTCTTATAATTAAGCCCTTTATGCTGCAGGTAATTTTTTGAGGGATGTTCAAATAACAATAGGTAGATTTGTCCTCTCTGTGAGACATCATATAGGCCATAAAGCCAACTTTCATTATCCTTAAATCTTGTTTGGCATCTGTTTACTTTTCCCCTTGATGCTGCAATTTTACTTCATCAAGGTGCTCTAATTCTGGATTTGATGTTACAGAGGACTTCTTTAAAGATATTCAAGAAGAATTCCGGAATTGGGAAGTGAATGCTGCTTCACAAGGAAAGCCAAAAAGCCTATGGGAAGAATTGGCGGTGAGACATTATTGTCTTTATCAGTTACAATGATTACATGAACATAATCATCTCAAAACTTTCTTCACAGATTTAATTTATAAAACACACACACACACACACACAAAGTATATATATATATATATATATATAAAACTTTCTTTAAATATTTAAAATATGATGTATTCATGAAACTTGTGTAATCTATAAGGAAGAGTCCCAGTGGAGGAAAACTATCTTATGTTCTGTAAATTTCACCTGATAGGAAATTGGAGAAGAATTTGTGGAATTTCTTGAGAAGGAACTCAACATAACTGATGAAGAAGCATATAATAGCAGTGAAGGACCTAAGAAAGACAGTTCTTTTAGAACATCTGGGACAGAGAGAAGTGGAAGTGTTAGTAAAGAGAAAGCAGGAGAGGAGAGCAGCATTGAGGACAATATTAACGATATAGAAGCTAGTCTTGCTCAGTTGAAGAAGGAATTGGGTTTATAGCAGGAAATGCAGCTTTACATTGACCCATGGTCAGCAGATGTTAAAGGTGAAGACCAAGTTTGTTTGCCACCTTAAACATGTAGAGGAAATGTTGTGCAGTGTCATTTTTAAATATCTTAAAATGGCTTCTAAGGCCTAAATCATATTCCCCTCAAATATTGTTGTAAATGAATCACACTGTTTATAAACAATTTAGTCCCAACTCAAAAGCATTTTTATATTCATTTATTAAGCAAATAATTCAATCTCAAGCTTAGGTTTAAGCTCAATTTTGAAACGATTTCAATTTAAATATAAAAATATGTTCTTGTACAAGCTTGTGAGTATAAGCTTGATTTCAAGTATAATAATATGTATTATACATAGATTTTTTTTTGGTTGAGAAATCTCATATACATAGATTTGAGATTGAATTGTGTAATTTTGTAAATAAGCATGTAACATATCAAATGATTATTTGTAATATTTTAATAATATAAATAATGCATATATAATTTTTAATAATACAAGTTGATAAATTTAATTTATAAGCGTGGGCGGACATAACCTAGGCCCTGTGGACCTCCACATATTACAGCTAACAAGTCTCACATAATCTATTTATAATAGAACGACTGAGAATAAACACTCTACAATGGGAAGCTCAAACAGTTGATTTCATTGATAAAGTACATGTTACCATGGTATTACAAGTATTATATCATGATTCCTCACTTATCCCCGTGGTGTTATACATTCTCTCTCTTTCTCCTAGGTTGCCTCAAATTTTTTTTTTTTCCTCTAGACCAAAAAAGAACCTCCTCTATTTTGCTTCTTCCTCCTTACACTCAAGGATATTTTTCCTTACTTTATCGGTTTTCTTTCCTCCCTTATCATTGAGCTCTGTCTTTTGGGGGATTTTTCCTCTATTCAGGCTGTCTCAAATGTAATCAATGCAGCAGAGGTTAGGTGAGGACTCCCACATTGATGTAGAGGTAAAAATCTTCAACCTTCTTGCGTGTTTTGGAAGTTTCCTACGGTACTGGGCACCATTTGGGAGCTACATGCGGATCATCCGTGCACCTTGCTTCTAGTAAGGTTTGTCCTTCACTTTCACCATGTGAACCTTTTTCCCGTGATGTTTTCCTCTCTTGGATATGGGGAATGGTTCAGCTTCCTCTTTCTGACAACCTGTTGCCCTTTGGGACTCCTTCAAGCATATAGGCTTAGGTCAGTTCGTTCCCGTGGCCCAGTCAATTATTGGGCCTAAGGCTTGGACAGTGATTTTTTTACTTCCCACAATAAGTCTAGACGAAAATTAGTCTATCTATTTAACTCAAATAATATAATTTCAATTATATTTTAATTATTAATATAGATTTGTGAAAGGGATATTTGAGTCGTGGTGTCTACTATATATGGAGAAAGAACAATTTAATCAAATAAATAAGCTGAAGTTAGTCCAACAAGAAAATGGATTAAACTTGAACATGCAAGCTAACTTGGTGATGAGCTTGAATTGGTTTGTGTTTGAAAAAAATAAATAAATGACGGTGATGAACTTGAATTTGGTTTGTGTTCCCAAAAAAAAAAAAAAAGAAAAAAAAAAAGAACTAATTTAACTTTAATACTCAATTTGACTGGACTCATTTATAGCTTTAATTTCTCTTCTTTTTTATTTATAAATTTTTTTTGAAGTAACGAAAATTACAGCTATAATTTTTTATAAAAGAGTTTTGGAGGGAATATGCAAGGACTGCATAGACTTGAGACATTGGACTAGCGAGAAATAAGCTTGTACATCTGCTGCTCTCTTTAAGCATTAATTGTACTTAATCGGCCGAAGAAATCAATCTACTTTTTCTTTTTCTTTTTTTCGCTTGCAAAAGTTACTACAATGTTATGTTCAGACCCTAGTAGAACAATTTGAAAATAAAATTCCACTTTCGACTCTTAAGAGATAGCAAGTGAGGATATCAATGAAAATTGTTTCACAAATGGTATTCCCTACCTTCCTCTCTCTTTCAGACTCTTCCCTTTTGTGTTAAGGGCAAGGTTGTTTTCTAAGGCTATTAACGTGTTGCAATCGTTTCAACTTTCAATTATTACAAAGGGCTGCATTGAGACTCTGAATCCAATAAAACAGCATCTAACCGAAATAGGCTTTTAGAAGCTGTTTACCAAAAAAATGAAGGTTGATTTCACTCCAGCCAGACGGTTACCCTCCCAAGTCCCAAACCTCATTTTTCTTTTTGCTGGTAAACAAAAAGGGTAGTAAGGAAGTGACAGCACCCCAATCCATATTCTAGTTCTAGGAAGGTAACCCTGAGAATGGATATTTATGACATGCTGCTAACATTGTAACAGTGGATTCAACCCAAGCATTCAATAATGAGAACGACCATGCATCAGTGATATACTTCTTTAACTTATTCACATGGTTTATGCTTCTATCATACAGAGCACTGCAGTAAAATAAGAATATTTATTAAGTACTCATCTATACTATCCAGCATGTTGATCTTCTCACAACTCTTAGTTCTTTGAGAACTAGATATAGTTCATCAAAATCAGTCACCAAAAATAATAAAAATCAAAACAAATACAAAAATACATACTTCCACTCTAACTGAATCATATATATTAGTTTCAAGCATCTTAAAAAGCCTCTGCTAACGTACAACTCCAAATTATCCCAAAACCTAACGACCATAATGTAATCAGGGGAAAAAAAAGAAACCAATTGCATCTCAGAACCTCTCCCCAAATCGGAAGAACAATGCACCAGTGCCGGAGTTATGATCAACAGCATACTCAGCTCGGACTAGACCTAGCTTTATACCAGCACCATATGAAGACCCATGACCCAGCCGTCTGTAGACTTCTGTTGGGTTTCCCTTGACATCCTTTGAACTTCCCAGATCGTTGCCATGTTCTGCAAATGCATACACATGTGTACCTTTTATGGGTATCCGTAGCTCTGCTGCAAGCTGTAGGAAACGTCAGGACACAGAATCAGTATTTTTTTACCCATGTAGCAGTACAAATATCATAACCATAATCATATTTTGCATCCATAGGATATAGATAGTAAGCTCTTTTAATTGCTTATAATCTATCTCTTTGAAACATTTAAGTATTTTAGGATGACTACATCTAAAGGACTGCTTAATCAAATATCTCTCCCATAATTCCTACCTCAAGGATGTTTCTGGCGGCACCTATCTCACCCATGTTGTAACCCCTCACAGAATAGGGACCTCCAAGGGTAAAAGCATCATAACTTGGAAGGTCTCCAACACAGCCACCATAATGGCCATGAAGAACAAGGACAGGTGGTGGAGGATTACCAGCACCTTCTTCCACTTCCTTCAACTGGAAAAATCGTGTCAATGTTAGCTGGTGGCGGTTGAAGAATGGAAACTTGCTGCCAATGCCGAGGCCTTGGTCTACCTGCAGTTTATACATGAAATATGCTCAATAGATAGGAAATAAGATGAAGTGTAGAAAAATTGACAAACCAAGATGTGTAGTATAGAGAATTTGGCAAACTGGTGGACAGCAATGTTCATGTATAGAGCAAAAACTTCTAATTCAAATTGTTCACAACTCCAACCATCATAATAACTATGATATCCATTGAACACTTGTGAAATAGCTGGAAACAAGGACAGAAGTCCTTTTGACTCATCAGAAACTATCAAAATACCAAAAAGAAAAAGAAGGCTCCTGCCAAAAATTGATTGGAAATAAGATGATCCTGCTAATATGGCTTCCTTCCTAAAGATCTTTTATGCATTTTTCTTCCTTCCAAGGTCTTTTCAAACCAAAATAGAAGTAGAAGGATTCGCAAAAAAAAATCAAGCTACATGTTACTAGAAGCTAAACTCACCTGAAATACGTTCCTTGACCCAACTATAGCTCCATTTAAGAACTTGGTGTTATCACGTGTAATGTTTGCCTGTAAAAAAGCCATTCGGTCAATGCCAGTACCACTGAGGGTTGTGGGAGGTCCGTCTGCACTAATTCCTCCACTGGGTAACACTCTTTGGCCATTTGGACAGATATGACTGCTTTCATCACGTGTTGTTATCTCTTCCATTACAAGTCCATAAGTGAATTTGCTCTGCCGGGTGAAATTCTGCTAGGCATATAATGATAATATACATTGAGTCATCACCATAAAATTTAATGAAGATTGCTCACATAACAAACCAATAAACATAAAACCACAAAACAATACCTCTGTAATATTAGTCTTAACTCCAGCTCGATCAACCCATATAGGGGGGACTTCATCTACCCCTGGCCCACCAGTGAAGACTGGACTCAGTTTCCGGCTGTTGAAGCAGCTCACTCGAAGAGTTCGGTTGCGTGGATTATACACACCATCCAAATAAGGATGTGCATACTCAAGTTTGAAAGCAAGATCATCCTGAGGAGAGAAGATATCAGTACAGGATCTTCCACAGATGAAACTAAATCAATCATAGAACAAAATAGAGAAAGATAGTTTTACATTAAAGTAAGCTTACCTGAGGATTCAAGAAGTTGCTGGTAGTCACTGAACCCATAATGGATCTGTTTAGCCCACTGAGATTCCGGTGTTCAAAAGTAATAGTTCCACCAGGCTGTAATGAAGCCTAAACATGCGACATAAACAAGAAAGAAGAAAATGCAATGAGACCTTCAAAACTGTAACCCCAAAAATTTGATGATTTGTGGGGGGCAGACTGCAGAGAGCAGAGATATAATCAGTCAGACAGGTATACCAGAGTGGGACGCCCTCCACGTCCAGGAACAATACTCCATTCTGTAGCAACTTCGGCACTCTTCTGCTCTAGTTCTTTAAGCTTTATCTCAACAATTATGCCTCCCTCATTCTTCTCATCAGGCCGTGGGTTCACCTCAATGTTTGAAAACAGACCTAGAGAATTTATGTTCCTTAGAGCTTGCTTCCCTGCCTCAATGTTAAAAACTTGGCCCGGTCGAAGCTGTCATCCCGATACAAACATTCACCAACAGAAATAAACAACCAATCAATCATCCATCCAATCTCTTTTACCTATGAATCGCCCATTTAACGTTCAAAACAAAAGCACACAATTATAAAGCCAATCACCCTCCTAAAGTTTGAAATCAGTCACTCTAAAATCAATTTCCAAATAGAAAAAGGTCGTGAATTGAAATCAAGGTGTGAATTTGGGTTAGCTTTTCGGTTTATTTGCTTATGTACAGCTTTCTAAAGCCTCACTCTAGTTACAACTGTATAATTTTGCCAACTTTCAGCAAAAAGCTAATCCAAACACCAACAATTAGGTAATTACCCATTACACAGAAACATTGAAACAAATAAAAAATCAGCAACTTTAAATGCGAAGTTTTCATACTAAAATCCAAGAAAACAAGCAATTAGGCAAATACCCATTACATGAGAAGTACAGAACATAAAAATGCAAATACCTGTCTGGGCATCTCTCTTTTCACCACAGCAACCTGGGTGTTCCCTTCAACAACATTTCCAAGCTTATCCAAGAACTGAATATTACTCTGAGTAATGTCACCTTCCACCACCTCACAAACCACCTCCTTGGTATTCAAATTCCCAAAATTCACAACCTGAGCACACGCATACCCTTCATCGTAGTACCACTTCTGAACCCGGTCCCTTATCCTCTGCAAAAGCCTTGCACTCACTTTCCCTTGATCCCTCAACATCTGCATTATCTCTCTATGCACCGGCGGCGACAACAGACACGGCCTCGCCCTCTCGATCCTCCTCTTGTAATCCTTCTCCAAACTCCTATAGTACTCTAGCTTCTCCTTATCGGTCATATCGGCGTCCATCTCTATCGGCTTCGATTGCGGCATTAGACCGACATTGATGCACCGGAACCTATCGGCCGATTGCCAAGTGCTCTCCGCGAAGGAAATGGTGACGGCAATCGTGCCGTCCGGATTGGTTTTCCCTTCCATGTCGACTTTCTCGAACATTCCGCAAGTGGCTAGGGTTTCGAGCTCTTTCTGGAGCTGCGATTTCGTATAGGTTCCGCCTGGCCGGAGAGAGACCATTTCGAAGAAAGAGTCGTCGGTTCCCACGGTGGTGTAGCGGCGGCGATCGAAGAAGAGGATCTCGGAGACTTTGTACTTCTTGAAGCCGCTGAGCTTGTTGAGCTGGACGACGATGTTGGCGGGGAGGCCATGGGCGTCCCAGTCCTGGTTTTGGGGCTCGTCGGCGTTGGCCGTCGCCGGAGACAAGAGTTTGTTCCAGAAATCGTTGAAACCATCGCTTCCGCTCCCGTCGCCGCCGTTGCCTCCAAATCCACCACCGCCACCACCGTTAGAGCCACCACCTCCACCTCCGGAGGAGAAGGGGGAGGGGAGGGAGCGGAGGTGGAAGAGGAGAGCAGCGGCGGAGGAGGCGGCGAGGGTTTTGAAGAGGGGTTTGAAGGGAGAAGAGGATTTGAGGGGTTTAGAATTATTAGGGTTTTGAGAAGTGGAAGGGGAAATGTGACATTGAACGGTGCGTTTTGAGGAGGAGGGAGAAGAAGAAGGCAAGTTGCGCCGTCGGGAGGAAAGAGCTGGGGTTGTGGAATGAAGGTGGGTTGTCGGAGCGGCGAAGGAATGCATTATTTCTTTGTTTGTTTTCTCAGAGAGGAGAAGAAACAAAGAAAGTAGAAGAAGAGATAAGGAGTGGGACTGGGGAGCAGCAGTGAAGTGAAAAAATAGAAAGGAAGACGGGGTTTGGGTTTTTTTTGGGTTTTGGGTTTTTTGTTTGTTTAATTGAGAAAAAACAAAAAAAAAAAAGAAACAGGGGTGGATGAGTTGGCACTTCCACCTAACGACTAACCACTAGTATTACACTACTATTGCCACTTGACCCTTTTTTTTTTTTTTTTGGGGTGGGGCCACATGACTTATTAACTTGAGAGAAGAGAGACGAGTTCCAGTAAAGTTTTTGATGGTTGAATAAGAGATCTATAATTAAATCCTCGCTTACGTAAAAAACTGATTGGTATCTTGATCCGATGATAAAGAGTCATCATCATGAGCGAATACCATGAGTTGAAACTCTAAATAAAAAAAAAAAAAATTCTTTTATTTTCTTTTAGAATAAATAATTTTTTCAATCTATCAACACACTTAATATCTTACACAATTTCACAACTTGTTAACTTTTTCGAATGTGATCTAACTGTGCAATTTATCACTTTTTATAGACCATTCACAATTATATAAGTCAAAAAATTGTAAAATTTGGTATTGAAATGGTTGCGCCCATGATATTATTGCATAGATAAGTATAAATTAAATTCTTAATTACCAATTCAAAAGAGCCTTAGGCTAGGATGGATGTATAGGTACTCAATTTTTCCTCGCATACCTGTATCCAATACATAACGTACCGGTATCATATTGGATACCTCTAAGATACATATCCAAGTCTTTTTTTTTTTTTTTGAAAAGAAAAGTGTCAATACATCTAGGATACACTTGTGATACAACTTGAATACCTTTGTAACTCAGTCCTTGGTAGTGAGAGATAGCCCAAACTTGTATCAATTTTAATTTATATTTTTTATATATTAGTTTTAATATTGAACCTTTATCTAGCTATCCTTTATTTACTCATTTGGATTGGTTTGTATTCTAAACATTAGTTAATGCCTATAGATTCGTTTTATTATCCATTATTGCTCTTAAATTGATATATGTTTAATAATGTATGAAAAATAAATGCTTAACAATATATATAAAATATATTTAATAAGTAATTTATAAATGTATCCCTGACATATCATACCCTAAGTTTTTCAAGAAATATTGTATCCATGTACTCGTACTCATGCATCTTTAGTCTTAGGGTTATCAAACTCCATGGAATTTTTTTAAGAGGGTCATTAAGAAAGTGAAATTAAAAGAAAAATTAAGAAAAAGAGAACTTGAATATATTGAGTTATCATCACAAAAAATAAAAAAATACACACACACACACAAATATATGAAGTTTTACAATTTCTTTCAATAAGTTTTCATATTTTGAAATTATTATATGATAATTCATTATCTATTGTCAATGTAGGTTTAACCATTTTATTTTGTTATTGTGGTTCCCAAACCCAATGGTACTTCCTTTAGGGATGGAGAATTTGGGCTCCCAATTTATTTGTTAGTGGGTTTCCTTGCACTCCTACTAGGTATTGCTTCAAACACTGCTTGACAACCCAACCCTCTAACCTTTTTCCTCACAAGCCTCAACCTACCCTTCCCTCTTTCTCCCTTGTTATCTCACACCCCTTTGTGTTTGCCAAACCCCTTCCATTCTCCCTCCTTTTCTTTTTATAGTCTCCCCTTAGTGGGGACCCAAATGATTACTTCTCCATCTTTTCACGTGTGGCCCCTACTTCTACTCAAAATCCCTTGTAAATTGGTCTACTCTGAAGATTCTCTTGAAACTTGTAATAGATGCTAAACAACGCTCGGTAGCAGATTCCCCCAAGGCATTAACAGCGTTCGGTTACCGACCCCATATTTGACTATTAAGTCTTTGGTCATCCCCAGCCCATTTGTTGACATTGGGCCGAGCCCAATCCAATAACGACAAGCTATCCCCAAGTACTGATCTTATGTCTATATATTATGGATACTGGGTTGGGCCTATCCTCATGGGAGTGGGCCAATATTCCCCATGTCCCTACAATTAAGTTTATATAACATTTTTATTTTTATGCTGTTGTCATTATTTTTATAAAAATATTTTAAACTAAATGAAAAAATTCAATCCACTTGTATTGTATTCATTATTGACCCACACTCATCTATACATAAATAATATACTAAGTGTCTACTTAACTAATCAAATGCTTCTTATAAAATAAAAAAATAAAAAAATTAAATGCTTGAACAATCACTAACTTATACTATGTTTTTCCTTAACTCACTAACTTTATAACAAAAGGTTATTCTAACATGATAAAAATACACAAACATGTGACAAACCTTTGTATTTCCTAATGATTAAATTATTTAAATTTATATATATGTGCACACATTTACACACAAAACAAATAACAACAACAACAACAACAACAACAACAATAACAACAACAACAACAATAATAATTGTGGGAGTAAATGATTTGAGCACATTTTTAGGCTATGCGCCTTGTCCGATGATGATTAAAGATCCACATATATGTTAACTAAAATTTGACACGTGGACCAAGTTCGAGGAGGGAAGACGTCAAGATCATTCCGAAATAAGCGAAAGTTGTGAATGAGAGGTCTGAGGAGAAAAGGCAAACTGGTCCGTTGACCGAGGATCTCGAGGAGTAAAGACACCTCAGGAATACTTTAAAGAACTCCCTACACCGGAAAGTAAAGTTTCAGGAAAGACAATAAAGTCGTGCAAGTAATGAAAATGGGAAATATCTGGGAAAGTGACTGCCACCTCTATATTTAATGCACTGTGCCAACTGAATTGGCCGCATTTATGAGGAAAAGACACCTGATTCCCTGAACAGTGATTTCACAGCTCATAGCCCTCTCTACCACCTCTAGAAGGGTCCTCATGGAATAAGCATCCAAATTGTTCTCCTGAAACGTACAGATGAAGGGCTGAGATGCAATGAAATGGACCATATAAGGAAAGGACCCCCACAGAAATAAGGGATGAACGCCTTACAAGGAAAAAGACATAGAGAGAGAGAGAGAGAGAGAGAGAGAGAGAGAGCGAGTACATCATCATTTTGTAAATATATCACTCATTTTTTTTTTTTTTAATGAGAAACCCATCCTCAGACTTGCCCGATGAGGAGCTTATATTGAATTGTCGTTCTTTTCAATCATACAAATCACTTTGGTTTTGTTGGTCCTAAGTTTGTAAATTCCTTAGCATTGCACCTGATTTAAAAGCCCACTTTCTTAAAAAATTTCATTGTGTTGGGCTTGACTTGAAGGACTAGGGGCCACTATTCTAGGTGGGTTTGGGCTTTTTTTTTTAAGTCCTTACAATAATAATAACTAGCATCACCACACGCGCTTTGCACGTGTGATGATGCTTTTTCTTTTTTTTTTTAGTATAATATAATTTAAAAATTTTTCAATTTCCAATTTTTAGTGAGGTTACATAGGAAGGAATTTTTAAAAAATTAAAATTTAGGATTTGAAATTGAGTAAATTATTGGATTTAGTTGTGAGAGACCGCGCCCTTGGCCCGTTTTTTATGGTGTTGGGCCAAACCCACATATATAATCTAAATCTATAATAAAGAGAGATATTCACAACTTACAAACACTCGCTCTTTACTCTGAAAGCTATAGATATATAAATAGTCAAATGGAGAAGATAGATATGATAAGATATATGAGAGAAAGGGAGAGTGATCAATGATTTGTGTTGTTGTTTGGTTTTGGTATGGACTAATCTAAGTTGTTATTTGATTTTGGGCTAGGCAAATTTCTGATCAAGGTGTGCAAGTGAACCACCTGACATACACGTAGAGCCGCCCTGTATTACAACAATTTTAAAGATGAATAACTAGTATTTCACAATTTAAAGAAAAGTTAATAAATATGCAACTAAACAATCGAATTACACAATAATAGAAATAACAATTCTATTACAAGAGTTATTACAGCATACAAAACACATCCTAAATGTATTTTTCAATTTTATAAAAATTAATGTGACTTGAACATTTTTATTATTTCTATAATAATATAGTTGTATACCTTTATATTCTTTTATGAAATAGTAAGATTTTACTCTTAGAAAATTTCAACTTCTTGAATATAAATTATATAATTTTTTTTAAATCCCCTTTAATTTTTATGGGAGCTCATATTTTTTCGGGTATCAAAAAATTTAAAAAATAATAATTATATTTATACAAAACATTAGTAAAATTTTCAAAATTTTTGAGAGGACCATGGTGATGGCATCCACAGATTCCACACTTCAAACATTTTCACCTATGCTCTGTTTGTTTCGCTGGAAAACCTTCTGTAAAGATAGTTTTTCACATTTTTCAGTATTTGGTAGCACAAAAAAAACTGGTCAATGGAAAACTATCTTTGGCCAACGGAAAACCCTAATAAATATAAGGCTTATTTTCTATAGGTTGTTTTCCAAAAAATTTTTTTGGAAAACAATTTCTCTTTCACGCGTGCATCTCCTATAAATATTATATTCTTCTGTAGCCGTGGGAAATATAATTTTTTGGCACCTTCTCTCTCTCATGGTAAGCTTTCTCTCTTCCCTTTGCTTTTTCTCTCCTCACACTCTCACTGGCACTAACTCTAGTCTCTCCTCTTCCCATAGATCTCTCTCTCTAATTGTCTCTCTTCTCTCTTTTCTCCATGTTTCTTTTCCCCTTTGTAACACAATTCTCTGATTAGATTTTTTTTTCCCTTCACTGATCGTTCAATAGCTCTGACTTGCAAAGAAGAATAAATTTGCAGCGGTAATTATTTCATTCCTCTCTACCAAAATCTCAATTCTTTGCTTTGAATTTCAAGCTTGATTTTCTTTTTTCTCCAAGAAATTTTTGGTTTGATGGATTCCAGACAAAAGTTATCATTTTTTGTACATAAAGTGCAAAAAGAAGAAGAAGAAGAAGAAGAAGAAGAAGAAGAAGAATAAGAAGAAGAAGAAGAAGAAAGAATGAATGAAGTAAAAGATGAAAATTTTAAACATAGTACTTATATTGCTCTAAATTTCTTTTACATGGGACAATCATTACCATGGACTAATAATATTGTTATATAATGAATGATAATTGTTTAGGAAAATTGCATTTATTGGCAAATACTTTTTTTGTTGGCAGATACTTTATGCAGATACTATACAGTGATGATATATTATGCAGTAGATTATGTAAATACATAATTTAGAGTAATATTGAAGACTTGTGGTTGACCATAGTGGACAATTAGTATACCAACAAAAAAAAGTAGACAATTAAAAGTTATTGTTATTTATACTTATTGAAAATGTATTTCCCTGTTAAATATATATATATATATATATACACACAAATGGTTGATATCTATGTGTGTGTGTATATACATACGTACGTACGTTACCGTCTATATATATGAGCAAAATGAGTGGTAGAGACAAATGGTTGATATCTATGTGTGTGTGTACATACATACATACGTACGTTACTGTCCATATATACAAGCAAGATGAGTGGCAGAGATCATGAAAATTTGACAACTAATTAATTTTGATTGTATCTATTGTCAAAATTTTAGTATGAAAACCAAATTTATTCTTGGTTTTTTATTTATTTATAATGATTAGATTAGTTCGTTTACATAATATACATGTTTTAAATTATACAAGAAATATTTAAAAAAAAATTGCATACTAAATACCAAAAAATATTCTCAAACTTATTTTTCAGGGTCGTTACCAAATACTAAAAAAATGAGGCAGTTTTTTAGAAAATGCTAGAAAATGAACCATTCTCCGCAAAAGGTTAACTCGGAAAAAAACGGGATTATTTGGTTTATAATTAAATTCCTCAAACTATATCATTAGTTAGGCAACGTTTCAAACATATTGCATTTCTAACAATTCGACTTCAGAGGAGTCGATTTCACTGTTCATATTGCCTATTTTTGCGCCACGTAGATAAAGAAATCGAGTCCCTTGGACTCATTTTTTTGACATTGAAATCGACTCCAGCGGAGTCGTTTTCAATACAAAGAAAACGACTCCAGTGGAGTCGTTTTCTTTGTATTGAAAACGACTCCGCTGGAGTCGATTTCTCTGTATACAGATTCAAAGAAAATTCACGAAGATCATAATTCCCTGAAAAAAAAACCTCACAACCTGAACCCCAGAAGAAATCATTTCCAAAACGGAGTCGTACCCGAGCGCTCCACTGATCCGATCCGATCCTGGGTTTGGTCAGAATCGGCGCCTGGAGTTTGTTCTTTGTTCTTCGTGCTTCGCCGTCGGTGTTGCCGGGTTCCGGGTTCGTTCTTTGTTTTTCGTGCTTCGCCGTCGGTGTTGCTGGGTTCGTCGGGGTTCGTCGGTGCCTGCATTCGTTTGCTCGTCGGTGTTGCTGGCGCCTGGGTTCGTCGGCGCCTGCGTTCGTTTGCTAGGTTCGTCGGCGCCTGGGTTCGTCGGCACTTCGTCGGTGTTGCTGGGTTCGTTTGCTGGAGACTGTGACGGCATGGGGTTTTTAACACAACTGAAAGCTAGTTGTGTGGAGCGGCGGTTTGTTTTTGGGCAAATCGACTCCATTGGAGTCGTCTTCAATACAAAGAAAACGACTCCAGTGGAGTCGTTTTCTTTGTATTGAAGACGACTTCAATGGAGTCGATTTCTATGTCAAAAAAATGAGTCCACAGGACTCGATTTCTTTAGCTACGTGGCACAAAAAATAGGCGATATGAACAGTGAAATCGACTCCTCTGAAGTCGAATTGTTAGAAATACAATATGTTTAAAACGTTGCCTAACTAATAATATAGTTTGAGAAATTTAATTATAAACCAAATAATCCCGAAAAAAACAGAGCGTAGTTTTGTGTTAGGAAATGAGCTTGCGATCGTCTGCTTCTCAAATACGGTGCACCTTGTGGAAAGCAGCAAAAGCAGCCAATCGGGTGGTTTCCCGCGCTCCAATGACCCACACTTTCCACAGTGACACTGACCCAGAACACGATTTTGTATGCTCTATCGAGAAGCTATCGAGGCCAGTTGATTTGGACCTTTTGGCTCAGTTTCAAGTACATGGGTATGGGACTCTACTCAACCCTCACGTTCTCAACAAATTCATGTCCTTTTGCGCCAAATTGGGACTTCTTCATATTGGAATTCAAGGCCATTCAATTATTATCAAAATGGGTTTCGGTTCAAATGTGTATATATGCAGTGCTCTTGTAGATATGTATGGTAAATGTGGTGAAATTTCAAGCGCTCAGAAAATGTTTGATGAAATGCCTCAGAGAAATGTAGTCACTTGGAATTCTTTAGTTTATGGGTATTTGCATGTTAGGTGCCCGGGAATTGCTGTTGATTTATTTTTGGAGATGTTGCGAGTGGGGATAGCTCCAACTCCATTCAGTGTTTCGGCTGTTTTGGTGGGCTGTTCCCAATTGGAAGCTAAAAGGTTTGGAACTCAGGTGCACGGTCTAAGTTTAAAAGCAGGATTTTGCTATAATGTTGTTGTGGGAACAGGTTTAGTTGATATGTATTCAAAGTGCTGCAGTGTGGATGATTCAAGGCGGGTATTTGATCAAATGTTGGATAAAAATATCTTAAGTTGGAGTTCCATGGTTACTGGCTATGCGCAAAATCAACAACCAGATGAGGCGATGGTGTTAGTAAAAGATATGCTGCATTGGGATCTTAAGCCAAATTATGTAACTTATAATAGTTTGCTGAGTTCATTTTCTAGTCCTAATTATTTGGATCATTGCAAACAGATTCATTGCCGTGTAATTCAGGATGGTTTAGAGTCTAATGCATATATAGTGGTTACCCTTGCGATTGCATATTCGGAATGTGGTGGTAGCTTGGAGGAATTTCGGAAGATTTGTTTGAGTGTCACAAAATGGGATCAAATCTCATGGAACGCAGTAATTGCTGGGTTTTCTAATTTAGGGTATGGCGAGGAGTCCTTGAAATGCTTCTTTGAAATGAGGTTGGCTGGTGTTGATGTAGACTTCTTCACATTTACAAGCATTCTAAAAGCTGTTGGAATTATTTCAGCTCTTGAAGAGGGGAAGCAGGTCCATGCTTTGGTTTTCAAAAGTGGACATGCTGCAAATTTACATGTCGAAAACGGGCTTGTTTCCATGTATGCAAGATGTGGTGCTATTGATGATTCTAAGAGAGTATTTATTTCAATGGACAGACATGACGTAATTTCCTGGAACGCTCTTCTTTCTGGTTGTGCTCATCATGGGTATGGTAGAGAGACTGTTCAATTGTTTGAACAGATGAGAACTCACATCAAGCCAGATAATACCACCTTCCTGGCTGTGCTCACTGCTTGTAGTCATGCAGGTTTGCAGGACATAGGGCTTGAATACTTTAATTTGATGAGAAATGATGATTTTCTTGGACCTCCACAAATGGAGCATTATGCTACAATTGTTGATCTTTTTGGTCGAGCTGGGAATCTCCATGAGGCAGAAGCCTTTATCAATAGCATGCCAATAGAGCCAGGACTGTCGGTCTACAAAGCTATTCTAAGCGCTTGTCAAGTTCATGGAAATAAGGAAATTGCTCTACGTTATGTAAAAAAGATCCTGGAGCTGTGCCCGAATGACCCTGCAACTTATGTGTTGCTATCAAATGTGTTGGAGACGGGGGGTTACTGGGATGATGCATCCAAAGTACGGAAGCTCATGTGTGATTCAGGAGTGAGGAAAACTCCTGGTTATAGTTGGATTTGAGTGAACGAATAGGAAATGGATTCTATAGTGTGACAGAAAAGGACTATTTGATCCTCCCTCGGTGTCCCTGGGCAGTTGATCTTGAACTCATTTCTTAAGGAAGAGGCAGAGAGTAAACTTCTGTTAATGCCATGCGGTGATCAGCTGAGTTGGGCATATTGAGAATGGGGTTGGAAGATTCCAACACATTTGACATTCCATACTACTCAGGATAGTTTTTCTCCCATTACATAGTACAATCTCTCTCTCTCTCTCCCTGCAAAAGGTGAATAAAAAGAAAGAATGAAAGAAAACACTAAACAATAATACAACTAGGCTCATCCCTCAAGAGAGTGTCCAGAACCCTCCTAGGAAAAGCATCAGGCCAGATTGAACACTTAAAACCGTTGCAGAAGCTCCATTTGGCAAGCTCATGAGCCACTAAATTACAAATCCTGCTGACCCAAGAGAAATCTATCTGATGAGCAGAGTTCTCTAGCAGTAATTGCTGAGTAGATGCAATTAGACCAGAAACTTCTCAATTCTAAGGTTTTCCAGCAGAAACTTAGCCAACACCCCCACCCCCCACCCCCCCCCCCCCCCACACACACACACACAACTATAACATGTTTAGCTTGAAATTTATGATCAGTTGAATCTTATGCTTCAGAAAGAATATATGTAAAAGGTTTTTCATGTATGAGTAGTAGCAGTGTAGCACCTTGTTCCAATTTTCTTGATTGATGGTGAATTCTCTGTGGGGACGATTCTAAAGATTTGGAGCATCTTTTACGGCATTTTCATTTAAAAACAATGGTATTTCTGCTGATGGTTGGTCAAGCTGATTGCTTGGTTATTTAACAATTTCAGGATAAATCAACTCATGGTTTTGACTTCCAACTGCAGGGTGATCAATTAAATCTTAAGCTCTTCTAACTTGTCAAGTTCATAAGGAAATTGCTATACCCTTTTGCAGTTGATCATACTGGACATACTGCTGATGTTATGCAATATCTTGTGCCTTATTGACCAATTGGCGGGACAAAAAGGCAACCATGGCTTTACCCATTAGGCATGTGGTTGTGGAGTTATAAAATGGCAATACTCGATGGAACATTGCTCTTGAACAATCAAAGTAGGTTGTAAATGGCATACCAAAGCCGCAAGTCCTTTACTAGTTGGGCTTATGTGGACGAAGGCTACTCCTAACTAGGAATGAACAACCACCCTTTAGTGTGGATTATGTGCTTAGAAGAAGTCATGTTTAATTGCTCGTGAGACATTGTAGTCAAGATCTTTGTACACCGTTCTAGTTTGTATTGCAAATCCAACTCTGATGGTGATTTCTTCCTTTATTCTGCATCTGGGAAAAAATGTTGGTAAATATTCTTTTGGGTAAAATGAAATTTTGAATATGGGGTAGGTTCGATTTTAAACGTTAAGTTTGGTCCTTCAAATTTTTTTAAAAATGTTATAATTTATTCCTTCCGTCTTTTATTTTTTGTTTACTTGACTAATGGAATGCTTAGAAAGTAAAAGGGGTATGGGCCGTATGGCTTAGATTTTCTCCTCTAAGAAATTTTGTTCTACAGTGCACTGCAACAATATAAAAAGAAAAGAGAACTTTCAAACCCAACAATGAGAGCATAATTTCTGACGTATTTTATCTTTCCAATTTTATTTTATTTTGAGAAGTTTTATCTGTTGGATTAAAGCATTTAGATTTAGATAAAAGTTGTACACAAATTCTTACCCACTTTATTTTGGACCGTTAAAAATAAATTGTGTAAGAATGTGTGTACGGACGTGCATAATAAATACAACCCTTTAGATTTTATGCCAACTTTATTTTGGGTAAAATGCAATTTTGAATATGTGGTAGGTTCGATTTTAAACGTTAAGTTTGGACCTTCAATTTTTTTTTAAAACAATATTATAATTTATTCCTTCCGTCTTTTATTTTTTGTTTACTTGACTAATGGAATGCTTAGAAAGTAAAAGGGGTATGGGCCGTATGGCTTAGTTTTTCTCCTCTAAGAAATTTTGTTCTACAGTGCACTGCAACAATATAAAAAGAAAAGAGAACTTTCAAACCCAACAATGAGAGCATAATTTCTGATGTATTTTATCTTTCCAATTTTATTTTATTTTGAGAAGTTTTATCTTTTGGATTAAAGCATTTAGATTTAGATAAAAGTTGTACACACATCCTTACCCACTTTATTTTGGACCATTAAAAATTAACTGTGTAAGGATGTGTCTACGGACGTGCATAATAAATACTACCCTTTAGATTTTATGCCAACTTTCACCATTAACCATGCAACGTAAGAGAATCCTATGCCTACTTCAATGGATCAGGAGATTCAGGTCCGCTCAGAGTCGTTGGCTATTTTAGATGCCCCTTAATTATGTCTTTCACAAGAAATTCCTGTCACAAGGCATAATCCTCAGGAAGAGGAAAATGGTCGTTCCCACCCTGGTCAAAAATTTCTATTTCGACCCTATGCTTAATGAGTTGCAAGTGGCAAGCAAAAGTCAATAGCTACATTCTGTTGCCAATTGTAATAATGGAGCCCACAAATATATGAACTAGATGAAATGTGGCTCTCGTTCATTGTCCATGCAAGATTGATCACCGTTCCTCTCTCTTAAATTTCTCTCAATGTTAAGAGATAAAGGATCAACATAACGAATAGTTATTTGAAAAATGCATAAATGCACTAAGACCCTCTCTATTGCGAATTAAAACAATGAGTCTTGACCGCATGCATAGATATGGTGATAATCCTAAAAGTCCTACAAGCCCCACTTTTGAACAACTTCTCCGAGGTAATTCAATGCAGCCATGTCATCATTGGTTTTAAGCATCCTACATAAATTTGTGCTTTGATCCAAGTGGTAGAGAGTTTGTTAGTACACACTCATACCATGAATTTCAAACTATATATAACATTGCTGGTTTGTTTTATTTGTTAAATGTTTCATTTAATGCTTGGAGCAATGAAAAATCCTTGTCTTGATGATGCTTTTCATAGGCGATGGTTCAAAGTGGTCACCAAACTCCTCATCACCTACATTTGGGAGGGATCATGACCCAGAAGAAGATCATGCCCATCCTCAAAAGAAATCAGTTCTCACCATAGTGAAGGAGAAGGCCAAGAAATTGAGAAATACTCTCAGCAACAAGAAGAGGAATAGTGAGGATGATAACACCACACCTTCTTGGGGTGTCAGCTTGGATGATTATGAAGAAGAAGAAGAAGAAGAAGAAGATGCTGAATACTTTGGAGCCCCAAGTAAAATCATTACACCCTCATTTTGTTTAACAGATATGTTCCTATGTTTTTCTTTCTTTATTGTTTTATTGCTTTTTGTGAGGTAAACGGCAAAAACTTCAATGTGGTTTCCTAATTCCTAAAGCCCCCTATCAACAAAGTTCTAGCTTGGCGGATTCTGCTAGATAATATCATTTCATTTTCAGTGTATGAATCGGAGCTGGCACCTGAGACGTATAGGGAAACTGCCAGGCAGCATCCAAGAGCAATACCTGTGATTTCTGAAAAGCATGTTTTGTCAAGCAGTGTCAATTGTAATGCTGAACAAGAAAAAGAGAAGACTACTGGTCCAAACAAGACAATAACTGAAACTGTGACTGAGAGGTTGGCACCAGCTTATGCTGCAGTATCGGATGCAACCTATGCGCTTGCCTCAAAAGTCCAAGGCCTCACAGTTTCAACACCAGCAGCTTCACAGACCACATCAAGGGAGGCTATTGCTCCACAGCCCTTGTCAGGCCAGACAGTTCCACAAACTTATTCAGGCACTTCGGTTCCACAAACTTATTCTTCCTCTTTTGCTCCTGAAATAGGAACGCACGCTAATACTAGTGAGCAAATATGGGATAAGGGTGTTTCAGTGAAGGAGTATTTGATGCATAAACTTGAGCCTGGGGAAGATGAGAGAGCACTTTCTCAAGTGATATCTGAGGCAATGAGTCCAAGGTCAAGGAGAACTCCTGGTGATATAGGTGTGGTGGAGAAGGTGAGAGAGGCTGTGACTTCTTTGCTCTGGCATGAAGAATCGTCCAAATACACAGCTGCGAATTCAGCTAAAAGCACAACATCTCACCTGCCAATTTCCACCAATGCACATTTGGCTAAAAACTCAGCATCACATATTCCGATCTCCACCAATGTTCATGAAGGTAATTTTTTCCCATTCATTGTCAAATTTGATCATGAATGTAAGTGGAGACAAATTAACAAGCTTCAATTAATATTGCTAAATCATGGTCATGTGAGGATGTTGAAATCTTGTTGGACCTACCTACATATGCATGAGATGATATTTACAAAGTATTCCATTGAAGTTTCTTTGTAGACTCTGTACTAACCATGGGATGCATTTGATATATGGCAAGAAATGACTTTGTCAAATGTATATCTCTGATTAGTTATTAGAACAAGGTCCTGACCAGATTCCATGTACTATGGTTTTTATTTATTTTTTATTTATGGTAAAATAATTCATCCTCATGTTTCTTTCTCTATTGCAGTTGGTGAGGAAGAAAATCATGGAAGAATACTCCAAGCCAATTAAATATGGGGAATCCTACTTTCGAAAAGGAAACAAATTTCTGAACCATGTACAAGCTTTATGCATCAATAAGTAGTTCGCAGAGATAATTTCCTCTGTTTGAACAAGCTTTACATGGTCACCAATAAATTTTTTTTGCAGCTCTGTAAGTTAAAAAAATGTACAAATTAATGCAACAAATGTGAACCTCTCCCTGTCTATGAATTTTCAATGCTAATAAAATTTTACGTTGTCAAATATGAGTCATGAACATGATTTAATGTATTGACAATACTAAATCAGTTAGCTGCAATAGTGGATCTGTTACAATATTGTGTAAGTGCTAATGTTATCAATATATAGCCGAGCTAGGTTGCTTTAGCTTGTAATTCTAGTGATGGGATGCTTGCCTCAGAGTGGTGAGATAATGATAGATGTATTAGGCTGGCAGGTATATGAAACAAGAATTCCTAGATTCGAATGTAATCATGCAGTGGAAGAAAAAGAGCTGTTCTTGGAGATAGGCCTGCTTTGTTCATATAACACTGCCAATAGCTAGCTTAGCATGAGGCCAGTAATGCATTATTTGGACCTCAAAGCCATCTTTCTGGGAATACTACTAATGGTGCCATTATCCTTCTGCAGAGTTTGCTATGTTTGCCTTCAGCGTATGAGAAGGTTGCTTCTGATTACCTAGTACGTATTGAAATCTTAGGGAGTGTTTTGGAAACAGCAACACTTGATGGTTCTAGATGATAGTTTGATACTGGGGACTGTTATGTTGGCAGTTTCAGGAGTGTCAGGAGGAATCCGAAAGATTATGATGTATACAGGTTCTGCTACTTGTTAATAGCTTCTATAAGTAATATGAGTTTACAGTCTATTAAAGTATACGCAGGATAGCATTAATTTACATCTTACATTACTTACCAATGCTGAAGAGAACCTTCTTCAAGGCAAAATAATAATAAGGCAACACACTTGCTAAATAATGTTTAAAATAAGAAATTACATTAAGATTAGGCTAAGTTTCCTTTACAACCAGAGTTACAGGATATTAGTCAGTGAAAACAAAGTGGCAATATTACTACTTCCTCCAGATCAAGAAGCATCTTCAACCTGACATGGCCTAATGCTTAAAAGGCTAGAGTAAGCTTGGGTTCAATTCTAGAATTTTCATCATTGCTTCCAGCAGTTTGATCAATGCTTTGAGCTGATGGGAGCTTGAGGACAGGAAAATTCACCTGTAGGCTAGCCTCACCTGCACAAGACAGCGTCACCTGCACCAATCAAATAATTAAAGGCTGAAATAGTGGCTCTCATTTTCATGAGAGAGAGAGAGAGAGATAGTTGTAATAGTCTACTAGAGCTTATTTCTGTCTCACTTTGAAATTTTGGACATAATAAAGGCACATGGTTGAGTTTTTTTTGCATCAAATCCATAATATCCAAAACCTTCACTTTCTTTTACTTGTCATATGAAGGAACATTCAATGTTGGAGATTGATTAAAAAAATCCCCACTCTTTGCTGTTTAGAGTCCTAAAAGCGAAGTATTTTCCACATTCATCTTTTCTTACAGCAAATACACCCCGAAATTCTTCATACACATGGAGAAGCATTGTTGGAGTGAAACATGTCATTGAACAAGGATCTAGATGAAGAGTGGGTACAGGAGAGAAGATTCTGATTTGGAAGGATCGCTGGCTACCATGCCCATCACATACAAGGTGCAAACCCCACCTAACCCTTCCTGAAAATGCCACAGTAAACCTCCTGATTGACCAAAATACTGGTTGCTGAAAACACGAAATTATTGATGCTGTGTTTACACCAAATGAGGCTCAAATTATTAAATCCATCCCTAAGTCGCAGAAATCATAAAGACATATTGATATGGAATGGGACAACTCGTGGAGTTTTCACTGTTAGAAGTGCTTACCACATGTTGAGAGCAGCTGAAACTTGTAACACAACAGGGGAATGTTCAAATCCAAATAACAGTCAATTTCTGTGGAAAGGTATATGGGAGGTGAAACTTCCATCACGGATCAAAATTCTAATAAGGAAAGCTTGCTGCAACAGATTGCCAATGAGACAAAATCTATACGAAAGGAAAATGTCTATCACTTAACATGTCCTTTGTGTCAAGAGGAGGCTGAATCTGTAGACCATGTGATGTACTCCGGCGAAGTAGCCCAAGCTGTATGGAAGATGACTCCAGGGGCCTCTGGAAGTGAGTATGCAGGTATTAAAAAAGTTACTGATTTTGTGGCTTTGGTTTTGATAAATTAGAGAAGTCTATTGTCCAGTTGATCTTCACTATAGCATGTATGATATGGAATGCTCAGAATGAAATAGTGTGGGACCAAAAGCATAGTTCTCCAACTCAAATCACTCAAAGAGCAGAAGCGTATACTACAGACTTCCTAGATAATCTGGACTTAAGGAGAGCTGTACCACATGCTCAAAGTAATAAATAGGAACCCCCTCCATCCCATCTATACAAGATTAACATTGACATTGAAAAAAAGAAGAATGAGCCAACTGGAGGCATGGGCATTATAATCAGAGATGGTGAAGGTGAGACTATTGGGGTTGCTGTACAAAATTCCAGAATTATGGAGACAAAGTGCAACTCATGGCTGAAGCTGCCGTACTTGCTCTATCTTTTGCTGCTGACTTGAGTTTGTATGATATCATGATTGAAGGTGAGTGCGCAGATCTATTCCTAGCTCTACAAAATCGAGAGAAATGTCTTGCCCCTTTTGGAACATTGGTTGAAGACATCCAGTGGAGAGCATCACACTTCAGAAAAGTTGTTTTTAGTTTTACAAATTCTTTATATAATCAAGTAGCTCATGTAATAGCAAAGGAAGCTCTCAAGAGAAATTCTATAGGAATTTGGGTGGAGGAATGCCCCCCTTTTCTTCTTAATTCTATACAGATAGATAAATATATGGGAATGTACTTGTGATTTTTTGATGGTAGACTAGGTAGATATTGTAACTGCTCTAGAACATGTCGTGTGCAAGAGATTTGATATTGTTTCAGAAGCCTTTCAATTGGAGATGTCTCCATCTTGTACTGAGCAAGTTTGCTCCTAGTGTATAGTTTGCTTTGTTTTGAATAAAAATTTCTGCCGTTTAACCTCAAAAAATGAAGGAACATTTAGTAAAAGGACAAGACCACTGCCTGAAAAATCCAAATTAAAGATGACCGCATCTTCTAACATGTTGCCAGTCTATACAAGTTATTTCTACAAAAAGAATTCACTTCAAAAGCATTTAATCTATTATCAAGAACCACTGTCTAAATAAATTTCTTGTTGAAGTATTAAGTTTTGAACGCTTGTAACAGATCAAATTGGTATAAGAAGTTGATCTGTCACATTTGAAGGAAAAAATAAAATAAAATTTGGAAAGTAAAAAAGAAAAAGAAATCATATTTTGCTGTTGATTTTCTACACCCATTGTGGGGGTAATTGATAAGTTCCCTATGGCTATGGGAACTAAGATGCTGACATTTTGGCTTATACTTTTGAATCCAAAGAAAAAAAAATCATTGAAAATTTGCTCGGTCATCACAGTCTAGTGTAAAGCTCATATGACCACTTCTTTCCTATTCAGTTCAATACAATTACACGTTCCCATCAAAGGGTTTTGCATAAGAAATACAGTGAGTCAAATATAATAAATACTAGTCACTAGTCGCCAACCCGTGCGATGCATCGGAAAGCTATCGATAATAAGATCTAATGAAATTTAAAAATAGGAAATTGAGTTAATAATATGCAAATCATTATAAAAATATTAATGCATAGGCAAATTGATATATAACTAAAAAAAAGGTATGTTTGCGTGTGTTTTATGTGCATCGGAAGTAGAGGTATTTATAGAACGTTGCTTCTCATCCAAATTTTCCATGTTTTGATCAATGCAGCATCATAGGAGCAAAGACCTGAAACAGTACTACATTTCATACAAAGAAGAATACCAACCAAATATAAGTTTTGTACTAAAGATACGAGTAAAATTGTACAAACAAATTGATTCCTATAAAACTATTTTATGCTCAAAGTTATACAAACATTAATCTAAAGTAAACCCATCCAAGCACCGAGATTCAAAACTTTAACACTAACCTTAAAATAATATCAACCATTTCAAGCTTTTAGGAAAAATAAATCTTTGGTCGCAAAATAACCATTCAACCACAAATTCTAAATACAAAGAAGGAAATATTTGAATTAAGAACATGCATAAATACATGAAGAATAAGGTTAGAGAGAGAGAGAGAGAGAGAGAGAGAGAGAGAGAGAGGTACTGTTGCTGTGGTGAAGTTGATTTCCCTGTTGCAACACCTAAACTCCATGTATTAGAGAGATTTTTTTTTTTGGGAGAAAAATGTATTAGAGAGATTGAAAGAGACAATCCAAATATAAGAAATATATAGAGTTGAAGTTTTTGTCTATTTTATCGAAAGAAGAGGAAAGGATGTAGAAGATTTATTAATTTTTTTGGTGACAATCATATATCAACATATGAAAGGTTGCATAACATCAGACCATAATATAAATAGAGTCTATCAACGCAATAAAAAATATGAATAAATGCTGAATGAAAACGGCAAAGAAAAATATTGGCAGCTTAAAAGATTGACATATATCCATAATTGTTTGCCACATGGCGTTATTCGTCATATTATACCTAATAAATGGAAGAAGTTACAACATATAGAAGAGGTGAGGAGGTTGTAATGTATTGGTGATTGTCAGAATTCCATATATTAGTGGCATTTGAAGAGTTTGAGTTAACGGAGAGACACATGAAAGAATTGGAGATAAAGTATCACTTGAATTTAAGGAGATGCTCAATAAATGTCAGTCGGTAAATCAAAAAATAAATAATAAATAAGAAAAAAAGAAAAAAAATGATGATATGGCGTTGATGTGGCTTAACTAGAGCGTAGTAATAATAAATGCTACGCTTCTGCTTTTAAATATAATATAGATATAGATTATACAGTGAGTTATTCCAATGTATTATACAAAACCATCACCTAAACTTTTTGAAATCCTTCAAAATTGCCTCTGAAAATCTCCATTTTCTACAAAACCAGCTACAGTTCTTACATCACCTCCTCTTCTGATAATCCTCTACTTAATTAGTATTCCATTGAAATTTGCTCAAGATGTTAACTTCATCTATAATGGCTTCCATCAAGCCAATCTACATCTAGATGGAATTGCAAAAATCCACTCCCATGGTCTATTGCAACTAACCAACACTTCAAACCAACAAGTTGGTTATGCTTTCCACCCACTCCCTTTAAAATTCAACACAACTTCTACTTCCAGTTTAACCCCATCTCTTTCATTTTCCACAAACTTTGTATTTGCAATAGTTCCTCAAATACCAAATTTGGGGGGGTCATGGCCTTGCCTTCACCGTCACTCCCTCTTGGGTAGCAAGTCAGTTTCTGGGACTCTTCAATTCCAAAGATGATGGCCTTCCAGCAAACCACATATTAGCCATAGAGCTTGATACTCTTCTGAATCCTGAGTTACTAGATATAAATAAAAACTATGTGGGAATTGACGTGAACAGCATGATATCAGTTGAATCAGCTCCTGCATTATACATTCCTAATAAAGGAGGGAAGAATATAGGCTTGGACCTCTTAAGTGGCAAACCCAATGCACCATTGGATAGACTATGATGAAGCAGAAAAGATATACTCCAACACACATAATAAATGCTCCTTATGGGCCAACCATTCACTGTCTTTCTTCTCATACACACTCTTTATTAATTTCGCTCCATCACCTAACCCCATGATTTAGTCTATGGAGGCCAACTAAAAGCTCATAATTATTTCTCTTACATTTGACCAACATTTTGAGTTAAAGCTAGTGAGTATATAGAGGAGAACATGAAAATAGAAAAGAAAAAAAAGAGCAACGGTTGATCCCATTCCAATGCAAGAACGCTAACATGTGAATTTTTATTTTTATTTTTTATTCTGCTTCATCTTACCAAGAGATGTATTATATATATGAACCCAAATTTGATTATTTCAATGTGTAATCATTTATACCTTCCTTTTCCTTCGTTAGTGCTTAGTATCAAAACCAAATGGTCTTTTTCGGGCTCTCCATAATCCAATTAAGTTTTACACCATTTTTGCAGAGTGTCCATAAACCTTATAGTTTTGAACTTGCCCTTGATAGCACTGCTCAGGCGGATTTTCAATGGCACCATTGGTGTGACATTAGACCTCCTACCATCACAGAAGGATTGAAATAGACTTTCTTTTAACTTGAATAATATATTTTTTAATTCACGGTATTTTCGAATGATTCTTGAATCTAAATTTTAGTAGCAGAATAAATTTTCCAAGTAGTTAGGTTTTTGGAAAACCCCGGCTAGTGGAGGTTGAAGACAGGCCCCTAGAAAAAATAAAGCCTTGATTTGGTGCACCATTGGGTTCAATATAATTAGTAGAAAGTTTTAATTAGTTATCAGGCCAATGTCAAAATTTATTAGAAGAGGGCCTCGAGCCACAATTGAGGGCACTTTCGACATCTAGTTTGGGCAACCCTACTCTAGGAGTTGAGGGAAGCTCATTGGAATTATTAATTTTGAAATTAAGAAAAAGTAGCCAACTATCATATAAAATTGATGGATTGAAAACTAATACCTTTTTTTTTTTCAAGAAATTAATAGACGTTATTTTTGGTTGTATGTTTTGGAGAACTATTCGGACATTGTTAGTAAATTTAATTGGCCAATCAGACAAGAGCATTTGAATGTCACAACTCACAATCAGTCCTTTTTTTCCAACTAAAAAAAAAAAATCAATATTTAATTTAACAACCCAATCTGTTAAAATAAAAACAAAGGTAGACACCATTAACTAGTTCTGATATTTTTAAAAAATATATATGAAATTGTCTAAGTTCAGACAGGAAAATTGGTGTTCAGATTACTTCCAGAAGCCAGTAACAAAAATAAAAATAAAAACCTCACTCCTCACTAACAAAATAGTGCAGTAGTCTAATTCATTCTCCTGATTAGCTCATTGATGAAATTCTCGCGATTTCCGGCATCACCTCCCTCAACATAGTGGTTCCTCTTCTTCTTTAGGCCACCCAAGGGTGCCTTCAGCTTAAATGGCCACAGGAAGTTGTTTGCCTGCTTGAAGTGAGGTCCAACTGTCATTATCTCATGGATGAGATCTTCCGTGCAGATAATGCCGTACTTACCTAGAGCCTGTGACAACATCATAGCATATAAGAAACAAGTTCAAGCAAAAAACCTCCCTTTATAAAATAGCAGTAGCTTGGCATTACAAACCTGTTCAACGATGGTGTTATCAGTCAAAGCAGTTCTCTGCTGGTTCAACTTTCCATATCCTCTCTTATAGATCAGTTCCCTCACACTCTTCAAGTTGGGATAACTATAAACATGCACATCCAGTTAATGGAGACAATGTAAATTTTGAACTACACATGTTTATGTAAGGAAAATGACCAGCGGGAGAGAGGAAAATACGCACCCATAAGTCACATAAGGCTCAACCCTCTGGAGCATATTCACTGTAGCCTTGTTCACTTTCAAAAAAACACCATTGAAGATCTGTTTTAAAGAAAATTAAAAAAGAAAGATGAGCGAAATTAGCAGTCTTGTTTAAGAAATACATTTAATCAACAAGGCATTTTGTTAAACAACATAGACAAAAATACATCAAGCAAATAGAACTTGAAGACATAAGCATCATGATTAAATAGCACTCAAACAGACTAGGAAATAGTAATCGTGTTTGCCATAATTGATAACACTGGTTAAATAATTTTACTAATTTCCCTAGTCATTTAATTTCATCATTTCAGTCAAACATATTAAAATATTGAAAGATCATCATATACTTCTGGTCCTAGATTACTAATCAGCCAATCACTGTATACTGAAGATGTGTTATCAATAATACCAAACAGATTCCATTTGTAAGTCCACAGTCACCAAGTCCCAGCTTTCAGAATAAAAGAATCAGGCATAGTTTCAGATAAGCTTATCATAATCCTCTCAACAAAGGGCTTCAAGTTTCAAACTATTCAACAGTAACCCTACTACAAATAGTGTCTACTTAATGCTTATATAAAGATCACAAAAGTCAAAACAAAAAAGGTGCTTACACCCAAACACCTTGAAACTAGACGTTTGAGCTTTTTGCCTCAAAGATTTCTAGCTATCACTCAAGGAGCTTAAACTTAAATAGCTTAAAAAATAAGAGTACTTTTACTAAAACTACCCAGTACAATAAGCATATAGTCTGAACCTCCTTAGACTTCAAAAGGATATATTTACCGTCATGACCAAGACAAAAACATATATAGAAACTAAATAACCAGATACCATTTTATAATACCATAAGGGACAAGTTTCATGTAATACCTGTCTCAAACGCAAGAGCTGCAAGATCTTTCTTGTCTTTGGGTGCATGGCATTGATACTGTAAGTTCCAAATTCAAAAAATATAAGAACCTGGTGATCTACCATAAAGATTCATGTTACGGAATAATCAAACAGGAAAACTTACCCACGAATGCGAATGATAAACAGGAGCTTCGCCTCCGGGTCAACATAAAACCCACCTTTCAACTTTGCCTCACGCTTCAACCTAATCAGCTCCTTCTCCTGAATAGCACAAATAGATAATCAATTATTAAGGAATCATCAAAACATAATACTCCAGTATGCACTAACAATTAGTACAGATGACTAATACATACCTGCTCTTCATACTCCTTTGAGTACAGCTTGGCCCTATTGAAAATCAACTTCCGGTTTTCTGCATTTTTCTTTTTTGTAGCCTCAAGATCTTGCTTCTTTGCCAATGCCCATTCTTCTTCCCTCTTCCTCTTCTTCAACACTGACTCTGGAATCACTGTCTTGACTGCCTCTTCACCCATCTCTGCAGAAACAAAGATTAATCAAGAAATAAACTATACAAGTTCTAAGAAAATATCAAAGATTATTTCAGCACATTGTATTTTGAACATCAATTAGAAGTCTACTACATAATATATGATCATTATCACTTCCAAGCATATATTTAATAAGATATCCTGTGTCATTGCTTCCAAAATTAGACTGCAAAAACAACCACTACTTCAGACAAATAAAAATTCAAACCATAAATCCTTTCACTACACTTAGCGCTATTCTTCTCAATGGGTACTATAGTAATAGGTTTTATAGGAATTAGAGGATCCTATTTGATCGATGGTTTATTTGGGAACTGTACATCATAGAGATAATTGAAACAGTTGAACTGATAATTATTTCCGGTTTTTGATACCACAAAACACAGTAATTATGTGAAGTTCTATCATTATCTCCTTTGAATAATCAATAATTAAATGGTAAATAGAATAAACAACAATAAGACTCATTCTTCATTCACCATGGGCAACAAATGACAAGAAAAAAGATTATTGAATAGCCTTATTATAATTTTCAATAGAGAAATGACAGTATAAATGAATAAAAGCAAATTAAACAACCAAATTGAACCCAATACAAACTATGATAAGCATTCACAGATAAATGATAGACTAAAAAATGAATTTATTTAAACCACCACCAGATATCAGCCTCACCACTGTAGATTAGCTTCATACTAATAATTTTCCATGAACACATAAATATCTGGAATGAAATAATACTACCAATTCACAATTCCTGAATTTTACCGGCAACCAAACTAGGTTCAAATTATAATTTTTCTAGGTATGGGTCTAATCCTAGCACATTTAATTAGCTTAATCAAATATTATTTCTGTTGCCAATGAGATAAAACCCCCACAAATATAATGGTTACAAAAGATAAAGTTATTCAAAACTCAGGTTTCACTTAGCCCTCCTAATAGGATTATAGGAATCTATTATTCCCAACAAAGAATTATGCAAAATAAAAAGGCCAAATAATATAAAGAACATAGATAAGTACAATACTATAGTTTATTCAATGTAAAACTAAACAAAATTTTCAATTTCCATGCTTTACCATTATTTTCCTAACTCCCAAATGTAAAACAAAACTTGAAACATAATGTGAACACTTAGCTCTCCTAGAAAGCACATGGGGAAACAGTCATCAAAAAATCAACTCTATAATAGGAATCTATCATTCCCAACAAATAACTATGCAAAAAAAAAAAGGCCAAATAAAATAAAGAACATAAATAAGTACAACACTATCGTTTATTCTATGTGATATTTCAACAAACTACATAAAAATATTAATCAAGAAATAAACTACACAAGTTCTAAGCAAAAATAAAATATTATTCCGGCACATTAGATTCTGAACATCGATCATAAGTCTACTACATAATATATGATCATTATCACTTCCTGTGTCATTGCTTCCAAAATTAGACTGCAAAAACAACCACGATTTCAGACAAATAAAAATTCAAACCATAAATCCTTTTCGCTGCACTTAGCGCTATTCTTCTCAATGGGTACTATGGGAATAGCTTAATACAACTACAAACTCCACAAAATCTTAACTTTCCACTCTATTAGCACCCAACCAGAAAATTAAATCCAAACCCAAGTAGCATACAACAAAATGTGAACACCCACAAAGCTTAAAACATTCACAAACCCTGGGTTCATAGAAACCACAAGCTAATTTAACAGATCGAGAACAAAATGAAACATTACTTAGATTGAGAAAGAAATGAAAGGATTCAGATTAGGATTTGAGCTGAAATCAAATATGTGAAAGGGAACTCACCGAAGCTTGGTCTTCTGATGTGTGCGTAGAGAGAGGCACTGAGAATTTAGGGTAAAGGCGAAGAGGGAAGCTAGGGTTTTGTAGTAGGGTTGATGCGTGGGCTTGGGATGTTTTGTTTGGGTTATGGGCTTGTGCAAGCTCATTGCCCAATAGACCCGTTTTGCTTGTGGGAAATTGATACGTGGGCTTTGGTCTTTTTATATTTGTTAGTCTATTTTGTCCATAGCCCTAAGGTAAGTGTACAAGGGAAATAGGTGCATGGCCTTTGGTCTTTTAAATACTCAATAAATCCTTTTGCAAAATGATATAGGAAAAAGATTTTCTTCAAACTACTTCAAATTACTTTAAAATGGTGATATGTGTCCTTTCAACCTTTTTTTTTTTGAGATAAGAGATAAACGTATCCATTCAACTTGACCCAACTAAACCCAACACCACCTAGAGTTTGAAATTTTTTATTATTTTTAAATAAAGATCAACTAGCCCAACATAACCATAAGTGGAGTGGGGTTTAATTTGGTCAAATTGGAAGGACACATATTGCCATTGATATCATTAGACTCCTACCATCACAAACAAGGATAAAATTAGACTTTCTTTTAACTTGAATATTATATATTTTTTAATTATCAATATTTTTGAATAATTCTTGATTCTAAATTTTAGTGGCAAAATAAGAGGGTGTTTGGTTTACTAAGGGCATGTTTGGTTTGTGCATTTCACTTAAAACTCAATTCTCATAACTCAAACTTCTAACTCATATCTCATATCCTATTCTCAATTTTTTCTTAACTCACTTAACAATGTGTTTGGCGCAAATATTGAGTTTATTTTCCAATTTAAAAACTCAACTTCAACTCAAAAGATGTAGAGCCCACATGTATATATTTTTTCCCAGAACGGTAACAGTCCTTCTCTCACCACAACCTGCGTTATTTTCTCTCTCCCCCACTTCTCTTTCATTTTTCTCTTTGAAACTGTCCTCTTCCTCTTTCATTTTGCTCTACCCCACACATCAAAATAAAGAACATAACCCAATCCCAGCTCATAAACACAAAGATATCTCATGTAAACACATATCAACAAAAACAATTCTACCTTAAACACAAATGAAAGATACAAACGTAAACCCACAAATACCCAAATCAAAACCCACGGATACAAAACTCATAAACATACAAACATAAAGCCATAAATACCCAAATCAAAATTCCATTTTCCAAATCCTCAAACCTAAATCACCAAAATCCCCAAACCCACAAACAACCACAATATGGAGAGGGATGTTCTACCATAGGTAAAGAAAAAAAAAAGAAAAAAAGAAAAAAGAAATAGAGATAGAGTGGATAGGAGAGGGGAACTTGAGGGCTTCAACCTAAAGGTATTGATCTAGAAAGGATGAGAGGTTGGAGCTCTCAAGCTTTGACAATGGGTTTTGAAGTTAAGTAGCGAGATAGAGAAGAAGAGTTAGAGCAGCAAATGGAGGGATCGAACCACCTCCAATGGTGGCTGTGACATATCTAGCCATGGAGGCTTGGCTAGTGTTTGGGACCTTTGGGTTGAAGATGAGAAGAAGAGGAGAGAACCTAGAGGGAACTTTGGGTTGTAGTTGCAAATGAGAAGGAGAGGAGAGAGAACGGTTTAAAGGAAGTTAGGAGAGAAAGAAAGAGAGAAGCAGGTGTGAAGTGAAGAAGAAAGAAAGAAAAGAAGAAAGAGAGTTGGTATTAGAAATATGGGGATATTCAAGTTATGTTTTGATATCATGACCACCGAGAGGAGCATTCTTCAGTTCTTGGAAGAGATGATTGCTATTTGGGAAGAAAATAGAAAGAAAAAAGAGTCCGGTATGGAAAGAGGGATAGAGCCGTTGGAGTGGAGTAATTATGGGTTGGCATGATTAGAAAAGACAGAGCAGGGGCTCCCATAAGATGAGTGAAATTACAATAGTGTCATTGTAACTCATTTTCCAAAACTCGAAAACACTCAAAATCTATTTTCATTTTCAGCAACTCATCACTCATTTTGTTGAGTTATGGGATTGAAAACTTGGCTAAATAGATTTCCCTTGTGTGGGACCCACCAAAAGTGAGCCTTGGGTGATAGAAAATGAGTGATGAATGATGAAAATAAGGCAAACCAAACAAGCTCTAAGTTCTATAACTCAAAACTCAGATTCCATTGCCCAAAATTCAAATTTCATGAGCCTCACCTAAACTCAGTGTGTTTGGTTCAGTTTTTATAACTCAAAATTCAAAAATTTTGAGTTTGAGTCATGGAATATGGAAAAAAGTTTTGAATGATTTCAAGTTTTGAGTTTTAGTGGTAGTATTGTAAATAAATAAATTCATGTCAGTTTTGAATTTTAGTGGTAATATCTACTAACTATATAAAAAGAGCTAATAGCTCAATCTACAGTAACATTGGTTTATTCAATTTGGTGAGAAAAACTCACATTTTTTTTTCTTTCACAGTACGCCGGTTTTATTTGTGCTCTTTATGTTTTTTCTTTTAAATATTTATATGTTCTTACACAATATTGTTATTTGTTGTGATATTTTGTTGTGTCCATTGACTTCTTTTTTTAGTTTAGTTAAATTGAGTGAGCCAAAATTCAAGGTTTCATGCACAATTTTCTTGGGTTGCCTTTTTGTTTGTTTTTTTTTTTAATGCACAAATTTTAAATCAGTAATAATTTGTCCTTTAAGATTTGTTGTAAAAATATTGTAGATGTCAAAAATAAAATAATAAAATATCAAACTACAACCTACCACAACTGGAAATAAAAAGTATTGTGTAAATGTTGTGACTTTTTTTTTTTTTTTTTTTTTTTTTGTGTGTGTTCTTATGCTTCTTTTTTGGTTTAGTTAAATTCGGTGAGCCAAAATTCACTGTTTTAGGCACAATTTTTTTCAAATGGCCTTTTTTTTTTTTTTTTTTTTTTTTTTTAACGCACAGTTTAAAGTGGTTAGCCCAGTTTAAAACTAGTAATAATTTATCAAGCTAAAAATAAAGGTACTGTAAAAATATCATGACATTTTGTTGTGTTCTTAGATTTTTTTTTTTTTTTTTTTTGTTTAATCAATTTGTTGAGCCAAAATTTATTATTTTATGCACATTTTTTTTAGGTTGACTTTTTTTTTTTTAACACATTGTTTCTACTAACTATATGAAAAGATCTAATAGCTCAATCTATAGTCACATTGGTATATTCAATTTGGTGAGCAAAACTCACCGTTTTGCTTGAGCTCGCTTTAGTCTTTTATTATTATTATTATTATTTTTCTGCAGTATGCCAGTTTTGTTTGTGCTCTTTATGTTTTTTCTTTTAAATATGTATATGTTCCACGCAAAATTTGTAGACTTTTTTTTTAGTTTAGTCAAATTAGGTGAGCCAAAATTCATGGTTTCACACACAATTTTCTTGTGTTGACTTTTTTTTTTTTTTTTTAATGAACAATTTTTAAATCAGTAATAATTTGTCACCTAAGATTTGTTGTAAAAATGTTGTGGACGTCAAAAATAAAATAATAAAATATCAAACCGGGACCTACCATAGCTAGAAATAAAAAGTATTGTATAAATGTTGTGACATTTTTTTATATTTTTAGGCTTCTTTTTTGGTTTAGTTAAATTTGGTAAGCCAAAATTCATTGTTTTAGGCACAATTTTCTTCAATTGGCTTTTTGTTTTTTATTTTTAATGAATGGTTTAAAGTGGTTAGCCCAGTTTAAAACTGGTAGCAACTTATCACCTAAGATTTATTATGAAAATATTGTGGACGTAACATTATTCTAAAATAAAACAATAAAATATCATATTAGAACCCATCATAGCTAAAAATAAAGGTACTGCAAAAATATCATGACATTTTGTTGTGTTCCAAGACTTCTTTTTTGGTTTAGTCGATTTGTTGAGACAAAATTCATTATTTTATGCACAGTTTTTTTAGGTTGATTTTTTTTTTTTAACACATTGTTTCAAGTTATATATATATATATATATATATATATATATATATATATATTAAAAACACACACCCACATACACACAAAATTGATGAAAAATCACTTTCCCCCTTTATGTTTGAGGTAGTTTCATTCTCCTCTAAACTAAATTTGAATAATTTACTCCTTTATATTTTGAAAATGAGCATATACCCCTATTGTTATTCTCTTAGTTAAATTCTAACGAAATCTTATAATTTTTAAAATATTCCATTGTGCAATATCTAAAATACTCCTACTAAATTTTAATGTTCCAAAAAATTTCTTTGTGTATTTTGAATTTTATGTGGTTGATTGGTAGTCATGCTTAGAAAGTTAAAATTGTGATATATGGTGTTCTATTTGTTACCTAGAGAACACTAATTTATTATGTTTAAATCTTCTAGACTTATAATTTTATCTAATGGAAACTTTGATGAAAGATGTCTTTTGTTATCTTGCTCTTTTTTAATTTCTTTTCTTGATTAAAATGGCGTTCATTAAATATAAGTAAGCAAAACATTGTAGTTAGGCTCACAGAACAAACTGATAAAGACAGAAGTATGTGTAACAAAATCTTCGTTGTAAATGGTTGCAAGTATTTAATTTGATGAAAAACTTCAAATTGTAGCATATATCATCATTCATTGCAAAAATTTAAATATTGTGGAAAGATAATGACATTCATTATCATTCTTAGTAGCATTTTTTAGTGAGTAGATATTACCTTTAGTAAATAGGTTCTAAGAAATTGTCATAGTAAATAGATATTCAAATAGCTATTTTAAATTTAAGTACATGACTTCATACTTTTTCAAAAAAAATAATCTATCTTAATTTTCTCACTAAAGGGTTTATTAGTTAAAGAGTGGTTTATTCGGGTTTTATTATACTTAATAAGGAATGGTTTATTCAATTTTAATGCTGTGTTGCATGAGGTTGAGACTAAAATAAAATCATTGGAGTTATCTATTAAAAGTTATCAATTACAATTTAACATATTACCTTTTTTTTTTAGAATGAATTTAACTTATGACTTGGTCCATCACACACAGGAGTTATAAAATAAAATCATTGGAGTTATCAATTAAAAGTTTATAGGCTAAATTGTCATGGACCAAGTCATAAATTAAATTGTAATTTTGCCTAAAATACAGTGTGTCCTTGCTTCTAGTCATTACGTGTTTGATGTTAGACAGACCTGAATCCATTGCATAAACTCATATTACAAAATACTCCGAGACTTGGATTCTTTTGGCTAAATATTGATAAAAATAGAGTTTGTTTGTGATGTGTAGTGTTCAATGTTATTTAGTTGTTTGAGGAGAGATGAATTTCGAGATTTGTTGCTGAAATTGTGAGAAAAAGTAAGAGAAGAGAAAAAAATGATGTGAAAGACAGAAAGAGGAGGAAGGAAAAAAGCAATTTCGTTAATGGAATAGCCAAAATTGTTGAGGAAAAAATTTGTCTTTTGGCAATCTCATTGCCATAATAGGAGAGGTTATTTTATTTTATTTTTTATTTTTTATTTTTTTGTATTTTGGCAATGACATCAAAATAGGAGAGAAAAAAATTATTTTTTATTTTGGCAATGAGATTGCCAAAATAGTATTGATTTTTTTTTTTTTTTTTTTTGGTATTTTGGCAATGAGATTGCTGAAATAGGAGAGAATGAAAACTTACTGGCTCATAATTTAGAATACAAATTCTCTGTATCACTTTTACTTTATGGTCCACTAATCAAAACTTACCATGTATTTAATTTTTTTTTTTCTATTTTAAGTTTTGGCTATTCTATAAGAAAAATTAAACAAATATATGATAAATTGTGATTGATGGAATATAAAGTAGAATATAAAAAGTAGTGCAGAGGATTTGTATTCCATAATTTAATATAAAAATAAAAATAAAAACACGTATAGTAGACCACGAGAAAGCAAGACAATATAGGGCCATGGCCTTCTGGTCCAATGGGCCCCACCTTTAAACCAAATTTTTTTACTAAATATAAGTTTATACATTTCAATTTTAACTTCGTAAACAATATTTAATACAGTAAATTTTTTTTTTAAAAAAAACTTGCTTATAGTTATAACTTGTGGGCTTTTTCTAAATAAAAATTTTATATAAAAAATTATTTGTGGTGTGCTTTTGTGTTTCATGCAGCAAAAATTCTTTATTAAAAAAAATATTTTCCTAATCCTTAGAAAATGAAGGGCAAGCTAAGAAATAAGAGATTAAGTACGGAGGGAATAGAATAGGTGAAAGGTTGTAATACTCATTTCTCTTTATTTCCTTAACCTGGGAGAAAATGAAATTAGATTTAATGAATTTTTAACTAAAACTCCCAAAATACCCTTATATATTCAACTATTTATTTTAAAACAGAGGTCTAATAATAATATTGTCATAAAATGATTTGATTTGATTCCATTCCCTCTCTATTACTCCCAAACAAGATTACTTACATTCCATTCATTTTCATTATTTTTCACTTCTTTATTTAAAAACATAAAATCAAGGTTACTTATTCAATTCCATTTCATTCTTTTCCATTCATTTCCCTTACTTAAATACATTCCATTCATTTCTATTCCCTTATGATCATTCTATTCCATTTTCTTATGAACTCCCAAACAAAGCCTAAGGTTGTTCACACAAACTTATTATTTTATTTTCATTCTAAATTAGTTTTTGGATCTTATATGTATATGTATCAGTGTCAAATGTGTGTTTCCTTTTTCTTTCTTTTTTCCTATCAAAATTTTGATGGGATGGTAGTAAATCTTAAGTACACTTCTTTTTATTCTTCACCATTTCTTTTTTGGATGTTGCCAAATGATTGGTAATGATTAAAATATCAACAATTTACCCTCTTATTTAGAGAGTAATTGTACTTATACATCTTTTTGTTTTTACTATAACTACAACACAAGCATTTTCAATCATAAATTGTCAAAATTAGGTTCCATAATAAAAGGAAATATAAAATTTTAAATTACTGTTAAGGGTCATTTTCGTAAAAGTCAGCCCAATCCAGCATAACAGACAATAAAGAGCAGCAGGAACAGAATAAAACTATTAGGCCCGAGCGGCAGGAATAACGAAACATAGGCTCATAACACGAGCAAATGGGTCTTGAGGAAGCAAGTGGGCCTAAAGGGCTCGGAAAGAGAGAAATGACACCCATGGGCAATGTATGGTATGAAAAAGTGAGAATGGGCCCAGCAGGCCCAAAGCAATGTAAAGAAAGTAGGGGTTAATAGCAAGCCCATGAACCCCAAGGATGAGAATGAGGAGATTGGGCCGAGGAAGCCCAATCAAGTTAGTAAAAGCCCATGGGAACACGAAGTTAGTAAATGGGCCGAGGAAGCCCGAGGAAAGTAAAAGGGCCGCAGGCTCAAAGAAGAAAGAAAGGGACAATGGAGCCCATAAAGTGAAAACACCAGCAGACTTTCTTAAGTCACTGGGGGAAGAAGTGAAACGGCAGGTTTGAAAGGGGCCTAGCAGGAACATGTTGCCATGGTAGGAAAGGCCAAGTAATAAAACAAGACATAAGCATAAAATGAGAAATGGGCCAAGGGAGATGTACTAAGAAAAGCCCAATCCCAAAGGGAGGTAGTGAAGGTGCAAACAGTCCACATAAAAGAGTCAAGAAGAGTGGCAGACGAATGAAATAAGGCGCCATGAGCCGCAGGCCGGCTTTGAACGCACGTAACAGGGAGCATGCGCAAAGCCCAGGTGCCACCAGCCTGTACCCAGCCAATATGGGTCGTGGTGGGGTCATGGGTCCGTGGTAAGAGGTAAGGGGGGGTGTGGTTTGGTGGTGGGGAGGGGGGAAAGGATTTATTTTGCGTTCCCTGTCCAAATCCTTTTGGAGGTACGTCCTGCTGGGATGACAGACCGC
The DNA here is from genome assembly GCA_023736055.1 of Quercus glauca. Taxonomy (NCBI): domain Eukaryota; kingdom Viridiplantae; phylum Streptophyta; class Magnoliopsida; order Fagales; family Fagaceae; genus Quercus; species Quercus glauca. The sequence goes on from CM043315.1 coordinate 29,817,071, forward strand.
CCAAAAGAGGTAAAATTGGAGAGGGAACGCTGGGTACATGCCATAGGAAGAGAGAGAGAGCATTTAAAGCCATGGCAGAGAGCAGTGCCACAGCGGACAGAAACAAAACAAACCTGTCTTTGTCTGGCGAGGGCGAGCAATGCGCAGACGGTGGTCGGCAAGCATGCCCAGACCAGATAAGGGCCGTTAGAGGGTAAAATGGTAAAAGAACAAATACGGCAGGCCCTATAAAAGGAGCCTCGCCGTGCCCTGTAGAAGGGACCGAAAAACAGAGGAAGAAAAACACATAGCAAGAAAAACTAAAAGGAAAAGGAAAATAAAGGAAAAAAGATAGGAAAACGAGTTGTGAGGATAATAGGCATGCACCAATAGATCTTTTCTTCCCTCTCCCCCTCAAAATCCCACTCTTTAAGGGATGATGAAGCGGTAGAAAACTTTCTTCACGCATCAACCATTTAGGTCCGATTCCCTCAAAGTCATTAATTCCCACAGCAGGATATTCTCCTGGGAGGTTAGTTTCATTGAGAGGAAGCGTTCTTCCTCTTTGGACGGTCACCATTGCAGACTCGGTTTTGGCTTGATGTTTATCTTTTGATTAAACCTTCATCATTGTTCAATCCATTGTTCTTTTCTTTTCTTTTAAAAGCCCTTATTATTATTATTACCATTACTGCTGTGACATTCGGCCATCATTATCATTGAAAGCTGCGACACTCTGTTTATTCATTTTGTTATCATTGTATCTGTCTGCTGTATTTTTGTGGTAATAGCTCTGTTTGCCGTAAGCGGTGTTCCTGGCAGATAAGGTTGAGTTTGTGCACAAGCCGACCCAACGTGAGTTGCAGTTGGGCCGGTCTCAACTTCCCTACTCAGAAACACATCAGGGCCCATCACTTGCAGAGGGCAGCCCAGCCCAAATACAAAAAAAGGCCCCTACAATTACTATTTGATTTTGTATATTGTAAGAGAAATTAGTGCAAATTTAGTATAAAATCAATAATATAGAATTTCCAAGATTTAAAAGAAAGCTAAATTACATTTTGATAAATGACTTATTTAAAATGTATTGAAAAATAATTTTTTTTGTGTCTTTTCTTTTGTTTATATATTGTTAATTTTGATTGGATATTATGATGGGATTCATAAAAATTAAAAATAAAATTTTTGTTTCTATTTAGAAAAGGAAATTAAATTATTAGTAATTTCATTCAATTCATACCATTTCGACGTGATTGTGTCATTGTGTGCACTTTTTAAAAATATATATTTAGGTATAATTTAAATTTACTACGGTGAAAGGGTAAAAAAGGATTTAATAAAATGTTGATTGAATTTTTTTTATTGATAAAAATATTATTAAAATAGATTAAAACAATATTTTTTTTAATATATATTTAGGCCTCATTGCCAAAATACCAAAAAAAAAAAAAATCCTATTTTTGGCAATGAGATTGCCAAATACAAAAAATGGGTACCAACAATTTCAGCAATACCAATGCTGAAATTGCTTTTCTCTCTCCTCCCATTTCACATCATTTCTCTCTTACTTTTTTTCACAATTTCGACAATACTATTGCCGAAATTCATCTCTCTCCTCAGACAACTCAATAACTTTAAACAGTTCATATATCATAAATAAACTCCATTTTTACAAATATTTAGCCAAAAGACTTTGAGAGTTGAGAACATGAAACTTTTGTGAATAAGGGGTGTCTGATGTCTCTCAGATGGAGAGAAATAGCTTTTTGTGAATAAAGAAATGTAATAGAGTTGAGTTGCCTATTGTTTGGCGAATAAAGTTTCTCTCCAAACTAGTTTGGAGAGAAACCCTACAAACTCATCATATATATTTATATTGAGTGTGAATTTAGAAAATTTAACCGTTGGATTGTATGTTCTTATTACATCCTTAATGCTTACAAAATTTCAAGAAAATCAAAGATCAATTGCTATGTCATTAAATAAATGTTATAATTTCAAGTATTTGTAATCTAAAGTTATATATAAAAAATAAGTTAATTGATCAAATAGTAAATAATATCCGATTTGAGCGAAATTTGATATGCATGTTAAGAATATAGGGAACATGAAATTAAACGGTTAGATTTTCAAAATTCACAAAAAAAAGAAAGAAAGAAATACATGAGAAGTTTGAAGAGTTTCTCTTCAAACTAGTTTGGAGAGAAACTTTGTTCTTGTTTGGCTATGCATACTTGTTGAATACATCTCACTTCCAAGTTTAGTTAGTTTGAAGAAAGTCCAAATTTTGGAGCAAATATTTCTCTAGTTGTAGTAAATGCATCAATGTGGGGACCATGTCAACAAGTTGTCTCCATCAATAGATTAAATCTCTCATGCACTAGGCACATAAAACCTGCCTCTCTTGTGGGGCTCACTTGCTTGTGAGAGGCTGATCTCATGCGCCTGGCGCATGAGAGACCATATCCCATCAACTCTATCCATGAGCGTTGCTTATTCTCTTTATTCTTTATCAATTTTTACAACTATTTAGCCAAAAGACTTTGAGAGTTGAGAACATGAAACTTTTATGAACATGAAACTTTCTTTAGAGCATCTCCAATAGGGCTAGGCAACTCTAAATTTTGGAGAGTAAATGCACTGTTCACACAAAAAATGAAGTCCAACAGCCTCCCTAACAGCCTCTCTATCGCTATTTTTTTTTTTTAGATATGCTACGCAGCTACAGTAGCTCTCCAGGAATGGAGAGTACTGTAGCAATCACTGTAGCATATGCAAAGCTTATTTCTCATTAAACTAATACCCGGTTGGATTAAAAAAATATTTTTTTCTCTTTCCTTCATTTCTCTTTCTTCTTCACTCCGTCTCTCTTCTTTATCTCAACGGCTACAAAACGCAGAATACAATCCAAACAATCCAAACACAAAAAACAAATTTTCTCATAAACCAAATGAAATCAGAAAAAAGAAAAAGAAAATAGAGAGACATGAGAAAAAGAATTAATTCAATCTCAATAATCACAACTGATTAAAATTTTTAATTTTCACTCAATAATCAAAACGGTAACAACAGAACTATTCTTGATCTTTTCTCTCAAACATCTCTAAACTCAGTCTCAATCAAAATACAAATTCAAATCACAATTTTAAAACTAATCAAATTAGAAAAAAGAAAAAAAGAAAAAAAGAAAAAAGCAAAGCTGACCCATCTGAGCCTCGGTGGGGAGGAGGATATGCGGTGGTGGGAGAAGGACAAGCGGACGATCTTCATGTGTGAGAGAGAGCTCCAGCCGAAGAGAAAAAAAAGGAAAAAAGAAAAGTGCTTGAAAAAGAAAAGGCTCCCAGAGCTCTAGCCGAAGAGAAGAAAAGGAAAAAAGAAAAGTGTTCCAGAAAGTGCCAGAGAAGATAGAGATAAAGGAAATGGTGTGGAGGAGAAAAAAGAGGAAAAAAGAAAAGAAAAGAAAACAAAAGTGTGGATGAAAAAAAAAGATAAGGGAAAAATAAAAAATCTTAATTGAAAAATACTACCACAATATTTTCACAATAAATTTTAAGTAACAGATTGTTATTAGTTAATATTGACAAGTAAAAAAATAATTTCAGTGGTGGGTTCAAATTAGAACTAGTAACAACTTTCCACATAAATTTTGTTGTGAAAGTATTGCGTAAAATGTTGTGAACATAACATTTCTCATTGAAAAATATAGTTGTTAAAAAAAGAATAAATGATGATTAAAAAAAGAATAAATAATGAATGAAAAAATAATATTTAAATGAGATAGAGAAAGAATAGAGAGTCTGTTGAAAAGTATATTTGAAAAAATGAGTAGCTAAAAGCTAAATATCACTGTTCATTTTCTAAATAAGAGAAAATTTAGAGAGGCGGCCGGAGATGCCCTTATTCTTTCTCATTAGACAGACTTCACTCTATCACTCCAACCTCTTTTTTTTTTTTTTTTTTTTTTTAATTATCAAACCATCACTCCAACCTCAGTAAAGCACACCCACCACATAAAGATTTCATAAATTTCTTCCCTCTTCATAACCTTCTCTCCTTCCCTTTCCAACCCTACCTGGTGCCGCGTGGAGGAAAAGTAAATCAGTTTGGTGCACCATTGGGTTCCATATAATTTTAGTAGAAAATTTTAATTATCAGGCCAATGTCAAAAATTATTATAAGAGGGCCTCGTGCCACAAGCACATATGGCACGCTTCGGACATCTAGCTTGGGCCACCCTACTCTAGGAGTTGAGGGGAGCCCATTGGGCATTGGTATTATGAATTTTGAAATTAAGAAAAGGTAACCAAAAATCATATAAAATTACTGGAAGTAGTCACACATCCAACAAGATCAAGCCAACAGTCTCGAATTATCACTAAAAGGATGGAAAACTAACAACTTTTTTTTCAATAAATTAATAGACGGAATATTTGGTCGTATCTTTCGTAGAACCATTCGGACATTGTCAATAAGTTAAATTGGGTAATCGGACAGAGCATTTGAATGTCATGACTCACAACCAATCTTTTTTTTTTTCCTCTTAAAAAAAAATTTCGTATAATTTAACAACCCGATCTGTTAAAATAAAAACAAAGGTGTCTGAGCTTTAAAAAGTAATATATGAAATTGACCAAGTTCATAGAGGAAAATTGGTGTTCAGATTACTTCCTGAGATACAAAAAAAAAAAACTCACTCTTCCAACTAACAAAATAGTGCAGTAGTCTAATTCATTCTCCTGATTAGCTCATTGATGAAATTCTCGCGATTTCCAGCATCACCTCCCTCAACGTAGTGGTTCCTCTTCTTCTTTAAACCACCCAAGGGTGCCTTCAGCTTAAATGGCCACAGGAAGTTGTTTGCCTGCTTGAAGTGAGGTCCAACTGTCATTATCTCATGGATGAGATCTTCCGTGCAGATAATGCCATGCTTACCCAGAGCCTGTGACAACATCATAGTGTATAAGCAACAAGTTAAAGCAAACCCTTTAGTCCTTTACAAAAAGGCAGTAGCTTGGAATTACAAACCTGTTCAACGATAGAGTTATCAGTCAAAGCAGTTCTCTGCTGGTTCAACTTTCCATATCCTCTCTTATAGATCAGTTCCCTCACACTCTTCAAGTTGGGATATCTATAAACATGAACATCCAGTTAATGAGAAATGATGCGAATTTTGAACTACAGATGTTTATGCAAGACAAATGAAAAGAGGGAGAGATAGGAAAATACACACCCATAAGTGACATAAGGCTCAACCCTCTGGAGCATATTCACTGTAGCCTTGTTCACTTTCAAAAATACACCATTGAAGATCTGTTTTAAAGAAAAAAAAAAAAAGAATAAAATTAGCAGTCTTGTTTAAGAAATGTTTAATCAACCAGGCATTTTGTTAAACCATATAGACAAAAATACATCAAGCTAATACAACTTAAAGACATACCCATCATGATTAAATCAGCAGTCAACCAGACTAGGAAATAGTAATCATGTTTGCCATGATTGATAACACTGGTTAAATAGTTTTACTAATTTCCCTAATCGTTCAATTTCATCATTTCAGTCAAACATATTAAAATAGTGAAAGATCATCATAGACTTCTGATCCTAGATTAGATTGATGGGCCAATCACTGTATACTGAAGATGTGTTATCACTAATACCAACAGTAACCCTACTAGAAATAGTGTCTACTTAATGCATATATAAAGATCTAAAAGGTCAAAGTAAAAACGTGCTTACACCTAAACACCTTGACACTACATGTTTGAGATTTACCTCAAAGATTTCTAGGCTATGACTCAAGGAGTTTAAACTTAAATAGCTTAAAAAACAAGAGTACATTTACTAAAAATACCCAGTACAATAAACATATAGTCTGAACCTGCCTTAGCCTTCAATAGGATACATTTACAGTCATGACCAAGAAAAAAACATAAATAAAAACTACATTAACCAGATACCATTTTATAATACCATAAGGAACGAGTTTCATGTAATACCTGTCTTAAACGCAAGAGCTGCAAGATCTTTCTTGTCTTTGGGTGCATGGCATTGATACTGCAAGTTACAAATTCCAAAATATAAGAACCTGGTGATCTCCATAAGGATTCATGTAACATAATAATCAAACAGGAAAACTTACCCACGAATGCGAATGATAAACAGGAGCTTCGCCTCTGGGTCAACATAAAACCCACCTTTCAACTTTGCCTCACGCTTCAACCTAATCAGCTCCTTCTCCTGAATAGCCCAAATAGATAATCAATAATTAAGGAATCATCAAAGCATAATACTCCAGCATGCACTAACAATTAGTACAGATGACTAATACATACCTGCTCTTCATACTCCTTTGAGTACAGCTTGGCCCTATTGAAAATCAACTTCCGGTTTTCTGCATTTTTCTTTTTTGTAGCCTCAAGATCTTGCTTCTTTGCCAATGCCCATTCTTCTTCCCTCTTCCTCTTCTTCAACACTGACTCTGGAATCACTGTCTTGACTGCCTCTTCACCCATCTCTGCAGAAACAAAGATTAATCAAGAAATAAACTATTCAAGTTCTAAGAAAATATCAAAGATTATTTCAGCACATTATATTTTAAGCATCAACCAGAAGTCTATCACATAATAAATGATCATTATCACTTCCAAGCATATATTTAATAAGATATCCTGTGTCATTGCTTCTGAAATTAGACTGCAAAACCAACCACTACTTCAGACAATTAAAATTTCAAACCATAAATCCTTTCACTACACTTAGCACTATTCTTCTCAATTGGTACTATAGTAATAGGTTTAATAGGAATTAGAGGATCCTATTTGATCGATGGTTTATTTGGGAATTGTACATCATAGAGATAATTGACACAGTCGAACTGATAATTATTTCCGGTTTTTGATACCAGAAAACACAATAATTATGTAAAGTTCTATCATTATCTCCTTTGAATAATCAAAAATTAAATGGTAAATAGAATAAACAACAATAAGACTCATTCTTCATTCACCACGGGCAAGAAATGACAAGAAAAAAGATTATTGAATAGCCTTATTATAATTTTCAATAGAGAAATGACAGTATATATGAATAAATGCAAATTAAACAACCAAATTGAACCCAATACAAACTATGATAAGCATTCACAGATAAATGATAGACCAAAAAATGAACTTATTTAAACCACCACCAGAAATCAGCTTCGCCACTAGGGATTAGCTTCATACTAATAATTTTCCTTGAACAAATAAATATCTGGAAAGAAATAATACTATCAATTCACAATTTTCTGAATCTTACCAGCAACCAACCAAGGTTCAAATTATAAATTTGCTAGGTTTGGGTATAATACTACCACATTTAATTATCTTAATCAAATATTGATTTTGTTGTCTATTATATAAAACCCCCCCAAATATAATGCTTATAAAAGACAGTTGTTCAAAACATCAACTCTATAACAGGAATCTATTATTCCCAACATGAAAAATAAAAAGGCCAAAAAATATAAAGAAAACAAACAAGTACAGGACTATAGTTTATTCAATGTGACATTTCAACAAACTAAACAAAATTTTCAATTTCCATGCATTACCATTATTTTCCCACCTTTCAAACATAAAACAAAACAAAAAAAGATTCAATAACCAATAAGCATACAACAAAAATGAACGCCCAGAAAGCTTCATACAGCTACAAACTCCACACAATCTTAACTTTCCACGCTATTCCACAAATTTCCCAGCACCCAAACAGAAAGCACAATCACAAAGCTTAAAACATTCACTAACCCTAGATTCAAAGAAACCACATGCTAATTTAACAGATCGAAAACAAAATGAAACCTTACTTAGATTGACAAATAAATGAAAGGATAAAGATTAGGGTTTGAGCTGAAATCGAAGATCTGAGAGGGAACTCACCGGTCTTCTGATGTGTGCGTAGAGAGAGGGACTGAGAATTTAGGGTTCTCTCGGCCGTGAAAAAGAGAAGAAGAAGAGGGAAGCTAGGGTTTGTAGTGGGGTTGATGCAATTGTGGATGTTTTGTTTGGGTTATGGGCTTGGGCAGCTCATTGCCCAATTGACCCGTTTTGGTTGTGGGGGAAATTGATACGTGGGCTTTGGTCTTTTTTTATTTGTTTGTCTATTTCGTCCATATCCATAAGGTTAGTGTCCAAGACACACTTCATGTGGGAAATTGCTACATGGCTTTGGGTCTTTTAAATACTTAAATCCTTTTGCAAAATGATACAAGAAAAAGATTTTCTCCAAACTACTTCCAATTACTTTAAAATGGTGACATGTGTCCTTTTAAACTACTTTCACAAAATCTTAACTTTCAAAGTTATTCCACAATTTTTCCAGTACCCAAACAGGAAAACAAAATCTAAACCTAATAAGCATACAACATAATTTGAACACCCACAAAGCTTAAAACATTCACAAACCCTAGATTCACAGAACCCACAAGCTAAAATTCACAGATCGAGAACAAAATGAAACCCTAATTAGATTGAGGTAGAAATGAAGGGATTAAGATTAGGTTTTGGGCTAAAACCTGAGATCTGAAAGGGAACTGAGAACTCCCCGAATCTGAGATCTTCTAATGTCTGCGGTAAGAGAGGGACTGAGAAATAAAAATTTAGGGTTTTGTAGTGTTTAAATGCGCTTTGACTTGGGGTGATCCAATGGTGGAGATGTTTTTTGGGGGTTACAAGGGTAGCCCAGCTTGACAAATCCCTAGTCCTAACTATAGGGTTTCCTAGAACCATATCATAAATACATATTATTTTATAGGAGATATAGAGATAGGTTACAGCAAAAATGATTTGATATAACACACATAAAAAATGCCCCTTATGGCCAACCATTCACTTTCTTTCTTCTCATACATGCTCTTTATTAATTTTGCTCCATCACCTAACCCTATGATTTTGTCTATGGAGGCCAACTAGGAGCTCATAATTATTTTTCTTACATTTGACCAACATTTTGAATTAATGCTAGCGAGAGTACATAGAGGAGATCATGAAAAAAAAGCAAAGGTTGCACAATGTCCATAAACCTTATAGTTTCGAACTTGCCCTTGATAGCATCGCTCAAGCGGCTCTTCAATGGCACCATTGGTGTCATTAGGCCCCTACCATCACAAAAGGATTGAAAATTTGAAATAAACTTTCGTTTAACTTGAATAATATATTTTTTAATTCTCAGTATTTTTGAATGATTATTGATTCTAAATTTTAGTAGCAGAATAAATTTTCCAAGTGGTCCCATTCGCTCCATTCAGTTCACTTTGCTCCTATTCAATGGTCCTATTCGGTCCATCCAGTCCTATTCAGTCCACATTTGTCTTATTTGGTCAAATTCGAACAATTCTGTTCACTTTGGTTCTATTCGGTCCAAGTTGGTCTTATTAGGTCCATTTAGTCTACATTGGTGTTATTTAGTCCAATTTGGTCTATTCTGCCTACTTTGGTCCTATTCGGTCATATTGGGCCATTTTTAGTCCACTTTGGTTTTGTTCAGTCCATTCTGCAATTTTGGTCTACTTCAGTCCGCTTTGGTCCTATTCAGTCCAAATTGGTCCTATTCGGTCCACATTGGTCTTATTTGGGCCAATTTTGTCCATTTCGGTCCTATCCGGTCCAATTTGGTTATATTTGGTCCTTTTTAGTTCATTTTCATCCTATTCGGTCCAAGTTGGTTTTATTCAATTCATTTTGTCCACTTTGGTCCTGTTTGGTCGACTTCGGTTCTATTCGGTCCATTTTATCAACTTTGTTGCTATCTGGTTCATATTTGTCCTATTCAACCCATTCTGTCAAGTTTGGTCTAATTTGGTCCTGATAGGTCCATTTTGTCTACTTTGGTCCTATTCGGTCTTATTTGGTCTACTTTGGTCCTATTAGCTCCAATTGGTGCACTATAGTCCATTCGGTTCAACTAAGTCCATTTGGTCCAATTTAGCTCATTTGTGTCCACTTCAGTCCATTCAATTTCTTTCAGTCCATTTTAGTCTATTTCGGTCTATTTTTGTGCATTTACATAATGTGAAACGACAAGTTTTGATTGAGATCACCTATTCTAAATCAGTAAATCTATTAAAAAATTATATAGATCTCAAACTCATAATATCTAAAATCTTAAGTATAGCATTAGTGTTGCTACACTCTTGATAAGCCACATTAACGTAGCATTTTGGTCCACTTCAGTTCGACTAAATTTAAGTGAAATTTTTTCGAAACATGAAGACTATGAATATACAAATGCACTTTAGGACAGTTACTCATTTTTTTAACGTCATTATTTTTAAATGAATTGCATGAGGTTGATTATATCTTCAAGTAAAAAAAAAAAAAATATATATATATATATATATATATATAGATGTGTTTAAGTTATACTTGATGTAACTTAATCAGAGTTGACATTTTTTCTACTGTCCATTCCTATTAGATCTAATGGTTGGCGAAAATAGCTAAATACCATGTTTTGGCAAAATTTGTGGCAAACTAGCACCGTTTTGGAAATATTAGCAATCTACCATTTTTTTAGTACTCGAGTTCAGTGAACTCGAGTTCCTAGTGAGTTGCCAGTGTAGCACTGCTGATCTGGAATTTGTGTAATTAAAAAAATAATGTGGTACTCGATATTACTGAAATCGATTACTTCTTTATTGTACTTGAGCTTCATACAATCGAGTACATTGTTTTTTTTTTTTTCCATAAAGTCAAGTTCTTTTCCATCTCTCTGTCTCACGTAGACTTTTTAAAATTTTTTTTTTAATTTATTTATTTTATCTCCTGTAGGAACTCACTCTTGCAAGTCAAAGAAACTTGTCAAATCAAAGAAAATGGCAAGCATTTATGGCCAAAGAAAAGAAGCATGAATTTGGTTTGCATGTAAGGTGTTGTGCCTGGCCATCTTCTTTGACAATTTATGAAGAACATTTAATGCAAGTTCTTGCATTTTTTCACGTATGAAACTTCTTGAATATCATGCATCTTCTTGACATGGGCATGCAAGCCATTGATTGGTTTGTTGGCTAATGTCAAGCCACTAAGTTTGACTATTCAAGCCATTCCAACATAAACAAAAAATAGAAAAAGGAAAAAAAAAAAAATACAAGGTACTCGACTTCACTAAGCTTGAGTACTATAAAGAGATACTCGATTTTAGTACTATCAAGTACTATATTATTTTTTTAATTACGCAAATTCCAGGTTAGCAGTGCCACGCTGGCAGTTCACTAGAAACTCGAGTAATATTTAGAACCCGATTTTGTGGAATTCGAGTACGAAAAAGTAGTAAATTGCTAAATATTTCTGAAACAGTGCTAGTTTGTCACATATTTTGCCAAAATGTGGTGTATGGCTGTTTTCACCTCTAATGGTCAGCAATCACTTTTTACACGTCATAAATAAGTCAAAACTTTTGTCTATTCTCAAAACTTATTCTCCTGTCTGTGTCACTGTAGCCTTGTTCACTTTCAAAAATACACCATTGAAGATCTGTTTTAAAGGGAAAAAAAAAAAAAAGAAGAAGAAGAACGAAATTAACAGTCTTGTTTAAGAAACGTTTAATCAACCAGGCATTTTTTTAAAACCATATGGACAAAAAATACATCAAGCTAATACAACTTAAAGACATAACCATCTCGACTAAATCAGCAGTCAACCAGACTAGGAAATAGTAATCATGTTTGCCATGATTGATAACACTGGTTAAATAATTTTACTAATTTCCCTAACCATGGGATGCATTTGATATATGGCAAGAAATGACTTTGAGTTGGCGAGGAAGAAAATCATGGACGAATACTCCAAGCCAATTAAATATGAGGAACCCAACTTTTGAATAGGAAACAAATTTCTGAACCACGTACAACTGTACAAGCTTTATGTATCAATAAGTAGTTCGCAGAGATAATTTCCTCTGTTTGAACAAGCTTTATATGGTTACCAATAATTTTTTTTTGCAGCTAAAATGCGAAACTCTCTCTGTCTATGAATTTTTAATGCTAATAAAATTTTACATAGTCAAATATGAGTCATGAACATGATTTAATGTATTGACAATACTAAATCAGTTAGCTGCAATAGCGGATCCGTTACAATATTGTGTAAGTGCTAATGTTATCAATATATAGTCGAGCTAGGTTGCTTTAGCTTGTAATTCTAGTGATGGAATGCTTGCCTTAGAGTGGTGAGATGATGATAGTTGTATCAGGCTGGCAGGTATATGAAACAAGAATTCCTAGATTTGAATGTAATCATGCAGTGGAAGAAAAAGAGCTGTTCTTGGAGATAGGCCTGCTTTGTTCATATAACACTGCCAATAGGCAGCTTAGCATGAGGCCAGTAATGCATTATTTGGACCTCAAAGCTATCTTTCTGGGAATACTACTAATGGTGCCATGATCCTTCTGCAGAGTTTGCTATGTTTGTCTTCAGCGTAAGAGAAGGTTGCTTCTGATTACCTAGTACGTATTGAAATCTTAGGGAGTGTTTTGGAAACAGCAACACTTCATGGTTCTAGATGATAGTTTGATACTTGGGACAGTTTTGTTGGCAGTTTCAGGAGTGTCAGGAGGAATCCTAAAGATTATGATGTATACAGGTTCTGCTACTTGTTAATAGCTTCTATAATTAATATGAGTTTACGGTCTATTAAATCATACGCAGGATAGCATTAATGTACATCTTACATTACTCACCAATGCTGATCAGAACCTTCTTCTAGGCAAAATAATAATAAGGCAACACACTTGCTAAGTAATGTTTAAAATAAGAAATTACATAAAGATTAGGCTAAGTTTCCTTTGCAACCAGAGTTACAGGATATTAGTCCGTGAAAACAAAGTGGCAATATTACTACTTCCTCCAGATCAAGAAGCATCTTCAACCTGACATGGCCTAATGCCTAAAAGGCTAGAGTAAGCTTGGGTCAATTCTAGAATTTTCATATTGCTTCCAGCAGTTCGATCAATGCTTTGAGCTGATGGGAGCTTGAGGACAGGAAAATTCACTAGTAAGCCAGCCACACCTGCACCCGTCAAATAATTAAAGGCTGAAATAGTGGCTCTCATTTACATGAGAGAGAGAGAGAGAGAGAGAGAGAGAGAGTTGTCATAGTCTTCTAGAGCTTATTTCTGTGTCACTTCGAAATTTTGGACAAAATAAAGGCACGTGGTTGAGTTTTTTTGCTTCAAATCCATAAAATCCAAAACCCTCACTTTCTTTTACTCGTCATATGAAGGAACATACGGTAAAAGGACAAGGCCACTGCCTGAAAAATCCAAATTAAAGATGACTGCATCTTCTAAGAGCATTTATTTATTTTTCTATTTGGCACCATAAAAACTCTTTTATTTATTTTACCTATTTACATTATAAAACATTGAGCATAGTAGATCTATTTTAACTTTCAACACAATAAAATAATATAAATATCACAATAAAATAAACATCACAATAACAGTGTGAACGCAGAAACAATATATAGCCGTGTGAATGCTATATAAAAAAAGAAAAAAAATGAGTAAAAGAAGTATGAACGACAAACAACAACCGTGTGAATGTATCACAATAAAATATCACAATAGTAGTGTGAATCACAAACAATATATAGTCGTGTGAACGCTATATAAAAAAAATGAGTAAAAGAAGTGTGAACGTACAAACAATAGCCGTGTAAACACATAAGAAGAGAAATAACAATAAAAAAAAGAATAAAAATAAGTAAAATAATCAAAAGTAGTGTGAACACACAAATAAAAAAAATATTTTTTTTTACCTTTTAGCTACAATTGCACGGTAGCTGTGGAGCCAAATTAGCTCCACCATTGTAGGGTACATTTTGGTATTTGGTGGTACTAAAAATAGCAATATAGTTATTTAGCACCACCAATTATCCGAAAATCACAATAACAATTATCCGAGAGGAATCACGAAATAGAAAACAAGGAAAAAGAAAAGAAAGGAAAGATAAGAGGAAAACTAAAACAAAGAAAGAAAGAACAGGAAAAAATAGAGAGTTAGTTCGGCAGGCATGCACCAATAGGTTGTTTCTCTCTCTCCCTCTCAAAATCCTGCTCTCTGCCAAAAGCAAAAGGGGTTCCTCCGGGCACCAACCACTCAGGTCCGCTTCCCTTAAAGTGATTAATTTCTGTGGCAGGATTTTCTTAGGAGATTAGTTGCGTTGAGAAGGAGTGTTCTTCCCTCTCTGGTTTTTGGTCCTACGGACTAGACTTACTTTGATTTATTTCTTTTTTTTTTATTCACCCATATGCTGACCACTTATTCACTTACATTCTTTAATTATTGTCATTGTGATTATTATCCTTAAGTAAGGATTAACTGTTCACTTTAATTAAGAAGCCGAAGTATTCTTCTTTTTTGTTTATTATCATGTCTGCTTGCCATGACTCACTCAGAATAGCTCTGTCTGCCGTAAGCATGCTCCTGGTAGACGAGGCATAGTTTGCGCACAAGCCGGCCCAAGTTGAGTTCCAATTGGACCGGTTTCAACTCCCTTATTTAGAACATTTGGGCCTAGTACCGTAGGAGGCAGCCCAGCCCAGTACAACAATAGTACCGCAGGAGGCAGCCCAGCGTAACACAAAAAAGCCCATTACACTATCAATGTTTGATGAGGTCCAATTAGTGTTGAGAATGAACTTCTTGGTCTTTATTGCATTTATAAAATTGAGCAAATTCCAAAAACTTGCTCGTGTGACACTTGTGTGTTAAAAATCAAGCACCACCTCTCTCATTCTCTAGAAAATTCTCTTGCATTCCAGATTTTTCTGTGAGATGTCTCTCTTTAATTCGAGTCTTTTGGCTAAATATTGCAATAAACGAAGTTTATTGGTGTTATAAGTACTGTTCAAAGTTATTAGGCAAAATGAGGAAAGAGACTGAATTTTGGCAACGGTGTTGCCGAAATTGCAAGAAAAAGTACGAGAGAGAGGAAAGATAAGTGATGTGTCGGGGGAGAGAGAAAAACTGAATTTCGATAATGAGATTTCTGAAATTCTTGTCCTGCTTGTGGAATGCCAAGCTTTTGCCTGTGAAGTGCCCCAAGTGCATGTTAGGGGGAGTGTCCGAAAGAGAAAACAATTGTGGCAACCAAGTTGCCGAAATTCTATGGATGGAGGAGAGAGAATATGAATTATGGCAACCAAGTTGCCGAAAATGGGAGGAAAAAAAAAAAAAAGAATTGTGGCAACCAAGTTGCCGAAATCATGGGGAGAAATTTTTTAAATAAAATTGTGGTTGATTTGTGGCAATGGCATTGACGAAATAGAAGGAAAAAAAAATTGTGGCCATTGATTTGTGAAATGGCATTGCCGAAATAGAAGGAAAAAAATATTTTTTTTGTTACAATTGATTTGCCGAAAATTGGAGGAGAGAGAGAGATATGTTTGAATAAAATATATATATATATATATATATATATAGATATAGTACACATATTCTTATTCTTTAGTAGTTTTTTTTTTTTTTTTGACCTAGTTTGTGTGTATGTCATGTTCTTTCATTTTGTATTGTAAAAGTACCCTGTGAGGAGTCAATCAACCAATCATCTCACCTCTTCCTCTGATTCTTATTCTCTGTCTAGAATATATTCATTGATCATTCCCAATAAAACCACCTATTGATATCACGCCTAAAATCTATCTCATAGATTCTTTTTTGTCTTTTTATTTCTCCTCTTCGTAATAAAAGGCAAGTACCCTCGCTGAAGGATTGTATCTCCTCACAAAGTTACATCCTTTGATTGTTCAATTACTCTTCTGCTTTGCTTCAGTGTGCATAACTAAGGATTGTAAGTTTTTGGTTAATGTAAGTTTTTTTGCTTTGCTTATTAACTTACAGCTCTAGAAATTAATAGATTTATTATTATTGTATAAACCTATGTTTTGTAAATATTAGAAGCTAATACATTATAAAATATTCTGTATTGTTGTAGTTAATATTGTTTGTATGCCTATGATTATGATTGTTGTTGTTATTATTCAAATTTTAGATTAATGAATTTTTTATGGTTAGGACTACAAGCATTTTCAGTATTGTTGTTATTTTGTGTTTATTTATTATTATCTGATTGTGTTTTTTTTTTCCAAGTATCACTTTATAATTCTCACTCTTTTAGTTGGTATCACAATTGTGGTAAGCATCTCAACTCTCTAATTAAATTTATGTATGTGTTTTGTTAATTTTGAAATTATTTAATATTATTTATTGTTATTATTAGTATATGACCACAAAAACGCTCTACCAATTGGTAAGATTTGTCCCAGTCACCAAACGCTCTACCAATTGCCTTTTCTTTCGCCTCCCACACCTTAAAATAAGAAGGCCAGTATTGGTACTTATTGTAACGAGTTTGTTGAAGCGATGAAATCTTTATGGTTGGATCATTTTTGACAACATCCCTCAACTCTTTCTCAATAACATGGGTGTCTAATTGCTTGTGATCTTGTGTGAGCATGGATTATGTACATGTATGTGGACCATTGTATGTACATGGTGTACATGGTGGGGTTGGATCAATCATATTATCCCATGTGTTCTGTGAAAAGCTTAGTGATGAAGGTTGATGAAATGCCATTGTTGGACTGCTTTCATGATTAGGTTCATTGAGAGGCTCCTGTTCATCTCTAACATCATCAAGGACTTCGTCGTTATCAAGTTGGTCATCACTATCCATGGCCCGCATCTTTTCTGATAATGTATGGACCGCATTTTCAGTAGTAGCAACTATACGGTGTGTATCATTGGGATCATTAGCAGCTTTCTGAGTGGCGGTTTGGTCATACTGAGCTTCAAACTCAAAACAAGTAGTCTCTTGTGAGACATGCTTTGTTGGATTATCATAGTCAGCATCACTGGTGTTTATTGGCCGATAAGGAACATGTTGGTCCTCAATTGCAACATGGGTATATGGAGCATGATAGTTAGCACCACCAATGTTGATTGGGGAATGAGCCACATTTTCAAAATAATAACTAGTATGAGTGGCATATGGATCATGAAAGTGCCCGCCATGTGAATAACTAAACGATGCACTCGGTCCTTCGTTGGCATATCGAATGGGAAAAACATCTCGGTGGCTTCTTATAGGCTTTACACCCACGTACAACTCTGTACCTACAAATCCATATTGGCAGCCTAACATATCGAATATTGCATTGACACCATTATAATCAAACTTGCTGGTAAATCACAAAATGTGGATGACATTGAAAAGGAAATCTATACCAAATAGTAAGTTTTGAATCTTCTCTGTTTATATGAAGCGTGGATGCGATTCTATCACATAGATCTTCAAATGTAACACCCCGGCTTAGTGGAAGCGTAGAAGGAGGTGGCCCTTTGTAATAAATCCCATTTTCGCCATGTTTAATTATTTCACCGGAATTGATGAGAAAAATGAACAACTTTTCTGCCATCTACACTAAAACATAACAATAGTATTAATATATTAACATTACACAACTGTAAGGGCTCAAAATGTAATGGACCCCACACAATAAAATTTGTAGAGAAATGGGTAGGAAGGACTAGGCATATAACGGGCAAACAACGAATTTTAAGGCGGATCCCCCTATACGAACTGGACTTAGAAGTTTATGTAAGAATCATCCTCACTCCGTTGTCATTCTGGCCAAGTGTTTGTAAGGCTTATTGATCCTCGGCTCTAGCCGAGGACCTCTTTTTCTCCTCCAGTCCATCCCCCCTTTCCCTTTAGAATCTTACTAGTTATATAGTCTTATTTTCGTTGATCTTGACCATCCACTTGTCAATTATCTGATCGTCGTGTACAGGAGTTTGTCACATCATCTGTAATTTACAGGTTTTATGTTAGGTCAAAGCCGCCTTTGCAGGCTTTATACTAGTTGAAGTGACTGATGCCTTGGGTTTTCAGGTCACTTTATCATTAAAGTGGTCAGAATGTTGGTGAGATATATTCAAAGAATATGGGATATTTTCCCTTTTAATGAGGTCGGCGTGCCGAGGACAAGTCATCCTCGGCGTGGCCTTTGGACGTCCTGGGTTCTCTCCCATTTATCCTCGGCCTTAGCATTGTCCTCGGCGCGGTCCTTGGGCCATATGTAGTGGGCCGGTGCGGCTAGTGCGATTAGGGCCCCACAACAACCATTAAAATGCAATACAAGAAGGTAATCCATTAAAAATATTCAAAGTATAATAAGCTAGAGCTGAGAGAATTCTATTAAAAAAGATTGGTTCAATGATAATTTATTACTGTCCATCATAGTAGTTAAAATTATTTTTTGTATCCCTTTTCTTAAGTAACTTTGCATAACATTAAATTTAGAAGGATTTGTTATGGTTACGTTAATTATTTTATGTAGCTCTTCATTTTGCTTCTTCTAAAACAAGACAGATTATATAATGTTCTCATGCATCCATACAATAATAGATAAATATTTCTAATATTATACAATTTTCTTTATTATTATTATACCTAAAACTTAGATATTAAGGTTTATGAGCATATATGTACTAACCTTTTTTTTTTTTTTTTTTTTGGTTTTCTTATAGCATACGTGTATATTATAGGCTAACAAACTAAGTATTTCTTTAAGGAAATATATGTCAATTTTGAAATATATTTTTGCTATATGAAATTTTAGGCAAGAATTCATGGACAAATAATTTAAAACATATCATACAAATCAGTTCATGTTGCAAAACACATAATACAAAAATAAGATTTGCATGAACAAATAATTTAACAAAAATAAGATTTTCATGCTTAGCTATGCCCCTAAAACATATCAACATGAATATTATATATATATAAAAAAAAAGTAACTACTTAAGAGATGTAACTCACCTTGTAAAAGATAAAGAACGGATAGATATTTGCAAGTGTTATTCCTTATAGTTGTTTATAGAATGTATGACACGCATGAATTGAAAATGGTTGGTAGAATTCTGAGGGGAATAAGAGTGGAGAAGAAAGTTGATGAAATTTTTAGGGGAAAAAGAGTAGAAAATAAGAACTGTGGAAATTTTAGTAACATTAGTGCTGTTTAAATAGGATGCAAGTTTCATATAAGTTAAATTCTTAGATTTTAAACTGTATAACTAGATACGCCAATTGACCAAATACAAAACAACACAGACCAAATAACTAGATTTCATATCAGTTTCTTTGTTTTCTTTTTTGTTTGCACATCAATCATTTTTTTTCTTCCATAACTTTCTTTCCTGCGTGGACATGAATCCGAATAAGAATCTATGTACTTTTTTTTTTTATAATAAGAATCAATGTACTCAATGTACTTGAATCTATCATTATTTGTTTCATAGGGTACTTTTACAATACGAAATGAAAGAACATGATATACACACAAACCAAACTGCTTTGGAAAAAAAAAAAAAAAAAAACTACTGAAGAATAAGAATATGTGTACTTTTTAGAATAAGAATTCAAAATATTTTTTTTTATTTAGACAACTCTCTCTCTCCCCTCCAATTTTCGGCAAATCAATTGCAACAATTTTTTTCCCCCTTCTATTTCAGCAATGCCATTGCCACAATTTCTTTTCCCTTTCTATTTTGGCAATGTCATTGCCACAAATCAATTGCCACACAACAAGATGGGAGACTTTGATACAAACAAATTACTTAACTATAAATATATATTCACTGCAAAGAATCTCTGCAAAAATCTCAAGTTTTTATTTTTTGGTTTACAGTTTGCACATCAATCATTTTTTTCTTCCATAACTTTCTTTCATGCATGGATAGGAATCTGAATAAGAATCTATGTACCTTTTTTTAGAATAAGAATCTATGTACTCAGTGTACTTGAATCTACCATTATTTGTTTCATAGGGTACTTTTACAATACGAAATGAAAGAGCATGACATACACACAAATCAAACTGCTTCGGTTAAAAAAAAAACTACTGAAGAATAAGAATATGTGTACTATATTCTTTTTTATTCAGACAACTCTCTCTTTCCTCCAATTTTCGGCAAATTAATTGCAACAAATTTTTTTTCCCTTCTATTTTGGCAATGCTATTACCACAAATCCATTCCCACAAATTTTTTTTTCCTTCTATTTCGACAATACCATTGCCACAAATTTTTTTTTCCTCCTATTTCGGCAATGCCATTGCCACAAATATTGCCACCATTTTTTTTTTCTTCTATTTCGTCAGAGCCATTGCCACAAATCAACCACAATTTAAAAAAAAAAAAAAAAAATTCCTCCCCAAGATTTTGGCAACTTGGTTGCCACAAAAATTTTTTTTTTCCTCCCATTTTCAGCAACTTGGTTGCCACAATTCATATTTTCTATCTCCTCCATTCCCTACAATTTTGGCAACTTGGTTGCCACAATTGGTTTCCCTTTCGGGCACTCCCCCTAGCATGCATTTTGGGCACTTCACGGGCAGGACAAGAATTTCGGTAATCTCATTACCGAAATTCAATTTTTTCTCCCTCCCCATCACATCACTTATCTTTCTTCTCTCTCATACTTTTTCTTACAATTTCGGCAACGGTGTTGCCAAAATTCATGCTCTTTCCTCATTTTGTCAAATAACTTTGAACAGTACCTATAACACTAATAAACTCCGTTTTTTGCAATATTTAGCTAAAAAACTCCTTTAATTCTCTAGAGACTTCTACGTAGAAGTAAAACTCAGCCATAAATTTTTTGTAATAGTCTAGAAGGGGCTAGAAATTAAAATAAAAAATAATAAACTAAGACCTAGATGTGTGAAGTGAGGTGAAGCACGGGTACGCACCAAGACTAGTGTCAAGTGAAAAAAAGAAAGTGAAGAGTGGTTGTGTCATAGGGTTAGTAGCTAGGTGTCTAGGAGTAAGGTGTCAAGTTTGTGCAATTGTATTTTGTGAGTAATTTGCCGTGTGCAGTGAAATAAAGGTGCCATGCGTGCACTAATCTATATATATATATATAAAACCGAAACTTTTGAAGCTCTCACAATTTTCCACATCATCACTATTTTCTTTTTCTTTTTATTTTTGATTCTTTTTATTTTAGGTTTTATATCTTATAACAATAATATTGAAAAACGTATACAAACTTGGAGGCCTATTTAAGGGCTCCATAAAACTTGATGGACAAGAAAATATATTCTAAAATAAGCCCTAATTAATACCTAACCATAATAGGAATCAAATTTGACCTAAAAAAACATTAAAAGAGCCTAAAAACAAGGAAATAAATCACCCAGACCTAAAATAACGTTTTTTGCATAAAAATACTAAAATCTCTTCTCTCCTTAAAACCCTAGCAATTACCATCTCAAAACCTTAAACTCAACTTCACTTTAAGATTAAAAAAATAAGAAGGAGAGAGACTCACGTAAAAAAAAAAAAAAACGTAAGTTTTGTCTTTTTTTATTTGCTTTCATATGTACCTGAAATTTTCATTCTATCTTATTGTTTTATTATGTTTAGAATTGATTTTCTTATAAGTATTTGGGTTAAACTCTATATTTTGATAATGTTTTTATGGGTTTGGTTTTTGGGTTGAAATTCTAATAATTATTTTATATTGTATATGGCAGATGAAGCATCTCTATTTTTTGGAGAAAAATCAAAGCTGCAACCTATGTCTTCCAGCCCAAGGTGTGGTAAATTTTTATATGTTCTTACTTTATTGAGAATTTTTATTTGGGTTCATGTGATTTTTTTTTTTATTAAAGTTTTGATTTTTGGTTGATTAATTATTTGTTTGGATTAATTTCAATTAATTATTTGTTTGGATTCAACGTAAAAGATAATGGAATTAGGTGTTATAAATTTGATAATGTGCCATATTTTGAATTGTTTATATTATTTAGACTCCTGATAGGACTCTCTTTTCTTTCCTTAAAACCCTAGCAATTACCATCTCAAAATCCTAAACTTAACTTCACTTTAAAATTAAAAAAATAAGAAGGAGAGAGACTCAACTAAAAAAAGAAAAAAACAAAACGTAGGTTTTGTCTTTTTTATTTGCTTTCATATGTGCTTGAAATTTTCATTCTATCTTATTATTTTGTTATGTTTAGAATTTATTTTCTTCTAAGTATTTGGGTTAATCTCTATATTTTGATAGTTTTTTTGCGGGTTTGGTTTTTGGGTTGAAATTTCTAATAATTATTTTATATTGTATACAGCAGATGAAGCATTTCTATTTTTTGAAGAAAAATCAAAGCTGCAACCTATGTCTTCCAACCCAAGGTGTGGTAAATTTTTATTTGGTATATTATATATGAATTTTTTGAATTTGAAAGGTTTTGTTTGGTTTTGAAGTAGAATTTGGGGATTCTATAAAATTTGTAAGGTTTAAGTTTTGGAGTTTTTGGTATTTGCGTCTTAGTAGGTTGATCTTAATTTTTTACCTTATATGTTTTTTCTTTATTGAGAATTTTTATTTTGGGTTCATGTGATTTTTTGTTTTCTTAATTAAAGCTTTGATTTTTGGTTGATTAATTATTTGTTTGGATTAATTTCAATTAATTATTTGTTTGGATTCAACGTAAAAAATAATGGAATTATGTGTTATAAATTTGATAATGTTCCATGTTTTGAATTGTTTATATTGTTATTAATACGACTAAATAAGATTTGTTTTTATTTTTATAGTTTATGTCAGTTTTGAGTGTGTGTATATATATAACTTTTGAAAATTTTGCTTTATTAATTTACGAATTGTAAATTATTTTGTAGGTTTCAGTGACTATGTACCTGCAGTGAGACATTGACAATATAAGCATATATATATGGTATTAACATTTTATAAAAAATTTTCTTACAACCCAATAACATTTTACGTTAGATAACATTTCTAAACTAATGAAAAGCATAGAAGTTAAATATTTATTCCCATTGTATTTTATTTAATTTTGACAGATCCATTTTTTTAAAACGCTAACTAGCAAAATGTCTATAATATGCATATTATTAACCCAATTTTCTATTTCTAAATTTCTTAGATTTTATTATATCAATCTTTTTTTCTTTTAAATTTTTGGTGGGTAAATCAGTCTTTCACTAATTCTTTTACCTTAACGTGATGTTGGTTAATTGTCCTTTTATTTAACTATCCCGTGTATCGCACGGGTTAGCGACTAGTTTAAATAATAAAGAAACCTGGCTTAAAATTATTGGCTTATTGCAAATTGAGCCGGCCACATGTAAGAGGGATTGACTGCTAATAGCTTTTGTAGCAGTTAACCATGAATGCTCCAAGGCCTAGCAGCTGGGTCCGAGTTTGTTGTAGATAAAATGAGAGTTCTACCAAACATTATATTATCAAATCTCACTGTCGCAATAAATAGATCACTTTAAACAAGTAGATTGAAGTAAGAGGGGCGTGGAGTAGACAAAGTCATTTTGTCAACTTGCTTTACAAACGATATTGAGTATTGACTAGACACTCTTATTTTCTTTGTGAGTCAAATGTTTGGTTAGCCTATGACTACGGTAACACAGACTCTGATGTTAAACTTGGGCAAAGCAGAAGACTCATTTCTATAAAAATCCTAGAGTTTTAAACAAGCAAAAAGCACTCTCTACACAAAAATGAGGCTTTTCCCACTTTTACCAATGGCTACAATTCTTGTAATTCTGTATGTTTCCAATATTTGCATGGCCTTTGCTCAAAATGAAAACCAATTCATCTACAATGGCTTCCTTCAAGCCAAGTTGCATCTTGATGGATCTGCTAAAATTACCAGCAATGGCCTACTGCTGCTAACCAATACCGTAAACATTTCATACCAGCAATTTGGTCACGCTTTCTTCCAATTTCCTTTAAAATTCAACACAACTTCCTCAGGTTTAAGTCCATCTCTCTCATTTTCTACAAACTTTGTATTTGCCATTGTTCCACAAGTGCCAAATGTTGGAGGTCACGGCATGGCCTTCACCATCAGTCCATCAAGTAACTTCACCAACGTTGTAGGAAATCAGTATCTAGGACTCTTCAATTCTTCAAATGAAGGCCTTACTTCAAACCACATTTTGGCCATCGAGCTTGACACTGCTCTGAATCCAGAATTTGGAGATATTGATAGAAATCATGTGGGAATCGATGTGAATAGCCTGAACTCAACTGATTCAGCTTCTGCAATGTATTTTTCCAATAAAGAAGGGAAGAATATAAGCTTGAAGCTCACAGGTGGGAATCCAATGCATCTTTGGATAGACTATGATGAGGCAGAAAAGTTACTGCGTGTAACACTAGCCCCGTATGGAATCCCAAAACCAAACCAGCCTCTCATGTCAAAGTCCATTGATCTGTCTCAATATCTCTTGGAATCTATGTATGTTGGTTTCTCTGCAGCAACTGGTTCACTTATTCCAAGTAACCACTACGTTCTAGGATGGAGCTTTAATAAAAGTGGACAAGCACAAGGCCTTGATTTTTCGAAGCTTCCTTCACTTCCTCGACAAAGGAAAGCAAAAGAGATATCAGGACTAATGATCATGGTTTTGCTCATAGCAGTAGCACTTGTGCTGATAACAATCACTGGAGCTGCTTACATTATAAGAAGGAAGAAATATGAAGAAATACGTGAAGATTGGGAAAGTGAGTATGGTCCTCACCGGTTCATCGATAAGAATCTCTACAAAGCAACCAAGGGTTTCTCAGACAACGAGCTTCTTGGAGCAGGAGGTTTTGGAAAGGTTTATAGAGGAACACTTCCTTCTTCCAATACACAAATTGCAGTCAAGAAAGTCTCCCATGATTCCAAACAAGGGATGAAAGAATTTGTGGCTGAGATTATTAGCATGGGAAGGCTGAGGCACAGAAACTTGGTCCAGCTCCTGGGATATTGTCGGCGAAGAGGAGAACTCCTCTTGGTCTATGATTATATGCCCAACGGAAGCCTTGACAAGTTCTTATATAGCAATGAAAAGCCAAACCTTAACTGGATTCAACGGTTTCAAATCCTGAAAGGAGTAGCTTCTGGCCTTCTCTACCTCCATGAAGAGTGGGAACAGGTTGTTCTACACAGAGACGTAAAAGCAAGTAATGTTTTATTAGATGCTGAATTAAATGGAAGGCTAGGAGATTTTGGCCTTGCCAGATTATACGACCACGGTACCAATCCTCAAACCACCCATGTGGTTGGGACAGTGGGTTATTTGGCTCCAGAGCTTACTAGAACAGGAAAGGCAACCACTTGCACTGATGTGTTTTCTTTTGGGGCTTTCATGCTTGAGATGGCTTGTGGAAGGAGGCCTGTAGAGCTACAAGGACTGCCTGAAGAGGTTGTTTTGGTTGATTACGTCTTTCTGTGCTGGGGAAAAGGAGCCATCCTTGATGCTAGTGATCCTAGATTGGAAGGTAATTATGTGGTGGAGGAAATGGAATTGGTTTTGAAACTAGGCCTGTTTTGCTCACACTCAGTACCAGAAGCTAGGCCTAGCATGAGGCAAGTGGTGCAGTTTTTGGATGGCAATGCTAAGCTGCCAGAACTACCAAATGACAAAGCTTGTTTTGGTACATCTACAAGTAATGAAGTGTCTGATTTCTTCTTGTCATTTCCCCCATCTTTCAGCATAGCTTCTGCTGCTTCCTTGTCTAGCATTGATTCAGTCCTCAGAAGTGGTCGTTGAATTAGTAGTATATTGTGCTATGGGTTGAATAGATCATGGATCAATGCTTGGGACCAAATCAGCAAGTGGCAAATGCAAAACACCGATTGCTTGGGTGTGGTGAGAATAGAAAATAGAAACTTTTGAAGAATGTGATGTATATAGTTACTTTCGCTTAGTGTAGAAACTGTTATGGTAGTCTACTTTCTTTCTTCTTCTTTTTTGATAAATTTTAGTAGTCTAACTTAAGCTCTAAGTAGTGCGACAATAAGATCAATTTTGTTGTTGCAAGTTTTATAGATCAATATTTATGTAGAGTATATTTACAGAACCATATTTATGCAGTATTGAACAAGGCATCATCCATAAATCAATCAAATGTTTATTTTTAAATTATTTAGTCACAGACCCATCTTACGTGGGAACATGTGTTTTTTTTTTTTTTTTTTGGTAATGAGATATAAGATTTAATTTGTTTTATGAAAATTTTTTAGAGCATAATATATTAAGATTTGCCATTTTGAAAAAGTAAACTCATTTAGTCAAAGAGGTATTACAGCACTCAACATTTTTCTCTTATGAGTTCCCCCTGTTTATCATTCTCTCTCTCTCTCTCCAAATGCAACATGTTCTTTAGGTATTTTTTTGTCTTTTGGATCTTTCTATTGATTACTTTAACATTTTTTTTTATAGAGTTTTAATTTATGGTGTCTGCTTCTGATGATTGTGCATAGTGGCAGAGCCAGAAAATTTTTGTAGGGGGGCCAAGCTAAATGTAACAAAATTCTTAAAGTTTTTTATTTTTATTTTTTCATTATTTAATTGGAAGGCCCCAAACAAGTAATTTATGTCATAAAAATTAAAAACGAATCATTTATAAATTATAAAGGAGTCATTCAAGTGTTTTTTTTATATTATAATTTTGATAGTTAGAATGGGAAAAGAAAGATTCAAGCTCCAGATGTAATGGACACATATAGAAATACCATCCAAATAAAACCAAATAAAGTTTGAAGCAACATAATAATACAAAATATAAATACATCACTCAGTATATACAACACTATATATATATATATATATATATATATAATTTAAGTTATAAACTCAACCATACCATTTTTATATATAACATAATAGTATATTATAAACAAATACACAAACATCAATTCACCTTCCGCCACATTTTTTAAGTGTTGTACAGCACATAAAAAGTTACTTTCTTTAAAACCACACATTCAGCTAGTAGCTTTACTATATCTTCCCCCCAAACATAACTTGCAATAAAAAAGAATGACAGTACATAATAGCAAAAACAGAGAGAGATACAAATGGTTGCCTTTGGAATTGGAGTAGAAGCCTAGAGTTGAGGAAACGACATTCGTGGATGCACACGACATAATTGTATGTGTGGGGACGTTAAATCTATTCCGTACGGAGTTTTGCACAGATTCTCACTTGTACTATTTAAACAACATACATATAAGAAAACAAAAAGAGAAAAACACTCTACAATGGGAAACTCAAGCAATTGATCTCTCTAAACTCATGTATTACAACTTCAAGTTAGTTATTACAATAGATAACTCTCACGTTCCCGTGATGTTATCTTTACTCTCTCTCTCTCTCTCTCTCTTTCTTTCTGGTAGATTTTTCTTTTCTCTTTTTCTTTCTCCACTTTTTTTCCGATCTTTCCTCTTTTACCTCCCCTCCTCCTTTTATAGCTTCAATCCTTGTTCTTATCACTACAACTGTCTTGTTGCGTGCTAGAGCCTCAAGGATATTTTCTTCAACTTTATCGGATTCTTCCCCTCCCTTATCCTAGAACTCTAACTTTTGGGGGTTGTTGATGCTGTTCAGGCTATCTCACCTATATTTAATGTGGCAAAGGTGAGGTAAGAGCCCTATCATTAATGCAGAGGTAAAGATCTTCAACCTTCTTGCATGTTTTGGAACTTTCCCATGGTTTTAGGAATATCCTGGAAATCACATGTGGATCACCCGTGCACTGTACCTCGGGTAAGGTGGCACCTTACCATCTCCACGGGAACTAATCTTTTGTGTGACTCATTTTTTCCGTGGTACTTGGGATGACCTAGCTTTCCTCCTTTTAGGGTTTATTACCCATTGAGCTTTCTTTTCAAAACATAGGTCAGGCCCAATTCTTTCCCGTGGCCCAATTGCTTCTTAGGTAGGTTTGTCTGAGAGGTAACTATTCCACTTGCCACAGTATGGTATAGATTTGTTTTGTTTTTGTTTTTGTTTTTGGATTTGGAATATGTTAAAAGGAGATTTGGGGCTTTGGCTAATATTTGGAGAGCTATGGGCTGAGGAATGGGCCAATGGAGAATTTTTTTTTGTTAGGCTTTTTGTACCATATTCTTTTTTTTTTCTTTGGTTCTTTTTTTACCAATTTAATTTGAAAAGTGTTATGTCCACAATATTTTTACATTACTTTCATAATATTTTACATTTATTGGACTAGTTCAAAAATTTTAGATGCCAATTTTAAATTTTGAGAGAGTCAATTTTAAAATTTGGGGAGGGGGGGGGCGATGAATAAATTTACATGTAATTTTAGTAATTTATAATTTTTCTTTTACTAGCTCTAATGAAGAATTCAAAAGGCTAGGAGGAGCCATGACCCTCCCTAGCCCCAACGTGGGTCTGCCCCTGATTGTGGTTTTATCATCTGACCAAGATACCAATAAGTTTTTAGTATATGCAGGGAATGAACCCTAAATTTTTTATTCAACTATTTTTATCTTAGTCACTCTTTCTTTGCATATTTTGGGGTTTTTTTTTTGTTATATATATATATATATATATATATTTTCCTTACATATGTCATATATTTCTAACTTGAGTCATACTTGGTTATGTTTTCCTAGATTTTCTTCTGCGCAACTGAATTTTCAAAGCTTCAAATTTATTATTTTGATCTCAAATTCCCAAATCCAAAATAAGTAAAAATAACCCAAACTAAGATCAAACTAAAGTTATAAGAGGGAGAGAGAGGATTTGTGATGAGGAATTAAGAAACACAACAACAAAATGCATCAACCTAAAGAAGAACTATCAAAAACATTAAAACTAATCAACCCAAAGTAGAGTTGTAAGAAAGAATAAACAAAAAAACCATAAGAAAGGAGAACATAAAAAGGAAAATAATAATTAACTTCTTTTTTTGTTGATAAAACATGTATTGAATGGGAGAGGTGCACAGAAAAGGAGCTATACTTGATGCTAGTGATCCTAGATTGGAAGGCAACTATGTGGTGGAGGAAAGGGAATTGGACTTGAAAAATGCCAGCAGCTAGGCCTAGCATGAGACAAGCGATGCAGTTTTAGGATAGCAATGCTGATATGCCGGAATTACCACAATGACAATGCTTATTTTTAACTCTACAAGTGTTCAAGAGCCTGTTTGGTCATGGATTTCAAAAATTGTTGTTTAAAATAATGTGAAAATTGTGGTTTAAAAAGTATTGTTGAAATACTTGTTTTTAGTGTTAAAAAAAAAAGTTTGGTATCATAGTTTAAATAACATGTTTCAATGTTCAAAAAATAGAAATATGTGTTTGGTATTTTTGTTTGATTTTAAAAAAAAGCTGACCAGGTGGACTTTGGGATTCGGCGTGCAGAGACTTTGGGATAATTGTGAGAGGAAGAGATGAGACATACCTGACCAGGTGGGCCCTTACCATTTTCAAGATAATTACCCAATTTCCACTGAGAACCCTTGTTTTGTTGTTTAAAAATAGGCCATAGGTGATTTCAAAACTGTGTGTTTGAAAATCGGTTTTGGAAGAATGTTTTTCAAACAACCTGTGTTGAAAATAGATGACCAAACACGTTTTTCTTTATTTTTTTGGACACATATGTTCAGTGTTTAAACACTAAACGCGTGTGTTTAAACTGGATGACCAAACGGCCTCCAAGCATCTGAGATCTTATTGCCAATTCTTTTAACATTTGGTAAGGGTTCTACGCCTTCCTTCCTACCATTGATTCAATCCTCAAAAGTTGTAGTTGAATTGCTTGCATTTCATACTATGGGTAGATTAGATCATGGATCAATGCTTGGGCTCAAATTACATCAATACTATACACACAACAAATTTCACAATTTTTTTTTACAACTTGTTGAGTATGTAGATTGTGATTGGTGCAACATCACTTTCATTGGAATACTGTTGACATCACTTTTATTATAGATCAATCATAATCAGTCATCTTAACATGTGTGAAAAATATTGTAAAATTTGTTGTGCCATTACACATATTGATCAAATTAACCAGTGACAGACAAAAAGCTTAGAGATTGCTGCTTGGGTTGTGTAGAGAAGAGGAAAAAAAAAGGAACTTGCGAAGTATATGATTTATACTGTTTCTTTCTCTTAATATTGAAACTGATATTAGGTAGGTAGTAGTCTACCGAAGCTTAGTACAACAATAAGATTAATTTCGTTGTTACAAGCTTTATAGTTTATAGATCAATATTTATGTTGTGTATTGCAGAAACTAGATTGGATGGCTCATCAAATTGCATAAACTAGTTCAATCTTCTTTGTCTATTTT
Organism: Quercus glauca; assembly: GCA_023736055.1. Classification (NCBI taxonomy): domain Eukaryota; kingdom Viridiplantae; phylum Streptophyta; class Magnoliopsida; order Fagales; family Fagaceae; genus Quercus; species Quercus glauca. Next base: position 29,847,235 of record CM043315.1, read on the forward strand.
TTTTGTTAAATTGGGTGGCTCATCCAAAACTTTTAGAATACTGACAACCTACCGTCAATATTGATATTCTGTTTCGGGTTTACCTTTATTTTTATATTTATAAATATATATATATATATATATATATATATATATATATATATATTATAATAAATATAAAAATTTACCATAAAACATTATCTCAATTCAGAATAAATTATTCATAGTTTTAGACTTTAGCATCAATTAAAAGAAAAAAACACAATATAAAAAAGAAAAAACTTAATTGTTCATTGCATGCTAAGAAAATAAATAATACTAATAAGTTACCATTTTGCCCTTCAAAAATTCAAAAATTACAAAACTAAAAAAAAAAAAAGCTTTTTTTTTTTTTTTTTTTTCTATACCGGCCAATAATACTCGAAATTGGTCAGTATTTTAACCAGTACAAAACGTTGGCATTTCAATACTGGTATATGTACCGATACGGTATCGACCACCTTGATGAATATTATTATTTGCTTCCACAAAAAAATGTCTATACAAATTAATGCAAAAATGTGAAACTCTCTCTGTCTATGAATTTTTAATGCTAATAAAATTTTATATAGTCAAATATGAGTCATGAACATGATTTAATGTATTGACAATACTAAATCAGTTTTGCTGCAATAGCGGATCTGTTACAATATTGTGTAAGTGCTAATGTTATCAATATATAGTCGAGCTAGGTTGCTTTAGCTTGTAATTCTAGTGATGGAATGCTTGCCTCAGAGTGGTGAGATGATGATAGTTGTATTAGGTTGGCAGGTATATGAAACAAGAATTCCTAGATTTGAATGAAATCATGCAGTGGAAGAAAAAGAGCTGTTCTTGGAGATAGGCCTGCTTTGTTCATATAACACTGCCAATAGCCAGCTTAGTATGAGGCCAGTATTGCATTATTTGGACCTCAAAGCCATCTTTCTGGGAATACTACTAATGGTGCCATGATCCTTCTGCAGAGTTTGCTATGTTTGCCCTCAGCGTATGAGAAGGTTGCTTCTGATTCCCTAGTACGTATTTCAACACTTCATGGTTCTAGATGATAGTTTGATACTTGGGACAGTTTTGTTGGCAGTTTCAGTAGTGTCAGGAGGAATCCTAAAGATTATGATGTATACAGGTTCTGCTACTTGTTAATAGCTTCTATAATTAATATGAGTTTACGGTCTATTAAAGCGTACGCAGGATAGCATTAATGTACATCTTACATTACTTACCAATGCTGAAGAGAACCTTCTTCTAGGCAAAATAATTTGCCCGTTTGGATAAGTTTTGTGGGGCGTTTGTGTTTTCATTTCACGTTTCAGCCTTCTTTTTTCTTTTTTCTTTTTTTTTTTTTTTTTTTTTTTTTTTTTTTTTTTCACGCGTTTTAGCTCCTGTGCTGTTACTGTTACGGCAACTGTTTATAAACAGTGCAAAAGTTGGCTTTTCAACGTGAACAATGCATTCGTGTACTGTTTATGGCCTCACAAATATCACTTTTCAGTCATTTTTTTATTAAAAATGAGTCTCACGGTACTATTCACACATTTAAAAATTATTTTATTACAGTATTTTCAATTTTTAGTTTCAGCAAAATAAGTGCTTATCTATTCTATTTTGTAAAAAAACAGTTATGTTTTTTATTTTATTTTATATATATAATTTTTATTTTAAAATTTTAATTTATAAGTGAATAAAAAAATATAAATATTAATAGGAGAATAATCTTATTTTTTAAATAATATTTTAGTAGAAATTAGAGTTACATTTTTATTTAATTACCTTTTATTTTTGTCTTTACGTAAGGGTATAATAGTATTTTTGAACTAATAAAAAAAAAAGAATTTAAATAGGGGTTAATGCTTTGAGCTGATGGGAGCTTGAGGACAGGAAAATTCACTTGCAGGCCAGCCACACCTGCTCCCGTCAGCCTCACCTACACCCGTCAGCCTCACCTGCACCAATCAAATCAAATAATTAAAGGCTGAAATAGTAGCTCTCATGTAACCCATAAAATAATTAAAGGCTGGCTGAAATAGTGGCTCTCATTTACATGAGAGGGAGAGAGAGAGAGAGAGAGAGAGAGAGAGCTGTAATAGTCTTCTAGAGCTTATTTTGTGTCACTTTGAAATTTTGGACAAAATAAAGGCACGTGGTTGTGTTTTTTCGCATCAAATCCATAATATCCAAAACCTTCACTTTCTTTTGCTCGGCATATGAAGGAACATTCAGTAAAAGGACAAGACCACTGCCTGAAAAATCCAAATTAAAGATGACCGCATCTTCTAACATGTTGCCAGTCTATACAAGTTATTCTTCTTTCTACAAAAAGAATTCACTTCAAAAGCATTTAATCTATTATCAAGTGCCACTGTCTAAATAAATTTCTTTTTGAAGTATTAAGTTTTGAATGCTTGTAACAGATCAAATTGGTCTAAGAAGTTGATCTTACTCATATGAAAAAAAAAAATGTAAAGAAAAAAGAAAAAGAAGTCATATTTTACTGTTGATTTTCTAAACCCATTAGGGGGATAATTGATAAGTTCCCTATGGCTATGGGAACTAAGATACTGACATTTTGGCTTATGCATATAACTTTTATTTTTAAAATTTAATTTATAAATAGATAAAATAATTTAAATATTAACAAAAGAGTGGCTTTAACTTTTAAGTAATATTTTAGTAAAAGTTAAAATTATACTTTCACTTAATTGTCTTTTAATTTTATCATTATTTAAACATAAAAAATATAAAAATATCTTTAAATTAAAAAATAAGAAATTTAAACAAGAATGAATGCTTTGAGCTGATAGGAGCTTGAGGACAGGAAAATTCGCTTGCAGGCCAGCCTCACCTGCACCCGTCAGCCTCACCTGCACCAATCAAATCAAATAATTAAAGGCTGAAATAATAGCTCTCACGTAACCCATCAAATAATTAAAGGCTGGCTGAAATAGTGGCTCTCATTTACATGAGAGGGAGAGAGAGAGAGAGAGTTCTAATAGTCTTCTAGAGCTTTTTTCTGTGTCACTTTGAAATTTTGGACAAAATAAAGGCACGTGGTTGAATTTTTTTGCATCAAATCCATAATTTCCAAAACCTTCACTTTCTTTTACTCGTAGTCGACATATGAAGGAACATTTAGTAAAAGGACAAGACCACTGCCTGAAAAATCCAAATTAAAGATGACCGCATCTTCTAACATGTTGCCAGTCTATACAAGTTATTCTTATTTCTACAAAAAGAATTCACTTCAAAATCATTAATCTATTATCCAGTGCCACTGTCTAAATAAATTTCTTTTTGAAGTATTAAGTTTTGAATGCTTGTAACAGATCAAATTGGTATAAGAAGTTGATCTGACACATCTGAATGAAAAAAAAATGGAAAGTAAAAAAGAAAAAGAAGTCATATTTTACTGTTGATTTTCTAAACCCATTGTGGGGATAATTGATAAGTTCCCTATGGCTATGGGAACTAAGATGCTGACATTTTGGCTTATACTTTTGAATCCAACCAAAAAAAAAAAAAAAAAATCATTGAAATTTGCTCGGTCGTCGCAGTCTAGTGTAAAGCCCAGATGACTACTTTCTTAGAGCATTAGCATTGGAGAATGCTAATGCTATATCTAAGGTGTTTTTAGCATTTTAACCTTTAAAAATTGCTGCATCAGAAAGCGCTAAAGGCAAGAATTGCAAATTTTTTGCAATTCTTGCTTCAATGCAATTCAACCTTTAGAATTGTACTGTAGCACAATTCTAAACTGAATAAATAGTTTTTTATTCATCTCTCCTTCAGACCTCTCTCCCTCTCACTCCCACTCTGTCTCTCTGTCTCCCACTCCATCTCTTCGTCTCTTTTTCTCTCATCTCACATCTATCTTTCTCGTTCAAGGCTTGCACCGGAGATGGTGGGTTTGGATCGGCGTGGTGGTGGGTTGGGTGTGCTGGAGATGGCTCGTGGTGGTGGTGGGTTCGTGGTTTGATCTGGGCATGGTGGTGGGTTGGGATCGGTTGATGGTGGGTTTGGATTAGCGTGGATCGGCGGGCTGGGTGTGGGTTGATGGTGGGTTTGGATCGGCGTGGATCGGCTCCAATGGGTTTGAAAAGGTTTGAATCGGAGAGGGTGTGGGTTGCTGGAGATGGCTCCGATGGGTTTGACAGAGGTTGAATCGGAGAGGGTGGGTTGCTGTGTCGTGCTTGGTCGGCGAGGTCTAGGTTGTGCTCGGTCGGCAAGGTCTGGGTTCTGCGTTTTGGTCGGTGTGGGTCATGGAGTGGGTTTTTTTTTTTTTTTTTTTTTTATGTGGGTTTTTGTTCCGATGGGATTTTGGTGGGTAGTGGGCAGTGGTGGCGTGGTGGGCGTGGTGGAGGTGCGGTGGTGGTGACTGGGCAGTGGAGGAGTGCTGTAGAGGTTGAAGGAAGGTGGATTTCAAATCAGTGGATTTTTGAATGGGTTTGCTCCGGTGGGTTTCAAATCGGCGATTGTTGTTGATGGGTTTGCTCCGGTGGTTGTTGATGGGTTGAGGTGGCCGTGGCTGTGGTTGTTGATAGCTTCTGTGTTGCTAGAGGTTGAGGGAGAAGGAAAGGAAAAAAAAAAAACGGTTGGAAAGCGCAGGAAACATAAGTCTGAAAAAAAAAATAACAATTATAAAGAAATAGTAAAGAAAGAATAAAAAATAATATTTTAATAAAAATAGAATTTTGGGATGTAGGAAGTATTGTAAAATTGGATGGTATAATGATAAAGTGAGGTTTTTGAATGGTAAAATAGAGTAACATTAGCATTTTCTAATGCTAATGCTCTTATTCAGTTCAATACAATTGCGGGTTCCCCATCAAAGAGTTTTGCATAAGAAATACAGTGAGTCAAATACAGTATTATACAACCCACTGTATTATACAAAAGCAGCGCCTAAACTTTTTGAAATCCTTCAAAATTGCCTCTAAAAATCTACCTTTTTCCACAAAACCAGCACCTTTTCCCACTTTTCTTAAATGGCTACAGTTCTTACATAACCTCCTTTTCTGATAATTCTCTACTTAATTAGTATTCCTTTGAAATTTGCTCAAGATGTTAACTTCATCTATAATGGCTTCCATCAAGCCAATTTGCATCTAGATGGAATTGCAAAAATCCGCCCCAATTGTAATACCCAAAAAAAAAAAAAAAAAACTTAAAAAGGTGGGGTATTTAAGTAAATTTTTTTGTGGGGGTCAATTTTATAATTAATATTAGGTAAAAATGCAAAACTGACCCACTAACTTTTAGGTTTTGTTATTTCAGTCATTTAACTTTTAGTTTTGTCATTTCAGTCCTTTAAATTTTAATTTTTGTCAATGTAGTATTCTGTTAGGTCTCAGTTACTGCTGCCATTAAGTTTGGCCTTTTTTTTTGAAAATAAGTTAAAAGAAAAAAAAAAAACATCGAAGGTCCCCCCTTCAGTCTTCATCCTCAGCCTCCTGCCTCCCCGTTCTTTGCTCTCTCTCTCTGTAGCACCCAAAAATACCCGTGACCAAATTTGAGTAAACTTTAACCCTGATAAAACTTAACCTGGCTCTAATTAAACCCATGGCAAAATAATATCCTCACTCCTCAGCTAAAAAGCCCTGAACAGATTCCAAAGCTTCTCGAATCCAGCCTCTCACATCGGCCACCATTGGCGGGGTTTTTTCTGGGCGGACTGTTGATGGTTTTGGGCTGGGTCTGGGTTAGGCAAAAAAACTAAGTTGGTTTTTTGTTTTTGGTTGGGTCTAGGTTTTGTTTTTAAGATGGGTCGGTTAGGATCATCTTCACAAGCTAAAGAAGGAGGGTAACTCAAATGGAGCTGTATTAGGTTACCTTCTGTGAGCATGGGTTGATGGGCTTGGTGGTGCTGTGCTAGATCGCAACCATCGATGGGATTGCGGCTCTCTTTGGTGTGGTGTTTGCTTTGGGGTTTGTTTGTGCGTTATGGGTTGGTTTGTTGAAATATTGAGGTTTGGTGGTTGTTTGCTTTAAAGCATAATGCATATATGATGGTGGATTTGAGAGAGAGAGACTGATCTTGAGAGAGAGATCGAGATTTTTCCGTTTTCCGGTTTTGATTTTAGGGGAAGGGGAACTACATCATTCCCCTTACATTTTTTTTTTTTTTAACAGTTTTTTTATTTTCTTTAAATTACGATTTTTTTTTTTTTAAAAAAAAGGCCAAACTTAACGGGAGGAGTAACTGATACCTAACAGAATACTACATTGAAAAAACTTGAAACTTGGAGGACTGAAATGACAAAACTCAAAGTTAGAGGACTGAAATAACAAAAGCTAAAAGTTAGAGGGTCAATTTTGCATTTTTGCCTTAATATTACTAAGGGGGTTTTTAGAAAATAAGGTTGAAACCCTAACTATATATAAGTTAATTTAAATCAACGTATAATGACAGACATTTTGAGAGATGAGACTATCCAAAATACTCAAGTAGAAAAGGTTTGACTGCACAATTGAGGTAAGAGCCTAAGAATCTCTTTCTTGTTAAATCTAAGCTTTATTTGGAATTAGAGTATGTTTTATGTGGGTATTTTGACCAGTAGTAAAACTATTTAAATATTCATGAGTTTTAATGATGCAAACGAAGAAAAGTTTAGATTTATAGTTCGGTAGATTGGACGCTAGGTACCTACAAATTTTTCTATGCTCAGTATTTTAGGGCCCATTTGGTAAAGGAATTTGAATAATGTTGTTTATATTTTTTGAAATACGTGTGAAAATGTGTGTAATGTTGGAAATAAAGGAGAGATAATACCTGAATTTTCCTTGGAAATTACACAATTTGATTTTACCAAAAGGAGGTGGCAGAGATGAGGCGTGGACCAAGTCACTGTCTTGAAACAAATTGTGCCGTCTACGGTATATCCGATGTAGTTAGACAAATAGTTTTTGCACGTTGTCCCTAGGATACAATAGCCCAGCCGCCTTTGCTGATCATCCTTGCGAGCCTACACTACTCGTAGGATATAAGCTCTCTATAGTACTTTCTTTTCCTAGAAAATTTTGTAAAAGATAAAATATTTTTGAGTAGTAAGAAGCAATAGATGGTAAGTGTTTAGGACAATAAAAAATTGTTTTTGAAAAGTTTGCAGCTTTGTGTTGATGATCATTTTGGGAATCCAAATAGAAAGAAGAAGCCCAGCAACACGGGCGGAAAAGAGTTGGTAAACGGATAAAAAAACCATTATGCCCAAGCGGCAGGAATAATGAATCACAGGTCCACGAGATAAAAAAATGGGCCTTGAAGAAATAAATGGGCTTAAAGGAGCCCAAAAAGAGAGAAGTAGCAAACTCATGGACAGTATATGATGTAAAAAATTGAGAATAGGCCACAGCAGACCCAAAGTAATGCAAGAAAAGAAAGTAAGGGGTTGATGGCAAGCCCATGAGCCCCAAGGTTGAGGGATAAGGTAATTGGGTCGGGGAATCCCAAAGAAGTTAGTAAAAGCCCATGGGAATACAGAGTTAGGAAAATGGTCAAGGAAGCCCAGGGAAAGCAAATGGACTAAGGATGGCCAAGAGAAAACAAATGGGACGCGGGAGCCTACAAGTAATGTAATAAAAAGAACCAATGGCCATACTGAACCATTGGGAGAAGAATAAACGGCAAGCCCAAAGAGGCCCAGCAGGATTGGGTCAAATAACGTCGCAGCAGGAATGTTAGAGTGGTATGGCAGGAAATGATAGTAGTAAAAGAGTAGGCTGAAAATAGGCAAAGCCCACCATCAAATAAAGCCCAACCCCTAAGGGGAGCGGAAAATCAGAAAACAACTCATATAAGAAGTTAAGGCCGGATGGCAGATTGTGGGGCCCTTGCTGTGCACAGGGGAGGGAAGAATCACGGTAACAGAACCTTTAAGAAAAACCATGAAATAGAAAAAAAGCAATGAGAAAAGAAAGCAAAAAAAGAAAGATAAAAGCAAAATTAGAAAAGAAGAAAAGAAAAATAGAGAGTTAAATCGGCAGGCATGCACCAATAGGTTGATTCCCTCTCTTCATCTCAAAGCCTTGCTCTCTATCAAAGAAAAGGAATCTTCACTGAACATAAACCATTTAGGCCCATTCGCTCAAAGCAGTTAATTTCTTCCTTTGAGGAGATTATTTGCATTGAGGAAGTGGTTTCCTTTCTCAGTTTCAAGCTCTGTAGTGTTACCCGGTGTGGCAGACTGATTTTCCCTTTTCTTAATTCAAGAAACCCATTATTATTATTTTCCCATTTATTTCTGTTACTTTTTGTGTACGACGGGTACTTCCTGCTGCTCCCTTTTATTTATTTTGCCTAGTAATTCTTGTATTACCTTTATTATATTTGCCTACCATAACTTCCCTGTAGTAGCTCTGCCTGCTATGGGTATGTGATCAAGACCTGGCAAAAAGAGGTATAGTTTGTGCATAAGTCGGACCAAAGTGAGTTGCAGTTGGACCGATCTCAACTCCCTTACTCAGAATACTTGGGCCTAATACCACAAGAGGCAGCCCAGCCCAATATTGTAAAAAAGGCCTCCACAACATTAAATTGGTGACTTCACTGGGGAGTTGAGAAGCAGATTGGGTCAAAAGTCCTCGCAAACAATTGCCTCCAAGATCCAAGACGACACGAAACATAAGCGCTGTGCCTTCGCAGGCGGAATCTAGGCCAACAATGCCTTAATAACAGTAGCCTAACTAGACGAAAGGTGTTAATAGAATGGGGGCTGAACCCCAACTGCAGCAAAGAGTCCCTACTGACAATGTCAACACCTTCATTGAAGTGTTGTAGACCCTGCAGCATTTATAGCAGCAAATGATGGAAGAAATCCGTTAGCTGAAAACAGACAAAATGAAGGAAAAAAGAAGCTAGGAGGCCCCTTTACTTGGCAGCATCCATAAATCAAATCCCTATCAAGAGAGCCTTGGTGGATACAGGTGCTTCTATAAATCTCATTCCATTGAGCACTCTATAGGCGGTAGGAATTTCATAAAGAAAGATTCAGGGGTGCCCAATGGAAGTGACAGGGTTTAGAGGAAGGGGCGAATACAGTGCAGGCCACATTCAACTATGGTTAAAGGTGGGCCCTGTAGCTTCCTTAGCTTGGTTCCATGTGGTAAAGACAGAGGTCTTATATCACGTGCTGTTAGGAAGGCCATGGTTGTACAAACATCGACTAGTCCCATCCACCTACCACCAGTGTGTGAAGGGAAGGTTGAATGGCAGAATGATACACATAGCAACAAATCCCTCGCCATTCGAGCAGGTGGAGGCTCATTTAGTAGAAATTATGTTCTACGACCAATGGGCTCCATCTGGGGAAAGCTCAGTATCAAAACCACGAGGCACCTTCATACCTAAGTGGGAAAACATCCAAAGTGATCCAGAACCTAATCTAAGGGAATTGCTAGCACGAAAAAAGAAAAGGAAGGAAGCACCCACCGCAGAATCAGGTGACACATCACAATGTGTCAGGGTCCAAGGCCCTGATGGCAGGATTGTGTTCAAATTATGAAGGCACGTGGGGCCCACAAGTGAAATACAAACGGGCCCTACCCAAGAGCGGCAGCATGGGAGTTTGGAGTGTTGCGTGGCTCAAGAGAGTTTGAAGGAAGAAGGCAATGAAGAGAAATATGAGGAAGTTATGGTAGAAAAAGATGTACAAGTTGTGGCAGAAGAAGAGTTGGAGGAAGTTGACCTGGAGTCTGGCTCACAAGAACCAAAGCTTATCTCGATTAGCGCAAGTCTGACAAAAAAGGAAAAATTAGAATTGATATTGCTATTGAAAGAGTTTAGAGACATTTTCGCATGGATTACAGTGAAATGCCAGGGTTAGATCTCGGGCTAGTGGAGCACACATTGAATGTAGACCCAGAGGCCAAGCTCGTGGCTCAGCCTACTAAGGTATTCCACACTGAGATAGAAGGGCAAATAGTCAATGAGGTACAGAAGTTGCTGGTTGCAGGATTCATTAAGCCTATTCAACAATCACGCTGGCTATCTAACATAGTACCAATAAAGAAGAAGAACGGGTAGATAAGATGTTGTGTAGATTTCAGAAATCTCAACAGAGTTTGTCCGAGTGACAAGTTCCCATTGCCAAACATGGATTTACTAATAGATTCTGTGGCTGGAAGCGCCATGTTTTCATTTATGGACGGTTTCAGTGGGTAAAATCAGATCAGAATGGCACCAAAGGATGCGGAGAAAATTGCTTCAAAACACCCATGGGCAACTTCTACTACACTATGATGCCTTTCGGGTTAAAAAATGCAAGTGCAACTTATCAATAAGCAATAACGGCCATATTTCACGACATGATGCATCAAGAACTAGAGAATTATGTGGATGACATAGTGGTTAAATCAAGGAGGAAAGAAGAACACTTCCATATGTTGAGAAAGGTATTTAAAAGGTGTAGAGTTTTCAAACTAAGAATGAACCCTCTCAAGTGCGCATTTGGAGTGTCCTCTGGGAAATTCTTGGGCTTCTTGGTTCACAGCAGGGGGATAGATGTGGACCCGGCCAAAGCCACTGCCATAGCAACTATACGATCTCCGACCACGGTAAAAGAGTTGAAGAGCTTCTTAGGGAAGGTCTCATATATCCGGAGATTCATCCCTGGGTTGGCATCAATTACTTCTGCTTTACCAAATTACTTAGGAAAGGGCAAAGTTTCAAATGGGGAGAAGCACAACAGACGGCCTTCAAAAAGCTACAGTAAATCATGATGAACCTCCCTACTGTGCAGGCCCCAGTCCACAAAAAACCATTGCTACTCTACCTGGCCATCAACTCATATGCCATTGGTGCATTGTTCGCCCAAGAGGACGGGGGAGGCATTGAGCAACCAGTGTACTGCATCAGCCGTGCCTTAAAAGATGCAAAAACTCGCTACCCAAGGGCAGAAAGGGCATGCCTGACCATTGTGTATGCTTCGCAGAGGCTACGCCATTATTTCTTGGCTTATGAAGTATGGCTAATGACCAAATCTCATGCCGTCAAAACTTTATTGCGGCAACCAATCCTTTCTGGCAGAATATCGCAGTGGTTGTTGCAATTGTCATAGTACGACTTGAAAGCGGGGACACCTAAGGCTGTAAAAAGCCAGGCTATAGTAGACTTGTTGGCACAGTTTTCAGGAGAGGAAGAATTCCCGTTGGATATTGAAGTTCCAGGGGAAGTAGCCATGGTAGGAGAAGTCAAAGAGTAATAGATAATGAAATTTGATGGGTCTTTTACCGCCCAGTCAAGGGGAGTGAGAGTAGTTTTGTACCATAAAGAAGATGAGGCAGTGGTGCTATCATTCAAACTAGAATTCTCTTGTTCAAACAACACGGCAGAATACGAAGCCTATCTAATTGAGCTAGCCACGACTCTCAAAATGGGAGTTAAGCATTTAAGGGTAATGGGTGATTCGAACCTAGTAGTCTACCAGACCAAGGGCAGCTTTTCCTTAAAGGAACCCAGCCTAGCCCCATATAAAGCAATGACCCAGAAGATGGAGGAAAAGTTTTCAACCTTCGCAGATGCGTTGGCTGCACTGGGCTCACAAATAATTTTCGAGGGAGATAGCACCAGGGTAGAAGTCAGCAAGAGGAAAAAATCTATTATTGAGACACTGAAAGAAAGGTTCTAGGAGGAGGCAAGAAGAGGCCCAGAGAAAGTTGAAAGAAACACATGATAAGACTTGCGAATCTTGCGGGGAGGTCAGCCTTTACTGCAAACTTCAAAAGGCAGGCTTCTATTGGCCATGCATGGCTAAAGACACAGATTGAGTCTAAACCCAGTGCGGGACCTGCCAGTTCGCAGCAGACAAAGAGGAAAGTTACGCTGCGTTTGTCAGCGAAGATTGGAGAAGCCCATTCACACAATACTTGACAGAAGGTATCTTGTTACAAAAGCACAGTAAAAGATACAAGCTTAAGAGGTTGGCAACGCGTTACTTTTTGCATAATATAGTTATTTTCAAAAAAGGGTACGATGGGAACCCTTTAAGATGTCTGGGCCCTAAGGAAGCAAAGGAAATAATAAAAAAAGTGCACTTAAGAGAGTGTGGAGAACACCAGAAGAAGAAAAAGTTTTACAGATGCTTGCTGCAAATGGGCTACTGCTGGCCCATCATAAAGAAAGATACAGCAGAATTTGTGAAAAAATGCCACAGTTGCCAAGTACAAGCCAACCTGATTCATACTCATTCGCAGAATTTACATAGCATGGTCACCCCATGGCCCTTCTACACTTGGGAGCTTGATTTGGTGGGACCAGTTAACCCATTATCGCGTGGATACATATGGATATTGGTGGCTACGGAATACTTCACTAAATGGGCAGAGGTAGTACCACTCCGTAAAGCCACAAGAGAAGCAGTGACAAACTTCATCAATGAGAATATAATTGTGAGGTTTGGGGTACCTCATAGGATCATCAGTGAAAATGGCACACCCTTTGTCAACGGTGATGTAAGGAAGATGCTGGAGTTTTACCAAGTCAAGCATCACTGTTCATCGCCCTATTACCCTCAAGGAAATAGGCAAGTAGAGGCGATAAACAAGACCCTCATAAAGATCATTAGCAAAATGAGCCATGAGTATACAGGAGGATGGGCAATGCACCTGCTGGACGTTCTTTGGGCTTATAGAAATTCATCAAAGTCAGCCACATGATTTTCACATTTTTCCTTGGTCTACGGAATAGAGGTAATGAGCCCGGCAGAAGTAATGACTTCGTCCCTGAGAGTTATGTAGATGCGGGAGAAAGAAAAAGAAAAGGAAGTCTTTGCGGTAGAAAGATGTGAAGACCTAAAAGGGCTTGATAAAAGGAGGGAAGAAGCCTAAGAGCACAGTCGCAGATACAGACAAAGGATGACTGAAGCCTACGGTAGGATGACTAAAGAGAGAGTGTTCATGGGGGGACAACTCATGTTAAAAGTAGTAGACTACGTCAGGCGAAGCATGGCAGGACCATTTAAGTTTGCATCAAAATGGGAAGGACTTTTTGTGATAAGGGAGGCGCATCCAAGTAGGTATTACTGCTTGACCCAGATGGATGGCAAAGACCTAATCGATCCCATCAATGGGAAGTGGTTGAAATGTTATTATGCTTAAAGAGAAGAAGTTATGTAGTTATCTCTTTTACTTAAAGAATTTTATGTTTCCTTTTCTTTTATTTCCTTCAAGTGACTGTGTCACAAGACATGATTATAACATGCTTTTATATAATGAAAAAGAAGTATGAAGCATTACAAAAGTATATCATGTCATAGCAATAGCCGAAAGTAGTAACAAAGTGTAGTATCATAATTACAAACCAAAATTGTGGCAAACTTGCCAAATAAGTGCTATAGGAAACATAAAGTGTACTAGATAGGGTAATAAGAGAAGGAAAACAACAAGAAAAAGGGGGAATTACATCATCATCAATGAAGTCTGAAAATGAGAGGCTGATCTCCAAAACGGCTGGGCCCACTAATGCTAGAAAGAATGTGTTTGCGACGACCCTCCAAGTTTGCCACCTCCTTTCTCAGAACCTCAATCCGTGTATCAATGGCGTCAACAACAGGCTGAACTCTCCTCATAAAAAAGGCTTGGGCAATCTCATGGAGGTGGTCCAGAATGAACTCCGCAGCAAAACCCATACTAATAAGCTCCTATATCACAGCTCTCCACTACAGGATCCTCTTGGTGGATACAGTGTCAACGAAGTCATACTCAATATCATTCATCACACTACCCAGCATCTTCAAGAAGTGCTCTTTGGTAGAACAACCAAGACCGAATCCCTGCATAAAGTCACCACGGCTATTGTAGACCGCCACCAAATGAGGATCATAATCCTTGGGAACCCTGAAACCGTGGAAGTCTACGTAGGGAGGCCTAGAACCCCAGAAATCTGCAAGTTCAAGGTCATTAATCTCAGGCTGATCAAAGCGTGTAAAGAAGGCTGCGGCCTAGCTCATAGGGTCTGGAACTGTGACAGAACTGCTGCCTACCTCAAATCGAGAAGGAACAGTAGGGAGCGGACCTAACATGAAGCATAAAGCGCGATGTGAGAAGCCATGATCTAAAAAGGACAAACTTACAAGGAAGAAATGAAGAAGGAGATAAGGGAAAAGAAACTCACGAGGACTAGTAAGAATGGGGGCTGTAGGAAGGGCAGAAACAGGTACGGAAGGTATGACAGAAACTGGCGCTGTGGGTACTGCAGAAACAGGTGCTATAGGTGTGGCAGGATTAGCGGCTGTGGGCATCCCTATATCTGTTGTAACTTCTGGCCCTTCAAAGGTCTTTGCAAACAAGGAAATAGGCATACAAATAAAGGGAGACCGCAGCAAAAGAGTGACGCAAATACATATGTATAAGGAAGAGATAACAAAAGAGAGGGAAAAGTGAACTAAGCAAAAGAAAAACGGGAAAGAGGCACATACCCATGAATTCGGTCTCAGGGGCAACACTCTCCTCTTCGTCAGAATCAGGAATCCTTTTCTTTAGGATAGGCTTATTGTCAGGATCCTCAAGAATGTCCTCAGACCCCTCAGAGGACAAGTCTGCATCAAGCTCACGTGTAGCAGAGCTAGGAATGGAAGAAGGGGTAACCACCAAAGAAGAACCATCCTTCACAGCCTGAGATAGAGCTGCGAAGGGGTCACTAGTGGAGATAATAAGGAGCGTGACAGGGGAAGCAACCTTGGTCTGAGCAGCAGCAGGAGGAATGACTCCCTCTTGGGGAGTAAGTGTCTCGGCAGGAATGAGAGTGGTCTCACTAAACCTCTTAGTATGAGTACCCTCTTCTTTGAGTACCGGCTCGGTAGAAGGGATAGGAGCTTCAGCAGGAACTCCATGTGCAACAGCAGAAGGGGTAGGTGTTGCGAATACTACATCGACCCCATCGAAGAAGCCCTCTATAGGTACGCCCATGGAGGCAGAAAGCTCTTCGGCTGTGGGATGATATACAGAAATAGGCTCGGGTTGATCTTGGAAGACAAAAAAAAGGAAAAGAGAAAAAATGAAGAACAAAGGAGCCCATGACTGAATGAGACAAACAAAAACATGTGGCAGAGGAAACATGTGTAAAAGAAAAAAAAAAAAAAAGATGTACCTCAAACTCAAATTCATCAAGCAGTATGGGACGATTGGCAGAGGCATCTTTCTTATGCTTAGACTATGAAAGAAAAGAGTACAGAAGACAAGGTTAAAAAGAAAAGTCAACAAGCATGTCAGGGTTAACTGTAGGAAAGCCAAAAAAAAAAAAAAAATATATATATATATATATATATATAAGACAAAGTAGAAGTGGAGATAACATACTCTCCGCTTAGTGATGGATGTTGGATGAGGGGATGTCTTTCTCTTATTGCCTCGCACCCTACTGGAAGGGGGAGCATCTGTAGATGACCGTAGAGCAACAAACTTGGACTTGCTGGCAGTGGGGCGTGCACTGGAACGGGTATGGGTAGAAGGAGGCAAAGAACCTTCTAAAGCTATCTTGCTTATGGGAGGAAGGCCAATGTTTGTCACTTTCACTTTCTTCTCCCAGCCCAGAGGATAATCATCGGCATGCCAATACCACCCTCTATTCTCCTCATCCCATTCAAAGATGGCAGTCCGATTATGCTTCCTGGCATATGCTAACACAGACTTAGAGGGCAGGAGCAACCGAGGATTAGCCAAAATGATTGCGCTAAGCCCATCAGGAGGAATAAGGGAGAAACCGTGACTACCCATCAATTCCTGCTCAAACGAAGTCATCACAGCCTGCCAGTATCTGTGCATAGCAAGAGTACAAATGCCCTCCCTCAGTGACCCTGGAATGGTAACTGCAATAAAACATTGGCGCCAGAATTCAAAAGCAGTATGCCGTAGGAATGGTCGGACGAAAGTAGGAGACTCCATAGGAAAAGAAAGATCATCGGGAATGTCTTGATCTAGCCCAAACTGCCTCCTCACCCGATTAGCAGGATAATGCACAAACCTAATGCCTTCGTCGGCCAAATAAGGCAACCACTTAACATTGGTGGCCGCCATGTAAGTAATCCCTGTCTCCTCAAAATCGGTCAAGGGGGTGGTGGTCCCGGCAGTGTCAACAAATAGACCCATAACAGAGTCTACACATGTGTAACCCGTACCTAAATTTCTGTAAGCTCTCCAAGAAAACCCAACTCCTTTATCAAAGGATTCAACAGCAGAGTGATCGATTGGCTTTAAACCGACCCAACTAAAAGCCAATGGGAAGTCAAACTCAAATCTGCCACAGAAATTGGTAATAGCTTGCAGACACCATTGATACTTCTCCTTAGCAAAAGACAGGCCTACACTTCGCCAAATGCTTGGCACAATGCTCATATAACAAATGTTGCAAAATAGTACTGTGAACAAAAGAGGTGACTATGTGACAAGAGCCTGCCTAACTCTCATCACTCCTCAGGATGTCTAATTGAACATACAAATGTCCCAAAAACATAGGAGCCAATGGCGGACTTACCCCAGTAGATATCTTGATAGCTAAACGAAAATAAAAAGGCTTCACAGCATAATGGGGATGAGAGCCAAAGATAAACTTACAAAGCCAGAATGCAATGAAGGCCGTACTGCAAGCAGTAACGGAGAATTTAGAAGAAGAACTAACCCAATATGACAACTTGGCATTCCCAATCATCCTTTTCTTTAACTCGGTCTCCAGCCTCTTCCTTTAAAGAAAGCTCTAAAGCGGCATGATCAACATCATCGAGAATAGGCAAAAGCAACTGATTGGCTACATCTTTCAGGGTCACGGTGATCTCACTGTAGGAGAAGAAGAAAGTTTGAGTGGTGGTACACCACCAGCGGACCAAATGACGGAGATTGAAGAGGTCCCTAAAGTTTGATAAGCAGTGGGATGAAACGATAGCCTTTAACACACCGGCTTGTTGTAACAACCCCATGAAACCCGTGTCGGATAACTCATTAGCCACCCATTCCCTCCAACCTAAGGCGGTGCCTGACCCAAATTCAAAGTGAATGGGCACAGGGAGTGAAGTGCCCTGGTGGATGATGAGATCGGGGATTAAGGAAGCCAACAGAGCCTAAGAAACATCCGTGTTTCACCGGCAAAGAGCAAGCCACACACGGCCCGGCAGCGGCGGTGGCGTGTAATCACCGAGAACCTTTGGGAAATAGGGGTGGATATTGTACCAAGGATCAATAAGAGGAGCGCATTCATTATCTGGGGCACACTGCGCTTCTTCCTCATCGGAATGCTTTGATTTGGAATGCTTTGATTTGGAATACATGGCCTCCTCGCCTATATCACTTGCGGTGGGAGGATCGGAGACAACCTTCTTTCCCTTACGGCGGGAAGAGCTTTGGCCTTTCACCGGTGTCATGGTATAGGGGTTTGATCAAAGTAAATGGATAGGAGTGTTTTAGAAGAAGGAAATGGAAAGGAAAGGGAGACGGAGAGAGTGTTTGTGTTGGAAAGGGAGAAGAAGTTTGTGTTTGGATTACGAAAGGATTCTCTCTTAAATACCAAAGTCGTTAATGCCAGCACGAAGGGAGGCGATAGGTCAGCCATCAGAAAGGGGATGAAATTAATGAAGCGGCAGCTACGTTTCAAAATAACTACTAAACTGGGAAATTTGAAGAGACAACACTGTTCACGGTAAAAAGAAAAAAAAAATACATACATATGTATAAGGTGGGATCCACTATTTAAAAAAGCTCGTGAAGGAAAAGAAGACGGAAAGACAGAAAAGGCAGGAAAGTCTTTTATTCACATATGAACTGCGAAAATGCTTCATATGTTCAGGGGGTTAAATGTTGATGATCATTTTGGGAATCCAAATAGAAAGAAGAGGCCTAGCAACATGGGCGGAAAAGAGTTGGTAAACGGATAAAAAAACCATTAAGCCCAAGTGGCAGGAATAATGGATCACAGGTCCACGAGATAAACAAATGGGCCTTGAGGAAGCAAACAAGCTTAAAGGAGCCCGGAAAGAGAGAAGTAGCAAGCCCATGGGCAGTATATGATGTAGAAAAGTGAGAATGGGCCATAGTAGGTCCAAAGTAATGCAAGAAAAGAAAGTAAATGGTTGATGGCAATCCTATGACCCCTAAGGATGAGGGATATGGTAATTGGGCCGGGGAAGCCCAAAGAAGTTAATAAAAACCCATGGGAATACAGAGTTAGGAAAAGGGCAAAGGAAGCCCAAAGAAAGCAAATGGGCCAAGGATGCCTAAGAGAAAACAAATGGGACGTGGAAGCCCGCAAGTAATGTAATAAAAAGAACCAATGGCCATATTGAACCATTGGGAGAAGAATAAACGGTAGGCCCAAAGAGGCCCAGCGGGATTGGGTCAAATAACATTGCAGCAGGAATGACAGAGTAGTATGACAAGAAATGATAGCAGTAAAAGAGTAAAGAGTAGGCTGAAAGTAGGCAAAGTCCACCATCAAATAAAGCCCAGCCCCTAAGGGGAGCAAGAAATTAGAAAACAGCTCACATAAGAAGTTAAGGCCGGACGGCAGACTGTGCAGGCAAGCCTTCAGACTACGGCGAACGCATGAGCGGCAAGTAGATTTTGGACATACATAGAAGAGAGGCATGTGTGAGGCCCAGACATCACCAGCCTGTACTCAGCCAATACAGGACACGGTGAGGTTATGAGTCAGAGGTAAGAGGACATGGTCTGGCGGTGGGGAGAGGGGAAAACTTATTCTGAGATTCCTGCCCAGGCTCTTTTGGGAGAAATGTCCTGCTAAGATGACATACCACCCAAAAGAAGTAAGGATGAGTTGGAACCACTAGGTGCATGCCATGAGGGATAGAGAGAGAGAGCACCCACATCGTAGCAGGTAAGGGTGCCACGGCAGACAAATAAACAAAATAATCTTCTTTGTCTAGTGATGAGTAGTGGCACAGCCAATATAGACAGACCAGTGGTGGTCAGCAAGTACACCCAGACCAGACAAAAGTGGTTAAAGGCTAAAATAGTAAAACTCGGTCAAGGCAGACACTATAAAAGGGGGCCCTTATCGTGCACAGGGGAGGGAAGAATCATGGTAATAGGAACCTCTAAGAAAACCATGAAATAGAAAACAAGCATTGAGAAAAGAAAGGAAAAAAAGAAAGATAAAAGGAAAATTAGAAAAGAAGAAAAGAAAAATAGAGAGTTAGATCGGCAGGCATGCACCAGTAGGTTGATTCTCTCTCTCCCTCTCAAAGCCTTGCTCTCTATCAAAGAAACAGAATCTTCACTGAACATAAACCATTTAGGCCCATTCGTTCAAAGTAGTTAATTTCTTCCTCTGAGGAGATTGTTTGCATTGAGGAAGTGGTTTTCCTTCTCAGTTTCAAGCTCCATAGTTTTACTCGATGTGGCAGACTGATTTTCCCTTTTCTTAATTCAAGAAACCCATTATTATTATTTCCCCATTTATTTCTGTTACTTTTTGTGTACGCGAGGGGGGGGGGGGTACTTCCCACTGCTTCTTTTTATTTATTTTGTCTAGTATTTCTTGTATTACCTTTATTATATCTACCTGCCATAACTTTCCTGTAGTAGCTCTGCTTGCCATGGGTATGTGATCAAGACTTCGCAAAAAGAGGCATAGTTTGTGCACAAGTTGGACCAAAGTGAGTTGCAGTTGGATCGGTCTCAACTCCTTTACTCAGAATATTTGGACCCAATACCGTATGAGGCAGCCAACCCAATATTGTAAAAAAGGCCCACAACACTTTGTAATTCAAAATAAAAATATTTATGTCTTAAACTTTTATTTTATTTTTCCATATATATATAGAGCCAGACATATTGCTTGTCCTTAGCTCCAAAAAATAAAAAACGTTTGCTTTCTTTAAAACTTTAAATAATCATAAAATTTTGAAATCAACGTGTGATCAATAGCTTTCTTTATATATATATATATATTATAAACCGGTCAAAACCTTTCGCACGTTGAGAACAAAAAAAAGAAAGGATCATAATGCCAAGTATTTAATGGCCCATTATTACAATACCTTTTCAAAAGTTTTCTTTTTGAATATATGTTACAAAAAATTGCTAGCTGTTTGACTGCTTTTCATTAAACCAAATAGTAAATATTTGTGTATATATGGTAACATAAAATAATTCAGCAATAGCTGTATATTTAAGTGTTAAAAATCTTCCATATATGACGTTATTATGTCATATTTAAATAAGAACGTTTGAATACAAAATATTTAGAATAGAAAGTATATATATGTAATAAAACCAAATATGTTGGCAATTATGGTATTAATATCACGTTAATGTTCATAAATTTTCTGATTAAAACCATTGACAAAAACTATTCAAATTTTGAATTATATTTGAATTTCAAAATTTAGCAATCAACGTATCTGACATTAAGGAATAATTGATACGCATAAATGAGTATTAAAATAAATATAATATTTTTTTATAAAAGTATCCACCATATAATGTTATTTAAAAACTGAAAATGAGTTGTTTAACAATGACTTTATATATATATATATATATATATATATATATATATATATATATATATATATATATATATATTTTTATATATACAATTTGTTGCGAGAAGTGTAGATTGAAGCGGTAGATTTTAGGCGTAATGGGTCAGGGGTTAGGTTTCTGCACAGTTTTTGTTTAAGAAACTGTACCAGAAATGATGGAATTGGAGAGGAACAAAAAGCTAGTTAGTATAGGTTTGAGGTCTGACAAGTTTTAAGAGAAAAGAAAAGAAAAAGAAAGGTGTAAACGTAAGTGTAGTACTTGAAGATGGCCCACACGCCTTGTCTTTCCTAGTATGACATGCTATTAGGAGTTATAGCCTTATTTCTAGGGCATTAACACTGTTTGGATGGGTGGATTTTAGGGAGGATGAAAAATTTTGAAGAGAAAATAGGAGAGAAAATGAGAAAGGGGATTGTTTGGTAAGAAAAAGAAAAATATTATGATTATGTAGAATTTTGGTGTGAGATAATAATGGACAATTATTGGATATTTTTAGTAGTCTTTCTTTTGACCGTTTAGATATCTAAGGATTTTAGAGGAAGTGTTAGGGAGAAATTTTTTTGTGATGAACTAGCTGAGGTAAGTAATCTTATCATAATTGGTTTTATTTTGCTTACACTAGTGTATTTTAACTATTGAAATTTGTTTATAATTGTTACAATTTTATTTAATTGTTTTAGCTACATTGATTTAAAGTAAAGAATAAAGAATTATCACAAATATATTTGATTACTAAATATAAAATTTTATATATATATATATATATATATATGTATTTAAATGAGATATATTTTTGTTTGAACTATGATTTGATATATATATGATTTTGGATAATCGGACTATGTTTTGACTTTGATACCTAGCCAATGGGGGTTATTCATTGGTACTCTGATACCCCCTAATGGGAGTTATTCATTGGTACTAAAATTAGTTCTATCTGGGGTATTACAAGCCTATCGTGTTTCTGGACCTAGCTAATGAGGATATACATTAGCACGTAACTAGTTTCACCTATATCTCACTGGGATATAGCATGACCATAGTTGTAAAGATCGTTAAGAATAGGAATTATGTTTAAATATTTGAACTGTTTTAAGTCCTTGAAACTGCTTATATGTTTTTGGAACCTATTGTAATTATAGATTTGATATATGGAAAATTGATTATTTTCTAATCCATCTATGATATATTTGTAAGATTAAAATATTCGATCCATGTATGACTTATTATTTTACAGATCTATTTGCTTGATAGAACTTATTAGGACTTTAGTTACTTATTGAGTTTTCAACTCACTTCTCTCTTTCCCCTTTCAGATTTTGATCAGGAAGAGTAGCATGTGTTTGGGTTTCCGCTAGGATGTGCGTATGAGTGAAGTTTAGGAATCATTGGAATAAGATTTGGACTTTTATGTTTAAAATAATCACTTGTATAGACTTTTAATCTTAAAGGATTTAGTTTATTTTTCTTTTGATGTTGGAAGATTATTATTTGGAGATCTTTTGAGAATTGCATTATTGAAAATATTTTTGGATTTATTGATGAAATTTTCTTTGAAGATAATTCTTTAATTGTTAAGAAGTCCTTTCACACTTGTAGGGTGTAAATTTTACAAGTATGTTGCTGTTGTCATGTGCCTAGCTCTTACTTACTTGTATGGTTTATAATGAGTTGCAGCAGCGTAAAGGCGTTCAAAGAAGTTGATGGAATAGACTCTATTAATGAAATTAAACTACAATTTGTGATTATGTAGATAGTATATAATTCAGTAAACCAGAAATCCGAATGACTGTGTTAATTAAAATGGAATAGACAGAAATGGCTTAGGCTGAACGAATTTAGAAAACAAAAACAGCAATTGATCAAAGCTACCATTTAGCGCTAGTCCTTGACTCTTGGTTTGGGAGTTTATAAAGGAATGGGATGAAATGAATAAATTATAAAGGAATGGAATAAGTATAAGTAATAGCAAGGAATGAAATGAAATAGAATGAATTGAAGTGGAGTGAAACTAAATTGTCTTATTGGATGTTAAAAAAAGAAAAGAAAAGAAAAAAACAAATAGAAATGAATGAATGAAACTTAAAATAACCTTGTTTGGGAATTTCATGAGAATGAATGAAATTATTATTATTATAAAAAAAAGTAAAAGTACTTAAAAACAAACTGATGAATGATGGCTTAAAAGTATAACTCATTTATTGTAAGACAACGATATTGAGTAACACAATTTAAGGAGATGAAAAAAAGAGAGAGATTTCTTTAAATAAAGCGAGGAAACTAATAAGATGGGCAGTACAGGAAACTGGAAAATATAAATGAGTATTATAAATATTTTGGTCAAAATTTCATCAAACTTCATTCCATTTTTCTTTAATTCCTTCCAATTTTGGAAATGAAAAATTGAATTTTTAAGGGATGGAAGAATGAGTGTTCCAACCTAGCCATTCTACTAAATTTGAGAGTTTATAAAGAAAATGAATAGAATGGAATGTATAAAATAAAAAATAATATAAAGGAATAGAAAGGAATTAACCATTTATCTCCCTTGTTTGGATGCTTGAAAGGAAAAGAATGGAATGAAATGTAATCTTATTTGATAGTTGAATGAAAAATAATCATCTTGTAACAATACTACTGTGGGGCCCGAAGATTTGGCAACCTCGGCCCACTCCATATCGGGCCCAAGACCCATGCCGAAGACAGTGCAGTATCCGAGGATGAGCGGAGAAGGCACAAATTATCAAGGAGCACTGCCGAGGATGACCATGTCCTTGGTCGGCCAATACTGAAGAAGGGAAGGTCGGCGCCCCACCAAAAGCACCCTCCCAGGGCATGCCAAAGAAAAAAGACAAGTACCCAAGGTCGGTCGAGGGAATATGGTGAAGGAATAATCTGTAGGGAAGATGTCATCCCCACATTAAAAGCACGCCACTGACGCTCTGGCCACATTAATGAAGAATTGACCATTGAACAGCGATGCTTTGGTTACTTCAACTAACAAGAGGTTTGGAAAGGCAGCTAATGGGACAAGCTCTTAGACATAGGCTCAGATGATCAACAAGTAGAAGACAGAGATCAACTGAACAGGACTATATAATAGAATGAAACCCCAGAGAAGAGGAGGTTCGGAGGGGATAACCCTTATTTTCATTAGTAATCAGGGAAGAGCTTCTCGGACTGGGTCGAGGGTGAATTTCCCCTTAGAAAACTTAGCTAAATCTCATTTGATGATCTTGTAAACCCACACCAACCATTGTAATATTCGCTAATGCCTAGCCCTTCAACCCACTCTCTACAAATTTATTGTATCGGGGTGTTTCTCTTGCCGACGTGGGATTAAGGTGTCAAGCCTTACACTACAAGGTCAGCCCTTGGTAGGGTGAAAATCCTGAAAACCCGCGTCGCTAGAGAACAAAAGACCAGCCCCTACAACTACTATTATGCATTTTCTTAAATAAAAATAGGGGTATAGGCATTTAACCTAGAAAAAGAAAAGAAAAAGGAGTGTATATGGAGAATTCAGTAAAACACATTTTATATAGTTTGATTCCTCCTAATTTTGTAGGGATTAAAAAATGGGCTTATAAGGGGAAAAGAAATGGAATAAGAGTTTCATTACTTTCCCTCTTATATTAGGCTCCCAAATAACGGAATGAAAGTAATATTTTTTATCATTTTTTTCCCATTCCATTTCCTTCTATTTTAAACTTCAAGACAAGTGAATGACCTTTTTATTTCCTCCTACCTAGACTCTCAAACAAGTGAATGAAATGTATATTCTTAAGAGAGTTTTTCATTCCACTTCCTTCCATCCGTTTCCCTCCTCCCAAATAGGTTGACAAATTTCACCCTTTTCAAGGGTGCTTACAAACTCTCATACGTCTACTTTTAAAAATACAATGATATCGGATATGCACAAAAGAAATATTGCAATTTGTGTACTTTATGAATCAATAACTAATTTTTACTTTCTTTGGATGGACAGATACTAATAACAATAATTTTTTTTTTATTATAAAAAAAACACTGACTTAATGCAAGAGGAATTGGCAACAAAATTTAAATTTTCTTATAAAAAAAGAAAAATTTTAATTTTGAATTAATATTATATCATGACGAATATAATTTTATTTTTAAAAAAATACTAACTGAATGCAAGAGTGATTGGCAGAAAAATTTAAATTAAAAGATACAGACTGAATGCAAGAGGGATTGACAATAAAATTGGAGTATTGATAGGGTCTAAATATATTTTTAACAAGAAAAGGAAAGTTGTAGAAATCAGTTTTTAACAAACTTTTCTCTCCCTGACCCTTTGTAGTCTTGGAAAGTAAAAGGATCCAACTTCCTCTTTGTCACGTAAGACTCAAACCTCTCAAATCTGTTATTCAGATTGTTTTAGAGGATTTCCTTCTGCACTTTCTTTCCCATAACCTCTTGGCATAGTTTTTTCTTTTCTTTCATATCTATACTACCATCTCTATCTTCTTTCTTTCACCCAATCTCATTCTTTTCAATCATGGATACTTCAATGGATGAACTTTGGAAAAAATTTCATCTATTTGAGGAAGAAAAGTGGGGTTTTGGCTATTAATGCTCAAGAAGTGGCTTTTTCTAAACAACAAGCTCAATTCAATCTTCTTTTCAAGCTACAAACAAACAAAGTGTTCAACAAGGAGGCTTTTAAATCCACCCTTCAATAGCTTTGGCATTGTTCACATGGTGTAACTATTAAAGAAGTAGGGACCAATTTATTTCTGGCTATCTTTACCAAAGAGGAGAACATGATTGAAGTGTTAGATAGAAGCTCTTGGTCTTTTGATAAAAGCCTTATTTTAGTAAAGCGCTTAAATGATGATCTTAGTCCTGGTAATAACGGGTGTCAATTTGGGTTGGCGTGTCGGATTCGTGTTGTGTCGAGGTAGGGGTATTCAACTAAATAACTCAGCCTTAACCTAACCCATTTAATAATCGTGTTATGATCATTCAACCATAACCCGACCTGTTAATAAGGTGGGTTGACCTAACCCAACCCATTTGACACACTTAATAAATGAATCGTGTTGGGTTGACAGGAATATAACACAACCCATTTTAACTTGCATAATATTAAATATAACATCCATTTAGAAATAAATTTTTTTACATCCCAAAAACAATGTATACACTTCAAGTCTTCAACCCACATTCTTGTAATTTTTAAAAGCAAAACCCATCAGATCTAGTTTATAAACTATCTCAATAAACCCACTTGCAAGATATGTAGACGGTGTCCAACACTAATACAAATACCAAGAAAAAACACACGACACAAGACAAAAGCTACAACGACTTAATCAACAATTAATATATCTCATATATTAATAACACCAAGAGTGAGTAGAATAGCTGAAATTTAAATTTTTTTTTATTATTTTATAAGAAGGTTTAGAGATCTAGGGTTTGTAAAGTTTCAATTTCCAATTATATCCCATGTAAGTTTTTGTAATTACTTACTTTTCTTTTTAAATTTAAAATATATGTTGGATATAAAAGGTATTTGAAAAATCTAAAATAAAATAAATATTTATTTGTTATACAAATTAAACAGGTTGTATTAAGTAGGTCATTTTGGATTAACAGAAATAAATTGGCATGTAAAACGTGCCTATTATAGGTTACGCGAGTTAACCTGCTTATGATACGTTTCTTATCGTGTCGCTTTTGGGTCAACCCATTTATGACCCAAACCCATTAAGGTCTAACCCTAACCCGAAAAAACCCGTGTCGAATTCATGTTGTGTTCACGGGTTGGGTCGAGCATTGACAACCCTACCTGGTAATGTTTCTTTTCAACACTCTCCTTTTTAGATTCGGGTTTTTAACATTACTATTAAAAATATGAATAGTAATGTTGGCACTCGTATAGCTAAAGAGATTGGTAGTCCTCTATTAATTGATGCTCCTAAGAGTGGATTAGCCTGGGGTCCTTTCCTTCATATAAGGGTGGATATTGAAATCACAAAACCATTGATGAGGGGAAAAATGGTTCATTTTGAAGATGTGGGAGAAGGTTGGGTATTTTTCAAATACAAAAGATTACTTATATTTTGCTATCGCTGTGGTATACGAGGTCATCAGGATCATGAATGTAAAAAAATTACTAAAGGTCGTTTATCTCCAGATGACGATGGATTTCAATTTGGTCCTTGGCTTCGTGCTTTAGTTCCAAAGATTAATCATAAGAAGAATGATTTTCAACAATCTAAATTGACAGATGATGATGTTGATGATTTCACCACCAGTAGAGAGGACGAATCTGAACCATTTTTTACCCACCCAGCTGCCAATTTTATTTATTTATTTATTTTGCATAAACGGGAGATATATATTACCGACCAAGCTGCCAGTTGACAAACACTTTGGTGGCTGGAAAAATTGATGAGCTGGCAGGTTTACAGCAACTAGATGGCCCCACCTAAAATTCCACTGAGCGAGATAATTCCAAATCCAACAAATCAAAAGAAAGCGCTACTATTGGATTGAGCCTGCAACCCTTCCTGTTCCTGCTAAATTCAAAACACCTGTATCCCTTCCGTCAAAAATTCAAAATACCTGATAACTCCATCCCCACTCCAAATTTAACTCCCAAAGCACCAGAACATCCCCACATAGATTCTCCCAATGATCCTTTGGCGGATAAGCATAATCAGATTTTTCAAATAGGACGGACTCAGCCACAGAGGAAAGAAAGCGTTGACAGATATGGATAACAACAATTCAAATGAGGATATATAATTCAAATATGGATATGGAGATGGATCGTATGTCCAATTATACTGAGGATTGGCTGGGCCAAAAAGAACCTGCACTGAGATCATGGAAAGGTGTATTCTTTAAGAGTTCCAATTTTCAAACTTGGCGAGAGAAAAATGTCCCAAAATTCCTTTTTTTTTTTTTTTTTTCCTGAAACTCGTTTGGATATGGATGGTTTTTTCGCAGATTAAAGAAAAAATTGGAATTGACAGCTGGTTTTGCGGTATCCAGAGTTGGATCTAGTGGTGGCTTGGCCCTCCTTTGGGCGAATAGTGTGGATTTAGATATCCTAATTTTTTCCTCACATCACATTGATGCTATAATAAATCAAGATGGCGTTGTTTAATGCTTTTTTGGTTTTTATGGACATCCTAAAACGTCAAGAAGAGGAGAATCTTGGGATTTATGCGTCAACTCCATGCATCTATCTCTTTTCCTTGGCTTTTATCAGGTGATTTCAATGAAATTTTGCATCCTGATGAGTATTGGGATAATGGATCTCGGCCTTGTAATTAAATTGCTAAGTTCACAAAGGTTGTGGATGATTGTTTACGGCTAGATGACTTGGAATTTAGTGGGGATTGGCTTTGCTTTTTTGTCTTAAGTATTAATTAGTTTTTGCAAGGTGTCATTTGGTATAAATTTGTTTTTGTTTTTTTGTTTTTAATTTCTTTTCACCGCATACATTTACGATGTAATCGTGCTGTTTTAGTTTTGGGTAGTGTTGTAAAAGAGGAAGAAGATGCCATTGTTTGGTTAAAAGAATGCCCATCTTTTCTTTTCTTCATTGTACAACATGATTTTTCATAAATAAAGTCTACTATTGTTTTTGCTAAAAAAAATAAAAAATAAAAAATTCAAATATATTATTTCTAATGACACAGACAAAAGATTACAAAAAGACAATACCCACTTAATGTAAGAATACGGTCTGCTTTAAGCCTAGGCTTAAAGGCCCCCAATGAGTCCATTAAAAAAATGCCCCAATATTAATATAATAACTAATTGTTTTTATTTTTTTTATTTTTTAAAAACTTAAATAGTTTTTTTTTTTTTTTTTTTTTTTTTTTTTTTTTTTGTAGAAGAAAAAAGAACTTAAAATAGTTTGTATGCCCTTTCTTCCACATCTAAGAAAGGCCCTAAAATATTGGGCCATAAAAGTATAACCCAATTTAAACTCTAATTAAAAAAAAAAAATGTAAGTGGATCTAATCATCATTGACTATTAATTTTCATTAAAAGCTTGAGAATTTAATTTTTGTAAACTAATCTCTCACATGGTAGATTGTTAATATTAGCCACTTAATCTCCTACTATATGACTACACACTAGACTCTCTCTCTCTCTCTCAAAATATATGTAAATATATTCAAATGCATGTATTATTTACAAAATTTTATTAATAATACTGTTACCATTGTTTATGTGTAAAGATAATTTTTATAATTAGAAATGATAAAATTTTGTTTAATATTGATTATGTCACAAAAAGATTAAGACTAGATATTACTAATTAAAAAAAGAAGTAAAAACAACCTTAATACAAAACTTAAATTTTAATTTCAAGAAGTAAGAAAAATAATTTTTTTTACATCTACGTAACTAATGATATAAAAGTTAAATAATAATATTTAACTAAAATTTAGACATAAAAAAAGATCTCACTTAATTTACCGCCTTTGGCATCAAACTCCATTGAATTGATCCTAACACAATATAAAGTCTCTTATTTTATGTCTTTGTTTATAACTATTTATGTATTTGTTTTATCATTTGAGATCTGTTGGGTCTATGGTGTTAATAGGAGAATTACACATAAAAAACCAAGGGTCAACCTTAGGCTTAGGTCATGGCCTAGGAGCCCTCATCAAATAAAGGCCCCAAAATTATAATATAAACAATTCACCAACTTTAATATTAGTTTTTTATTATATTTTTTGGCAAGAGTTTTAATTTATAACGTTCGTTTTTTATGGTAACTTTTTATCATCAGATTAAAACAACAATCGGTTCCTGTTGTAGGCATAAATTAAACTCTATATCTCTTATTCAACCATAAAAAATTTTTCCCGTTCAAATAACTGGAATCCACGCTATGGTAGTTTGTTGAGTTAGCATGCAATCTGCTTGTTTGTTTGTTTTTTTATTTTTTTTTATTTTTTGGTGGTGGAACAGTGTTACATTACAGAGGGAATTGACTTGAGTTTTTATTAGCAGTTGGTACACAATTTTTTGGGCCTTCTAATGTGTGGACTGAGAGGCTGAGAGCCTACAATTCAACCTAATGAAACCAATTATTGCCCCTGAAATTTGGGTCTTTTTCTACGGAGGTCCACTAAAAAAAACTAGGAGATTTTGATGGTCAAACATGTAATATAATAATTATTGATGATTGGAAAGGACTATGTATATTTATATTCCAAATACATGTTATAGAATTTATTGAAAATATTTTTTATAATTATTTCTTTAGAAAATTATTTTACAAATTAAAATTGTTAAAATCCTACGTAATCAAAATTATCACAAAAAAATCAAGCGAATTAGTTATATTATTAATTGAAAATGAGATGTTAGCAAATTTAAATACAAAAGAGTTAAATATTAATTTTGCATCTAAAAAAAAGTAAGAAGATTGGGTTTTAAATAAAAAATTACTCCATGAAATATATATATATATATATATATATATATATATATATATATTAATAGCTAAAGTTGAGAGAAAATCTAAATAAATTCTAAATTAGAGTCTAATTTTACGTCACATATTTGTATATCAAGTGAATTATTAGGTGCAAAAATCAAAGAGTCTAAATTCAATTATATTCTAAATTGAATTTTAATTGGAGTCCAATATTGTGTCATGTGTCCTATTTAATTTTTTAATATTTGTGACAAGTGAATTATTGAGTGCAAAAACTGAAGAGTTTAGATCCAATAAAATTCTAAATTATATATATATATATATATATATATATATATATATATATATTAATAGCTAAAACTGAGAAAAAATCTAATTAGATTTCAAATTAGAATTCAATTAAAGTTTAATTTTGCGCCATGTGTCCCATCTAATTTAAGCTTTTAAATTTTTGTGTCAAGTGAGTTAATTCAATGTAAAAATTAGATTTCAATTAGAATTTAATTTTGCATCATATGTCCCATTTAATTTAAGTTTTTTAATTTTTGTGCCAAGTGAGTTAATTCAGTGTACAAAACGAGAAGTCCATCATAAATAAACCATGAAAAAAAAACATAATTATATATCTGTAGGGACTTGGTTCAAGCACTATTCCTTGCAAATGAGTGGACTCAAGCCCAGCTGGCCTAATACAATGAATTTGTAGAGTGCGGATCAAAGAACTAGGCTCTAGTGAGGATTGCAAGAACTAAACATGGTAATACATGGATCGGGTGACAAGAACACAAACTAAAATATGAAACTAGGCTCCTTGGCCATTTCCTTGGATCGTATATTTCTTATTCCTTCTTTAGTATTAGGTTACAAAGATGATACAAGCGCCACGGTCCTTTTTCTCTTCTAAAACTGCCGTCCCCTTTTCTGGAGGACTTGTTACATTTTATTTCCATTTCTGGTTAATCCTGACCCTTCATTTGTTGATCATGCAGGTCACCACTTGAGTATCTGTCCCATCAGCCACCTTCCCATCCTTCCTGTGAGTGGTAGCAGCTAAGGCAGCACTGTTCAGGGGTCACTTCTCCATTAATGCGGCCAGAACGTTAGTTATGGGCATTTAATGTGGAGGTGACAATTCTTCCTAAGATTGCTCCTCCACCATGCTTCCATGGCCAACCCGTTGTACTTGCCTCTCTCTTGGATCGCTCTGGAGGGTTACCTCTGAAGTCACTTTGCTCTTCCTTTCAATGGTCCGTGCGGGCCGAGGACATGATTGTCCTCGGCGGTACTTCTAATGAATGAAGCTTCCTTGACTCGTCCTCGGACACTCCTTCCTCCTCGGCGTGGGCCTTGGGCTTAGTATAGAGTGGGCCGGGGTTGCCAAATTCTCTGGCCCCCACAATATCTAACCCTATATATAAAATTAGAAGAAAAGAGAGTTTGAATGATTTTATATTTCTGAGCCATTTTTTTATGTAATAAAAAAATTCAATTTTATAAGTTATTCATGTAATATATCATGACTATGTACAGTCTATTACTAATTAAGTAATATATATATATATATATATATATATAACCAAAGTTTAGAGAAAATTCAATTAGTATCAAAATTGGATTTTTCTTTTGTTAGCTTTTTATAAAAATTAAATTATTTAGATTTTTAGTGTTATTTTTTCTTTAAACTAATAAGCATACTTTTTATACTGTTTTTATTTAGATATTTTGAATGCAAAGATCTTGAAGCTAAAAAAATGTATTAAGCTGAATGATCCCATGCACCCATTTTCATTCAATTTAGGAGATACTATTAGATTAATTTATTCTTAATATTTTGTGTTGTATTTAGTAGAATTTCAAAATCAATAATTGTGAACTGATATTGTATATGTAGTATCCAATAATGATTTTTAAAATTATATACATAATAGCAATGTAATAAGAAACTTGACGTAACTAATATCATAAAAATTTTAAGGAAAATCTATTTTAATACCTCTAAAGCTAACATCAATAACACTATTTTAATTTATCATTTTCACGTGTAAACATGAGTTACGTACTAGTTTAAATATAAAGAAACCTTATTTAATTAATGGCTTATTGCAAATTGAGCCAGCCATGCGTAAGAGGGATTGACTGCAAATAGCTTTTGTAGCAGTTAACCATTAATGCTCCAAGGCCTAGCGGCCCTAGCAGCTGGGTCCGAGTTTGTTGTAGATAAAATGTGAGTTCTACCAAACATTTTATTATCAAATCTCACTGTCACAATAAATAGATCACTTTAAATGAGTAGATTGAAGTAAAGAGAAGAGTGGAATACAAGGTTCCATGATGTATGGGGCAAGTCATTTTTTCAACTTGCTTTACAAACGATATTGACTATCAGGATTGCATTTTGTTTTTGTGGCATCAAATTGACTAGACACTCTTGTCTTCTTTGTGAGTCAATTGTTTGGTTAGCCTATAACTATGGTAACACAGACTCTGACGTTAAACTTGGGCAAAGCGGAAGGCTCATTTCTATAAAAATCCTAGAGTTTCAAACAAGCAAAAAGCACTCTCTACACAAAAATGAGGCTTTTCCCACTTCTACCAATGGGTACAGTACTTGTAATTCTGTATGTTTCCAGTATTCACATGGCCTTTGCTCAAAATGAAAACCAATTCATCTACAATGGCTTCCTTCAAGCCAAGCTGCATCTTGATGGATCTGCTAAAATTACCAGCAATGGCCTACTGCTGCTAACCCATACCGTAAACATTTCATACCCGCAAGTTGGTCACGCTTTCTTTCAATTTCCTTTAAAATTCAACACAACTTCCTCAGGTTTAAGTCCATCTCTCTCATTTTCTACAAACTTTGTATTTGCCATTGTTCCACAAGTGCCAAATGTTGGAGGTTACGGCATGGCCTTCACTATCAGTCCATCAAGTAACTTCACCAACGTTGTAGGAAATCAGTACCTAGGACTCTTCAATTCTTCAAATCAAGGCCTTACTTCAAACCACATTTTGGCCATCGAGCTTGACCCTACTCTGAATCCAGAATTTGGAGATATTGATAAAAATCATGTGGGAATCGATGTAAATAGCCTGAACTCAACTGATTCAGCTTCTGCAATGTATTTTTCCAACAAAGAAGGGAAGAATATAAGCTTGGAGCTCACAAGTGGGAATCCAATGCATCTTTGGATAGACTATGATGAGGCAGAAAAGTTACTGAGTGTAACACTAGCCCCGAATGGAATCCCAAAACCAAACCAGCCTCTCATGTCAAAGTCCATTAATCTGTCTCAATATCTCTTGGAATCTATGTATGTTGGTTTCTCTGCAGCAACAGGTACACTTATTCCAAGTAACCACTACGTTCTAGGATGGAGCTTAAATAAAAGTGGACAAGCACAAAGCCTTGATGTTTCGAAGCTTCCTTCACTTCCTCGACAAAGGAAAGCAAAAGAGATATCAGGACTAACGATCATGGTTTTGCTCATAGCAGTAGCACTTGTGCTGATAACAATCACTGGAACTGCTTACAATTCCAGGAGGAAGAAATTTGAAGAAATACGTGAAGACTGGGAAAAGGAGTACGGTCCTCACAGATTCACCTATAAGAATCTCTACAAGGCAACCAAAGGTTTCTCAAACAAAGAGCTTCTTGGAGCAGGAGGTTTTGGAAAGGTTTATAGAGGAATAC
Organism: Quercus glauca; assembly: GCA_023736055.1. NCBI lineage: Eukaryota > Viridiplantae > Streptophyta > Magnoliopsida > Fagales > Fagaceae > Quercus > Quercus glauca. The sequence goes on from CM043315.1 coordinate 29,880,873, forward strand.
TTCCATCTTCCAATACACAAATTGCAGTCAAGAAAGTCTCCCATGATTCCAAACAAGGGATGAAAGAATTTGTGGCTGAGATTATTAGCATGGGAAGGCTGAGGCACAGAAACTTGGTCCAGCTCCTGGGATATTGCCGGCGAAGAGGAGAACTCCTCTTGGTCTATGATTATATGCCCAACGGAAGCCTTGACAAGTTCTTATATAGCAATGAAAAGCCAAACCTTAACTGGATTCAACGGTTTCGAATCCTGAAAGGAGTAGCTTCTGGCCTTCTCTACCTCCATGAAGAGTGGGAACAGGTTGTTCTACATAGAGACGTAAAAGCAAGTAATGTTCTATTAGATGCTGAATTAAATGGAAGGCTAGGAGATTTTGGCCTTGCCAGATTATACGACCATGGTACCAATCCTCAAACCACCCATGTGGTTGGGACAGTGGGTTATTTGGCTCCAGAGCTTACTAGAACAGGAAGGGCAACCACTTGCACTGATGTGTTTTCTTTTGGGGCTTTCATGCTTGAGGTGGCTTGTGGAAGGAGGCCTATAGAGCTACAAGGACTGCCTGAAGAGGTTGTTTTGGTTGATTACGTCTTTCTGTGCTGGGGAAAAGGAGCCATCCTTGATGCTAGTGATCCTAGATTGGAAGGTAATTATGTGGTGGAGGAAATGGAATTGGTTTTGAAACTAGGCCTGTTTTGCTCACACTTAGTGCCAGAAGCTAGGCCTAGCATGAGGCAAGTGGTGCAGTTTTTGGATGGCAATGCTAAGCTGCCAGAACTACCAAATGACAAAGCTTGTTTTGGTACATCTACAAGTAATGAAGTTTCTGATTTCTTGTCGTCATTTCCCTCATCTTTTAGCATAGCTACTGCTCCTTCCTGTTCTAGCATTGATTCAATCCTCAGAAGTGGTCGTTGAATTAGTATTATATTGTGCTATGGGTTGAATAGATCATGGATCAATGCTTGGGACCAAATCAGCAAGTGGCAAATACAAAACACCGATTGCTTGGGTGTGGTGAGAATAGAAAATAGAAACTTTTGAAGAATGTGATGTATATAGTTGCTTTCGCTTAGTGTAGAAACTGTTATGGTAGTCTTCTTTCTCTCTTTCTTTTTTTTTTTTTTGATAAATTTTTGTAGTCTAACTTAAGCTCTAAGTAGTGCCACAATAAGATCAATTTTGTTGTTGCAAGCTTTATAGATCAATACTTACGTAGTGTATATTTACAGAACCATATTTATGCAGTATTTAAGAAGGCATCATCCATAAATCAATCAAATGTTTAGTTTTAAATTATTTAGTCACAGACCCATCTTGCGTGGGATTATGTGTTTTTTTTTTTGGTAAAGAGGTATAAGATATAATTTGTTCTATGAAAATTTGTTGACCATAATATATTAAGATTTGCCATTTTGAAAAAGTAAACTCATTTGTCAAAGAGGTATTACAGCACCTACATTTTTCTCTTATGAGTTCCCCCTGTTTATCATTCTCTCTCTTTCTCTCTCCAAATGCAACATGTTCTTTAGGGATTTCTTTATAAATGTTTCCTTCTATTAACTACTTTTATCTTTTTAAAATTTTAAAAAAAAAAAATCTTAAAATTTTTAATTTTTTTTAATAGAGTTTTAACCTATGGTGTCCGTGTTAAGAACAGAGTATGGTGTTTTGAGTTTCTAGCTGGATTCGAGGTCAGCTGGTCCTCCAAGAAGAAGAGAGATGAGAACAGAGATAGGAAAAGAGAAAAGGAACTGAATTATGCTTAGTCAATGCTTGAATCAGTACAGCCAAGCTCTGTTGGTTTTATACCCTTCCCGCCCTTTAACTAACTTTAGAATAGCTAACTAACTATTGCCAGCTGTAACTACTAACTACCCTTACTTCAACTAACAATTACAATCAGTACTACCCTTCCCAATTCTCAATTACAACAATTATCACTTGATACAATCCTAACAATACCCTCCCCATTAAAACACCTTGCCCACAAGGTGTGGAAATTGTTGTTGCAGCAAGTATAGACTCTCCTAGGTAGCATCTTCCACTCGTTCACCTTGCCACTGAACTAAGACCTGAGTGACAGACCTAGTCCACAGATGATGAGTCCTCTCTTGTAACACAGCAACAGGTTCAGGCTTGAGAATTCCCTCAGAATCCACAGGTGGTAAGGATGGAAAAGGCACCACATGTTGACCCAATCTTTGCTTCAAACAAGAAACATGGAAGGTGGGATGAAGTTTTGATTCAGGTGGTAAGTCCAATTTGTAGGAAACAGTACCAATCCTTTGCAGTATCTGAAAAGGACCATAGAATCTAGGTGATAGCTTTCCCAAACGTTCTACCTCAAGGACATCTGTTTGTAAGGGTGCAGCTTAAGATATACCCAATCACCAACTTCGAATTCTCTCATAGTTCTATGCTTATCAGCTGTAACCTTCATTCTCTCTTGAGCAGTCACCAAGTTTTGCTTTAGTAATGCAATAAGCTGCTGTCTATCTCTCAAATGCACCTCCACACTTTCCACCTTAGTAGTGCCAGGAATGTAATCCAAGAGTCGTGGTGGAGCAAAACCATACAATGCCTCAAAGGGTGTCATCTTAAGAGAGACATGAAAATTGGTATTGAACCAAAATTCTGCTAAGGGTAACTAATCCACCCAAGACTGTGGTTTGTCTACAGCAAAGGCCCTTAAATAATGCTCCAAACTCTTGTTCATTACCTCTGTTTGGCCATTTGTTTGGGGGTGATAAGCTGTAGACATGGCAAGCTGAACCCCTTGTAGCCTCATCAATTCTTGCCAAAAATGTGATGTAAAAATTGGATCTCTGTCACTCACAATGGTGGTAGGCATACCATGCAATTTAAAGACATTTTGCATATAAAGTTGAGCTACTTTGGCTACAGAATAAGGGTGTGACAAAGGTACAAAGTGAACAAATTTAGTAAACCTATCCACCACTACTAACACCATATCCTTGAACTGAGAATTAGGGAGTCCTTCAACAAAATCCATACTAACATCCATCCAAGGCTTTTCTGGTATTGGCAAAGGTTGCAGGAGACCAGCTGGGTTACAAGTCTCATATTTCAATCTTTGACAAATATCACACTCTCTCACCAACTGGCTCACATCAGTCCTCAAACCAGGCTAATAGAAATCCCTTTTCACCCTATGCAAGGTCTTAAGAAAACCTGAGTGACCCCCCAATGGACTGTCATGAACCTGATGCAAGACAGCAGTCTTCAAAGCATCACAAGTGCCCAGGTAAACCCTCCCTTTGTACAACAACAACCCATTCTGCAGAGAGTAATCTTTAGGAGCAGCTTGTCCTAAACCCAAGGCATGTATAATACCCTGCACCTGCTGATCCGTGGCATAGCTTGCCTTGAGATCACTAAGCCAAGATGGGGAAGGAAATGAGATCATACACAAGCTCCTTCTTGAGAGTCTAATTCAGTCCCAAGAGTAAGATAATCAGATCCAACCTTAGTAGAAGGTCCAGCAGTATTCAAATCATCATCAGGTTCAACTTTTCTGGACAAGGCATCAGCCACAAGGTTATTTTTACCCTTTTTATATTGAACCGCAAAGGCATATCCTAATAACTTGGCAAACCACTTCTGTTGAGTAGGAGTACCAATTTTCTGCTCTAATAGGTACTTAAGACTTTGTTGATCAGTTCTAACAATAAAAGGTCTACTAACCAAGTAAGATCTCCACCTCTTGACAGCAACAACCAGAGCTAATAACTCATTTTCGTAGGTAGACAAGGCCAAATTTCTACCCTTGAGGGCTTGGCTATGAAAGGCAATAGGCCTACCTTGTTGCATCAACATTGCTCCCAACCCCTTGCCTGAAGCATCACATTCTATGACAAATGGCATATCAAAATTAGGTAGAGCTAGCACAGGTGGTTGAACCATGGTAGCCTTTAATTTCTGAAAAGCTTGCTCAGCCTCCTCAGACCAAGAAAATGCATCCTTCTTCAATAGGGTAGTTAAAGGAGTAGCAATCTGTCCATAACCTTTAACAAATTTTCTATAGTAACCTGTGAGCCCCAAAAACCCTCTCAAGGACTTAAGATTAGTGGGGGTAGACCACTGTTGCATGGCTGCAGTCTTCTTAGGATCAGTGTGAACCCCGGCACTAGTGATGACATGCCCTAGGTACTCCACTTCATTACAAGCAAATTTGCACTTGGACTTCTTAGCATATAGTTTATGTAAGGCTAACACCTCTAAAACAGATCTCAAATGGGTCACATGCTCAGATAAGGAAGTGCTATACACCAAAATATCATAAAAAAAAACTAAAACAAATTTTCTGAGATAAGGCTTGAAAAGATGGTTCATCAAGGATTGAAAGGTTGATGGAGCATTGGTTAAACCAAATGGCATCACCAAGAACTCATAATTCCCTTCATGTGTTCTGAATGCTGTTTTAGGCACATCCTTCTTCTTCATCCTGATTTGATGGTATCCGGACCTTAGATCAAGCTTAGAAAAAACAGTTGCTCCATTCAACTCATCTAACAGCTCATCAATGATTGGAATTGGGAACTTATCCTTTACAGTAATATTGTTCAATGCCCTATAGTCAATGCACATCCTCCAAGACCATCTGCTTTCTTTACTAGCAAAACAGGTGAAGCAAAAGGACTAGTGCTGTTTTTGATTGACCTAGCAGTCAACAACTCCCTCACAATGTTTTCAATTTCATTTTTTTGATAGAGGGGGTATCTATAAGGTATTTGGCATACTGGTTGAGAGCCCTCCATGAGAGTAATCTGGTGCTCATGACCCCTCATAGGTGGTAAACCTGTAGGAGTCTCAAAAACCCTTCCAAATTCTTGCAATAACAACTCCATTTCTGCAGGCACACTCTTCTCCAACACCACCTTGGCTGCAGAATAAATTTGAAGCAGCAAACCCTTCCTCACTGATCCCTTAAGCAACTTATTACAATCTATGAATGAAGTGCCTGAAGGAGGACTTAAACCCTGCAGCAAGACCTGTTGATCCTTGTAATGGAACTTCATAGTTAACAACTGAAAGTCCCATTGTATTATACCCAAGGTACTCAACCATTGAGTGCCCAACACAGCATCACAACCTCCTAATGCTAAAACATGAAATTGAACACAGAATTCCACTCCTTGCACGCACATTGGTACACTACTACAAAAACCTTGAGTTCTCACCACCGTGCCATTAGCCACCTTAACCTCCAAAATTCTTGAAACATCAACCTCTAACTGTAAACTAGAGACCACTAATGTATCCACAAAGTTATGAGTGCTACCTGTGTCCACAAGTAACACTAATCCACTGCCATTAATCTTGCCTCTAACCCTCATGTGCCTGGTGTAGGAGTTCCAGTTAAAGCATACAATGTAATTCCTACATCTTTTTCCTATTCAAATGGTTTATTAAGATCACTGCACACTTCCTCCTCTAACTCTGTAATTTGCACTCCAAATTGCACCCTAGGTGTTATATCAATTCCATCTAAAAGAAACAGTTTAACATTCTTACATTTATGCCCAAGGCCCCATTTTTCATCACAATTGTAACACAAGCCCTTCTTCCTCCTTTCATCCATTTGAGCAGGAGTAAGTCTCTTAACTGGTATTTTTGGTTTAGAATCTAACACTACATGACTTGCATTACTTTTAGGCAAACCAAGAATTGAAGTGTTACCTAATTCTTAATGACTCCTCAGGCTCTTCCTGCTACTCCACACATATTCTTCTTGAATCTTGGCTAATCCAAAAGCTTCATTCATGGACTGAGGATTGAGCATTCTCACTGATAATCGTATTTCATCCCTTAACCCACTCAGAAAACAGCTGAGCTTATGTAAAGGAGAAAGGCCTCTGACTCGGTTAGACACAGCTTCAAATTTTGCCTTATACACAACCACAGTTAAAGTTTGCCTCATTCTGGTTAGCACCTCCATAGGATCATCGTAGGCACTAGTTCCAAATCTCACATGCAAGGCTGGTACAAAAGATTCCCAATCCGAGAACACCCTTGCTTCTTTTGCTTCTTGAAACCAAATCAATGCCTCCATATCCATGTGGAAAGAAGCTACCAACAATTTTTCTGCAATTGGAGTTTGATAATACCCAAAATACTGGTTAGCCTTGTAAACCCAATTAGCAGGATCAATGCCTGAGAAACGTGGAAAATCCAACTTCACAGACTTGGTCAGTGACAAGGTTGAAGAACTTGGAATTGAATTTGATTGCACATCTCTTTGAGGAGAATTTTGATTCACATCTGTGGAATTCAACTTCTGTAAAATCGCATTGATATTTTGATTCATCGCATTCATTGTTCTGGTATGAATGCTTTGAATCTTTTGTATTTCTTGGATGTCCCTGTTATGGTGATCAGAAGTTGTGCGAAGAGAAGCAATAGCTTCATTCACTGTATTTATGGCCGCAGCTCTTGTTTCAGTCATGATAGCACATGAACGATGCTTTGATACCAATTGTTAAGAACAGAGTATGGTGTTTTGAGTTTCTAGCTGGATTCGAGGTTAGCTGGTCCTCCAAGAAGAAGAGAGATGAGAACAGAGATAGGAAAAGAGAAAAGGAACTGAATTATGCTTAATCAATGCTTGAATCAGTACAGCCAAGCTCTGTTGGTTTTATACCCTTCCCGCCCTCTATCTAACTTTAGAATAGCTAACTAACTATTGCCAGCTGTAACTACTAATTGCCCTTACTTCAACTAACAATTACAATAAGTACTACCCTTCCCAATCAATTACAACAATTATCACTTGATACAATCCTAACAGTCCGCTTATAATGATTGTATTTTTTATCATCAAATCAAGATACTAATCGGTTTTTAGTATAGGTAGGGATTGAACCCCAGATCTCTTATTCAACTATTTTTATCTTAGTTACTCTTTATTTGCATATTTTGAGTGTTTTTGGTTTTTCTATACATACATACATACATATATATTTTTTTTTTTTACATGTGTCATATATTTCTAACTTGAGTCATACTCGGTTATGTTTTTCTAGATTTTCTTCCACAGAACTGAATTTTCTAAGCTTCAAATTTATTATTTCAATCTCAAATCCCCAAATCCAAAATAAGTAAATATTAACCCAAACTAAAATCAAACTAAAGTTATAAGAGTGAGAGAGAGGATTTGTGATGAGGAATTAAGAAACATAACAGCAAAATGCATTAACCTAAAGAAGAGCTATCAAAAACATTAAAACTAATCAACCCAAAGTAGAGTTGTAAGAAAGAATAAACAAAAAAAACCATAAGAAAGGAGAACATAAAAAAGAAAAATAGTAATTAACTTTTTTTTTTTTTTTTGAGAAACAAATTCTTTTTTTTTTTATAAAACATGTATTGAATGGGGGAGAGAGATGCACAGAAAAGGAGCTACACTTGATGCTAGTGATCCTAGATTGGAAGGAAACTATGTGGTGGAGGAAAGCGAATTGGACTTGAAAAATGCCAGCAGCTAGGCCTAGCATGAGAAAAGCGATGCAGTTTTATGGATAGCAATGCTGACATGCCAGAATTACCACAATGGCAATGCTTGTTTTGGTAACTTTACAAGTGTTGAAGCATCTGAGATCTTATTGCTAATTCTTTCAGCATTTGGCAAGGGTTCTACGCCTTCCTTGCTACTATTGATTCAATCCTCAAAAGTGGTAGTTGAATTACTTGCATTTCATACTATGGGTAGATTAGATCATGGATCAATGCTTGGGCTCAAATTACATCAATACTATACACACAACAAATTCACAATTTTTTTTTTTTTTTTTTTTACAACTTGTTGAGTATGTAGATTGTGATTGGTGTAACATTACTTTCATTGGAACCACCTTTGACATCACTTTTATTATAGATCAATCATAGTCAATCATCTTAACATGTGTGAAAAATATTGTAAAATTTGTTGCGTCATTACACGTATTGATCAAATTAACCCGTGGCAGACAAAAAGCTTAGAGATTGCTGCTTGGGTTGTGTAGAGAAGAGGAAAAAAAAAAAAAAAAGGAACTTGCGAAGAATATGATTTATACTGTTTCTTTCTCTTAATATTGAAACTGATGTTAGGTAGGTAGTAGTCTACTGAAGCTTAGTAGAACAATAAGATTAATTTCGTTGTTACAAGCTTTATAGTTTATAGATCAATATTTATGTTGTGTATTGCAGAAACCAGATTGGATGGCTCATCAAATTGCAGAAACTAGTCCAATTTTCTTCGTTTATTTTTTTTGTTAAATTGGGTGGCTCATCCAAAACTTTTAGAATACTGACAACCTACCGCCAATAATCACTATGTATGAAATTAAGGGAGTCAATCTCATATCGGAGATTGTACCGATTTGACTAGTGGAACGATATATTTTAGTACCGGTTAATATTGGTATACCGTTTCGGGTTTACCATTATTTTTATATATATATATATATTATAACAAATATAAAAATTTACCATAAAACATTATCTCAATTCAGAAAAAATTATTCATGGTTTTAGACCTTAGCATCAATTAAAAGAAAAAAAACACAAAAAAAAATAGAAAGTTTAATTGTTTATTGCATACTGTTAAGGGTCATTTTCGTAAAGTCAGCCCGACCCAGCATAACAGACAATGAGAGCGGCAGGAACAGAATAAAACTATTAGGCCCGAGCGGCAGGAATAACAAAACACAGGCCCATAACACGAGCAAATGGGTCTTGAGGAAGCAAATGGGCCTAAAAGGCCCGGAAAGAGAGAAATGACACCCATGGGCAATGTATGGTATGAAAAAGTAAGAATGGGTCGTGGCAGGCCCAAAGCAATGAAAAGAAAGTAGGGGTTAATGGCAAGCCCATGAACCCCAAGGATGAGAATGAGGAGATTGGGCCGAGGAAGCCCAATCAAGTTAGTAAAAGCCCATGGGAACACAAAGTCAGTAAATGGGCCAAGGAAGTCCGAGGAAAGTAAAAGGGCCGCAGGCCCAAAGAAGAAAGAAAGGGACAATGGAGCCCATAAAGTGAGAACACCAGCAGACTTTCTTAAAGTCACTGGGGGAAGAAGTGAAACGGCAGGCTTGAAAGGGGGCCTAGCAGGAACATATTGCCATGGTAGGAAAAACCAAGCAATAGAACAAAACATAAAGCATAAAACGAGAAATGGGCCAAGGGGGATGTACTAAGAAAAGCCCAATCCCAAAGGGAGGTAGTGGAAGTAGAAGCAGTCCGCATAAAAGAGTCAAGAAGAGTGGCAGACGAATGCAAACAAAGCACCATGAGCCGCAGGCCGGCTTCGAAACACACGTAATAGGGAGCATACGCAAAGCCCAGGTGCCACCAGCCTGTACCCAGCCAATATGGGTTGTGGTGGGACCATGGGCCCGTGGTAAGAGGTAAGGGGGGGTGTGGTTTGGTGGTGGGGAGGGGGGAAATGATTTATTTTTGAATTCCCTGTCCAAACCCTTTTGGAGGTACGTCCTGCTAGGATGACAGACCGCCCAAAAGAGGTAAGATTGGAGAGGGAACGTTGGGTGCATGCCATAGGAAGAGAGAGAGAGCATTTAAAGCCACGGCAGAGAGCAGTGCCACGGCGGACAGAAACAAAACAAACCTATCTTTGTCTGGCGAGGGCGAGCAGTGCGCAGATGGTGGTCGGCAAGCATGTCCAGACCAGACAAAGGCCGTTAGAGGGTAAAATGGTAAAAGAACGATCACGGCAGGCCCTATAAAAGGAGCCTCGCCGTGCCCTGTAAAAGGGGACCGAAAAGAGAGGAAGAAAACACATAGAAAGAAAAACTAAAAGGAAAAGGAAAAGAAAGAAAAAAGATAAGAAAACAAGTTGTGAGGATAATAGGCATGCACCAATAGATCTTTTCTTTCTTCTCCCCCTCAAAATCCCACTCTCTAAGGGATAATGAAGCGGTAAAAAATAATAATAACTTTCTTCACACCTCAACCATTTAGGTCCGATTCCCTCAAAGTCATTAATCCCCACGGCAGGATATTCTCCTGGGAGATTAGTTTCATTGAGAGGAAGCGTTCTTCCTCTTTGGACGGTCACCATTACAGACTTGATTTTGGCTTGATGTTTATCTTTGATTAAACCTCTGTAGGGGTCTTTTTTGTGTTTGGGCTGGGCCGCCTTCTGCAAGTGATGGGCCCTAATGTGTTTTCTGAGTAGGGAAGTTGAGACCAGCCCAACTGCAACTCACTTTGGGCTGGCTTGGCACAAATTTAACCTAGTCTGCCAGGAACACCCTTTACGGCAAGCAGAGCTATTATAACGAAATTTCAGCAGGCAGATACAATGATAACAAAGTAAACAAACAGAATGTTATAGCTTTCAACAATAATGATGGCCGAATGTCAAAGTAGTAGTAGCAATAATAATAACGGCTTTTAAAAGAAAAGAAAGCAATGGATTAAACAATTAATCAAAGATAAACGTCAAGCCAAAATCTAGTCTGTAATGGTGACCGTCCAAGGAGGAAGAACGCTTCCTCTCAATGAAATCAACCTCCCAGGTGAATATCCTGCCGTGGGGATTAATAACTTTGAGGGAATCGGACCTAAATGGTTGAGGTGTGAAGAAAGTTATTGTTATTTTTTACCGCTTCATTATCCCTTAGAGAGTGGGATTTTGAGGGGGAGAGGAAAGAAAAGATCTATTGGTGCATGCCTATTATCCTCACAAATGATTTTCTTATCTTTTTCCTTTCTTTTCCTTTTCCTTTTAGTTTTTCTTTCTATGTGTTTTTTCTTCCTCTGTTTTTCGGCCTCTTTTACAGGGCACGGCGAGGCTCCTTTTATAGGGCCTGCCGTAAGCATTCTTTTACCATTTTACCCTCTAACGGCCTTTGTCTGGTCTGGGCATGCTTGCCGACCACCCTCTGCGCATAGCTCGCCCTCGCCAGACAAAGACAGGTTCGTTTTGTTTCTGTCCACCGTGGCACTGCTCTGCCGTGGCCTTAAATGCTTTCTCTCTCTTCCTATGGCATGCACTCAGCGTTCCCTCTCCAATCTTACCCCTTTTGGACGGTCTGTCATCCCAGCAGGACGTACCTCCAAAAGGGTTTGGACAGGGAACGCAAAATAAATCCTTTCCCCCCTCCCCACCACCAAACCACACCCCCCTTTACCTCTTACCACGGACCCATGGCCCCACCACGACTCATATTGGCTGGGTACAGGCTGGTGGCACCTGGGCTTTGCGCATGCTCCCTGTTATGTGTGTTTCGAAGCCAGCCTGGGGCTCATGGCGCCTTGTTGGTATTCGTCTGCCGCTCTTTTTGATTCTTTTACGCAGACTTTTTGCACCTTCACTACCCCCTTTGGATTGGGCTTTCCTTAGTACATCTCCCTTGGCCCATTTCTCGTTTTTATGCTTTCTGTCTTGTTTTCATTGCTTGGCCTTTCCTACCATGGCAACATGTTCCTGCTAGGCCCATTTCAGACCTGCCGTTTCACTTCTTCCCCCAGTGACTTATGGAAGTCTGCTGGTGTTCTCACTTTATGGGCTCCATTGTCCCTTTCTTTCTTCTTTGGGCCTGCGGCCCTTGGGCTTCCTCGGCCCATTTGCTGACTTTGTATTCCCATGGGCTTTTACTTACTAACTTGATTGGGCTTTCTCGGCCCAATCTCCTCATTTTCATCCTTGGGGTTTATGGGCTTGCCATTAACCCATACTTTCTTTACATCGCTTTGGGCCTGCCGCGGCCCATTCTCACTTTTTCATACCATACATTGCCCATGAGTGTCATTTCTCTCTTTCCGGGCCCTTTAGGCCCATTTGCTTCCTTAAGACCCATTTGCTCGTGTTATGGGCCTGTGTTTTGTTATTCCTGCCGCTCGGGCCTAATAGTTTTATTCTGTTCCTGCCGCTATTATTATCTGTTATGCTGGGTTGGGCTGACTTTACGAAAATGACCCTCAACAACCTCCATCATTGTTTAATCCATTGCTTTCTTTTCTTTTTAAAAGCCATTATTATTATTATTATTGCTATTACTACTGTGACATTCGGCCATCATTATTATTGAAAGCCACGACATTCTATTTATTCATTTTGTTATCATTGCATCTGCCTGCTGTAATTTTGTGGTAATAGCTCTGTTTGCCGTAAGGGGTGTTCCTGGCAGATAAGGTTGAGTTTGTGCACAAACTGGCCCAAAGTGAGTTGCAGTTAGGCCGGTCTCAACTTCCCTACCCAGAAACACATCAAGGCCCATCACTTGCAGAGGGCAGCCCAGCCCAAACACAAAAAAAGGCCCCTACACATACTAAGAAAATAAATAATACTAATAAGTTAATGTAAATAAGTTACCATTTTGTCCTTTAAAAATTACAAAATTACAAAACTAAAAAAAAAAAAAAGCTTTTTTATTTTTTTATTTTTTGGTACTGGCCGGTAATGCTCGAAATCAGCCGGTATGACTGGTATTTAAATGGATATGAAACGTTGGCATTTCGATACCGGTATATGTACCGGTACGGTATCAACCACCTTGATGAATATTATTATTTGCTTCCACAAAAAAAATAAAAAATGACTGTATGGTTATAATGAGTTGCAGTTATGTAAGGGTAGTTAAAATAAAAAGAAAAAAAAAAGTTTTATAGAGAGAAGGAGAGAGTGGAAGCAAGGGTTTATGTGATTTGTCTTGATGACATATATTCACATTAAAAAAAAAATCCTTGCTGGCTATTATTACTATTCCAAAATTGTATTTTACAGTGAACCCTAAGAAAGGTATAAATAGGAGCTAAAGTGGTCTTGGGAGAATCTCTTGATTCGATTAAAATCAAGGACAATTAATGTTTCTTGATTTTTAGTCAATCAAGAATATTAACATGTGCTAAATGTGATATGCATGATACACTACATCTCCCTCTCAAACTCAAGATAGAAATGTAAGCTTGTGAAGATGCCCTAAAAATGACCATGATTGACCATATTGAATGTAGAATGGGCCAGGCACAATGTATAATAAATTATGCAAAATGTTGGCAATGGCAACAAACGACGATGGATGAATGCTAGAAGAGAACTGCAAGAGCCTAAGAACGACTGCACTAGTGACCAAAGAGTGGTTGCTATGGCCGGAGGATGACTACATTGGTGGCTTAAGGAATATTGGCAGAAGATGGCATTGTGACAAAGCATGTGACTGAGTCGATGAATTTCACATAGTTTGAGTGCAAAAAGAATGAGAGATGGGCTAAGTTGTGAGACTATGGAGCCTCAAGTAGGAAAATAGAGCACAAAATAGAAATTTATGTGAAAAAAATAGTGTAGAAAAATTCTCTACTCTAAGAATGTTTAGACAATGATGATCAAATGTGGTTAACACCTAAATCGAGTGATGGTTGGCGGTGAAATACTTTAAATCTAGTAAAGAACACAAAAAAGTGAATTTGGTACCATGTTAAAATAAAAATAAGAATAATAAAAAGTTTTAGATTTAGAAGGAGAGCAAAACATGCCTTTACGTGGTATGGCCAAATGGCTTATATCTGTAATAGAAAGCCTGTAGTGACTACATTTTTTCTCTACTTAATTTTATTTTATTGTGGACCATAAATAGGATATAAATAGGAACTAAAATATACTTAAGAGAATTCTTTAATTGGACTAAAATCAACAACAATTCATATTTCTTAATTTTTTTTTTCAGAAATAATGTTTCTTAATTTTATTTAATAAATGATATTTTTTTTTGAGATACAAAAGATAAAGTCAATAAAGGATACTAACATGTACTAAAGTCTAAATGTTTTTTTGTTTGTTTGGTTGTTTGTTTGTTTTTTTTTTTTTTTTTTTTTTTTTTTTTTTGGAGAAGATACTAAAGTCTAAATGTGATTTGCATGATACACTAATAAGGGCATAGAAAGGAGTTGATGAATAGTATCTTAAAAATTTTTCTTTCTTTTTATTTATTTATTTTTAAGAAAAAAGCTTTATTTAATAGGAACCCAACCTCTAAACTTGCATATTCTCTGAACGTATTCATTACAATGGCACACCTTGAAGGATCATTGCTCTTAGGTATTCAAGCATCCTTGAGACTTAGAAGAATGGTCTCCCTCTCTCTCTCTGAGTTTGTATTTATTTTCACACGTGTAATGCACACACATATGCATATGTGCTAAGTTCATAAGTGATAACAAAACTGATAAACCTGTTGGAAATGAGAAATTTGCAAATGCATTACTAAAATTTCTACTTTACTGCGCTTGTGTTTGGATGACAACATTTGAATTTGGATTTGAAATCCATTGATTTAAAATGCCTTGATTTGAAATGTTTTGATTTTATAATTCCTTGTTTGGGTCTTTTTAAACAAAGAAGGATTTGAAATTCATCATTTCAAATTCTATTGTTTAGATATCTAAATTTGGATTTGAATTTGGATTTAATATTAATAAAATATATTTTTTAATTATTATTTTTCTTAATCCTTCTACATTTTAATTTTAGTAATATTTTTAATAAATACATGAGATAATATTAATAATTCAATTGACAAGATAATAACTAAATATCTTTAGTCATAAACAACTGAAAAAAAATATTTTTCCAATTATTGACAACTAAAATTTTTATATCAACTAGAGAAAAAACCCAAATGATAGATTTTTTCATAAAATTCAAAATCTCAAACTAAAAAATTATTCTTCAATTTCACTTCTTAATGGTTCTCTCACAAAGTACTTCCTACACGAGCATATTCCAACAAACATAACAAAAAACTCCACTAGCAAAGGCAAAAATCTCATCACCTCTTGCTCATATACTTCAATTTCCACTCTTTTACGTATTTGTTGAATGGATATATCTCTTCCATCATTGGTCATGTTTGTCTTTGTTCATTTTTCAAAATACAAACAATAAGAATCTATAACTAAAAAAAAAAAAGGTTATCAAAGAAAATCCATGAAATCACACCAAACAAATCAATGCAATTGCAACTACAAATATGAATAATAAATAATTAACACAACTAAAGGTAAGCAGCCCAGTGACAGCTTGGTCAGCTTCAATCCATGCAAAGCAAAGGAAGGGAACACC
This sequence comes from Quercus glauca, assembly GCA_023736055.1. NCBI lineage: Eukaryota > Viridiplantae > Streptophyta > Magnoliopsida > Fagales > Fagaceae > Quercus > Quercus glauca. The sequence goes on from CM043315.1 coordinate 29,895,957, forward strand.
CTCGTTTTTTCTGGAATCTTGTTCCATGAACTCCGAAATTCTGCTATATTTAATATTTTCGTAGCTGCTACAAATTTACTTTCAAAGATTATTAGGACAAACAAAGTCAATATCAAGTGGCTACTTGTCATTTTACTTTCTTGAAAGTTGGAATAAATCACTGTATATTTCTTCCTTGTTGACTTTGAAGTTTGAACAAAATGACTAGGTGTACATAATTGCCCACAAGGACACAATTGGACAATGAGTTTATTACCAAATGTCAGAAGAAAAAGTACTTACATTTTGTTCATGCACGGATGGTGCATCAAATATGAATTTTGAAATCTACAAGTAATGTATAATCTGATAAGTAAATTATTCTCTCTCACACACACACACCCAATGCTTCTCTAGGGGTCCAAAGATTATTGAAGAATAGAAAATAAAGTATGGAAGGGAAAGATGTAAGAAGGAATTAATAAATGAACTACAATATGATAGTACCAATTGCATGCACAGAAGGGAAATTTATCACAAAATGGAAAACTTACAGAACATTGAGACCATAACCCGATAATTTGAGCAAAATATTAATTGCTTCCTCCTTTCCCCATTACACTGATAAAACACAAACCCATTATTTTATTCTTAAATGTGCAGCTTCTAAGTCCTAATATACATAAATCTTCAGTCAGCTAGGTCTTACACAATGTAAGTCCATTGTACCAGAGGCATTTTCAAACCTCTTACCTCTTAACAATTCAACTACGTACCTTTTCCCGCCCTTCAAAGTTTCTTCCCAATCCAGATAATTAGAACAACTTAACAAACTCTATGTGCATTTTTTTTTTTTTTACTTATTGGTTGTGATTGCCTTTGTTGAGTTTCAAAGCATAATTTTCCCACAAGTTTTCCCCATCAGCCATCAAGAAGGGAAAGCAACCCTCATGCACAGAATTCCCAGCATTGGAATTAGAAGGGGAAGAACCATCATTATCACCTTGTAGTCTCACAGTCTCTGGCTCTTGTTCATTCATTTCACAATAAGCCCCACCTTGATTGTATAGGGAAGACTCATTGAAAGATGACAAGGGGTGGACTTTAAAGCATAAATGTTGGGGGAACCTCCACATTCCCACTTCTACTTAAGCTCACTCCTTGTTTCCCTAGTGACCAAAATTACCTCAAGTTCTTCAAGTGGTGGATGGCTTAGTGAAATGACTTCAACAAGGATAGGCTTGATCTTTTTTATTGGTTGTTAGCTGCACTCAGCCTCATCAACTTCTTTAATTACCTTTTCTGCTCTAAATGGTACTCTTATAATCCATCTCTATCATCCACTACTCCACCACAAGACTATAACAAGGAAGTGTGATTTTAGCTAGAGTTCATTGGTCACAGGCACAAGTTGGCTGGTAACCCCAATTACAATTGTCAATACTAATCTTTAATCTATTACCGTCAATCAATATGACCAAAACAGACAAAAGAAATACACCTCAAAGCTATTAAATAAATTAGACCCAGCTCATTCTTGAAATATTATAAATGCATTTGTTAAAAGATTTTAACAAGTACAAAAAACTCAAATGAGAAGGTAGCAAAATTCTGTTCCAAATGTTCAAAGAGATTTTATACTTTCAAGTAGATTTTATACTTCAATGTTGACCGATACCATAAGCCTATTTAGGAAAATCAAATTTGAAAGAGAGCAATTGAGATCAAGACTGGACTTTTGGCCAGCCAAGTCAAATCTGATTAGTCTCAATATTTAAGACCAGGCTTAAGTTTCTACTCTGAATATATATTATGCTTAGTAATCTTGTGGATATTGTGGTTCCACAGGAGTCAAAGTGGTACATGCACGAAGGAAAAAATGTGTTCTACAAGGGAAACATTACTAATGATCAAGTCTTTGACAGGCAGGTACAATTTACACAGTCAGCAACATAACAACTTGGTAACATGATGATAATCTGGTGGTAGATAGAGAAAAAAGACATAAAACTGATGAGGTACGAAAGAATTGGCAATAAGCACCGATAGCTATAAAGGGAATATTTAACAAGTGATGGACAAATGATGATACAAGTTTTGCAGCTAAAGCAACAAATGGAATGAAAAAAATTTATGGGATGTCCTCACTTTCCATCATCACAATATCATTGTTTCAAATGAATATTCTCTCACTTATTACTTCACAACTCATAAACAGTTTATTGAAGCATTTCATCAAACACATAATTTGCATTACAAACCCACAAATGAAAATAAAAAGAGAAAATAAAAACAAACCCAAAACATATCATTGAAAATACCATGAAACAAGATGCACAAACAAATCAAACAAAACTCACAAACAATCAAATTAAACCCAAACAAACCCACAAATAAATCAAATAAAACCCACCGGAAAAACCCACATCCCTTTTGAATTTAGATTTAGTAGAAAGAGAGAATGAGAGAAGTTAAAGAGGAAGATAAGAGTTGAGAGAACAAACCTGAAGTTGCCTTGCCGAGAGAGAGGGGGAAGAAGAGTTTGCGAGTTACGGCTAGGAAGAGAGACACGGAGAGCCCAGAGAGAAACAGTGTGCGTGAGAGTGAGATTTCTAAATTCCTGGGTTTTTGAGGGTTTTTCAAATCCATGGATTTAGACGATGGATTTGGGCCGAATCCAAATCCAAATCCAATTCTTTTAAGTTATCCAAACAAAGGATTTAGATTTGGACCCCTCAAATCCAAATCCAAATTCATGTCATCCAAATCCAGAAACAGTACTAAAAATTTCTACTTTACTGCAAGAAATCAGGAGTGCAGACAACAACTACTAAGATAAAAATAGAGCTCTAACTATGATAAAAATGAGAAACACTTACTGTTTTGACAATGACAGCAACACAGGATATAAATAAGTCCGGCCATTTTCAAAAAACATGTAAATAGCAAAGTAAATACTAGGGGTGGCAATTCGTGTTTACATGTTGGCAATGACGGACTTAGGTGGGGGCTTGGGCCTCTGGGCCCAAATTTTTGTTTTAGTAGTTTAATTTTCAATAAACAAAATAAAAAATTTAGACTTGAGCCCCCCTGATTTTGTAGCTTAGACTTTCTCCAAAATTATGAATCATTTACTCAGCCCATGTAAATCTTAAAAAAAAAAATGTAAAAAAACAATAGTGTTCTGTGTATTAAAAAATAATAGTGTTTTGTGTCTTTTGTTTTTACTGGTAGATGATTGCATCTTAATATATTAAGAAATAATGATTTTTGTGTATTTGTCTTGGTTGAAAGTTTCTTAATACTATATGGATGTGTATTTCAATTTTTTTTTATTTTTTATTTTTACTTATCTCTGGCCCTCCTTAGCTTGAAATCCTATGTCTGTCCCTGCATGTTGGGTTTGTGGTATGTCGACCTACGAGCATTCAATTATATGGGACAAACATGACACGTTTACTAAACATATTACAATTCCTCCACCTTAAAATGATCCGTTTATTAAAGGGATCAGTTGTATCAACTTATTTATCAAATTTTATGAAAGAGAAAAAAAAATACAATTTTCTGTATTAATCTAGTTGATCTGGACTATAAAAAAAAACAAACAAATAGGTAGGTGAGGTGAGATTGAGGTTTGAGAGTGTGAGGCAGCTATGGGACGTGGGAGAATGCAACTAGGAAAGAAAATAAGTTTATATTCCTAGGGTTTTGAAGGGTATATTACTAAAATGACATTTGGTTAAATGAATTAGACATATTTCATGTGTAGTATACAGTAGGCTAGATGTTGCTTAGGAATAAGTCTACTGCCACATATTGTGGCACAACAAATACCACAACTCGCCTATGTGGCGAGTTGTGATTGGGCGGAGGGGTGATGATGGGTTAATGTGGGGACATCTCTAGTGGCGGGGACATCTCTAGCGATGGCTCTAGGAATTTTTCCCAAAGTGTTCATTGGATACGTGGTTTTCTTATTTGTCCATAATTCTAGCAAAATAATAAACAATAAACTATAAGTTCATTTGAAATATCAATAAAATTATTAATTATTATTGTTTAGTTGTTTCATTAATTTGTTTATCTTTTATAAACTATAATTTGTTATATTGTTATTTTATTAATTGTTGTTTAGCCTAACATAATTTAATTTGTTTGTCTTTTATAATGTATTAGTTAATTAAATTATTAATTATTATTTATTAATTGCTTCCCCCAATTAATTATTGGTTAATTAAATTATTTTTTATTAGTTGCATTAACACACACCTCATGTGCATTTACTTCCCTCAATTCAAATATCCCACCCCGGCCCCATGCCCCCATCCACCCCCAACCATGGTTTTAAAAACCAATGCGGTGAAAGAACCGAAAAAGAGACTAGTTACTGATTTTTTGGTCGGACCGGGGTCCGACAAGTGGTCAAACCAGTGACGTCATAAATAATTTAATTAATAAATAGATAATTATAAAAATAAAATAAAATAAATAAGAATATAGCTACTGATATTTACTAAAAAAAAGATATAAAATTTTAGAAGTATTTTCATGTTAAATTTAACTCAAATTAAAAGAAAAATAAATTATCATTTTTTTAGAGGAAGAAAAAGAAGTTAACCTAAACAAACTACCAAAAAAAAAAAGTTATGATTTTAAAGTTTTATAATCATATATAATTTTCAGTATTTTTAACAAAACCATTATTTAATTTAAAAATATTTATCCATGTTGATATAATTTCACATCTAAATATTTCTTCTAAAAAAATTGTATTTATTATAAAAATATCTTATGCTTGTCTTGAATATTGCAATAACCTTACCGGTGTACGAATTGCAAATAATTCAGATTCTTTGCCTTTTTTTGACCGCTCAAACCCACGTAAGCCATATCACAAATGTATTTCTCAAAAAAAAAAAAAAAAAAAAAAGAAAGAAAGAAAGAAAGAAAGAAAAAGGAAAAAGTAAAGTGGTCTGCCTCTCCCACTGAACCATCAACGTGACCAAAGGAAAGAATATCCACCCACATTTATACCAAACTATTTAAAAAGATTGTCCTCACCTCTCTTTATCTAAAAAGTAAAAAGTCTAAACAAATTACTCAAATCTCTTTCTCTCACTTTCATGAAGAAGCAGGAGCTGCAGTTTCCTCTCTTTCTCTGTTTCCTCCAAAGCCTAGTTCGGCTCCTCGCCCAAATTAAGAGATATTTTTTATTTCATAATCATTTTCTCACATATTCTCTGTTACAAATTTTTTTTTTTTAAGGTTTTAGTTCAAAATTTGTTTGGCATAAAAAAAAGTTCGTGTTCCTAATCTTTTTTAAGGGTAGTAGATAAATAAAATTTTTTTTGAGGGTGCCATGCCATGCATTAGACTTAGAGTCAATAGTGGCAGCTAACACGATTGCTCCTAGCTGCCGGGTCAAAGTTTTTTGCTGATTGATAGATGAGATTTCTACCAAACATCAATTGTCCAATTGACGCAACATATAGAATTCATACTAGCGTATAGAAATAGAGAAGGAAGCGGACTTACAAGATTCCCTTGTGTATGCACCAAGAAACATTTTTTCATCATACTTTAGAAAAACATGGATGACCAGGAGACACACTATTTTCTACGTGAGTCAATTGTTCTGTTATCCCATAATTATAATAACACAGATACTGGTGTTAAACTTGGGCAAAGAAGAAGACATATATCTCTGAGTCAAGTGACTCTTAATCAAGCCAAAACCCCTCTCTTCAGAAAAATGGGCCTTTTTCAACTTTTCCCAATGGCTACAATCCTTGTATCACTTCATTTCCTGATAATTTTGTGTGTTTCCAATATTCCCCTGGCCTTGGCTCAAAATGAAAACCAATTCATCTACAATGGCTTCCTTCAAGCCAAGCTGCATCTTGATGGATCTGCTAAAATTACCAGCAATGGCCTGCTGCAGCTAACCAATACCGTAAACAATTCATACCCGCAAGTTTGTCATGCTTTATACCAATTTCCTTTGAAATTCAACACAACCTCCTCCGGTTTAATTCCATCTCTTTCATTTTCTACAAACTTTGTATTTGCCATTGTTCCACGAGTGCCAAATGTTGGAGGTCACGGCATGGCCTTCACCATCAGTCCATCAAGTAACTTCACCAACGTTGCAGGAAATCAGTATCTAGGACTGTTCAATTCTTCAAATGAAGGCCTTACTTCAAACCACATTTTCGCCATCGAGCTTGACACTGCTCTGAATCCAGAATTTGGAGATATTGATAGAAATCATGTGGGAATCGATGTGAATAGCCTGAACTCAACTGATTCAGCTTCTGCAATGTATTTTTCCAATAAAGAAGGGAAGAATATAAGCTTGGAGCTCGCAAGTGGGAATCCAACGCATCTTTGGATAGATTATGATGAGGCAGAAAAGTTACTGACTGTAACACTAGCCCCGAACGGAATCCCAAAACCAAACCAGCCTCTCATGTCAAAGTCCATTGATCTGTCTCAATATCTCTTGGAATCTATGTATGTTGGTTTCTCTGCAGCAACTGGTACACTTATTCCAAGTAACCACTACATTCTAGGATGGAGCTTTAATAAAAGTGGACAAGCAGAAAGCCTTGATGTTTCGAAGCTTCCTTCACTTCCTCGGCAAAGGAAAGCAAAAGAGATACCCAGACTAATGATCATGGTTTTTTCCATAGCAGTGATGCTTGTGCTGATAACAATCACTGGAGCTGCTTACATTATAAGAAGGAAGAAATATGAAGAAATACGTGAAGATTGGGAAAGGGAGTATGGTCCTCACCGGTTCATCTATAAGAATCTCTACAAAGCAACCAAGGGTTTCTCAGACAATGAGCTTCTTGGAGCAGGAGGTTTTGGAAAGGTTTATAGAGGAAAACTTCCTTCTTCCAATGTACAAATTGCAGTCAAGAGAGTCTCCCATAATTCCAAACAAGGGATGAAGGAATTTGTAGCTGAGATTATTAGCATGGGAAGACTGAGGCATAGGAACTTGGTCCAGCTCCTGGGATATTGCCGGCGAAGAGGAGAACTCCTATTGGTCTATGATTATATGTCCAACGGAAGCCTTGACAAGTTCTTATATAGCAATGAAAAACCAAACCTTAATTGGTTTCAACGATTTCGAATCATCAAAGGTGTAGCATCTGGCCTTCTTTACCTCCATGAAGAATGGGAACAGGTTGTTCTACACAGAGATGTAAAAGCAAGCAATGTTCTATTAGATGCTGAATTGAATGGAAGGCTAGGTGATTTTGGCCTTGCCAAATTATATGACCATGGTACGAATCCCCAAACCACCCATGTGGTTGGAACGGTAGGTTATTTGGCTCCAGAGATTATTAGAACAAGAAGGGCAACCACTTGCACTGATGTGTTTTCTTTTGGGGCTTTCATGCTTGAGGTGGCTTGTGGAAGGCGGCCTGTAGGGCTACAAGGACTGACTGAAGACATAGTTTTGGTTGACTGGGTGTTTGAGTGCTGGAGAAGAGGAGCTATCCTTGATGCTAGTGATCCTAGATTGGAAGGTAATTATGTGGTGGAGGAAATGGAATTGGTTTTGAAATTAGGACTGCTTTGCTCACACTCAGTGCCAGCAGCTAGGCCTAGCATGAGGCAAGTGATGCAGTTTTTGGATGGCAATGCCAATCTACCAGATGGAAGTACTTTTTTTGGTACATTTAAAGGTAATGAAGAGCATGATTTCTTATTGTCTTTTCCTTCATCATCTGGCAAGGGTTCTGCTGCTTCCTTGTCTAGCACTGATTCAATCCTCATAAATGGTCGCTGAATAAGTATGTTTCATGCTATGGGTCATATAGACCAGGGATTAATGGTTGGGACCAAATCAACTGGTGGCAAATAGAAAACCTACTGATTGCTTGGGGGTGGAGAGAAGAGAAAAGAGTAAATTTTGAAGAATGTGATGTATACAATTTGTTTGGCTTAATATAGAAACTGCATTTAGTTAGTAGTCTACTTATCCTCTAACCAGTACTAAAATAAGATAGATTCCGATGTAACAAGTTCTATAGATCAATATTTAAGTAGGGAATTGTAGAAACTAGATTAGGTGTCTCATTAAATTTCAGCTTACTAAAAGCCCATAGCCAGTGATTGCTATCCTTTAAGAAGGCATCATCCATGAATATAAAAATCATCTATTTTTAAATTAACTAGTCAGTAGTCACTAACCTACACAAATGTGCGGAAAAGTTTTGCATGAATGTATGATATATATACACTTGATAAAACAGTTTCTCAATTGTCGAAGTCAAAACAACCACTCTATCAGGGAATCAAAAGGTAAGAAAGGGAAATTTTCTATTCCTAAATAACATTTATTTATAAAATGTATTGCATCATCACAAATACACTACTAGTAATTATTCTCCAATCCATATATGAGCATACATTTGATAGGTAGTAGGGAAATGAAGGGAAAAATGGCTATTTAGCCTTAATTTTGGAATGTAGCCAAACAATACCCTTTCAAACTTTGTAGCAAAATACCCTTATTTTGGAATTTTGGAACTCAATATTGTTGATGTCGAGTTTTGCATGGACATTAGCAATGTCAAGTTATATGCGTATTTTGCCACTTAGATTTTTTTTTGAAATTTTGTGTAGACTTCCACTTAAAATATGCATTGAACTCGACATTGCTAATGTTGAGTTCTAGGCAAAACTTGACATTAGCAATATTGAGTTCTAAAACATGGTTATTTTGCTACATAGTTTGAAAAAGAGGCTATTTGGCTACATAGTTCAAACATTAAGGCTAAATAGTCATTTTCCCCTGAATGAGAGATGATACTCCACTCCTTGTAATTTGGGCAATACTCCACTCTTTAATATGTCCTATCACATGTAATGGCTAGCCACACACACGCACAAGAATTTTATTTTTTGATCTTTTTCCAAGCAACCAAACAACAATGATCAAATAAAAGAAGCATGAGAGAAACCAAAAAAACAAAAGTAGAATTACCAACATAAGCAAAAGAATAAATAACCAAAATATAGTCATGGAGAACATGTCATTGATATATCATATATAACTTGTCTCATACACCAAAAACATTAGACCATTGCATAGTTGATTATAGTTATAACAATAAAGCATGATTACATACATTTACAAACAGTTTACTCAATAGGAATTGTTAAGCCATGCCATCTAGGTAACACTTCCATTTAAGTTCTCATCTCCAACCACCTTTAAAATTTAGTGGTTACCTTTGCTTCTTGCCCAACACAATTGCATGGATTTTATTTTATTTTTCTTGTAGGCATATGTTAAACTTTTTTATTCACTTACCAGCACCACCATGGAGTGTCTATAAAACTACTTTGTAGCAGAGCTTCTCTAGTTCTCCAAAACCTTTTACATATTGCTTACCATCTCCAAACTTCTGGATATGTTTCTAATTGGCTTTTTTTTTGGCCAAGTTTTTGTTGAAGACCCTGATCATCAAGAGAAAAATACAATATAAACAAAAAATAAAAGAGAGAGAGAGAGAGAGAGATTTGACTGGAATAAAAGTCAGAGGAGAAAAGCTCCCATCTTCCTTCTCAATACAAAGCAACACCACATTACTTGAAACACAAAATTTAGCAATGGTGGAGAGAAATATGTCATAGAGCCTCCAGATTTGTTGATTTTCCTTGAACAAAAATAAAGTGAAAATATTCAATACGACATGTTAATGCATACATGTTACAAATTACAAAAAAAATGACATTTTAATCAAAACAGAAAGTTCCGCATGTAAAGTGGAAGCAAATTAATATTCATAGTTTTACTTGTCTAAAACAAATCCCAAATTGTGAGCTTCTTGAATAGATAAGAAAGCCATGTACAATTACAGGGAAGCTCTATAAAAAAGAAGTAAGCATGATTATACTAATACATATAGAAATTGTTTTTGTGCGAAAACTAAATTAAGAATTAGTAAACTAAAAAGGGTACCGTGTCAAATTTTATATCAAGTCCAAATAAATAAAAAATAAACTAAAAATTTAAGGTGGAAGAATAAATCATACAATTGATCATCCTTCAATGTTTGTAATCTTAAATATCTGTACAGGCCTTCATCAATTATCGACCTACTAAATATCAAGAAGAAAGTAATATAACTTGATATAGACTTGTAGATATGTGAATGCAGGAGCAACGTTTATTTCATGTCAGCTGGGCAGAGCAACATGCTTTCATCCCCTTGAGAACATTTTTAACAAACAATACAAGCATCACTCTACTAAAAATTTAAAGAATCTCATGATAGTCTCAAATGTCATAACACTAAGAAAGATAACAAGCAACTAACAATACCTAACGGAACTCTTAGTTGCATCCAAATCAAAGTTTTCCTGTGAAACCATCAAGCATATCGATTTGCTCAACAATCGGGCTCTACTTGTACAGTTGTACATTAGTATGCAAATAACAACCATTCAAAAGAATCTGAAAAAAAAAAAAAAAAAAAAAAATCAAATCTAGTCTGAATACTGAAATTTAATTAAACCATAATTATCAATCAAATCACCGCCAATTTTGATTTCAAAATTTTTGGTTTTTGTTTTTTCCTCCCCCCTTAAAATTCAACAAGAACAAACCTTATACACCAAGATAGTTAAGTTAATTGAAATTCAAATACTTGCAATCTTCAAGATAATAAACAGTGAACAGTAATAAATGTACCAATAATGATCTGAACACTCTCCTTATAGTGCATTCTAAAGAAAGATTATTAATCGGATCAACATTTCCATGAACTATTAAGGTTCTTATGATTAAGGCCATGAATTCAGATTGCAACTTGTTTCATAAGACAATAACAAAGGAAACAGCATTAGAAATCCTACAAACCCCACATAAAAAGCCAATTCAAAAGTTCTCAAGTTTTCAACATCTATATTCTCAGAGATTCAAAAATAAACAAAAAAGCCAATACCCAAAAAAACCCCATCTAGCTTTCTAAGTAACCCTTTTACAAACAGAAGGTGCAGATCATGAACCCAATATCCATACAAAGTCAGAAACAAAAACCCAATACAAGAACTCAATAACCCATAACAAATAGACAAACCCAGACCTCAAAACTACACATTTATCCTCTAAGAAACCTTTCAACAAACAGCTTGTCTACATATATTCAATAATCATAAGCATATAATTAAAGTCACAAAAAAAAAAAAAAAAAAAAAAACCCAAATTCTTGACAAACCCAAATCTAGCTTTTGAGAACAGACTCAGTATCAACGGTCTTAGCAGGGGGGTTTGGGTGCTTCGGCGCCACGACCACAGCCACAGCCACATCAGTGTACCCAGTAATGGTCGCCATAGGTATAAAAAGACCCTTCTTTCTTGTCATTTCTCAAAAAGGAGAGAGCCAGAGACAGAGACAGAGAAAAGAGGAAAAAGAAAAAGAAAGGGAAAAGGAGCCGTTGGCTGTTTTGGGCTGGATATGGATGTTTGAACAAGTGTACGTTAGGATGGGCTTTTTGAATTTAGAATGAAGGATCCTTTGGGTCCTCAATAAAAAAATAACTAATGGGCCGGATGTTTCCATAAAAAAAATTAAACTAATCCTATAAATATATAAAAAAAAAAAATAATGGGCCGACTAGCATCACCCGGCCCAACCTTCTTCTTTTCTAAAAAACTAATGGACCTTGGATTTTTAAAAAACTTCTTAAAAAAATAATAATAAAGGATCAACCTTTCCAAGAATTATTAAGAACCTTCAAGTTTATGAATTGAAGACCAACAAAAGCATAGTGATCCCACAATTAAATTAAAAAAAAAAAAAAAAAAACCCACCATTTCTAATAACTCCTTATAATTGATTGATAGCTATGGAGTGACTAAAATTAAGAAATCAATAAAAACTCATTGCTTCTAATCACGATCATTTTCATTCATGAGTTCTTCTTCTCAGGATTAGCTTGAAAATTGAAGGTTGAAAGTTGTGAAAACTCCAATTGAAAAGTGGTTGGTTGCACACTGCACTGTTGAGATAAGAAGAGAATAAAGTGGGGAACGGAATTAATTAAATTGGGAAGTTGAAAATGGGGGAAGTGCTAAACCTTTATGTAAGAATGGTTGAATTAAATTAGTGGGATTTAATTCCAAGGGAGCTGGCAATTGAAAGGAATAAATGTTCTAAAAGGAATAATACCTTTACCCTTATGAAACAAAGGAATAAATGTGTTCTCTATTGACCTAAAATGTTCAAATTAATGAACCAATTATGATAAAATTAAATAAAATGTTCACAAAATAACTAAAAAACGTACCCAAAAATGTAAATATTTGTGGTGGGCAAAAATAAGACAGGCTAATTTTTACTTCACACAATTAATTTATAGAGATGGAATGCCAATCAACCTTTGTTACCCTTGTTTAAATTAGTTAAACTTGAAATGAAAGGATAAGTACTAGGAATGAGTATGAGACAAGGAAATTGATTAACAATAGTCTTGGATTGCTTAAATTATGTACCTCGGGATTGGTCCGAGGTACAGATTTACACTTTTTCTTGTATTACAATGGAGTTACTTTCTTTTTCTCTTTCTTTAGATGTTTCATCCCCCCTTCACAGAGGCCTCTCTAGCTTACATAGTCACCCAGGTTGTATCTTGGCCTTCCATTTAGAGGTTAGGGTTCATTTCGCTTGATACTTGTCCTATCAAGGTCTTACTAGAAGGTTTCTACACCAGGTTGTGAGCTGTGATGACACTGTTCAGGGGTCATTTCCTCACTTTCATTAGAACCACTGTTGGCATCATTTTTATTATAGATCAATCATAATCAATCATCTTAACATGTGTGAAAAATATTGTAAAATTTGTTGTGTCATTACACGTATTGATCAAATTAACAAGTGACAGAAAAAAAAAGCTTAGAGATTGCTACTTGGGTTGTGTAGAGAAGAGGAAAAAAAAAAAAAAAAAAAAAGGAACTTGCGAAGAATATGATTTATACTATTTCTTTCTCTTAATATTGAAACTGATGTTAGGTTGGTAGTAGTCTATTGAAGCTTAGTACAACAATAAGATTAATTTCGTTGTTACAAGCTTTATAGTTTGTAGATCAATATTTATGTTGTGTATTGGAGAAACTAGTTTAATCTTCTTCATTTATTTTTTTTGTTAAATTGGGTCGCTCATCTAAAACTTTTAGAATACTGACAACCAACCGCCAATAATCACTATGTATGAAAATTAAGGGAGTCAATCTCATACCAAATTTTGTACCGATTTGACTAGTGAAACGATATATTTCAGTACCGGTCAATATCGGTATACTGTTTCGGATTTACCGTTATTTTTTATATTTATAAATATATATATATATATATATATATATATATATATATATTATAATAAATATAAAAATTTACCATAAAATATTATCTTAATTTAGAACAAATTATTTATGGTTTTAGACTTTAGCATCAATTAAAAAAAAAACACAATATAAAAAATAGAAAGCTTAATTGTTCATTGCATGCTAAGAAAATAAATAATACTAATAAGTTAATGCAAGTAAGTTACCATTTTACCCTTCAAAAATTCAAAAATTACAAAACTAAAAAAAAAAAAAAAAAAGCATTTTTTTTTTTAGGTACCGGCTGGTAATGCTCGAAATTGGCCTCTATTTAAACCAGTACGAAAAGTTGGCGTTTCGATACCGGTATATAGGGGTGTCCACAGGTCGGTCCGGGTTGGGTTTGTGCCCAACTCGAAACCGACCCGCTCAGGTCGGGTGGAACAAAAACAGCCCCGCAACCGACCGCCGGAGACGTCGGGTAGAGTCGGCCGGGCTCAGGGGAGCGAACGGTCGGGTCAGTCGAGTCTGGTGATGAGCGACAACGAGCGGAGGAGAAGATCTCTCTTCGTCAATCTGAGTTGAAGGCCGACTGGATCTAACGGATTCTTGCCGAATTTGAGTAGATCGGAGCCTAATCTAACCAAGAATAGCCAGATTTGTGTAGATCTAAGTCAGATCGGAGCCTAATCTCGCCGGATTCTTGCTAGATTTGTGTAGATCTTGAGCGAGGATGGCTGGATCGGAGCTGAGGAACACCGGATCTGAGTGAAGGAAGACCAAGGATGGCCGGATCGAAGCTGAAGAACACCAGAACGTCACCAAATCTTGAAGGATCTCGCCGGATTTGGTAAAAAATCGTAATATTTCACCGGAAAGGATGAGTGTTTCGGTTCGGGTCGGGTGTCACGGGTTTTGAAACGTGAAACTGACAACCGACCCACGTGGGGTCGGGTTAGAGAATTCGGACCCGTGTCCGACCGCCGGAGACATTGGATAGGGTGGCAGCGGGTGGAGCTCGGGCGGGTTGGGCGGGTGGCCGGGTGGGTTGGACAGCCTTATCGGTATATGTACTAGTACAGTATTGACCACCTTGATGAATATTATTATTTGCTTCCACAAAAAAAATGTCTGTATGGTTATAATGAGTTGCAGTCGTGTAAGGGTAGTTAAAATAAAAAGAAAAAAAAAAGTTTTATAGATAGAAGGAGAGAGTGGAAGCAAGGGTTTATGTGATTTGGCTGATGACATATATTCACATTAAAAAATCCTTGGTGGCTATTATTACTACTCTAAATTGTGTTTTACAGTGAACCCTAAGAAAGGTATATATAGGAGCTAAAGTGGCCTTGGGAGAATCTCTTGATTGGATTAAAATCAAGGATGATTAATGTTTCTTGATTTTTAGTCAATCAAGGATATTAGCATGTGCTAAATGTGATATGCATGATACACTACATCCCCCTCAAACTCAAGGTAGAAGCATAATGATGACTTGAGTTTGAAATGTAAGCTTGTGAAGATGCCTAAAAAATGACCATGATTGACCATATTGAATGTGGAATGGGCTAGGCACAATGTATAATAAATTATGCAAAATGTTGGCGATAGCAACAAACGGAGATGGATGAATGCTAGAAGAGAACTATAAGAGCCTAAGAACGACTGCACTAGTGACCAAAGAGTGGTTGCTATGGTCGGAGGATGACTACATTGGTGGCTTAAGGAATATTGGCAGAAGATGACATTGTGACAAAGCATGTGACTGAGTTGACCAATTCATATAGTTTGAGTGCAAAAAGAATGAGTGACGGGCCAAGTTGTGAGACTTTGGAGCTTCAAGTAGGAAAATAGAGCACAAAATTGAAATTTATGAGAAAAAATAGTGTAGAAAAATTCTCTATTGTAAGGAAAAGAATGTCTAGAGAATGATGATCAAATGTGGTTAACTCCTAAATCGAGTGATGGTTGGTAGTGAAATGCTTGAAATCTAGAGAAGAACATAGAAAAGTGAATTTAATACCATATTAAAATAAAATAAAAATTGTAAAAAGTTTTAGATTTAGAAGGAGAGCAAAACAAGCCCTTACGTGGTATGGCCAAATGGAATACTTCTACAATAGAAAGCTTGTAGTGACTACATTTTTTCTCTACTTAATTTTATTTTATCGTGGACCATAAATAGGATATAAATAGGAACTAAAATATACTTAAGAGAATTCTTTGATTGGACTAAAATCAACAACAATTAATGTTTCTTAATTTTTTTTATTGAGAAACGATGTTTCTTAATTTTAGTTAATAAAGGATATATATTTTTTGAGATATAAAAGATAAAGTTATTAAAGGATATCGACATGTACTAAAGTCTAAATGTTTTTTTTTTTTGGGGAGAAGATACTAAAGTCTAAATGTGATTTGCGTGATACAGTAATAAGGGCATAGAAAGGGGACAAAATGGCCAAATACCACATTTTTTTGAAATTTTTAGCAACAAAACACTGTTTCAGGAATAAATAGTGAAATACCACTTTTTCTAGAACTCGAGTTTCAAAAACTCGAGTTCCTCATCATTTCTGCCACCGTCGCACTGTTGAGCTGGAATTTGTGGGATTAAAAAAAATTATGTGGTACTCGAGCTTGGTAAACTTGAGTTCCATGCATCACAATACTCGAGTATACCAGACTCGAGTACCTTTTATAAATAAAATGAAGATAAAAAAAAAAATTTACACGGTACTCGAGTTTAACAAACTCGAGTACCGTGTAATTTTTTTTTTTTTTTGGGATAATCGACAAATAAACATAAAGATAAAAATAAGTGGTTTTTTTTATGTTTTTTTTTTATTTAAATAGAAGCATTGTAAAATATAGAGATTTTAATTTCAAAATATGAATTTGATTTCTACATTAATTAAAATTGTTCACTATTTTCTGTATAAACTATTTCTACGATTTTGTATAAAATTATTTTCTGTTCAGCATTATTTAAGAAATTGTTCACTCTCTTTTCTGCATAAATTATTTTCTGTTTACTGTTTAAAAAATTGTTCACTGTTTTCTCATAAAACACATAGTGAAATCGTGTTTTCTAAATTTAGATGCCAAATCTGAATGCTTTTTCATGTTTGAATTTCACAATAATCGAATATATTTTTCTGCATTGGTAAAATCTATTTTTACATTAATAAAATTTGCTCTCTGCACATCATATTTACTGTATATTCAAATCTACTTACTGCATTTATAAAATTTGTTTTTTGCATTAATTAAAACTATTCACTGTTTTCTCATAAAAATTGTTCACTGTTTTCTGCAAAAACTATTTCTAGCATTCTACATAAAGTTATTTTCTGCTCAACATTATTTAAAATATTGTTCACTCTCTTTTACGCATATATTATTTTCTGTTCACTATTTAAAAAAATTGTTTGCTGTTTTCTCATAAAACACGTAGTGAAATCGTGTTTTCTAAATTTAAAAGCCAAATTTGAATGCTTTTTCATGTTTAAATTTCACAATAATCGAATTTTTTTTTTGCATTGATAAAATATATTTCTAAGTTAATAAAATTTGCTCTCTACACATCATGTTTACTATATATTCGAAATTGCTTACCGCATTCACATAATCTGTTTTTTGCATTAATTAAAACTATTCACTGTTTTCTCATAAAAATTGTTCACTGTTTTCTACATAAACTGTTTTCAGCATTGGCGCAATTATTGCACTTAAATGGTTTTTGTGTTTTTTTAAAATATGTAACCATACGAATAATGGACAAACTCCATGAAAGAAAAATGAATGATTCGTATAAATCACCTAACGGTAAAGGCCTCAAAAAATTCGAATTTGTAAAAAAGTTTGAATTCATTGAATGTAGAACTGTTCATTAAGTAAAACTGTTTTCTGCTTTAAGTAAAATTGTTCACTGTTTTCTCATGAAAATTGTTCACTATTTTCTGCATAAACTATTTCTAGTATTTTGAATAAAATTATTTTCTGTTCAGCATTGTTTAAAAAATTTTTACTCTATTTTCTGTGTAAATTATTCTCTGTTCACTATTTAAAAAATTGTTCACTGTTTTCTTATAAAACACCTAGTGAAATCATGTTTTCTGAATTTAAAAGCCAAATCTGAATACTTTTTCATGTTTAAATTTCACAATAATCAAATTTATTTTTCTGCATTGATAAAATCTGTTTCTATGTTAATAAAATTTGCTCTCTACACATCATGTTTACTATATATTCGAAACTGCTTACTACATTCATAAAATTCGTTTTTTACATTAATTAAAACTGTTCATTGTTTTCTCATAAAAATTGTTCACTGTTTTCTACATAAATTGTTTTTAGCATTGGTGCAGTTATTGCACCTAAAAGGTTTTTGTGTTTTTTTAAATATGTAACCATATGAATAATGGACAAACTCTATGAAAGAAAAATGAATGATTCGTATAAATCACCTAATGGTAAATGCCTCGAAAAATTTGAATTTGTAAAAAAGTTCGAATTAGTTGAATGTAGAAATTCGAGAAAAATCGATGGAAAATCAATGAACGTACCAAATCGTGAAGGTGTACATAAGATGTACAGATAGTCTAGACTTGTTGAGAAATTTGATTTCATTGAAAGTACAAAATAATGAAAATTCAATGGAAAAGTATGAACGTTAGATGTGTAGATCGTATGAATTTGTTTAAAAATTTGAATTCGTTGAATGTACATAACTGTGAAAACTCAAGGAAAAATTGTGTACATTAGATGTACAGATAGTACGAATATGTTGAAAAATTCGAATTCGTTGAGTGTGTAAAATCGTGAAAATTCAAATGAAAATTGAAGAACATACCAAATTGAGTAAACTTAGTGGAAAATTAATTACATTAGATGAACAGATCATCCAAATTTGCAAACAAATTTGAAGTCGTCATAGGTACAAAATTGTGAAAATTCAATTTAAAACTATGTGCTAATGTACTAATCATTCTGATTTGATGAAAATTTCAAAATTGTTGAACATACAAAATCGTGAAATCTTAATGGAAAATCGAAATTGTTGAACGTACCAAATCGTGAAAATTCAATAGAAAGTTGTGTACATTAGATGTACAAATATTCTGGACTTGTTGAGAAATTTGATTTCGTTGAATGTACAAAATCGTGAAAATTCAAGAGAAAATTGTGTAGATTAGATGTACAGATTGTTCGAATTTGTTGATTGCATAAAATCTTGAAAGTAGAAAATAAAATTGTGTAAATTAGATGTATAGATAGTCTGAATTAGTTGAAAAGTTGAATTCGTTAAATATACAAAATCGTGAAAATTAAATGGAAAACTGTGTACTAATGTATTGATCATCCGAATTTGTTGAAAAATTTGAAATCGTTGAATGACCAAAATCATGTATACTCAACAATTAATGAACAATTAATATTTAGATTTGCAAAAGTTGAATGTACATAATCATCAGTTGTCAGACATTAACAACAACATTTTGTATTGCATAGAATGTGTAGACATTAATAACAACGTCTAATGTTCATAGGTAGAAATTTTTGGAAATCATCATTATCTGAATCTGAGAAGTCTGAAATATCTCTTTCATCGTCTAACGCAGTAACTCCATTAATAGACTTGATGGCTCGCTCTTGCGCCTTCCCCTTTAGATGCTTCTTAGCTTTTTGGATTGCATGAAAACGGTCTAATCACCTTTGCATTTGATTGTTCTCTTGCGAGCAAGTATGTTGGCAGGTTCATCTCTAGATAACTCGGTTGAGCATGCCTTAGGAACTCGTAACCCATGCCATCGACAATACACCTCCAACTCTCACCTCTTCTTGTATAGGGTTGACCATGGTGGTTCTGCTACGGTGAACTCTATTGCGGTGGTATATGCACTTAATTTTGTAGGTTTGCCGACCATGATGTGCCCAATGCTTCCAAGACTCTTGTACGTGTATATTGGCATATTAAGGAAATCTCTCTTCTTTCCAACCCATTTCCTTCCATAGTTTCATAAACTCGAGTTCCAGAAAAAGTGGTATTTTCCTATATAGTTCCGAAACAGTGTTTTTTTGCTACAAATTTCTGAAAATGGTGGTATTTGGCCATTTTCGCTTGTGGACTCTTGTATTTCTCTTTAATTTTGCTGCCCAAATAGTTGTATTTTTTTATTATAAAAAAATAATTTGTTATTAAAGTAGAATTGGTTTAGAAACTTACGTAGTAGATTGTCTGTCTATATTTTTGTTGGTCTGGATATATTGTGTGAAGCCTTTTAAAGTGGAATTGGTTTGAAACTTTGAATGGTTAGTTGCTAAAATTTTATAAAATCAGTTCATTATAGTGTGAATTGTAGCATTGAACTGTGTACATAGTATGTATTTTGTCTGTATTTGGATCTTTTTGTTTGTACAATTATTTGTTTATTCGTGATTTGTCTTTACCTATGGAAAATGAGTTAGTACAAATTTAATATTGATGATTTCTGTCATTTAAAAGAAGGCCGATTTCTCTTTTAATAGATAAATTGTATTTTAATATATTAAGAAATAATTATTTTGTATTTTTTATTTGTTGATAGTTTCTTAATACTAAATAGATGATTTAATCAATTAAATCATTTGGTTTCCTTACATGTTTTGTGTTGATTTCTTACTTTATGTACTTACTTCTTTTCATTTGTAACATGATTTAATAATGCAGTCAAAAGAGCAACCCTATTCAGGTCCTTATTCATGTGATCAATGCTGCTTTGTTGTTGCTTTCCTACTTCTTAATGTTGCATATTGAAAACAAATTTGAGAATGTTGAGTGAACTTCCATTATAAATAAATATATATATATATATATATATATATATATATATATATATATAAGAAAAAGAAGGAAGAAAAATTAAACAAAAGGGAGATCCAGAAGTGGATGAACCTTATAAATGTTGGCTAATTTTGTTTTAATTAGATTTTTTTTTTTGGTTGGGGAGCTGTATTAGCGATTGGGTTCTAGATGGGTTATTAAAATGAGTACTATGTGTTTGATGAAATCCTGCAAAGAACTTGGGATAGAAAAGTTTATGTTTGGGTTATTCTAAAACAAAATTAAAAGGAATTGGATTAGGTTACTCTCCACAAATTTGCTTCCAAGGAAGGATGATCACACCATTTTCTTTATCTGGATTTTTTTTTTCAATTGCTAGAAATATTTTTCTCTCAATCATAGTGAATGTTACAGTTTTAGTTCTTTAGAATAGGCTTAAAAGAAAATCTATTTGTAAGACAACACATTTTTATGGATAGCATACTGAGTGTTATATACATTTTGAAACAAAATGTTTCTCCAAATATTTACCTAAAATTATTTGAATATATTTGCTTTCTCGGATTCTAATTATTTCTATGTACAAAAATTTATTTGTGGACTCTTACAAAATTTACGGTATTTTTATTTCTATTTTGTTGAAAATAGATGTATTTTTTTTTTCCAAGAACCTGAAAATACATGTACTTATGTAATTTTCGTGCATTTGCACGGGTTTAAAAACTAGTTTCCTTAATATGCCAATATACACGTACGACAGTCTTGGAAGCATCGAGCACATCATGGTCGGCAAACCTACAAAACTTAGTATAGATACCACCGCAATAGAGTTCATTTAAACATGAAAAACAAATTCGATTATTGTGAAATTTAAATATGAAAAAGTATTCAGATTTGGCTTTTAAATTTAGAAAGCAAGATTTCACTAGGTGTTTTATGAGAAAACAGTGAACGATTTTTTAAATAGTGAACAAAGAATAATTTACACAGAAAAGAGAGTGAACAATTTTTTAAATAATGCTGAACAATAAATAATTTTATGCAGAATACTAGAAATAGTTTATGCAAAAAATAGTGAACAATTTTCATGAGAAAACAGTGAACAGTTTTACTTAATGCAGAAAATAGTTTTACTTAATGAATAGTTCTACATTTAACTAATTCGAACTTTTTTAAAAATTTGAATTTTTCGAGGCATTTACCGTTAGGTGATTTATACAAATCATTCATTTTTCTTTCATAGAGTTTGCCCATTATTCATATGGTTACATATTTAAAAAAAACACAAAAACCATTTAAGTGCAATAACTGCGCCAATGCTAAAAATAGTTTATGCAGAAAACAGTGAACATTTTTTATGAGAAAACAGTGTATAGTTTTAATTAATGCAAAAAACAGATTTTATGAATGCGGTAAGCAACTTTGAATATTGTTAGAAACTGAAAGAATATGGATAGACACCCAATGTGAGCATGTCCCTCTATTTGCTTCAGATTGTAACATCTAGGAGTAATGGTATTAGACCGTTATACTACCCCACTAATCCATTATCCCACTCAATATTAATGGAGTGGAGTGTACATAAACACCAAGAATGGTACCCATTGGAGGGTGGACGAATTATGCATTTCTCATAGTATTTATAGAGTGTTGTGAGGCTCTTAAGTTGTGAGTTATGTTTACATCACTCTAGTAGTGTGCAACACCGTTGAAGAAACGTTTTTGGTTCGTGATTACACAAACTGGAATTCAAAACGTGTTTGGATAGCTGGTTTGTGTGGAGGCTGGCTCTAGACAGCGTAGAACAACCTCAAAGTTCCTGGGTGATCGTCGGTTTAGGCCAAGAGAGGTATGCCAAAAAAAAAATGATTATTTAAATTCCGCTGCAAATTCTATTTCTTACAAATATATAGTAAATATGATGTGTAGAGAGCAAATTTTATTAACGTACGTAGAAACAGATTTTATCAATGCAGAAAAAAATTCGATTATTGTGAAATTTAAATATGAAAAAGCATTCAGATTTGGCTTTTAAATTTAGAAAACACGATTTCACTAGGTGTTTTATGAGAAAACAACGAACAATTTTTTAAATAGTGAACAGAAAATAATATACAAATAAAAGAGAGTGAACAATTTTTTAAATAATGTTGAGCAAAAAATAATTTTATGCAAAATGCTAGAAATAGTTTATGCAGAAAACAATGAACAATATTTATGAGAAAACAGTGAACAATTTTATTTAATGCAAAAAATAGATTTTATGAATGCAATAAGTAGATTTGAATATACAAGTAAATATGATGTGCAGAGAGAAAATTTTATTAATGTAGAAATAGATTTTATCAATGCAAAAAAATATATTCGATTATTGTGAAATTCAAACATGAAAAAACATTCAGATTTGGCGTCTAAAATTTAGAAAACATGATTTCACTAGGTGTTTTATGAGAAAACAGTGAACAATTTTTTAAACAGTAAACAGAAAATAATTTATGCAGAAAAGAGAGTGAACAATTTCTTAAATAATGCTAAATATAAAATAATTTTATGCAAAATCGTAGAAATAGTTTATACAGAAAACAGTGAACAATTTTTATGAGAAAACAATGAACAATTTTAATTAATGTAGAAATTAAATTCATATTTTGAAATTAAAATCTCTATATTTTACAATGCTTCTGTTTAAATAAATAAAAACATAAAAAAACCACTTATTTTTATCTTTATGTTTATTTGTTGATTATCCCCAAACAAAAAAAAAAACAAAAAAACAAAAATTTACACGGTACTCGAGTTTAGTAAACTCGAGTATTGTGTAAATTTTTTTTATCTGTAGTGTGATTCATGGAACTCGAGTTTACCAAGCTCGAGTATCACATAATTTTTTTTAATCCCACATATTCCAGCTCAGCAGTGCCATGGTGGCAGAATTGAGAAGGAACTTGAGTTTCTGAAACTCGAGTTCTAAAAAAAGTAGTACTTTGCTGTTTATTTCCGAAATAGTGTTCTGTTGCTAAAAATTTCAAAAAAATGTGGTATTTGGCCTTTTTGGCCCATAGAAAGGAGTTGATGAATAGTATCTTAAAAATTTTTCTTTTTTTTTATTCATTTATTTATTTATAAGAAAAAAGCTTTATTTAATAGGAACCCAACCTCTAAACTTGCATATTCTCTGAACGTATTCATTACAATGGCATACCTTGAAGGATCCTTGCTCTTAGGTATTCAAGCATCCTTGAGACTTAGAAGAATGGTCTCTCTCTCTCTCTCTCTCTCTGAGTTTGTGTTTATTTTCACACGTGTAATGCATATGCACGAATGTGCAGAGTTCATAAGTCATAAAAAAACTGATAAACCTATTGGAAATGAGAAATTTGCAGATACGGTACTAAAATTTCTACTCTACCGCAAGAAATCAGGAGTGCAGACAACAACAACTAAGATGAAAAATAGAGCACTGATTATGATAAAAATGAGAAATACTTCACTGTTTTGAGAATGACAGCAATACAAGATATAAATAAGTCCCGTTGAAGAGGGAAAAATCTGCATAAGTATGTATCTGACGGACTGTTCTCTTGACGGTCCATAATCTTGACGGTCCAGCGTCCTGACGGGCCATCTCTTGTGGGCCGAGTTTGGGTGGGCCTGTTAAGCCGTAAAACCCATAAGTAGAATTCTAGCACAAATAAAGTTCTTGAAGATACGCTCATTAATGAGTCCTCTCCACAAGGAAAAACCTTGTCCATCGAGTCTAGGATTCTACAAAGAAGAGTCCTATAAGGAAAGGATTCCGCAATCTACGCTCATAAGGATTCCTATATGGAAAAGACTTCTACTCCAAGAAAGATAGGTCAACCCTCTACTACTATAAAAGCCCCAATACCCTCACAAATCAAGGTACGCATAATTAACCCCTCTCTAGCACTCTAGAGTTGAAAGAAGTTCTAACTTGACCTTCGGAGGGTATTTGGCCGGCATCACACCGGTGCTCTCTGTTAGGTCTTCTCCTTTTTGTTGTGCAGGTGTCGTTTTGAGCGTACAAGCATTGTGCAACTCACTGGTGAGATTTTCGGCATCATCAGTTGGCGCCGTCTGTGGGAAAGGAAATCAGATTAAGCCATACTATCTCTTTCCGGATTAAAGGGTTGCATGGTATTCACTCGCTCGATGGCAACCATTAACAACGTTCAAGAAGAGGAGCCGCCCACGACCGCCCTCGAGAGACAAGTTCGGACTCTCAGTGCCGCCGTGGAACGTCTCACCAAACAAAATCACGACTTGGAAGAATAGCTGCGTCAGAAGAATGCAGCATTGAATGACCAACCAGAAGACTAGGAAGGGACAAGCGCCCCAAAGAAAAATTTGGAGAAGCCTGAAGGTAGCCACTCCCCGAACAAACCGGAGAGGCAGAACTTGAGCATGCCATCCCTCACGGATGCGACTCCTCCACATATTATTGCAGAGATGCAGGCGATGAGGGAACAGATGGAGGTTATGATGAACGCACTCAAGGGACGAGTTTCAAGTGATCTTGACGATTTAGTCAACCGCACCGACTCGCCTTTCACTGTGGCCGTGAACTCCTTCCCCCTACCCCACAAATTTCGTATTCCGCATATCGACAGCTATGACGGAGTGAAAGATCCTCTAAACCATCTAGAAACTTTCAAGACCCTGATGCATCTTCAGGGGGTAGCAGACGAGATCATGTGTAGGGCCTTCCCCACAACACTCAAAGGCCCTGTAAGGGTATGGTTCAGCCGACTGACGCCCAACTCCATCAGCACCTTCAAGGAACTAAGCGCTCAGTTCACCACACACTTCATTGGGGGCCACAGGTATAAGAAGTCCACGGCATGCTTGATGAGTATCAAGCAACGAGAGGATGAGACGCTGAGATCCTACATAACGCGCTTCAATAAGGAAGCACTATCGATTGACGAGGCCGACGACAAAATACTTGTAGCAGCCTTCACAAATGGGTTACGAAAGGGTAAGTTTTTGTTCTCCCTATACAAAAATGACCCGAAGACCATGGCAGAAGTACTCTATAGGGCTACAAAGTATATGAATGCTGAGGACATGCTACAGGCCCGAGAAGAGAAACCAAGAAAAAGGGAGAGGTAGGAAGATGCACGACAAGACCAAGGGCGGAAGAGGCCGAGAACAGGAGATCGAAGGGACGAGAGGCGTTCTAAACCTCCGGGAGGAAGGTTCACAAGCTTCACCCCGCTAACAACCCCAATAGATCAAGTCCTAATGCAAATCAAGGACGAAAGGGCTCTGACCTTCCCTGGAAAGCTGAAGGGAGATCCTAGCAGGCGTTCTAGAGACAAATACTGCCGCTTCCACCGAGATCACGGCCATGACACAGCCGATTGTTACGACTTGAAGTAGCAGATTGAGGCCCTCATAAGACAAGGGAAATTGCAAAAGTTTGTAAGCAAGGAAAGAACGGATCCACCACCTCAGGAACAGCCCCCCCGACGGGACAATGACCGCCCTAGACTGCCCATTGGCGACATAAGGATGATTATAGGAGGGACGGCTACTGGGTCATCCAAAAAGGCTCGAAAAACGTACCTCAGGATGGTCCAAAATGTCCAGCTGACGGGCTCAGTACCAAAAATAGCACGAAGAGAAAGCCCCGTCATCGGGTTCTCCGAAGAAGATGCACGACGTCTTCACCACCCGCACGACGATGCGCTTGTTATCAGTTTGCAAGTGGGGGACTACAACTTGCACCGGGTGTTGATCGACAATGGGAGCTTGGCGGACATCCTGTACTACCCGGCATTCCAGCAGATGGGAATCAGGAGAGAACAATTGATTCCGACGAATGCCCCATTCGTCGGTTTTGGAGGAACGAGGGTGTTTCCCCTTGGCGCGGTCACATTGTCTGTAATGGCTGGCGACTATCCTCAGCAGATCATAAAGGACGTGACGTTCCTCGTGGTCGACTGTTCGTCCGCCTACAATGCCATCTTAGGGCGACCCACCCTCAATTCATGGAAGGCGGCAACCCGTCGAGAAGCTTAATGGTCAAGTTCCCTACCGAAGATGGGATTGGTGAACTACGTGGAAATTAGGTGGCCGCACGCGAATGCTACGTGGCTATGATGGAAATGGATGATCAACTCCAAGCCATGAGCATAGAAGAACATCGAAGTACGATGGAACCCGTCGAGAAGCTTGAAGAAATATCCCTTGACGACTCCAGACCTGACCAAACAACAAAGATTGGGACCCTTGCAAGTCCCATGACCCGGAAAACACTTGCAGCCTTCCTCAGAGAAAATCGGGACATATTCGCCTGGAGTCACGAGGACATGCCAGGGATAGACCCTTCAGTCATGGTGCATAAGCTGAATGTATCACCCTCCTTTCTACCCGTCAGGCAAAAGAAGCGGGTATTTGCCCCCAAACGGGATCAAGCCATAGCTGAAGAAGTCCGCAAGCTACAGGAGGCCAACTTTATAAGAGAAGTTTATTACCCCGACTGGCTAGCCAACGTAGTGATGGTCAAGAAAGCTAGCGGGAAGTGGAGAATGTGTGTAGACTTCACCGATCTAAACAGAGCGTGCCCCAAAGACAGTTATCCCTTCCCGAGGTTCGACACTTTAGTAGACTCTACAGCCCAACACCAACTATTAAGTTTTATGGACGCTTTCTCCGGCTACAACCAAATCAAGATGCACGAAGACGATCAAGAGAAAATGTCGTTCGTGACAAGCCAAGGCCTCTTCTGTTACAAGGTAATGCCGTTTGGTCTAAAAAATGCGGGCACAACATACCAGAGGCTTATGAACAAAATGTTCGTGCCACAAATTGGGAGAAATGTCCAAGTCTACGTAGATGACATGCTGGTGAAAAGCCGAAGGGAGGAAAATCACTTGGAAGACCTCAGGGAAACATTCGACACTCTTCGCTTTTACAACATGAAGCTGAATCCAGGAAAGTGCGCCTTCGGGGTGACGGCAGGAAAATTCCTAGGGTTTATGGTTTCCCAAAGGGGCATTGAAGCCAATCCGGACAAGATTCGAGCTATAATAGAGATGGCACCACCAAAAAATGTGAAGGAAGTACAAAGCCTTAATGGCAAGATAGCAACACTAAATAGGTTCGTCTCGAGGGCAATGGACAAGTGTTTACCCTTCTTTCGCACACTGAAGAGATCTTTCGAATGGACTGTCGAGTGCCAACAAGCGTTCGAAGAATTGAAAACTTATCTCTCTTCCCCTCCATTGCTGAGTCCCTCGCAACCGGGTGAAGAACTTTTTCTCTATCTTGCCGTCTCCCCAGACGCCGTCAGTGCTGCCTTGACCAGAGAAGAAGAGGGAGTGCAGAAATCTGTGTACTACACCAGTCGGGCGCTACGCGAAGCCGAAGAAAGATATCCACCCATGGAAAAACTTGCATTTGCGCTAGTTACAGCAGCACGCAAACTAAAGCCATACTTTCAAGCCCACACGATGATCGTCCTAACTGATAAGCCTTTGCGATGGGCAATGAGCAACCTTGAAGCTGCTGGGCGATTGGCACTATGGGCTATAGAATTAAACGAGTTTGACATCCAATACCGCCTGCGAACCGCCATTAAAGGATAGGTCGTTGCAGATTTCATAGCTGAGTTCACAAATGGCGAGGACAGGGGGGCAGAAGAATCTCCCCAATGGAGCATACATGTTGACGGATCCTCCAACAGGCAAGCTGGGGGGGCTGGCATTGTGCTACACTCACCCGAAGGAGACATGGTCGAATGTATAGTTCGCCTTGAGTTCCCTACCACCAACAACGAGGCGGAATATGAAGCTCTGATAGCAGGGCTTGACCTCGCCAAAGCTGCAGGAGCCGAAAGAGTAATCATTCACTGCGACTCTCAAGTCGTGGTCAATCAAATAAATGGGGATTATGAGTGTAAAGGCGAAAGGATGAAAAAATATCTGGAACAAGCAAGGAGGAGGGTAAACGAGCTGAAGGCCGAAATTACACAGATCCCCCGAGGTGAAAACAAGCAAGCTAATCGCCTAGCTAAAGCCGTTTCAGCTGAACATATGGCCGCCCTTGGTAACGTACTCTCTTTCGTTCAGCTCTCTCCACTTATAAATTCTGTCGATGTACAGGAGCTTGGTTCCGAAAGTAATTGGACTACGCCATTGGTTTCCTACTTGAAGAACGGCGTATTACCGGACGGAAAGGAGGCTGCACGAAAGTTGAAGGTCCAAGCAGCGAGGTTCGTCCTGATAAGAGACGTCTTGTACAAAAGAGGCTTCTCCCGCCCCTACCTACGATGCTTAGGTCCTAAAAAAGCAGATTATGTCATGAGGGAAGTGCACGAAGGAATCTGTGGAAACCATTCAGGGTCAAGGTCATTAATACACAAGCTAGTACGAACGGGGTACTTTTGGCCAACTATGCAAAAGGATGCTGAGGACTATGTAAAGAGATGCGACAAGTGCCAAAGGTTCAGCAATATAGTCAGACAACCACCTGAAGAACTTACCCCATGACGGCGCCGTGGCCGTTCGCTCAATGGGGACTGGACATCATGGGACCGTTTCCTACAGCAATACGACAGCTGAAGTTTCTAGCAGTGGGCATCGACTACTTTACAAAATGGGTAGAAGCTGAAGCCTTGGCCACCATTATGGAGAAGAACGTACGCAATTTCATTTGGAAATGCATCATATGTAGATTTGGCATCCCTAGAGTCTTAGTCTCTGACAACGGGAAGCAATTCGACAACGATGCCTTCCGAGACTTCTGCCCGCAATTAGGGATACGGAACCACTACTCCTCCCCCGCCCACCCTTAAGCCAACGGACAGGTTGAAGTCACGAACCGATCCTTGCTGAAGATTATCAAGACTCGGCTCGAGGGGGCAAAGGGTATATGGGCTGAAGAGTTGCCAAGCATACTTTGGGCCTACAGGACGACGGCAAGGACACCAACGCGGGAGACACCATTTCGGCTAACATACGGGAGCGAGGCTGTCATCCCAGCCGAAGTCAGCCTCATAAGCTACAAGGTGCACAACCATGACGAAGGGAAAAATGACGAAGCCATACGTCTACAGCTCGATCTAGTGGACAAAGTCAGGATAGCGGCAGAGCAAAGGCTTGCACGATACCAGGACCGCATGGCAAAGCACTACAACTCCCGAGTCAGGCATAAAGACTTCCATGTTGGAGACCTCGTTCTAACGAAAGTCATGGGAGCAGTAAGAGACCCAACACAAGGAAAACTCGGCCCGAATTGGGAAGGACCTTACCAAGTCACGGCATGGCAGAGGAAGGGCACCTATCATCTGGAGACACTGGATGGACGGAAGCTACCGCATCCCTGGAATGCTGAGCACTTGCGAAAGTACAACCACTAGAGGCGATGACTTGAAGAACAACACCTATCTTTTTATTCTTAGATTGACTATTTACTTTTAAATCCACTACAATAAGCCCAACGGGCATGTTTTTTACTTTGGTTTTGCTACAATATGTTTTTAAGCCCAAGGGGGTACGTACCTTTCTATAAATGCATGATTTTTATTCAGATTCAACTATGTTTCCCTACATGCTAAAAGTCTTAAGTCCGCAATATAGACGGACAACCCCAAGAGAGTTAAAAATTTTATCAAGTCCATAAAGTGGACGGACCATGTCCACAAAGTGGACGGATCTCCCCAGGAGGGATAAGATTCTAAGTTTGAAAAGTAGACGGACAACCCCAAGAGGGTTAAAAATTTTTATCAAGTCCATAAAGTGGACGGACAAAGTCCACAAAGTGGACGGATCTCCCCAGAAGGGATACGATCCTAAGTCCGAAATACAGACGGACAACCCCAAGAGGGTTAAAAATTTTATCAAGTCCATAAACTGGACGGACAAAGTCCACAAAGTGGACGGATCTCATCAGGAAGAATAAGATCTTAAGTTCGCAAAAGTAGACGGACAACAAAAGATGGTCTAGAATCGCTCAAATCCACAAAGTGGACGAAGTCCATAAAGCTGGACGGACCACCCAGAGATGGTTTAAAACTCTACAAAGCCATAATTTGAACGGAATCTACAAAATGGATGGTCTTCTTCCAAGAATGCTAGAAATTACACAAAATCATAGAATAAACGGAGTCCACAACTTGGACGGATAAAACCTAGTCCACATGATGGATGAATCATCCCAAGAGGATAAAAATCCTAAGTCCTATTGAGGACGGATAAAAACCTAGTCCATATGATGGACGGATCATTCCAAGAGGATGAAAATCCTAAGTCCTATTGAGGACGGATAAAACCTAGTCCACATGATGAACGGATCATCCCTAGAGAATTAAAATCTTAAATTTCTTTGGTGGACGGATAAAATTTTTTTCCACATAATGGACGGATCACCCAAAAGGCTTATGCAATCCACAAAAAAGACGGATAAAAACCCTTGAGGGTCAAACAAAATCCACAGAGTGAACGGATATGTTCCACAAAAAAAAAAAAAAAAAAAAAACAAAGCAAATTATTGAAAGAGAATTAAACGGATTAAAATACCAAAGTGAAAGGTAATGTTTACATGGAAATCACGACGGATTGTTCTTAACATACTATTACAAAAAGTAATTAACAATAATGTTGATATAATTAAGCTACATTCGTGACGGGGTTTTCCTTCTCTTCACTGCGACGGGCCTCGCCATCCTTAGGATCACTTGCAATAATTTGTTCATCTTCAGGGGCGCTGACGGGAGGATTCTCTCCAAAGAGCTCTTCAGTGTCCTCAGAATGGGCTGGATGGGTGGAGGTAAGTTCTTGAGCATTAACGTTGACGGACGACAAATCGAAGTCTGGATATAATGCCTTCACTTGACGGATAGCCTCATCAAAACCATCGTTGTAAGAATCTCCAAGCTCTGACAATAGGGCGTTGGAATCGCAGTATTCTTGGACAGCAGTTTCCTTTGCCAGACGGAGTTCTTTCTCTTTATCTTGAAGGACTTTCCTCAGCTCCTCCGTCAACCTGTAGAACTCCTCTCTCTCCGTCTTAACCGATTTAAACTTCTTTTCCTAGATGACCTTCCATGCCTTCAGCTCGGCAAGCTCCTCCTCCGTCATCTTGGCCTTCTCCCTTATACGGCCTAGGGTCGTCTCATGATTGAGACACCGTCCCATGAGGCCCTTCACCATGACCATGGTTTGAAATGTGGAATAATTCAAAAATCAAAGGTAGTAAGACGGAGAAAGAATAAACGTATATGACTCGGACGGAGCTTACCTGAGCTATGCTGAATAAACTTGTTTCACCCATGGCCTCCGTCGAGTGATTACCTAGGTCTTCGTAATCCTCGGAGGTGATAATAGAAGACAGCTTTTCCAAGGCATAACTGGGGTCATCCCGAAGAAGGGGAGGTGGCTTCTTAAGGCTAGAGGACGGATCCTTCATCAGCCCTTTGCCAGCCCCATGCTTGAGTGGGGTGGCCGTCTTGGCTCCTTCAGCCATAAGCCCAACGGCGGGCTCCAAGGGGACCTTAGGCTTCTTAGGGGGACGGTCTCCCTTGGACGGCTGCTTTCGCTTTGAGACCGTCGCCTCCTTTGGTTCTGTAACATTGGCCGTCCTATTTTTTGCGGCGTTAGTCCTTATAAGTGCCCTTCTCTTGGTGATGTCCATTTCTGTAAAAATGAACGGATAAAGTTAGCTTCATAAAATAGAACCCATTATTAATGCAAGAAGGGGAATGACGGACATACGCTGACGGATCCTTTTTTCGTATTTGATTGCTTGGGGTGAAGGTACAGGTCCATCACAGTACCAACAAATTGTATCAAGGTTGACCAATTTTGCCCAAGTCCTTTCCTCCGGCGTGGTCTTGTTGAAAATTCTTTCAAGAAAACTAAACTCCTCGATACTAACCTGTGGGCGCCGTCGGACTGCAAATAAAGAGGGCGGTTAGAAAAGTTTTAAAATAAATTGAACGGTTAAAAAAAAAAAAAGGGGTTCCTCACACACTATGACGAACACATACCATTCTCAGATAGTATGCCCTATGTTGTATCGATGGGCATGTGATCTGTCTCTCCTGGACGGCACATCCATCCGTCACCCTCTAAGAAAAAGTAACGACTCTTCCAGTCCCTGTTGGAGTCTGGGGTTTCATATATTACCTTTAGCAGCGAACTCCTAGGTACAAAACTGTATATACCCCTAGATTTGTCGATCTCATCTGGACGGTAGCAGTGTAAAAACTCTCGTACCGTCAACCTCCTAGCTCCGTCTGACCAAGCCCCGTATAGAATCTCCATTGCTATAAAGACTCTCCAAGCGTTGGGGGATATTTGGTTGACGGACAGACTCAAATACTTTAGCAGCTCATGATGAAGGGAGCTCAGTGGGAATCTGAGTCCAGCCTTCAACATTTACTCATATACTCCGACACTGTCTACCCCCTCTGATAGGCCACAAACTGAATGACCCCTTGTGATTTTAAACTAATTAATTAATTAAGTCAAGTTATTAATTAATCAATTTAACATGCAAATACGTGGTAGCACAAACAAATCACCGAATAACAAAATATGCAGCGGAAAATAAAAGACACGGTGATTTGTTCACGAATGGGGAAAACCCTAACGGCAAAAACCCCACCGGGTGATTTCAGGTCACCACTCCCGAAACTCCACTATTATCAAATCAAGCGGTTACAAATAAGGAATCCCAAGTACCTTACCAACCTACAGTTGAACCCTTACCCCAATACCCAATTGGACTTGATCTGTAGCGACAGTTCCCACCTTTTGATGCACGGCTCCCAAGTACGTGACTAACCAGATGCGCGGATCCCAGTACGCGACTTCAATCACCAACTTTAGAATGAGAGGTTGGCTGCAGAGTTCTTCAGATCATCCTATGCATGAAGATCAGGAAGATGCTTGGTCACAAAACCCTAAGGTGCACAATACACAGCAACTTCTTGAAGAAGATGACCTAGGTTAAGAACTTCGTCTTAGAGCACAATTTGCTTGAACAAGGATTGCTCAATGCTTATGCCACTTGTGTCTTAGTTGACGGCTCTTAAAACACTCCTTAAATATGTTTAGGGTTAGAAGAAAAGAAGGCCCAAAAACACATTCACGGATCCCAAGAAAATCAGATTAGAATTCTGACTTTTTAAGTCTCGACAGCTAGCAGGTGTCGAGGTAGGTGTCGAGCAGGTGTCGAGCTTTAAAACTTCAGCACTTCAACTTGCTTTTTCTTGGACAGACTTGATGACTTCAACACTTGATCTTGAAACATAGTTTCTTAAAGTATTAAAAACACCTAGAACTACCCAATTACAAGTAGAGTGCGTTTTGTCAAAGGATTAGCCAATTTACATAAAATATGACATATGTTCCTAACATGTAAACACATATGTCTTAACAATCTCCCCCTTTGGCAATCCGTGACAAAACCACAACAAACAAATGAACATATGAGAGAAGTCATAAATCACTCAACTCATATTCACTTGTTACATACAATAAAATCTATCCTAACACAAACTCTTGAAGAACTTTGCAAAAAGAGAGTTTATGGCAAGTAGACTTTGACAACCTGTATTTCTGAAACACTTATAAACAAAACTCATCAAGGCATCTTGTGTGAAACAGAATTAACTAGATTGCATACAAATATAAAGAACATGTGTATAAAGAAAGAAAAGAAACAACACATGAAGAGATAGGTGAATAAGAAAAAAACATACATCCACATATATAGAAGATAAGTACAATGTATGTAAAACAGATATACAAGACCAATGTATCTATAAAGAAAGAAAAGAAAAAGATACATCTAAAGCCTCACTACATCCCTCAAAAAGTATGAACACTCCCCCTATCAAAATGTCCTATACTAACTCTCCCCCTAAGATGACTACTCTCATAAACCCAAAACTACTCCCCCTTTTTGTCACGAGTGACAAAGGGTAGAGTGTCATGTAGACATCTCATCAGTAGAGCTAGCATCTCCATCATCATCTGAAGCATCATCGTCATCACCATCATCATCATCATCATCATCATCCTCAGCATCAGAATCTGAAGCAACTGGAGGTGGTGGAGGAGAGGCCTCAGAAGCAAAACCACCCATGGTCGCCTGCCGTCGTGCAATACGACCAACACGAACGTTCACCTGATACAGCTCAGTGGTGAGTGTATCAAGGCGAGCATCCATGCGCTGCAGCTGCGCCATAATATCTCCAAGGGATACATCGCTGGAGGAAGGAAGAGAAGTCGATGTAGATGGAGCAGATCTGGATGGAGCCGAACGGGAGGGCGGAGTGAAATCCGGCTGTCTCGCCCTGAACTGTGCCTGGCTATGTTTTACGGTAGCGGCATCTATGGCAGAGATGTGTGTGAAGTGGTCGGAGACAGGGAAAGGGATGGAAAAATGGCGTAGAATCCTCGTGATAGCGGAAGGAAAGACAAGCTTATCACGGGACGCCGCATCTAAATGAACATCTATGATAGAGAAAATGAAGTGAGAGGGAAAATCTATCGTGAGATGCTCAAGTAGAGAAAGCAAGAAACGAGCACGAGGCTCTGTGATAGAGTTATAATGGGAGAGAGGATGAAGTACAAATGTCATCACCATGTTAAGGAATCTAGGACCTTTAGCAAAAGGTCTACATGATGTGTACATATGCTCACCCCACTCAGAAGGGCGCTCACAGAAAGCAGAAATGAGCTCATCCTTGGACACAGTCCTCAGTCGCTCACAGGTAGGATAGTCAGGAAACTCTATCCTAGGAACATGAAGCACATCCGCAACCAGCTGCGGTGTGACAGCAATGCGCGTACCTCGAACGCGAGTGAAAAAGAGAGGTACTGAACGATCAATCCCGTGCATGTTGGAGTAAAACTCCTGAATCAGCACGAGAGGACAAGTGACCGGGACGTCACACAGTGACTCCCATCCCCTACTGTGAATGACAGAGGGAAGGTCAGTATCGGCGAAGTCCGCCAGAACAACGTGGCGTTCCGAATGAACACCTCGTTTAGAAAAGTTCTCAGTAAATGCCTTGTAGGCATCTCCATCACGGAACCGAAGATTATGAGGAGCATGATCAGAAGATGAAGAAGCTCCAAAACGCAGAGGGTTCCGAGCCGGAGTAGATTTACGTTTAGGTGCCATAGATGCAACTAACGTAAAAGAATAAGAAAAGAGATAGAGAGGGAGACAATCAGAAAAGTTCCAAACAGTTCAAATATGACAATATATTGAACAAAATGGACGTATGCATGGGAATGCATGATCATGTGACATGCTAAACAATAAAAACATCATGGGCTCAGCCCAATCCAATCCTAGCAGCACACATACAAGAATCACACAACTAAATGCATGAAAATATCATTCTAATGCACATGGAATGCAATGTATGACATTTTAAACACTATTTATTGAAATCCCAACCCAAAATTTCAACAAAAACTCAAAGATTTTGAAAAACCCAAAGTTTTCAAAAAAAATCCCAAAACCTAAGATTTAAATCATGAAATGCATGAAAAGGAAAGGAAAACAAGATCATACCAAGTGATTTGAAGCTAGAAAGTTTGAAAATCAAGTTGGATGAAGGTTGGAGAGAAGAAAACTGCTCTGGAAGTCGAACCGACTCGGACAGATCGAAGAGAGATCGAGAAATGAAGGAGAAATCGCGAACAGAAGAATATATAGGATCTCCAGTAAATCTCGACAGCAGAGGTGTCGAGAGGTATCGAGATGCTGTCGAGGAAGGTGTCGAGATATTATGCCTTCGACAGATAAGGTATCGAGGAGGTATCGAGGTACCAAACAGCTCAACCAACATCAGAAGCTCGATCGATCGACGAGGTATCGAGAAGGTATCGAGCAGACAGAGAGTTCTCGATCTATCCACCAGGTGTCGAGGAAGTGTCGAGATTGCGATAAGAAAAAGGCTTTAGAGGCTCGACAGCTGACCAGGTATCGAGGAGGTATCGAGAAGGTGTCGAGCCAGCTTTGAAATGCAGTTTTTCGAGATTTGAAAAACACAGACATGAATGCAATCAAGACATGCACCTCAACCAAGATCCAATCAACATATAATTCTCTCAAGAATCATCTCTCAATGAAAATTTAAGCACATGGATCACCCAAAACACACACACACACTAAACAAGTCTAACCAATTTTATATTTCAAAAATAAGTCATGACAGTTTAGTGAGCATACAAAAGCACATGTAAAACCTTTGTGATGGCCAAATCACATTGTACCTGCACATGTTTCAAAAGTAGCAAAGAATATTGCGTGTTGTGTGTGAAAAACATCGCAAGATTGCATAAGTGTATACATGTTATGACGATCTGAGATATGAGCAAATAACTTTAACTCACACACAATCATAACTGTTTGATGGGGACTATCACCTTTGAGGTACATCCTATAACTCCCACATCTCCTAGAATACACGCTTGCAACCATTTTTAAAGCATTTTTAATCTTTTTGCTTTTTATTTCTTTGCATAATTTTTTAAACATATCATACATGGGCTTATGAGAAATAAAAGAAATACCCATTGATATTTGACATTTCAATTTTGCTATGCCTAAGCACACAAATGTCATTGACATCACACTTTTGCTATGCCGAAGCATACAGATGTCATTAATGATTGGCGGGCAACAGTGGTGAGATGGTTATTTATGCCTTTCTCTTAGGATTTTCTAGTCCTACCCGTCAAAAAGAGTGATATGAGTGTTAAGTCTAAGAAATAACCTAATCTTACTCATCACAAACACGAGCCACAAAGCTCACTTGCTTAGTTGTGCATAAAGATGCTCATCTAAGCTACAAGAGATACAAAGTTTAGAAAACTTTGTTTCAATGGCCATCTAAGGTACACAAGTACCAAAGTACACAAAACACACACTGTTTTTGTATTTTTCAATTTTTCAATTTTTTTATTTTTATTTTTATTTTTATATCAAAAACAAAATAAACAAAACTGAAAGTAAACACACAAAAACATGTTAACAAAGCAAAAACAATGCATAAAACTAGACTGACTCAATTAAAAATGCAAAACACACATGCAATGCAACAAATAAGAAGAATAAGAAGGGAAAAGAAAGTGATGAAATCACTTAGAGTCCTTTTTCTTCCACTCCTTGGAAGAGCCTTTCCTTTGTTTGAAACCTTGAACCGGCGGTGAGGGGGAAGAATTGAAACCGTTCAAGTTCGAAAGGAACATGATGGCTTTCAGAAGATCTCCAAGAGGAGCAAGAGAGGATTGAAGCTGATTTTGGCTTCCAGATGCTATCATACTATTGCTCTGTTGAGTGGCTAGCCACTTGTAGCAATTAGGTCGAGTATGACCAGCAGCTCCACAATGATAACAGAGATGCTGCTTCTTTTGTTTAGGCTTCTGAGAGTTAGCCTTCTTATCCTTAGTGAGTTTAGCATCTTTCTTTTCTATCTTAGGGGGTGCTCCTAAGATTGATTTGCCCTTGTCTATGTTCTCACTAGCTAATTCAGTTTTAACATCAATGTTCTCAATTTTAACATTATTAGCAGGAGGAACAAAAACAGTAGAACTAGTAGAAGCAGAGTTAGAGATAGAAAGACCATACCCTAAACCTGTTCGATCTGAAGCAGATTTCTGGTTGCTGAGCATCTCATCAAGTTTTGCACTTGAAGTCCTCTCCAGTTGAGCTCTGACTTGAGACAGCTCTGCTTCAAGCTTCTTGGTCTTCTCAGCCAGAAAGTTATTCTCAAACCTCAGTGCACCAATAGTTTGATTAGCCTCATCAAACTTTGTGGACAATTCTTCTCTGTCGAGTTCCACATCACTGAGCTTGTTGGTGGCCAGCCTGTATAGCTTCTCATGCTTTTCAGAGAGCTTGTAAAGCTTCTCATAGGCTGAATGGATGTCATCTTTGTCATCCATCTTTTCACATTCAGTGTCCACCAATTCTTCTTCTTCTTCTTCAACAATTCCATCAGTAGAATTGACTGAAGCAGTGAAGGCATTTAGGATTCCGTCATCCTCATCATCGGAATCATCTTCAGGCTCAGTGTCACTAAGGGTTGCAGCTAGAGCCTTGCTTTTTCCAATGCTCTTCAGATAAGTAGGACACTCATTCTTCATGTGTCCAAACCCGTGACACCCAAAACACTTTGGTCCTGC
Organism: Quercus glauca; assembly: GCA_023736055.1. Classification (NCBI taxonomy): domain Eukaryota; kingdom Viridiplantae; phylum Streptophyta; class Magnoliopsida; order Fagales; family Fagaceae; genus Quercus; species Quercus glauca. The sequence continues at coordinate 29,934,292 of CM043315.1, forward strand.
AGGAACAGTGTACTGACCGTCATCCTTGGCATCCTTCCTTCCCTTGTCTTGGCTCTTGAACTGTGAAGAACCGGATTGCCTTCGGTCTTTGTCGAAGCTCCTCCCATTGGCATTCTTCATAAACTTCTTGAACTGCCTTGTAATGTAGGACTTCATCTTGGAGTCTTCATCATCGGAAGACTCATCTGTATCACTGCTCTTCGCCTTCAGGGCCATGCTTTTGCCCTTGCTTGACTTGCCTATCCTTGATAATCCTAGCTCGTAGGTCTGCAAGTTCCCAACCAGCTCAGTCAAAGGAATTTTATCAATATCCTTTGATTCTTCAATTGCCGTAATCTTGGCATGAAATCTCTCAGGTAGAGATCTGAGCACCTTCCTTACAACCTTGGGTTCAGGGATGGTTTCCCCAAGATTGAAGGCTGAGTTCACTATGTCTTTCAGCTTGGCATAGAACTCATCGAACGACTCATCCTCCTCCATCTTAATTTCTTCAAAGCTAGTAGTGAGCCTCTGTAGCTTTGAATCCTTGATAGCCTTTGTTCCTTCATAGGTTGTCTGGAGGATGGTCCACGCCTCCTTGGCGGTTTCTGTTGAGGATATCTTCTTGAACTCCTCATTGGTGACAGCGCTAAATAGAGCATTCAGCGCTCTGCTGTTGAAGTTTGCCGCCTTGATCTTTGCTTCATCCCAATCGGCCGACGCTTCTTTTGGCTTTGTCCAGCCAATCTCCACAGCTTGCCACACCTTCTCATCTAAGGACTGCAAAAAAGCTCTCATGCGTACTTTCCAGTAGGCATAGTTAGTCCCATCAAATAAAGGAGGTATAATAAGAGATTGTCCTCTATCCATGACAAACAGGGGTCAATGGATCAATCACAGCAAAGATTAATAACTAATCAGAGTGTGCCCGCTCTGATACCACTTGATAGGCCACAAACTGAATGACCCCTTGTGATTTTAAACTAATTAATTAATTAAGTCAAGTTATTAATTAATCAATTTAACATGCAAATACGTGGTAGCACAAACAAATCACCGAATAACAAAATATGCAGCGGAAAATAAAAGACACGGTGATTTGTTCACGAATGGGGAAAACCCTAACGGCAAAAACCCCACCGGGTGATTTCAGGTCACCACTCCCGAAACTCCACTATTATCAAATCAAGCGGTTACAAATAAGGAATCCCAAGTACCTTACCAACCTACAGTTGAACCCTTACCCCAATACCCAATTGGACTTGATCTGTAGCGACAGTTCCCACCTTTTGATGCACGGCTCCCAAGTACGTGACTAACTAGATGCGCGGATCCCAGTACGCGACTTCAATCACCAACTTTAGAATGAGAGGTTGGCTGCAGAGTTCTTCAGATCATCCTATGCATGAAGATCAGGAAGATGCTTGATCACAAAACCCTAAGGTGCACAATACACAGCAACTTCTTGAAGAAGATGACCTAGGTTAAGAACTACGTCTTAGAGCACAATTTGCTTGAACAAGGATTGCTCAATGCTTATGCCACTTGTGTCTTAGTTGACGGCTCTTAAAACACTCCTTAAATATGTTTAGGGTTAGAAGAAAAGAAGGCCCAAAAACACATTCACGGATCCCAAGAAAATCAGATTAGAATTCTGACTTTTTAAGTCTCGACAGCTAGCAGGTGTCGAGGTAGGTGTCGAGCAGGTGTCGAGCTTTAAAACTTCAGCACTTCAACTTGCTTTTTCTTGGACAGACTTGATGACTTCAACACTTGATCTTGAAACATAGTTTCTTGAAGTATTAAAAACACCTAGAACTACCTAATTACAAGTAGAGTGCGTTTTGTCAAAGGATTAGCCAATTTACATAAAATATGACATATGTTCCTAACATGTAAACACATATGTCTTAACACCCTCGTAGTAACATTTCTCCGATTTATAAGGCAGACGGATTGGGATATGATCTGGAATCTGATAGTTATCCCTAAGAGTTTTGAGGTGACTCTCCTTAATGGTTGATGTAAAATCATTAACCGTCCACTCTGGAAGCATGATGAACTCCCTTGGTCCATCGGCCCCTACAACGGGTCCTAATTGTTCTTCGTTATCATCAAATTCTACTTGTTCAACCAATTCCATATCCTCATTTGTTGAGGACGGAGAAGAGGAAGACGGACTCCTATCATCGCTGGGACTGTCCAGATCTTTATGACCTGACGGGTATACCTTATCATAGTCCGCCCTGTCATGGACAAACGATTGATTATTCGACGCACTAGACATTGCCTAACTTAATACTGACGACTCTATAGAAAAGGTGACGGATGTATTGGAGAGGTATAAAAAATCTGACGGAAGAACGAAATGACAAAGAGTACTTACCAATCAGTATAATGTGAACGGAGAAAATTTGATGGTGACGGATGCGAATAACTAGTCAATGGAGTCTGACAAGGATGACGGATTGTGCTCTGATCAAAGTATTTCTAAGCAAAAGTGGGAAATGAGAGGTGAAGGCTTGATATTTATAAAGAGATTACACGGGAGACGAGGCGACGCCTCGATCTAAGACAACGCCCAATAGCACAGTGACACGTGTCATAATATTAGGTTGAAATTATGCCTGTATGTGGAAACCGACGACCCACGAATATCTAACCCGTCATACCTATTACCTGTCATGATTTTTTACCGTCATAACTTAGCCATCTATTGTCACCCCGTGAACCCAATAAATTCTGACGGACTCACGGTGTAAGGGGGCAACTGAAGAGGGAAAAATCTGCATAAGTATGTATCTAACGAACTGTTCTCTTGACGGTCCATAATCCTGACGGTCCAGCGTCCTGACGGGCCATCTCTTGTGGGCCTGTTAAGCCGTAAAGCCCATAAGTGGAATTCTAGCACAAATAAAGTTCTTGAAGATACGCTCATTAATGAGTCCTCTCCACAAGGAAAAACCTTGTCCATCAAGTCTAGGATTCTACAAAGAAGAGTCCTATAAGGAAAGGATTCTGCAATCTACGCTCATAAGGATTCCTATATGGAAAAGACTTCTACTCCAAGAAAGAGAGGTCAACCCTCTACTACTATAAAAACCCCAATACCCTCACAAATCAAGGTACGCATAATTAACCCCTCTCTAGCACTCTAGAGTTGAAAGAAGTTCTAACTTGACCTTCGGAGGGTATTTGGCCGGCACCACATCGGTGCTCTCTGTTAGGTCCTCTCCTTTTTTTTTTTGTGCAGGTGTCGTTTTGAGCGTACAAGCATTGTGCAACTCATTGGTGAGATTTTCGGCATCATCACCGGCCATTTTCAAAAAGCATGTAAATAGCAAAGTATATAGTAAGGGTGGCAATTCGTATTCACCTGTTGGGTTTGTGATATGTCGACTTATGAGTATTCAATTATATGGAACGAACATGACACATTTACTAAACAGATTACAATTCATCAACCTTAAAATGATCCGTTTATTAAAAGGGTCCATTGTATCGACTCATTTATCAAATTTTATGAAAGAGAAAAAAAAATGCAAAATTTTATATTAATCCAGTTGATCCAGACTATAAAAAAACAAACAAATAGGGAGGTGAGGTGAGATTGAGGTTTGAGAGTGAGAGGCAGCTATGGGATGTGGGAGAATGCAACTAGGAAAGAAAATAAGTTTTTATGCCTCAAGTTTTCAAGGGTATATTACTAAAATAACATTTGGTTAAATGTATTAGACGGGTTTCGGGTCTAGTATACAGTAGGCTAGATGTTGCTTAGAGTCAAAGTGGCGGCTAATATGATTGCTCCTAGCTGCAGGGTCAAAGTTTATTGCTGAATGATAGATGAGATTTCTACCAAACATTAATTGTCCAATTAACGCAATATATAGAATTCATACTAACTGATAGAAATAGAGAAGGAAGCGGATTTACAAGATTCCCTTGTGTATGCACCAAGAAACATTTTTTCATCATACTTAAAAAAAACTTGGATGACCAGGATTGCCTTTTTCTTAAGTTTACAGTAGAGCTTCTTTTCCAATCACAGTTCCTACTTGACTATATACACTATCTTCTTTGTGAGTCAGTTGTTATGTTATCCCATAACTATAATAACACAGATACTGGTGTTAAACTTGGGGCAAAGAAGAAGACATATCTCTGAGTCAAGTGACTCTTAATCAAGCCGAAACCCCTCTCTTCAGAAAAGTGGGCCTTTTTCAACTTTTCCCAATGGCTACAATCCTTGTATCACTTCATTTCCTGTTAATTTTCTATGTTTCCAATATTACCCTGGCCTTTGCTCAAAATGAAAACCAATTCATCTACAATGGATTCCATCCAGCCAAGCTGCATCTTGATGGCAGTGCTCAACTTCTCAGCAATGGTCTGCTGCAGCTAACCAATATCAAGAACATTTCATCCCCCCAAGTTGGTCATGTTTTCTACCAATTTCCTTTAAAATTCAACACAACTTCCTCAGGTTCAACTCTATCTCTTTCATTTTCTACAAACTTTGTATTTGCCATTGTTCCACAAGTGCCAAGTAGTGGTGGTGGTTACGGCATGACGTTCGCCATCAGTCCATCGTGGAACTTTATCCAAGCTGGAGGAAATCAGTATCTGGGACTCTTCAATTCTTCAAATGATGGCCTTCCTGTGAACCACATTTTGGCCATTGAGCTTGATACGGTTCTGAACCCAGAATTTGGAGATATTGATGGAAACCATGTGGGAATTGATGTGAATAGTCTGAACTCAACTGAATTAGCTCCTGCAATGTATTTTTCCAATAAAGAAGGGAAGAATATAAGCTTGGAGCTCACAAGTGGGAATCCAATGCATCTTTGGATAGACTATGATGAAGCAGAAAAGTTACTAAATGTAACACTAGCCCCAACCAGAATCCCAAAACCAAACTGGCCTCTCATGTCAAAACCTATTGATCTGTCTCAATATCTCTTGGAATCTATGTATGTTGGTTTCTCTGCAACTACTGGTTCCCGTGCTCCAGGTGACCACTATATTCTTGGATGGAGCTTTAATAAAAGTGGACAAGCACAAAGCCTTGATGTTTCGAAGCTTCCTTCACTTCCTCGACAAAGGAAAACAAAAGAGATACCCAGACTAATGATCATGGTTTTTGTCATAGCAGTGACGCTTGTGCTGATAACAATCACTGGAGCTGCTTACATTATAAGAAGGAAGAAATATGCAGAAATACTTGAAGATTGGGAAAGGGAGTATGGTCCTCACCGGTTCATCTATAAGAATCTCTACAAAGCAACCAAGGGTTTCTCAGACAAAGAGCTTCTTGGAGCAGGAGGTTTTGGAAACGTTTATAGAGGAATACTTCCTTCTTCCAATGTACAAATTGCAGTCAAGAGAGTCTCCCATAATTCCAAACAAGGGATGAAGGAATTTGTAGCTGAGATTATTAGCATGGGAAGACTGAGGCACAGGAACCTGGTCCAGCTCCTGGGATATTGCAGGCGAAGAGGAGAACTCCTCTTGGTCTATGATTATATGTCCAACGGAAGCCTTGACAAGTTCTTATATAGCAATGAAAAACCAAACCTTAGCTGGTTTCAACGATTTCGAATCATCAAAGGTGTAGCATCTGGCCTTCTTTACCTCCATGAAGAATGGGAACAGGTTGTTCTACACAGAGATGTAAAAGCAAGCAATATTCTATTAGATGCTGAATTGAATGGAAGGCTAGGTGATTTTGGCCTTGCCAGATTATATGACCACGGTACGGATCCCCAAACCACCCATGTGGTTGGAACTGTAGGTTATTTGGCTCCAGAGATTACTAGAACAAGAAGGGCAACCACTTGCACTGATGTGTTTTCTTTTGGGGCTTTCATGCTTGAGGTGGCATGTGGAAGGCGGCCTGTAGGGCTACAAGGACTGACCGAAGACATAATTTTGGTTGACTGGGTGTTTGAGTGCTGGAGAAGAGGAGCTATCCTTGATGCTAGTGATCCTAGATTGGAAGGTAATTATGTGGTGGAGGAAATGGAATTGGTTTTGAAATTAGGCCTGCTTTGCTCACACATAGTGCCAGCAGCTAGGCCAAGCATGAGGCAAGTGATGCAGTTTTTGGACGGTAATGCCAATCTACCAGAATTACCAGATGGAAGTACTATTTTTGGTACATTTAAAGGTAATGAAGAGCATGGTTTCTTATTGTCGCTTCCTTCATCATCTGGCAAGGGTTCTGCTGCTTCCTTGTCTAGCACTGATTCAATCCTCACAAATGGTCGCTGAATAAGTTTGTTTCATGCTATGGGTCATATAGACCATGGATTAATGGTTGGGACCAAATCAACTGGTGGCAAATAGAAAGCCTACTAATTGCTTGGGGGTGGAGAGAGGAGAAAAGAGTAAATTTTGAAGAATATGATGTATACAGTTTGTTTGGCTTAATATAGAAATTGCATTTAGTTAGTAGTCTACTTACCCTCTAACCAGTACTAAAATAAGATTGATTCCGATGTAACAAGTTCTATAGATCAATATTTACGTAGGGAATTGTAGAAACTAGATTAGGTGTCTCATTAAATTTCAGCTTACTAAAAGCCCATAGCCAGTGATTGCTATCCTTTAAGAAGGCATCATCCATGTATATAAAAATCATCTATTTTTAAATTAACTAGTCACTAACCTACACAAATGTGCGGAAAAGTTTTGCGTGAATGTATGATATATATACACTTGATGAAACAGTTTCTCAATTGTCGAAGTCAAAATAATCACTCTCTCAAGGAATCAAAAGGTGAGAAACGGAAATTTTCTATTCCTAAATAACATTTATTTATAAAATGTATTGCATCATCACAAATACACTACTAGTAATTATTTTTCAATCCATATATGAGCATACATTTGATAGGAAGTAGGGAAATGAGGGGAAAAATGGCTATTTAGCCTTAATTTTGGAATGAAGCCAAACAGTACCCTTTCAAACTTTGTAGCAAAATACCTTTATTTTAGAACTCAATATTGTTGATGTTGAGTTTTGCCTGGACATTAGCAATGTCAAGTTATATGTGTATTTTCTCACTTAGATTTTTTTTGAAATTTTGCGTAGAGTTCCACTTAAAATATGCATAGAGGTTGACATTAGCAGGCAGAACTCGACATTAGCAATATCGAGTTCTAAAACATGGGTATTTTGCTACATAGTTTGAAAAAGAGGCTATTTGGCCACATAGTTCAAACATTAAGGCTAAATAGCCATTTTCCCTTGAATGAGGGATGATACTCCACTCCTTGTAATTTGGGCAATGCTCCACTCTTTAATATGTCCTGTCACATGTAATGGTTAGCCACACACACAAGAATTTTATTTTTTGATCTTTTTCCAAGCAACCAAAAAAAAAATGATCAAATAAAAGAAGCATGAGAGAAACCAAAAAAAAAAACAAAAAAACAAAAGTAGAATTAAACACCAACATAAGCAAAAGAATAAATAACCAAAATATAGTCGTGGAGAACATGTCATTGATATATCATATATAACTTGTCTCATACACCAAAAACATTAGACCATTGCATAGTTGATTATAGTTATATATAACAATAAAGCATGATTACATACATTTACAAACAGTTTACTCAATAGGCATTGTTAAGCCATGCCATCTAGGTAACACTTCCATTTAAGTTCTCATCTTCAACCACCTTTAAAATTCAGTGGTTACCTTTGCTTCTTACCTTTTTTTATTCACTTACCAGCACCACCATGGACTGTCTATAAAACTACTTTGTAGCAGAGCTTCTCTAGTTCTCCAAAACCTTTTACATATTGCTTACCATCTCCAAACTTCTGGATATGTTTCTAATTGGATTTTTTTTTTGCCAAGTTTTTGTTGAAGACCCTGATCATCAAGAGAAAAATACAATATAAATAAAAAATAAAAGAGAGAGAGAGAGATTTGACTGGAATAAAAGTCAGAGAAGAAAAGTTCCCATCTTCCCTCTCAATACAAAGCAACACCACATTACTTGACGCACACAGTTTAGCAATGGTGGAGAGAAATATGCGTCATAGAGCCTCCAGATTTGTTGATTTTCCTTGAACAAAAATAAAGTGAAAATATTCATTACGACATGTTAATGCATACACGTTACAAATTTTTAAAAAATGACATTTTAATCAAAACAGAAAGTTCCACGTGTAAAGTGGAAACAAATTAATATTCACAGTTTTACTTGTCTAAAACAAATCCCAAATTGTGAGCTTCTTGAATAGATAAGAAAGCCATGTACAATTACAGGCAAGCTCTATAAAAAAGAAGTAAGCATGATTATAGTAATACGTATAGAAATTGTTTTTGTGTGAAAACTAAATTAAGAATTAGTAAACTCAAAAGGGTACTGTGTCAAATTTTATATCAAGTCCAAATAAATTAAAAATAAAAATGGGCCTTGGATTTTTAAAAATCGTTCTTTAAAAATAATAATAAAGGATCAACCTTTCCATGAATTATTAAGAACCTTCAGGTTTATGAATTGAAGACCAACAAAAGCATAGTGCTCCCACAATTAAATTAACAAAAAAAAAAAAAAAAAACCACTATTTCTAATCATTCCACATAATTGATTTGCTATTTAGTGACTAAAATGAAGAAATCAATAAAAACTCATTGCTTCTAATCACGATCATTTTCATTCATGAGTTCTTCTTCTCAGGCTTAGCTTGAAAACTGAAGGTTGAAAGCTGTGAAAACTCCAATTGAAAAGTGGTCGGTTGCACACTGCACTGTTGAGATAAGAAGAGAATAAAGTGGGGAACAGAATTAATTAAACTAGTCGCGGACTCGCGCGTTGCGCGTGGTTATTTATTTATTTTTTTATGATCATATTATTATTTGAAATATTTTTGAATGTATTACTACACTGTTGATCCATATATCTCAAGTTTCAATTTTCTCTTTTTATTAACTTTTTATTGTGAAGTAGAGCGCAATTCTATAGTCATCGTTATATTTCTAAAACAAAAAATATTTATAGATTCATCAATCAAATATTGCAATTTAATATATATATATATATATATATATATATTTACAGTCCCTAGGGGTCGAATAGATGCAGAGTTTTTCTTTATGGCTATGGCCCTTCACATTAAAGTTTCATGCGTTACACGCTGGTGTATTCCAAAGTTATGACATGAATGATGTTACATAATCAGTGTGATGCGGATAACTATATATCTATATATCTATATATATATATATATATATATATATATATATATATATATATATCTCATTACAATGTTGATCCATATATCCCAACTCTCAATTTTCTCTTTTTATTAACTTTTTACTGTGAAGTAGTGCGCAATTCTATAGTCATTGTTTTCAACTATGATATCACGATTGGAGGTTTCAACATTAAAATCCCTAACAATAATAGCAGCAACCTCAGATGATGTAGGGAGGTTATATTGTCTTCCATTTGGATTGCGTGTCCTAACCAAGCGAATTTTGACATTTCGCATTTCAGATTCAGTAAATCTATCCCTTGCCATCCTAAATGCTTTCACCAATTCATTACAATTATCTAACATTTCCAATAATCCAACAACAATATCAGGATCTACTTCATTTTTCTTATACTTCTTGACCACTGCATCAATTCTATGTCCTATTTCATTATTTGTATAATAGATATAGAGTTGAGCGAATGTAGGTTTTTCTCCTTTAATAGGAAGCAATGACCCAATCCTATGATAATTTTGGCCATTGAGATGGAAAACATATGGGCCTGTACCATTATTTACAGACTTGTCTACTTTACCACCCAAAGAGGTAAAAGCAAACAATGAATTATACATCCTTATTCCCACTCGAAAATTGAATGACTTTTTCCCACCATTTAGATTGAGTAGTTTTGCTAGTAAAGTAGGTGGATCTTTCAAAAGAGGTAGATGGACAATGCCATTAGAACAACATAGACTAAATTTTGGATTTTTAGTCTTCCTTGATTTTATAGTCCTCTCTTCATACCAAACTTGTGCTCCACAATGTTCACATATATGAGTAGGAGGGCCAAAGTTCCAAGCTTCGGTGAATTTACCTAAAACAAACAAATATATTCAATGAAATAAAATTGATTTTAAATGAGAAATCCATTAAAACAAATAAAGCATGTTACCCATGTCATACTCATGTCATACTTTACGAAACAATCCAGCTGTTGAACTTGCAATTTAATAGATAATCCGTAATCAATTGGTACAAATTATGAACCACCTACACAACCGAAAATAAAATATAAAATATTTTAGCATGGCCTTTTAATTTTATAGCTGTTCAACTTGCAATTTAATAGATATTCCGTAATCAACTGCTAGGAAAAATGAACAACTTACACAACCAAATAAAAAGTTAAAAAATATTTTAGCATAGCCTTTTCATTTTATTTATAATTAAAACTTACAAATACTTGAAGAAACAATCCAGCTTAAAAACGTGTAAATTAACAGGTAACTTGTGAGCAATTGGTGATTAAAATAGTAATCAAAATGATGACAAGTGTCCATATCATTCAATACCAAGACCTTTTATGTGATATCTTTGCACCATTCATGTGTTTCAATAGAAAATATCTAATCTCTAAACATATTGCAATCTTGTCTGATGGTTATTTCAAAATTTGAACATCATGTGATTCTAAAGAATTTGGAATTTTTACTGAATTATTTTACAATCTCATCTGACGGTTATCTCAAAATTTGAATATCATGTGGTTCTAAAGTATTTGGAAAATTTTTTATTTATAAAATTTCCCCAAGATAATCCATTATAATTTGGTAGAAACCAAAAGATAATATAAAAATTAGTTTAGCACACCAAAAGATAATACAATCTAAATTGTATAATAGCCTTTTCATTAATTGAAATTTGGATGTACTGTATGAAACAATCTAGTTGTTGAACTTGCAATTTAATAGATAATTCGTAATCAACTGGTAGAAAATATGAACAACCTATACGTCCAGAAGAAAATATAAAAATTATTTTAGCATAGCCTTTTCATTTTATTTATAATTAAAAGCTACAAATACTTGAAGAAACAATCCAGCTTTTGAACTAAACACCCAACACAACCAAAAGATAATATGAAAATATTTTAGCATAGCCTTTTCATTTTATTTATAATTTAGTGTTGGGCATACTTGAAGAAACATTCCAACTTTATTTACAATGGAATTTCCCCGCAAAGCAACTCATTCAACAATGTCCTTTTCTTTTTGGTTATTTTCTTTCGTTACACAAACTGTTCGGGCAATAGTGGAATTTCCCAGTAAAGCAACTCATTAAACAATACATCGTTGGAAAAGTAAAAGTAATATGTTCTGACTATGTGCAACTATATCAAGCTCTGACCGCTCGCATATTTGGTTTTTTATCCATATAGATTGCTACTTCTGCCTCCATAGTGGTAATAGCTCTGGATCTATCTATGACACTTGTGGACCAAAGAGGCACATGGCTGATATACTTCAGTTATTTATTGTGCGTTACAAAAGAGAATTTGCAAAATCATATCCCAAAAGGCATATGGGATACTATGGAAGGTGATGATGTGGCTTTTGTATCATAGTTTGTGGCAAGAGACAATGGTTCGAAAGAAAGTTTACAGGTATAAATGCTGTATTGGGAAATTTTCTCCAGCTGCTACAATATTGCCTGATTTTGCACTACATGATTGTCACACTATTTTTGGCTTATCCCTACCTAGAACTTCCCCACATGTTAACCAAACCAAATTGAACCAAATCAACAAATTCAGCTACAACCCAACTCAAGTTAATAAAACCAACATACAGTTACTTTAAGTGGCTATACAATTAACTTTTAACAATAAACCGTAATTCGTTCCAAAAAAGCTACCTGCCATAGCATGAAAATGGCGTGGAACAGATTTTTACATGTACAAAATTACTTTAATGTCTTTGCAAATACATTATTATAAAAGTAAATATCTTTTGAGACATAGTCTAGGCATTACAATCCAGTCAAACATGATAAGCACCCAGCAAATATGGGAATCGATGGAATCCACATCAATTAATTTTCTAATGCCACCACCAAGCTCTCTAAACAACTTGGATATCCAACCAACATTGTCACCTTCTCGAAAATTTCAATTAGTACCACCACACTGAAAACTTAGTGTTCATAATCATGAAGTTGCTCATTAAATGAGATTGAAACTGTGAGGGTAAGGGTAATTCAAAACTTACAAACCAATGTTGAGTAGCCTAGTTGTTTTCCTTGCAATCTATAAAATGATTTGAATTATTTTTAAATGAGCTTCCTCTCCCTCCAATCACTTACGAACCACCCTTCTTGCTTATTGTTTTCTTATCTCCAAGCCTAATGTTGCATTGAATTGTGAAATTCCAAAAGAACTTCAAAATATGAGAATATAATTGATGCAAAGGAATTTTTTTTTTTTTTAAAGTTTTTTTTTTCTCAATCAGTAGATGCCAATTCTTATGATAGAGTCATAAAATAATTGGCCACAAAGTCAACTATGTTGAACTTCATATTTGTGGATTACAATTTTTTCCCAAACTTTCCTTCACAAATATTAAATTTTCTCATATTCATTTTGTATGTGTGTGTGACTTTTTTTATAACCAATTCGACTGCTTAATTTTACTTCAGCTCAAGTGAGTTTGATTCTGTAACTTTGGTTTTTTTTTTTTTTCCTAAAGCTAATGTAAGTTGCTGGGTATTCATATCTCCACAATGATTATAAAATAAAAAAGTTTTTTGGCTGTCAAGGATTATGCAGTAAAATTATGCAAAAAGCTGACTGCAAACATTGAAACACCAAAAACAATTTGCTTTGATTCTAATATCAATTGTTGGAAGTGGACATCAATCTAAATGATGTAGTATACAATGGACGTATTAATGACAAGTACAATCTGATCAATTCAAGAAATAGAATCTTACATGTTGAAATACGTTGGAAGGTGATTTGAGATGTGCCACCAACACTTTATACTTCGCTACTTCAGAGTCTTACATTCTTCCAATAAGCCACAACAGATTTAAAAAATGAGACCCGAGAAATTTCCAAATAAACCAAGGTAAAATAAAATAGTTTTTTTCGCTGTAAAATTATAGCACTATTGAAACGACATTCAGGCAATCTCACAAAGACATCAATGGCATACCAATGATGCTCATCTAATATAAACACAAACACAAACAAAAGAAAAAAAAAAGGGTCTCATATTGATATAAACAAAGCATAAAAGTGTTGCAACAAATCTAGAGGCTCTATGACGCATATTTTTTCCTCCCTTTAAGTTCCCTCTACGTTACAATCTTCAAGCTCTCTCTTTGCTCACCTTTCTTTTTGGTCATGCAAAACCCTGAACGCCTCCCTTTTTTTTTTTTTTTTTCCAAACCGGCTTGCACATTTCATATTTTTAATTTCTTTTTCCTTTAAGCTGAACTGGAAACTCTCTGTTTTCTCACCTGAAGGCTTCAACGTTTTTTTTTTTTTTTTTTTTCCCCCCCTCCCTTTAAGCTTCCCTCTACGTTACAATCTTCAAGCTCTCTCTGTGCTCACCTTTCTATTTGGTCACGCAAAACCCTAAACGCCTCCCTTTTTTTTTTTTTTTTTTTTTCAAACCGGCTTGCACGTTTCATATTTTTAATTTCTTTTTCCTTTAAGCTGAACTGAAAACTCTCTGTTTTCTCACCTGAAGGCTTCAACGTTTTTTTTTTTTTCTTTTTTTTCCCCCTCCCTTTAAGCTTCCCTCTACGTTACAATCTTCAAGCTCTCTCTGTGCTCACCTTTCTATTTGGTCACGCAAAACCCTGAACGCCTCCCTTTTTTTTTTTTTTTTTTTTCAAACCGGCTTGCACGTTTGATATTTTTAATTTCGTTTTCCTTTAAGCTGAACTGAAAAGACTTTGGGTTGGGCTTGATAGTGGAACTAAATAAATAAGAGGTGGGTTGGATTAATTATACAAATTTATTATAGGGTGATAGTGGGAGTAAATATAAAAGTAGTGGGTTGCATTTATAGGGCTGGGATTTATAGGGCTGAAAATTATAAAAACCATTTTAAAATTGGAGAAAACATTTTTTTTTTTTAAAGAAAATGATGTCACAGCTGATGTGGCGCAACGCGAGAGTAGCAGCATTAAATGCTACGCTTAAACTTTTAGTAATATATAGATTGGGAAGTTGAAAATGGGGGAAGTGCTAAACGTTTACGTAAGAATGGTTGAACTAAATTAGTGGGATTTAATTCCAAGGGAGCTGGCAATTGAAAGGAATAATACATTTAGAACAAGACTTAGGTACATTATTTAGATGTTTTTCCTTAGGTTTCCCTTTTAAGATTTTGTCATGTTGATTTTTTCTCATGGGATGGTAGTGTATTTTTTAGTTAAGTAGCCATATGGTTGAATCTCAAGAGGGGAACCTAAGAAACAGCACTTAAAGTACTGTACCTAAGTTTTGTCCATACCCCTTCATCCTTATGAAAGAAAGGAATAAATGTGTTCTCTATTGATCTAAAATGTTTGAATTAATCAACCAATTATGATAAAATTAAATAAAATGTTCAGAAAATAACTAAAAAAACTTACCCAAAAATGTAAATTTGTTGCTGATAGTATGATTAAGAAATTTAAACTTTTTATTCCATTAATTATAAATACATTATATTATACTAAAAAATAATGCAAACTAGAAATACTTTCAAATTGCATACTACTTGTTATTGATAACCTATTTATTCATATAAAATACTCCATTACAAAATGTTTTCATTTTCCAGCGCATTGCACAAGTCCACAAATAGTATGTATAATTTTAGTAGTCTTCTATATCTTATTTCAGTGTTACCTTGAGATTTTGAACACAATGAAGGCACAAATGGTTGATTTTTTTTGTTTTTTTGTTTTGAAGGAGCATTAATTAAATCCTTAATATCCAAAACCTTCATTTTCTTTTACTCATCATATGGAGAAACATTCAATAGAACTGTGGAAGTACAAGACCACTGCCTGTAAAATCTAAACTAAAATGACCTGTAAATTTTCAACTGAATTGCCAGTCTTGAAACCTTATTGACTTATTTCTACAAAAGATTAACTTTAAAAGCAATGTAATCTATTTTCAAATGCCACTGTCCAAATAAATTTCTTGTGAAGTATATGTTTTGACTGCTTCTAATAGATCAAATTGAAATAAGAGTTTGATCTGAACCATTGAAGTAACAAATTGTTGCTCACAGATGCCTATAGCATGAAAAAGCAACCTTACCAAGATCTTGTATGCACAAGTATCTTTCACATGGAAAATTTTAATTTCTAGAATTTTGTTTTGTTCATTTCAAGCGATGCTAAGGTCCTATACACTTTTCTAAAATCGTGTGCTAAGGAATAGCAGAGATATCATTCCGTCCTTTGTGTGTATGAATTCAATAAGGGATTAAAACAACCATTTTTCCTGCTCGGCTGTTCATACTGACCATGTGTGGATTAAGAGAAATATATATAAGTAGCATAAGACAAAAACTTTGCGGCCAAAAACATTGGATGTGAATTTTGACAAAATCATCATTAGATTACATTTTCTTCTTATATTCTCCATACTTGCAAAATTTTCAAAAAATCAAAGATCAATAACTATATATGTCATCAATCAAATGTTTAAATTTCAAGTTTTTATAGTCTAAAATTATGCATACAAAATAAGTTTATGAATCAAATAGTAAATAGCATTCGATAGATTTGAAATTTGACATACGTGTTAAGGACATAAAGAACATGCAATCTAACGGTTGCATTTTCAAAATATGTAATCATATTAATTTTTTTAGTATGAGTTGTAGTCATTAATTATAACCAAGTTTGTAGCTAAACTTTATTCAAAAAAATATATTTCTTCTATTACTTCTTTTTGTTTGTTTGTGTTCATTGTTTATGAAAAACTGCACTTTCTATCTTTCTAGTTTTGAATGAAATGTTATTCATAAAAAAAAGTTTGAGAGATAATACCTTAGGAGATTCTATTTTAGGTCTTAATATAACATATATGGATACCATTCAACCCTAAAGTTTAAGTTTATGAGTTTGGGCAAATTATATCTATGATATATCTAATAACGAAAGCCTTACAATTACTTTTTCAGGCCTCCTATTGTGCCATCTCATCCAATACATCAAACACTTTTTTTTTTCCTTTATATTTTCTCTCTATTTTTTATTTGAATAAATTAAATATAGATAATATAAATTGTTCAGTTCACCACCTCAAATTCATTTTTTTCAAACTCAATTACTTTGTGAAAGTCACCATGGCATGGAAAGGGGGTTGATTAAGTAGTATTTTAAAAAGTCTTCTTTTTTTTCTCCAATGAAAAAAATTTCATTTAATAGGAACCCATTCTCTAAACTTGCAATGGCACTGGCACACCTTGAAGGATCATTGCTCTTTAACATATTCAAGTCCAAGAGACTTAAAAGAATGGTCTCTCTCTCTCTCTGAGTGTGTATGTGTCTTCACAACTGCATTGCATACGCACCCGTGTTAAGTTCATAAGTCATTAACACAAACTGATTAACCTATTAGAAAGGAGAAATTTGCAGAAAAGAGCTACAGTAGCAACATTTCTACCAGAAATCAGTAGTGCAGACAACCGCAACTGTGATGAAAAATAGAGCACTAATTATGATAAAATTCAGAAATACTTCTCTTTATTGAGATTGGCAGCAATACAGATAAATAAGTCCTGCCATTTTCAGACACCGTGTAAATAACCAAGGATCTAGAAGCCTAGACGTTGCTTAGAGTCAATTCTGACAGCAACCATGACTGCCCCTAGCAGCGGTGTCAAAGTTTGTTGCTGATTGAAAGATAAGAGTTCTACCAAACATTACAAACATGATTACATCTCATTGACCAATTGACGGAATATAAAGAATTTAAGCTAGCAGAAGAAATAGAGAATTTGACACTCTTATCTACTTTCTGACTAAATTGTTTGGTTAGCCCACGACTATGGCAACATACATACTGATGTTTACCTTGGGGAAAGAAGAAGACTCATTTCTCTCAGTCTGAGACTTTCAAAATAACCAAAAGCCTTCTCTTCAAAAAAATGAGCCTTTTCCAACTTTTCCCAATGGCTACAATCCTTAGATCACTTCACTTTCTGATAATTCTCTATTTTTCCAATATTTCTGGCCTTTGCTCAAAATGAAAATCAATTCATCTACAATGGCTTCCTTCAAGCCAAGCTGCATCTTGATGGATCTGCTAAAATTACCAGCAATGGCCTACTGCTGCTAACCAATACCGTAAACATTTCATACCCGCAAGTTGGTCATGCTTTCTTCCAATTTCCTTTAAAATTCAACACAACTTCCTCAGGTTCAAGTCCATCTCTCTCATTTTCTACAAACTTTGTATTTGCCATTGTTCCACAAGTGCCAAATGTTGGAGGTCACGGCATGGCCTTCACCATCAGTCCATCAAGTAACTTCACCAACGTTGTAGGAAATCAGTATCTAGGACTGTTTAATTCTTCAAATGAAGGCCTTACTTCAAACCACATTTTGGCCATCGAGCTTGACACTGCTCTGAATCCAGAATTTGGAGATATTGATAAAAATCATGTGGGAATTGATGTGAATAGCCTGAACTCAACTGATTCAGCTTCTGCAATGTATTTTTCCAATAAAGAAGGGAGAATATAAGCTTGGGGCTCACAAGTGGGAATCCAATGCATCTTTGGATAGACTATGATGAGGCAGAAAAGTTGAGTGTAACACTAGCCCCGAAGGGAATCCCAAAACCAAACCATCCTCTCATGTCAAAACCTATTGATCTGTCTCAGTATCTCTTGGACTCCATGTATGTTGGTTTCTCTTCAGCCACTGGCACACTTGTTCCAGGCGACCACTATGTTCTTGGATGGAGCTTTAATAAAAGTGGACAAGCACAAAGCCTTGATGTTTCGAAGCTTCCCCCACTTCCTCAACAACGGAAAGCAAAAGAGATACCGGGATTAATGATCCTGGTTTCAGTCATAACAGTAATACTTGTGCTAATAACAATTACAGGAGCTGCTTACATTATAAGAAGGGAGAAGTATGAAGAAATACGTGAAGATTGGGAACGGGAGTATGGTCCTCACAGGTTCATCTATAAGAGTCCCTACAAAGCAACCAAAGGTTTCTCAGACAAAGAGCTTCTTGGAGCAGGTGGTTTTGGAAAGGTTTATAGAGGAATTCTTCCTTCTTCCAATATACAAATTGCAGTCAAGAAAGTCTCCCATGATTCCAAACAAGGGATAAAGGAATTTGTGGCTGAGATCATTAGCATTGGAAGGGTGAGGCACAGGAACTAGGTGCAGCTCCTAGGATACTGCCGGCGACAAGGTGAACTCCTTTTGGTCTATGATTATATGCCAAACAGAAGCCTTGACAAGTTCTTATATAGCAATGAAAAACCAAACCTTAACTGGCTCCAACGATTTCGAATCCTCAGAGGAGTAGCATCTGGCCTTCTTTACCTCCATGAAGATTGGGAACAAGTTGTTCTACACAGGGACATAAAAGCAAGCAATGTTCTATTAGATGCTGAATTAAATGGAAGACTAGGAGATTTTGGACTTTCCAGATTATATGACGTACCACGGTACCAATCCTCAAACAACCCCATGTGGTTAGGACTGTGGGTTATTTGGCTCCAGAGCTTACTAGAACAAGAAGGGCAACCACTTGCACTGATGTGTTTGCTTTTGGGGCTTTCATGCTTGAGGTGGCTTGTGGAAGGAGGCCTGTAGAGCAACAAGGACTTACTGAAGAGGTAATATTGGTTGACTGGGTGTTGAGTGCTGGAGAAAAGGATCTATCCTTGATGCAAGTGATCCTCGATTGGAAGGTAATTATGTGGTGGAGGAAATGAAGTTGGTTTTGAAACTAGGCCTGCTTTGCTCACAGTCAATGCCAGCAGCTAGGCCTAGTATGAGGCAAGTGACGCAGTTTTTGGGTGGCAATGCTAATCTGCCAGAATTACCAAATGAAGGTGGTTGTTTTGGTATCTTTAAAGGTCGTGAAGCGTTTGATTTCTTATTGACGATTCCGTCAACATCTGGCAAGGGTTCTGCTGCTTCCTTGTCTAGCACTGATGCAATCCTCATAAGCGGTCGCTGAATTAGTTGTGTATCATGCAATTTTTAGAATAGACTTTGGATCAATGCTTGGGATAGTTGGGACCAATTCAACCAGTGGCAAATTGAAAACTTACTGATTGCTTGGGGTTGTAGAAGTGAAAATAGAAACTTTTGAAGCATATGTTGTATATAGTCTCGTTTGCTTAATATAGAAACTGCAGTTTGTTTTTAGTCTACTTATCCTCTACTTTGTACCACGATAAGATTAGTTCTATTGTTGTAAGCTGTATAGATCAATATTTATGTAGTGTATTGCCGAAATCGGATTAGGCGTCTCTTTAAATTTTAGAATACTGAAAGTCCACAGCCTGTGATTGCTCTCCTTTAAGAAGGCATCATCCATTAATAAATAATTAAGTAATTGTCTATTATATTAAATTAATGGTTAAGGTGAAAGCATAAGCAGGATTTCCATAATATGAAATCTAATTAGGGCTATAAATGAACCAAACTGTTCTTAAACAGCTCGAGCTTGATTTGATAAAAAGCTCGTTCATGTTTGTTTGATTATAAACAAGTCAAGCTTAAACTTTAGTTTTAGGATTGCTTAATAAACGAGCTGAGCCTAAATAAAAAAGTATTGTTCATGAACAAGCTCGTGAACACCAAGGCTCGATACAAAAGTAACAAAACAAGTTGAGCTTAGACTTATTTATGAGTTTGGTAATAAAATTGATATGAGCTTGACAAATAAACTCATATCCTTCTAAGACTTTAATTAATTATAAGTTAAGGCCGCTCATCCAAACAAAATAGGCTAGATAATAAACTTGATGTAGGTTTGATAATATACTTGTGTTGGATCTCAAGCTCAACAACATGATATTGAGCTTGAGTTTGGGCTTGATATAGAGCTCGAGCTTGGCTTGACTAATGAACCAAGCCAAGCCGAGCTCAAGCTTTTATACTTTATGTAAAGTTGTGACTTACGACTATGTTTTAGTATTGTCTTTATTCCATGACAAAAATTGTTGTAATTGTTTTAATTGTTTTAATTTTGTTCTTTGTATTTTGTGGGATTTTACTGTATTGGGTTTAGTATTAAGTTGGTGAAGAATCGAGCTTAAAGTGAAGAATCAGTGAATTTTGTGAGTGTCTAGCTAGAAGCTAACCCGTGAAAGACCTACGTGAGAAACACATGCTGGAAGTTGAAGAGTCATGCCAGCTTGGAGGATTTCGCGAGTGTCTTGCGAGTAAGGCATTCTCACGAGATACCTGTGAAACTCTCTGCCTGGAAGATTTTTAAGTGTGACTTTCTTACCCTTCACACATATTATATATACTCTCATTACTCACAAAAGTAAAGGAAGTCATTCAGAGAGAAAAACCCTAGATAGGTTTTCTACAACACACACACCCATCTTTTAGAGAGAGAGCTACTCATCCTTAGTGAGAAATCATTCTAGCCTCTTCTCCTTCCCTCTTCCATTGTCATACCTTAAGAGGAGATTTGTACCCAAATACAACCTACACCTATTTAGAGTGTAGAGAGTGTTTTAGAGCTTGAGAACTTTGGGGATTTTCCAAAAGAAGCCGGTGAGGCTTGGCAGATGCAATCGGGCATATTGCGGGATTCAGAAAGCTAGACAAGATATGGTTCCGAAAAGCCTTGTTGGAGTAGGAGCTTGGAGGGCTTAGGTACATTGAGTAGATTAGGCTTGGAGGGTCTCTTGCTATTCATGTATCCCAACTTATTGTTTAGTGGATCAATTTATCGCTTAGAGGGCGGCAGAGAAGTTTTTCGCCGAGTTCTTCGGTTTCCTCTTCGATAACACATCGACGTGTTATCTTCTATTTGCATCTCTCTTCCCTTATTCTTGTACTTTACTTTTATAGTTTGTTGTTCATGTTTATGCACTAGAGTAGTATTGGTTGATAGCGCTTCCTTTACTCTTGTTTCTGCACTTAGATAAGTTAGAGTAAAAGTAATTTAGCCGTATTTTTTTAATTGGGGGTCTAAACAAGCTCTTGTGTTTTAACACATTTTCAAGCTTTCACTTTATAACAAGCTCAAGCTTGAACATTATTTGTAGACTCGTATCAAACTCAAGCCAAGCTTGAACATTCTACTTTTACTGTCGAGTTGAGCTTGAACATTCACTACTCGACAAAGCTTGGCTCGTTTATAGCCCTAAATCTAATGTTAAGGTGAAAACTTTAAACCCTTGGGCTCCATTAATTACAAATAAGTCCTTGCATATTAAGATCACTAGTCGCTAACCTGTGTTATGCATGAGATTGGTTAATAAAAATTAAATATATTTATTTTATTTGAAGGTACATTTATTTGAAAATGAATGAAATTAAGTAAAAATATAATTGTACGTGCTTGAGGAGGCGCTTAAACTGCCAAAGGAAAGAGCTGTGACAGCTCTCAAGCTCTTCCCTTGTCACAGAAAAGTTTCTCTGTGTTTTAGGAGTGGGGTCTTTTCTCTCTATTTCCTTTACATAGTAGAATTGGGGTGTCCCTTCTTAGAAGGTGTTCTAGTATCCATGGAGTAATATTGTTATTCCTAGGCTTGTTGGGTATTTTTTGGGGTTTTGGGAAACAGTTTTGAGTGCTAGTGAGGATGGACAATTTGGCTCAATCATGGAATCAGTTTACTCTTTCTAATAGGGAGGGGCCAGGGTGTTGTTTACTTGAGGATGAGAAAGTTGACAATTTCTCCATTGCTACAAAGTTTTTAACCAAACGAGCCATCAATATGGAGATTATAGCTAAGACCTTCACCCCATTATGGAGAGCCAATAATGGTTTCAAGATTCAGAGTTTTGGAGACCATAAAATTCTTTTCACTTTCGACAATAAGGAGGATGTGGACAGAATTTTAGATGGCGAACCATGGAGTTTTGACAAACACCTAGTGGTGATGCGTCGATATGAAAACGATTCTCCGCTGGAAGACATCCAATTTGAGAAGACTAAGCTTTGGGTTCAGGTACATGGAATTCCAATTAAATATAAGACAATTGAGGCGGCGAAGAAAATTTGTAGTGTACTGGGAGGAGAGGTATCAGCCTCAAAAGATCTAAAAATCTATTATGGTGGTCACTTTATTCGTGTTCAGGTTTCCATCAATTTGTCTTTACCTTTGTGCCATGGAAGATTGATATCGGTTGGTGAAGGAGGTAAACAGGTGTGGATTTCTTTCAAGTACGAGAGGTTACCTAATTTATGCTACTGGTGTAGGCGACTCACTCACGACGACAGAGATTGTGAGTTATGGCTTGACAGTGAGGGTACACTCAAGTTAGAACAGCATGAGTTCGGACCACAACTGAGAGCTCCACCTTTCGTAGCTGCCAGGAAAAATGCAATCATGGTCCCTGGTTATTATGCAGTGAAGAAAAAGGAAGTTTTAGGGCATTAACTGATCATGGTTCTGGCCAGAGTTCAGTTTCAGGCAGGGGGAAGATGCCAGAGCAATCACAAGGTGTAACGGTTAGCACATCAGACAGCACTGATGGTTATAATATTTCCTTATTAATGTGCAATAAGATGAATGGAAATAAGAAGGAGGATTCGGGTTTAAAAGCCAAAGTTAATGAGGAAATAATGGAGGAATCAAGCAAACTTAATTAGTCCGTTTCTAATTTGGAAATAACAGTGGAATTAAACAAAAATAATGTGACCGTATCTGATGTGGAAGCAAATAATGAGGAAGTTTGTTTGGCTAAGGAGTTTGGGGCGGCCAAACTTCTGGGGTCGAGCAAGAGTGCAACAAAAAACCCAACCTCACGTGACAATTTAAGTCATTTATCCCAACTTAAAAAATCACGTGACTCCCTACAGGATAGTTCTCTCCATTCAGATCCAGTTCGTGTTGCTTCTACCTGGACACGCAGAGAAAGAAAAATAAAGGGCAACACGGTAGAGACTAAACAACATCTTGGGAAAAAAAGAGATACAAGAGTAGAGGCAGACCTTCCTGTAGTGTCGGCAAAGAGATTTCAGGCTGACCCTAGGAACGAAAAATCACCATTAGTAGTGGCGGGAGCTGTTGTGCAGCCCCGCCAACAACAATGAGTTGTTTAGCATGGAATTGTCGCAGGCTTGGGAACCTGCATTCAGGGAGGGAGCTCGTGGAAATTATACGAGCAAAAGATCCTGTAAACACAAATTTTTCTCAATTGCAGAAAATCAAACAATTGAAAAGAAATATGGTTTGCAAATATAAATTTTGTATTGATGAATAATTAGTACAATCTCTATTTCAATTCTTTTACAAAAGAATACCCTCTGATTCTATCTTCATTGAACTTGACTCGAACAAGGAATCTTCTTGACTTTGGTTGGAAAATGGATCGAATGATCTTCATAGCAAATCTCTAGCTTTGAGCTTATTAGAGATTTATTGTTCTTCAAGTCTTCGAATGTGAAGGCTCATAGGTTGAAGTTCTTCGGGGCTTTAGAGGCTTGATCCGTTGAGCTTCAAAGATTTGGATTTGTTGAAATTTATGGAGGCTTTTTATAGCTTGATTCCAATAGAACTTCAAAGAATTCGAGCAAGAGATCTTCTTGACTTTGATTGGAAGATGGATTGAACGGTCTTCACAACGAATCACTAGCCTTAAGCTTGTTAGAGATTTATTGTCCTCCAAGTTCTTCAAGCCCTTTGAATGTTCTTCAATTTCTTCAAAGATGCTTCAAGTTCTTTAAAGATTCTTGAGACAGAATTTCTCCAGAGCTTGGACCTCTTGAAAACTTTTTGTTGAATGAGAGGAGGTATGCCCTCTATTTATAGTGATTTCAGAGGATAAACTCCCCTTTGAATTGATATACTTGAAAATATATAGTAGGCTCCTGATTGGCCCAAATTTTGCTTAGAGATAATTATTTCTATTTATCTGTTTTGATAAATATCACATGTTGATATAGATAATAATCAACAAAGATAAATAATTATCTCTATTTAATTTATTTATTTTAATAAAGATAATTATCCATCAATTCTGAATAAAAATTTATCTTTATTTTATCTTATTTATTTTAATAAAAATAATTATCCACAAACTTTGAATAGTGGATTTATCTTTATCTTGTGAGCCAAGTGACATGTGGCAAATTTCAATATGCCAATGTAATATCCATTTGGATGACACATGTCATCATTTGATTTAATTAATTTAATGACATATTAATCTAGAATTTGTCATTAAATTTTTGATGTGGCATTTGTAATTGGCTTGATAATTTTTTGCCTCCTACAGATCCCGTTGTAGTGTTTTTAGCCAAGACACTTACAAATGATGCAAGGCTAGAGTTTGTTCAGAGTTTGGATGCTGTGTGGGCTGATCATGGAATATGGAATTTTAGGTTTGAGGCGGAGTTTATGGATGTCAAGGAGCTGTTGTCTTGGCTGATTGCAGAAGGGAAGTCACTAGAATTGTTTGCTTACAAGACTTGGTTGGTGTGGAATCAAAGAAATAAAACTCGACTGCACTTACAAGCCATGTCGCTTAATCAAGTGACTGAATGTGCACAGGAAATGTTGGCACAGTACCGTGAGAATCTGTAGGTCCCAAGTGTTCAGGCAGTTACCAATGGCAATGGAGGGACGAGGTGGAGTTGTCCGCAAGGTGGGCTGGTGATACGGAATGGTAATGGGGATTTTTTGGCTTCTTGCTCTAAAAAATCCCTCAAGTATACAAGGCTGAAGAGATTGAGGCACTGGCAGCCTTCAAGGCTTTGTCTTTTGCGTTTGAGTTGGGATTTCATAGTGCTATCCTTGAAGGTGATTCTCTTGGCTTGATTCAAGCTTTGAAGTCAGAGGAGCATAGCTTATCACCAACGGGCTTATTGTTTGAAGATGTGAAAGTGCTTGCAAACAATTTTGTAAGATTGTTGTATTCTCACATTAAGAGAAACGACAATAGGGTTGCTCATAGTCAAGATAGAAATGCATTATGCATACCAGCTTTTCAAGTATGGATGGAAGATGTCACATCTCATATTGTTTTGATTTTACAATTGGATGTAGTTGAATTACATTAATAAAATCCATCAGTTTCCTTCTCAAAAAAAAAAAAAAAAAAAAAAAAAACTGCCAAAGGAAGATAACAATATTTTGAATTTGTACCACTTCTTGAATTAAAGCCATACAAAAATATTTGCCTAGAAAGTAGTAACAATTTCATATAAAAATGTGCAATATATGCACACTATAGTAAGTGGAAAAGAAATATAACTATGCAAGAATACATTTTTTTGCATTTAGATCCAACTAGGAAAAAAAAATCCCTTGAAGATGCAAAGCCTTGGCATATGATATGATACCTATAAAATGAACTTGCTTGTAGCTTCATGCAGAGTTGAAACACCAACATAAAGATTTGATATAGTAATGTTTTGAAAGATCATTGTGATTGTCTCTAATTTGTTAAAACGGCAGAAAATCTCATGATCATTTGGTTGAGATTTTTGCTTCATTTGTGGTTTTGATCTTTTGTACTAATTGCTCAATTTCCCATAAAATTTCAAATACACAATCTCAAAGATCACTGTGATTCCAACTTGGATCAAATTAGAACCTATAAATTCCAAATTTCCAATAAAAATTGGAATCAATAAATTCCCAATAAGCCAAAAATCAAGTTTATAAGAGGAGCCACATGAATCCAAATAAAAGTCCACAAAATTAAATCCAAAACAAAAGAAAAAACCTAATAGTAATTTTTATCAGTTCACATCATTTTTCTTCTTAACCCTTCTCATCAGCATTTCATCAAACATATTAGAACATAAAGATACAAAAACTGGAATTATTGCTGGTAACAAAATTGAGGATGGCAATACATTAATAAAAGGGGAAAAAGAAAAAGAACTTAATATTTCAATATAAAACATATATTAAAATCAATAGAAAAGTAAAAACACCAAATAAGAGATAACAATGACCCTTATTATGACAATCATGACCCAGATCTAGATATTGATGATGATTGGTTCTAAGGAAGAGGTGAATGGGACTAATTGTGATCAACACTTTAAAAAAAAAAAGGATGAAAATGGCATCTTTATCTATTGGTAGCATTCACTCCTCCATATGGTAGCAACTTTTATCATTGCCACTAGCTTTTATCAAGTTCAGCTTTTATCATTTCCAACAACTCCTACCAGAAGACATTACGATGCTTTGTCAAGCCCAAGCATTCTACTGTGTTGTCGGCAAAATAATTGCTTGTAAAATATGTTGAATTGTAGTTTCAGTTCCGAGTGCTATAAATAGAACATCAGTATATGAAGGAGGGATATAGAGCCTTAGAGTTTCATAACTCCTCCCTTCCTTCCTCCTTATGTAAAATTCCCATGTCATATGTAAAAACCCTTTTCAATCTAACAATATCAGTAAGTTTGTTGTATATAGTATCCTGTTCTATTCCACATCTTCCAGTAATATTGTATGTATTCTTAGCTGTTTAATGCACCACTTTTATATCCACAAATATTCTTTTTTCCATCAGTTTATTCAAAAAGAGCTGCTGCCTAGTATTTATCTCTAGCATCTGTTTCTAGAACACGCTTACTTGGTCTTGGAATTTGCAACGGAGGAAGCTTTTCTGCCAATTTTTTCAATTGCTAAATTGCTTCTGTATGGGTTGAATCCCATTCTGGGGGGTTCTTCTTCAAGAGTTGAGCTAGATATTTTCTGTACTTGGAAATCTTTGGTATGAAATCAGACATATAATTAACAATTCCAAGAAACTGTTGTATCTGTTTGGCAATAGAAAGCTTGTCTAGAAACTCTTTAAGAGAGGTAACAATATGTGGTTGTAGAGTATACTTTCCATATGAAATAGTCATCCTCAAAAACTCTATTGATGTTTGCCCAATGACCATTTTTTTTTCTTTGAGAGCATAATTCCTTGGGATTTCACTAAATTGTAAAATTTAGCAAGCAATTTTTCATGAGAATCTCCATCTTTTGAGAAGAGAAGAATATCATCTACATAGATCAATGCATTTGCCAAGAGAGGTTGAAACAAGGTCACCATTGCTTTTTGGAACTGAGACGGAGCAATTTTTAGTCCAAAGGGCATAACCGTCCACTGGTAATGATGATCTGGGATGCAAAATGATGTTTTGTATCTATCTTTCAGATGAGTTCCTAACTGCCAAAATCCTGCTTTAAGATCAAACTTTGAGAACACTTTTGCATTTGAAAGATGCTGGAAAAGAGCACTTTTGTTTGGAAAAGGAAACTTATCATCTGCTAGAAAATGATTGAGATCTTGGTAGTTGATTACCAATCTAAGTTTTCCTCAGATTTGCTCAGCATGTTTGTTAACATAAAAGGCTTCACAAGCCCACGGGGAAGAAGTGGGTTCAATGAGTCCTGAAGTGAGGAGTGTGGAGATCTCTTGTTTGGCTAGAGCTAAATGTTTTGGATTCATTTCTCTGTGGCTGGCTTTTGTAGGATTGACATCTTTATTCTTTTTAAAGGGAAGGTGTATGAAAAAGTCTGGGTTCATCCACAAGGGATTTGGATTTTTTTATAAGAACTCAGAATGGCTATTTGCACAACAATCATTAATGATCTGGAGTCTTAGGGAATCATAAGGATCAACAATGAACAAGTGAGGAACTTGGGTCCAAGTAAGGAGATGTTGTTTATGTGAAAGTCCTTTTGATGACCATCTAAGGCTAGGTATTTGGTGAAGGATATCAAAGCCTATAAGAAGGTCTCTGCTAGTGAGAGGTGATCCAAGAACCTGATGTTTTATGGTGAGGGTTGAGAAAATTCTGATGAGTATGGGTTTGCTTTTTTTTTTTTTTTTTTTTTTTTTTTTGATTGGGAATATTTCTCCATTTGCTACTCGGAACATTTGGTAATGAGGTAACCATAATTCTTCAGGTAAAATTTTGGGATGAATGATGTTGCTGTTGCTCTGGTATCAAAAAGGGCAATGACAGGGGTAGGTCTAGTATATGAGTCAAGGAGAATGTGAACTTGGGCAATAGGAATGGGGCTTGCCAAAGAGACTAAAGCAGGCTGAGAAGTATAGATGGCTTGAATTTTTGGATCTGAGGCCACTGATTTAGAATCTGAGTCTTCTTCTATTTTAGAGTATCCCATGACTACTAGGGCTTAAGGAGAATATTCGTCATCTAACGAATAGAGTGATTCTACATCAGAAAAGGAAATGTCTTCTGCATGAATCTGGGCTTGCTCAAAAAGTTTTGCTGCTTTTTCTCTCTTTGGGCAATTTTTTGCAAAATGTCCTGGTTTTCTGCATACAAAGCAAACTTAGGAAGTCTTTCCTCTAAACTACTTTTTTTTGAGGAATCTCCATTTCTTTTTCCTGAAAAACCTTTTCTTTGGTTCTACCTCGTATTTCTTCTTTAAAGAATACTTCCTGAAGTGGCTTTTCTTTTTTATTGAATAATCACAGCTTTTCTCATGACATTTTTTCTGTAAATCTTTCCTCTTGCAGTTGTCAGAGTCAGCTGAATGCTAGAGCAAGAAATGTGGTGGCTTAAGGCCCCAAGTAAAAAAAAAAAAAATGCCCCCAAATTTTAATCAATAGTGCTTTTATAATCAATAAATAAAATAATATATTTTTTACCAAATGAAAAACAAATAAAAAAGAGAGAAAAATGCAACGTCCATAATATTTTTCACAACACTTTTACAAATAATGTTAAGTAGTAGGTTGTTATTGATGGCAAAAAAATAATTATAGCAATATTTTCAAATAGAAAACAAAAAGCAACTTAAAACCTAGGATTTGTTGTAAAAAATATTGTGAATGTTGCACTTCTAAAAAAAAGAAAGAATAATGATAAGAGTTGAGTTAGCAAACTTTTACTAATTCTCATCTAAGTCTACCACTAACACCGTTTTTTTACTTACCACTATCAATCTGCCACATCAACAAACATCAACAAGTATGAAAAATTTTGTCAAACTTTTTTTGTCTATAAAATTTCTAAACAAAGAAAAAATTCTACGTAGTTCATATTAATTAGTAGTAATTTTGCATATAATACAAGATAATCATATTTCGCCTTAGGCCTCCAAATGTATCAAGCCACCCCTGGCAACTATCCTTAAGTTTATTATGAATCTTTTCCATTTTCGAAAGGAATTTTCTTTGGTTGCAGAGCTTTTCCAGGGCAATAAGCTATGCTGATAAATTTATCCCAATGAGGCTTGATTCAAAGTTATTCTTTGGATATTAATCATTCGAAGGGTTTCGTCTCCCAATGGTTCTGGAAAAGAATTGAGAAAAGTCCGCTTGATATTCACATCATCCATGCCATTGATGGTATAAAATCGCCTTGACATCCAATCAAAGTGTCTTTCTAAATCTTTCCTTTCAAATGAACAACATTTCATGGCAAGAAATGCTTCTCGTGCAACTTCTGTGTAGTGTGTTGGTGCCTTAAGGAATTCATTATGAATAATTGTAAAGAAATCTTCCGATGTTTGAGAATGGGCTGCATGCCTTTGTCGACAAGTAAAAACACCAAATAAGAGATAACAATGACCCTTATTAGGACAATCATGACCCAAATCTAGATATTGATGATGATTGGTTCCATGGAAGAGATGGATAGGACTAATTGTGTTCAACACTTAAAAAAAAAAAAAAAAAAAAAAAAAAGGACGAAAATGGCATCTTTATCTATTGGTAGCATTCACTCCTTCGTATGGTAGCAACTTTTATCATTGCCACTAGCTTTTATCATTTCCAACAACTCCTACCAAAAGACATTATGATGCTTTGTCAAGCCCATGCATTCTACTGTGTTGTCGGCAAAATAATTGCTTGTAAAATATGTTGAATTGTAGTTTGAGTTTCGAGTGCTATAAATAGAACATCAGTGTATGAAGGAGGGATATAGAGCCTTAGAGTTTCAGAACTCCTCCCTTCCTTCCTCCTTATGTAAAATTCATGTGTCATATGTAAAAACCCTTTTCATTCTAATAATATCAGTAAGTTTGTTGTATATAGTATCCTATTCTATTCCACATCTTCCAGTAATATTGTATGTATTGTTAGCAGTTTACATTCTCAATCAACTTCCATAAAAATCTTTTTACACCCCCTTTGAATTTCTGTATCTTCCTCTATATTTTGTGTCTTTCTGTATATTTTCGGCTTTAACTAATAGTAAACATCAAATACCAAATCAAATTCATGACTTTCACCTTGAAATTTGCCTTACATTGATACCACGTGGAAGAGAGGCTTAGATGGGATTGAGATTGAAGAGGCCTTGCTTCAGAGGTTGCATTAGGATTTTTGGATTGCTTCTAGCTTCCTCAATGATATTGGCGGTGGCTATGAGAGGATTTGAGTTTTGGGGGGTTTTTTGGTTTTGATTCTGGGGAAGGAGAGGGCTTTGATTTTGGGGGAAGGAGATGGTCACATGAGAGGATCTAAAAGGAGAGGGGAAGCATAGGGTTTTGTTTAGTTTTTACTTTTTTTTTTTTTTTAGAAGAATTGGGTTTTGTTTTTGGGTTAGAAATATATATATATATATATATATATATATATATATTTATTTATTTAATAATGTTGATGTGTAAAAATGTGGGAACTTTAAAAAAATTTTAATATTGGTCAGAGGCTTGATTTTATAGTATGTATAGAATAGATTACAAGTACCTTATTTGATAGCATTTTAAATTAATCAACAGTAAATAAAGGCAGATTGAAGGGACTTAGTGTGCGTTTGGATTGAAATGAAAAATTAAAATTATTTCACTATTCAGCTTATTTTTGCTACCATTCATGGCCCCACTGCACTTTTTGGCACTATTCATGGGTCTCACTATACTATTTCAACTAACTTTAACCTTTATCTACAGAACTTTTAGCAATAATTTTTCAGTTTCAACAAAATAAGCGGTATCCAAACACACCCTAAAGTGCAGATTTTTCTCACATAAATTATAAACTCTTGACAACATAATTTTTAATTGCAAAATTTCAAAAGCAAAAAGAAACATGGAATTGTGAGAAAATAGTTTGGTCACAATATTAAGAAATATATAACCCAAAGATCCCTTCACAAAATCAAATTGTAGATTTTGCAGGGATTTAATCCAATATTAATCTATTGTAAGAAGTGTAAAGTTTTGCATTTTTTCTTTTTTATGTGAAGAATGAGAAAGACCAAAAAGTTTTAATAGTCTTCTGT
Organism: Quercus glauca; assembly: GCA_023736055.1. NCBI lineage: Eukaryota > Viridiplantae > Streptophyta > Magnoliopsida > Fagales > Fagaceae > Quercus > Quercus glauca. Next base: position 29,965,662 of record CM043315.1, read on the forward strand.
TGCTTTTAGTGTTACCTTGAAATTTTGGACATAAAGAAAGCAGAAGGTTGAATTTTTATTTTATTTTATTTTTTTGCATTGAATCTTGTTGGGTTATTTAGACCTTGGTTGTTGATTACATAGTAAATGAAACAAATTATTCCAGTTAATCTGGTTATGCCAATTTATCAATTATTAGTAAACAATTAAAGCATATGAGGCATATCAAGTAAATGTCACTATCGCGCAAAAGCAATCACAATGAGGTGGTGATATGATGACAAAGTGGAAAACCAACGGAGAACACAACAATGGAAAAAACACTTTGAGCTAAACCTTCCTCAATAAGATAATCCATTATGATAAGAGAAGTTTCACAATTAAAGGAAAAACATTTTCCTAGATTTTACGACCTGTAGACAAATTACATGTAAAACCTTTTACTATTGTAGAACATCTGAACTCTTTAACCAAATGGAAGTCTTCACAGTGGAAGCACTTGTGTTCGAATAGAACCTCTGACTGATTCCAAGAATCTCTTGATGCTTTACTCCTTAACTGCAGCACTGGGATAACACCGTGACTTCATCCTTGATCACCGATTTCCAAGGATAGAGTCTTTAGATCTACTTCTTGAACTCTAATATAATAGTGAAATAGAGAGAATTAGGGTTTAGATCTCCTTTGTGCAAAAAAGTGCTCTCTGTCTCTCAGATTTTAGGCGATGCCAATATGTTCCTATGTAATCTAGAAAGTACAACACGAATTAGGGTTCAAAGAGATGACCTAATGGGCCATTTTAGAAATAGATTATGCGATTCTCGATTAATGGAAGATGTATTAGCTATATGTTAACAATTTTCAAGTATGTGTTGAGAATCTGAAAACTCCTTTTTCCATGAGCAAAACTTGGGTCTTTTTCTTGAACTTGAAAATAAACATTCTAACTTAATAAAACTTACAATTTGTCATGGTTTTCCAACCCTTAACTTACTAGGTGTGCGTTTGGCTCCAAATTTTACCATTCAGCTTATTTTTGCTACTATTCATAGGTCCCACACTCTCACTGTACTATTCTAGCAAACTTTTATTATTATTTACAGTACTTTCAACAAAAAATTTTCAGTTTCAACAAAATAAGCGGATCCCAAACAGACCCTAAATCTACCAAATCTACAATATCCAAAACCTTCACTTTTCTCTTACTAAACATATGGAGGAACACTGTAGAAAGTCGACTAGACTAGTACTTGCTACAAACGATTCACTACCAAGAAATTTAGTGTCCATTTAGGAACAACTTGTCTAGCTTTTTGCTAAAAATATTGTAGATAAAATGTAAAAGTTAAATAAAGTAAGTAAGTGACGCATGTGGAACCTACAAATAGTAGGAACAATAAGCAACAAGCTAGATTAAAAGTGTATTTCAAATTGGCACTTAATCTATATTTTATATACATATAATTTTTAATAGTCTTTCTATTGTTTATTTCAGTGTTACCTTCAACTTTTGGACACAATCAAAGCATAATTGGTTGAATTTTTTTGCATCAAAACCTTAATATCCAAAACCTTCACTTTCTTTAACTTATCTTTTGGAGGAACATTTAGTAGAAGAACAAGACCACAGCCTGGAAAATCTAAATAAAAAATGATCAGTAAATTTTTTACCAAATTGCTAGTCTTGAAAACCTTCACTTTCTTTTACTTATCATCTGGAGGAACATTCAGTAGAAGGACAAGACCACAACCTGGAAAATCCAAATCAAAGATGATCAATAAATTTTTGACCAAATTGCTAGTCTTGAAAAGTTATTCTTACAAAAGATTCACTTTAAAAGCAATTTAATTTATTTTCAAGTGCCACTACCTAAATAAATCTTTTGTGAAGTATATATTTAGGGTGGTTCTAATAGATCAAATTGGTATAGGAAGTTGATCAGAAGTTCAGAATTCTTGAAGGAAAAAAAAAAGTTGCTCACAGGTTATTGCGGCTCTAGAAATCTTGCGTATTCATAAAGAAATTTAAATTATAAAAAATCTTATAAAAAGAGAATTTGAATGTATCAACATCACAAAAAAAAAAAAAAAAAAAAAAAAACACACACACACACACACAGAGACACAGAGACAAATACATGAAGTTTTACAATCCTCTACTAACAAAATGAAAAAAAGAGAAAATGGACTGATAAAAGATAAAGCGAGAACTAAAACTCTAAGATAAGAGTAATAAAGTGAGAGAGAGTTTGAAAAAATGATAGAGAAGAGAAAAATGAGGGGAGATAGAGAGAGGCAGAGAGCAACAGATAATACTTGTAGTGACTATGAGTCGAGGTGTTTGAGGAGAACAGAGCTGCCAACACCATCAAGAAGCACAACAAATTATCACAATATTTTCACAATAATTGAAATGATAGCCCATTATAGGTCAAATAAAATTAATAAAATATTAGACTGGGACCACCATAATTAAATACAAGGGTGTTGTGAAAATGTTGTGAAATTTTATTGTGTGGATAAAATTCCTCTAATTTTTATTGTTATGCTTTTAATTTTTTTGTTCAAGGGATTAAGGATTAATGATTATGTTTGGGGTTATGATTATTTTCAGGATTCTCAAGTTAAAGTGGTCAATATTTTTTTAGGTAGACAAAACATTTTAGTTTTAAAATAATTATATATAATTTTTATTTTGCAAGTATAGTTTTAGGATCCTAGAGCATGAAAAAGAAACCTTCCCAAGATACACCTCCCCAAAATCCTGTATACACAATTATCTTTTGCGTTGAAAACTTTAATTTCTAGAAATTTTCTTTTGTTCATTTCAAACAATGCTAAGGTCCTACTAAACAATATTCTAAATTGGTGTGCTAAGGAAAGACAGAGACAGTATACTTTGTGTTTATGTAGTCAAAAAGAGATTCAAACAGCCATTTTTCGTGTTCTTACTTACCATGTGTGGATTGAGAGAAATATAGGTAGCATAAGACTAAATTCAGGGTAAATGAAACTATACACAAGCTCATCCTATCTGATGTAACAGAAAATTTGGCTTCTTGTAAGAAAGTAAAGGCTACTGATGTAATTAGAATATTCCTTCTAGTATTTTCTTTTTATTTTTATGTTCGTTCATTTTGTTTATGACAAATTGTACTTTATACATTTTTGGTTTTGTCTAATATAAGAGGTTTGCAGCTTGTGATATTCAGTTAATAACTTATAACTGTTTTTGTAGCTTGCTAGTAGTGTGTAATCTTGTTTATGAATGAAATGCTATTCAGAAAAATATATTTTTTAAAAAAAAGTGGAAAAACTCATGCCTCTTTTGTACTTAAAATGATGAGAATGACTCCGGAGCCATCAAAATTGCAAAATTACAAAATCATTTTCCTTATCATATAGTTGGTGGTTGAGAAATATTATTATGACTGCCTTACCCTCCCTCACAACAGGGTGGACCCACTCCATTCTAAACAATTTGAACAAAAATATAAAGATTCAGATCCTTTAGATTTTCTAGGATACTCTACTAGTAGATTTTCTTAAATCCTAACCACTCCTTAATGATTTAATAGTTAAGATTCTACCATGTCAGCATTCCACTAACAATATTCTTAAAATAATAAAATAATGTCGCAAACAAAACAATTAAGATTATTGTTAGTGGAATGCTGACATGATAGAATCTAGACCATTAAATCATTAAAGAATGGTTAAGATTTAAGAAAATCTATGTGGTAAAGTACCCTAAGAAATCTAAAGAATCTGAATCCTTTTTATAATCGAGCCAAAGAATGAAAAAAGAAAAAAGAAAAAAAGCCATTTTCTGGGAGTTTGTGACATTTTAAACAAGCAAAAGCTCTGTATTCTCGGAGATGAATCTTTTCCCCACTTTTTCTTAATGGCGACTGTGGTTATATCACTTCCCTTTCTGGTAACTCTCTACTTCATCTTTAAACTTCCATTCATGTCTGCTCAAAATGACCAGTTCATCTATAATGGCTTCAATCAAACAAGTCTGCGTCTAGATGGAATTGCAAAAATCCACTCCAATGGTCTATTGCAACTCACCAACACTTCAAATCAACAAGTTGGTTATGCTTTCTACCCACTTCCTTTAGAATTCAACAATTCTTCTTCTTCTTCTGTTTTACCTCGGTCTCTTTCATTTTCCACGAACTTTGTATTCGCAATAGTTCCTCAAATGCCAATGTTGGGTGGGCATGGCCTTGCCTTCGTCATCAGTCCCTCGCGGGAATTCACCTATGGTGTAGCCAGCCAGTATCTAGGAATCTTCAATACCTCAAATAATGGCAGTCCAACAAACAACATATTAGCCATTGAGCTTGATACTGTTAAAAGTCCTGATGTACAAGATATAGACGGTAACCATGTGGGAATTGATGTGAATGGTCTGGTATCAAATGAATCAGCTCCTGCAACCTACTTTTCTGGTCAAGAAGGGAAGAACAGAAGCATGGAGCTAATGAGTGGCAACCCAATGCATCTTTGGATAGACTACAACGAAACAGAAAAGTTACTGAATGTAACACTAGCCCCAACCAGCATCCCAAAACCAAACCGGCCTCTCTTGTCAAAATACATTGATCTGTCCCAATATCTTTTGGAATCTATGTATGTTGGTTTCTCTGCAGCCACTGGTGCAGTTGCAAGTGACCATTATATTCTTGGATGGAGCTTTAATAAAAGTGGACAAGCACAAAACCTTGATGTTTCAAAGCTTCCTCAACCTCCCCGACAGAGGAAAAGTAAAGAGAATCCAGTAAGAATGATCATAATTTCTCTCATAGCAGTTGTGGTTGTGCTGGTATTGGTCACTGGAGCAACTTTTATTAGGAGGAGGAAGAAATATGAAGAAATACGTGAAGATTGGGAAAGCGAGTATGGTCCTCACAGGTTCATCTACAAGAATCTCTACAAAGCAACCAAGGTGTACGGCACCCAACCTCATGCCTGCTTGTTTGGGCCCCTGTGTCTGGGAGCAACATTTGGGCCCTGGCCTAAATAATCCGAAAGTTCTGGCCCATGACCGTACGTGTCATTAGTCCATGTATCCCAACGAGGGCCGTGCCGAGCATTTGTCCCGTGTATTATGAAATTTGGAATAAGCGGAGGTTATGGATTTTACTTGCTCGGCAATTCCCCGAGGATCGAAGCTGCTGTGTCATTCATTCAGGGAAGAACCAAGTTCCAAGGCCACCATCACCAAACCACCCACTTACCCTTGATCGCATTGGACCTCTCACCGCACTTACCACAATGCAATGATGACCGCCCCATTATGGAGAGGCTATAAATACAAGAACAACAGAAGGAAAAGGGGTTGGAGGATTGAAAGAAGAAACAGAGTAAAGAAGGAAAAGAGGGAGAGAGTGCACAAACAGTCTCAGGACTTTGAATTACCCATAGTAGGGGAACTTCAAACCCATAATAGAAATAGATTGTAAGCCCAACGGTCGTCTGGCCCACTGGCCACATCTTGGGTGTGTACAATTGGCGCCGTCTGTGGGAATTCTCCCTGCATAGCCGTAGTTCAACTGGGACTCACGTGCTGCGTAATGTCGAGGAGGAGTCAGGAGAGTGAGGCCGAAAGTCGCTCGGCAGGGCATTCTCGGGGGTCATCCTGGAGAGAGAGGAGGCAGAAGAGGCATGAAGATAGGAACGATGAGCAGGAAGAGAGATCAGGCCTCGGGGAGGGGTCATACCAGACACAGCAACAAGTATCAAGTGAATCAGGGCGGAGACGGCGCAATGGCCGAGACGAGGAGTTGGAGCGGTTACGCAGGCAAGTGAGGGAATTGGAGTTAGAGGCGGTGGTCAGGCACCGAAACAGGAGGGTGGATCTGGGGGAAGATCGCCACGATACAGGGTCCAACCAACCCGGGCCCCGCCAGCACAGGGGGCATTCCCATTCCCAGGAGCACCATGATAACCGAGACCGTTCGCATTCGCGGGAAGCATACCGTCGAAGAGACCGTTCGCGGTCATGGGAACACGCGGACCGAGGATCTGATTCGCCTGATAGGCGAAAACCTTACAATGCTGCAATGGATGCGATGAGCCGCGCATTGCGAAGGGCAGCACGGTCACCGTTCTCGGATAACATTGAAAGAGCAGCAATGCCGAGCAGGTTCACCCGCCCGCCGTTTAATACCTACGATGGAAGATCGGATCCGGTAGAGCATGTCAGTCATTACATCCACATGATGTCCCTTCATTCACACAACGACGCGCTCATGTGCAAGGTATTCCCTTCCAGCCTGGGGCCGACCGCTCTTCGGTGGTTCAACGGATTGCGGAAGGGTTCCATTCATAGTTTCGCTGAACTAATCCAAGAATTTGGTGTACGGTTCGTGACGTGCAGCCGAGTACCACAACCCGTGGACGCCTTACTATCTATGAAAATGAAAGTGGGGGAAACCCTCCGTAGTTATGCCAGCCGGTATTGGGAACTTTATAATGAGATAGGTGGGGGAAATGAGAAAATTGCGGCAAGCACCTTTAGAATGGGGCTCCCCGAGGACTCCGAGCTGCGTGAGTCGCTGACGAAGAAACCTCCCGAGGACATGAGACAGCTCATGAGACGCATTGAGGAGTATAAGCGCCTGGAGGATGATCGGTTACAGAGCAAAGGAAAGGCCCCGGCGGTGAACCGTTCTCGGCAGGGGGGATTCCAACCGAGATCTCGGAAGGATTTAAAGATTCATGAGTCGTTTTGGCAGACTGGGGAAGTTAGTTTGACATTTAAAGAGCCAGTACACCGAATTCTGGAGCGAATCAAGAATGAGCCCTACTTCAGATGGCCGAACAAGATGGGGGGTGATCCCGCTCGGAGAAACCAGAATCTGTACTGCACCTATCACAAAGACAAGGGCCACACAACCGAACAGTGTCGGGTATTGAAAGACCATTTGGCGCAGTTAGCGAGGGCAAGGCACCTGAAGGAGTTTGTGGTCGGCGATGACGTCCGAGGAACCAACGCGACCACTCAACAGAGGGGGAACCCCCTTCCGCCACCAATTGGAGTGATTGAGATGATCCTTGTCCCTTCGCGGGGGCCCTTGGTGACAAAAACGGAGGTGTTGACCGTGGTGCCAGTAACGGGCCAACCAGAGACAAAGCCCCTGAGGAAGAAGGCCAAGCATGGCCGGGAAGTGCTTGCCTTTGACGAGCAAGACTTAGAGGGGACGGTACAACCGCACGATGATGCACTGGTGGTCACGGCGCGGATAGGTGGTTTTCTGGTTAAGCGAATTATGATAGATCAAGGTAGCGGGGCTGACGTAATGTATCCAGACTTGTTTAAGGGGCTCGGATTAAAAAATCAGGATCTAACGGAGTACGCTACACCACTGGTGTCATTTGATGGAAGAATTGTGGCCCCCGAAGGACAAATATCCCTACATGGAAGGTAAAGAGGTCCCAGTATCGTTTATAGTAGTCAATTCCTTCTCCCCGTACACGGCGATACTGGGAAGGCCATGGATTCACGCCATGGGGGCCGTCCCCTCCACTTTGCATGTAAAGATCAAGTTCCACACGGAGCAGGGTGTCGTCGTAGTTCGGGGATGTCAGAGGACGGCAAGGCAATGCCTTATCGCGGCGACGGATCTTCAAGCCCGGCGCGCCGAACATAAGGAGGCCGCCGAGGGACCCCTGTTATAGCAATCACAGAAGCCCCAAGTGGGAGCGGGGGCTGAGGGGGCCGAGGAACTTATAACGGTGAAGATCTTGCCGGACGACAATAAACGTTTTCGAATAGGGGCTTGTATGTCACTCAAAGAGAGGGTGGAAGTACTGTTATGTCTGATTCAGAACATGGACGTTTTTGCATGGAGTCCATATGACGTGCCCGGGGTTGACCCCGAGTTTATTACCCATAAACTTAATGTAGACCCGTCGATCACTCCCAAGAGACAAAGACCGAGAAGGATTGCTAAGGAGCATGCAGAAGCCGTGGAAGTAGAAGTCCAGAGGCTTAAGGAGGCAGGGGCGGTGAAAGAGATCTTCTTTCCGGAATGGCTGGCGAACACTGTGGTGGTAAAAAAGAAGAACGGCAAGTGGAGAGTATGCGTGGATTTCACGGATTTAAACCGGGCGTGCCCTAAAGACTCGTTCCCCATGCCGAAGATCGATCAGCTAGTAGACGCCACTTGTGGGCACCCGAGGATGAGCTTCCTGGACGCCTTCCAAGGGTACCACCAGATAGCCCTGTCCGCCGAGGATCAAGAAAAGACAGCATTCATAGCTCCCGACGCCAATTACCACTACACCGTGATGCCATTCGGACTGAAGAACGCTGGAGCAACATACCAACGGATGATGATGAGAATGTTCCGAGACAAGATAGGCCGAACGGTTGAGATCTATATCGATGACATGGTGGTTAAGAGCAAGGAGAAATTGCAACATGTCGAGGACCTCGGGGGAGTGTTTGAGCGGCTGCGGCAGTATAAGTTACGCTTGAACGCAGATAAATGTGCTTTTGGTGTGGGAGCGGGGAAGTTTCTGGGGTATCTGATCTCCTGCCGAGGAATTGAGGTTAACCCAGACCAGATAGAGGCTGTGAAACGGCTCAAATCTCCGAGCAATCCAAAAGAGGTGCAAGTCTTGACAGGAATGCTGGCCGCCTTCAATCGTTTCATCTCCAAGTTCTCGGATAGGTGCCGGCCATTCTACCAGCTTTTAAAGAAGTGGAAAGGGTTCCAATGGACTAGCGAGTGTGAGGAGGCTTTCCAGGGACTGAAAGAGTATTTGTCGCAGGCACCAGGATTAGCGGCACCAGAACCCGGGGAAGAGGTTTACATGTACCTCTCGGTTTCCGAACATGCGGTGAGTGCCGTGCTGCTAACCGACAGGGGTACGCAAAGGCCTGTGTATTACGTCAGCAAAACCCTAGCAGAACCAGAGACTAGATACTTGCCCTTGGAGAAATTGGTATTGTCACTTGTGCATGCTACAAGGAAATTGCCCCAGTATTTCCAAGCACATACCATATATGTGCTAACTCAATACCCATTACAGTCATTGCTGAAAAGATCCGACTTCACGGGACGAATAGCTAAGTGGGGGACCCGGCTGGGGGCTTTCGATATACGGTACAGACCGAGGAAGGCGATCAAGGGTCAAGTCTTGGCGGACTTTATCGCTGAGTTTCCACCCCGAGCCCCGCAAGAAATGATTTGCCAGCTGAATTGTTGTCCGTGGAAGGTATATGTGGACGGCGCTTCCAACTCCTCGGGGTCAGGCGTAGGTGTGGTCATGATCAGCCCCGAGGGAATAAAATTGGAGCATTCATTCAGACTCGGATTTAAGGCCTCAAACAATGAAGCCGAATATGAGGCCTTATTGGCCGGACTGAGGGTAGCCTCGGCAGTCGGTGCCCGGAATGTTGAAGTGTACACAGACTCACGGCTGGTAGTTAATCAGGTCCAAGGCAAGTTCGAGGCACGTGATCCACGTATGAAGGCATATTTGGAACGGGGAAAGCAGGCTATGTCAGAAATTGGCACCGTAAGGTTGATACAAGTGGCTCGGACCCAGAATAAGCACGCCGATTCCCTCGCCACCTTAGCTTCGTCCATAACGGAAGGTATACCTCGGCCGGTAAGAGTGGAGCTGGTTCCAGAGCCGAGCATCTTGGCCAACATAAACTCATGTAGCTCGGGGGCAGTAGTTGCATCGGTTACGATGCTCGGGCGAAGTTGGATGGACCCTATCGTGACATATCTAGCCGATGATAGGCTCCCGTCCGATGAAAAAGAGGCGGCTAAGATTCGTAGAATGGCCTCGAGATATTGGCTGTTGCCAGAGAAAAAGTTGTACAGAAGATCATATGGGGGGCCGTATCTTTTATGTCTACACCCGGCGAAGGTAGAAGAACTGTTAGAAGAACTTCACGATGGGGTGTGCGGCAGCCACGTTGGCGGGAGATCTTTAGCACACCGGGCAATGACTCAGGGGTTTTGGTGGCCCAAAATGCAGAGGGACGCCGCCGAGTATGCCCGTAGATGCGAGCAATGTCAGAAGCACGCGCCCCTGATCCACCAACCAGCTGGCTACCTCAACCCAGTTAGTAGCCCATAGCCATTCGCACAGTGGGGGCTGGACATACTCGGGCCTTTCCCCCGAGCAACCGGAAATCGGCGATTCGTCGTGGTAGCCATGGACTATTTCACCAAATGGGCGGAAGCTGAACCTCTAGCTAATATCCGAGACGTGGACATAAAGAAATTTGTGTGGAAGAATATAATTACAAGATTCGGTGTACCAAACACGCTCATCTCTGATAATGGCCTGCAGTTTTGCAGTAGGGTTTTCCGTGACTTCTGCAGAGACCTCGGCATCAGGAATCGGTATTCCACTCCTGCGTACCCGCAAAGCAATGGCCAGGCCGAAGCGGTGAATAAGGTGATCGTTAATGGTCTGAAGAAAAGATTAGAAGGCGCGAAGGGGAATTGGGCCGAGGAGCTGCCGAGCGTTCTGTAGGCTTACCGAACAACACCCAGAAGATCAACAGGGGAAACACCATTTTCCCTCACTTACGGAGCCGAAGCAGTAATACCAACTGAGATAAGTCTGTGCAGCGGGCGAGTGCTTGGGTTCAATCCTGGTGCGAACGACGGCCTACTGATCAAGCATTTGGACAAGTTGGAAGAATACCGAGAAGCTTCAGCCATACGGCTCGTCGAATATCAGCAGAAACTTGCCCAAAGGTATAATTGCGGCGTAAGGGCGAGAGAATTTGATGCCGGGGATTTGGTATTAAGGAAGGCAGTGGGAAGCATGCGAGATACAAATTCCGGGAAGTTAGCACAAAACTGGGAAGGACCGTACAGGGTTACAGTTGTCGCCGGCTCGGGAGCCTATTTCTTGGAAGAACTGGACGAGAGGCCGTTGCCCCGACCATGGAATGCCAACAACTTGAAAAAATTTTACTACTAACTGATCGTTTTCAAGGCTTTGAAGCAATGCGAACTGTTGTAATTATTCGGATGATGCAAATAATAGTACGTATATATATGTATAGCTATGGTCGAATTCTCAAATTGGAATTATCCCTGTCAACCGAAATGCTTTTGCCGAGCCGGCGAAACCCTTAAATCCATTCTAAGGACAGAAGCCTGCTGCCAGGCTAATATGTTACTGCCGAGCAGGTGAAAACCTTAAATTTTCCCTAAGGACAGAAGCCTGCTGCCGGGCTAATACATTATTGCCGAGCAGGTGAAAACCTTAGTTTGCTTCTAAAGGACCGAAGCCTGCTGCTAGGCTGATATGTTATTGCCGAGCAAGTGAAAACCTTAAATTTTCCCTAAGGACAGAAGCTTGCTGCCGGGCTAATACATTATTGCCGAGCAGGTGAAAACCTTAGTTTACTTCTAAAGGACAGAAGCCTGCTGCCAGGCTAATATGTTATTGCCGAGCAGGTAAAAACCTTAAATTTTCCCTAAGGACAGAAGCCTGCTGCCGGGCTAATACATTATTGCCGAGCAGGTGAAAACCTTAGTTTACTCCTAAAGGACCGAAGCCTGCTGCCAGGCTAATGTGTTATTGCCGAGCGGGTGAAAACCTTAGATTCATTCTAAGGACAGAAGCCTGCTGCCGGGCTAATACGTTATTGCTGAGCAGGTGAAAACCTTAAATTCATTCTAAGGGCAGAGGCCTGCTGCTGGGCAAATACGTTATTACCGAGCAAGTCGAAGCCCTAAAATCTATCTAAGGGCGGGCCCGTTGCCGAGCTTGATTTATATTGCTAATCAAGAGGAGACCTCAAAATTTTTCCTAAGGGACAAAGTCTGCTTGAGCACATGCAAATAGAAATCCTAAAACTACCCAGGGAGGAAACCCAAGTTGAAATTCAACCGACCATTGCGCTTTAGCCGTACGGCAGGCATTGTATAAAAGCAAAAATTCCCCGTCTATAAAACGCTATGCCAATTCATAACTTCAAGAAGATAATAACAAATAAAATAAACCGAAGTGAAGCACTGTTGAATAACAAATAAAATAAAACGAAGTTAAGAATTGTTCAGTCACCACAACCCGGTGACATAGGCAAATCATTCAAATGACAGTAATAATAAGTACTAAGGTAGCTAAGAAATAAACAAAGGAAACATAAACTTTTTCTTGCTCAGGCGGATGAATCAGCAGGTTGAACGGGGGCTTCGGTCTGCACGGGGTCCTGAACGAGCTGATCACCAGTACGAAGTTGGCTGGCCACCTCGGTTTCTTCCAGCTCCGCATGAGCGTCAATCTGTTCCACTAGTTCCCTCAGACTGGTTGTCTCCTCCTCGTCAAGGGGTCCTAGGGTAGCTTCTCGTATTGGGGAAGAAACTGGGAACGGGATTTGCGCAACGTTCCTCAAAGGGGAGTCCTCGGGGACCCCCATGGCCTGTAAGGCAGCCATCCAGCCCTCCTGGAAGCCGAGCTTCTGAGCCGCCCTTATGACCGGTTCTGCCGAGTTTTCAGCATCGGCAAAACCCTCATTATACCATTTGCTCTCGCTCGCCTCAAGGGATGCTCGGACTTCAGCCAGTTCCTTCTCACGAACAGTCCCTAGGCTCTTGGCTTCCGCTAGCCTCAGCTCGATGTCCCCCATGCTCCTCTGCAGCTCCGCATATCTATTCTTGGCCTCCGCCTTCGCTTTTTCGGCAGCTGCCGCCTTCTTCTCCGCCGCCGCAGCAGCTATGGCCTTCTCCTTGGCATTGACATCGGCCACATCCTTCAGAGCCCTTTCTCGGCCGGCATCCTCGGCAAGGTCGCTGACGCGTCTGTCCAAAATACACGCCAGTTGCGCGGCCTGTAATGAAACATGAACGGGAAGCCCTATCCCAGTTAATTAAAAACAAAAAATGTAAGGAAGAGAAAAACAAAGAGCAGGTTGAATTCACTGACCGCGATAGTATGCCACTGCAGTCTCCGTGCCATGGACTCGTCCGTGCCCTCCTCGAAAGCCCGCACATCCTCCGGAAGCAGCAAGCCCCGTGCCAAAGACTGGGCGACGTGACCGCCTGCCCCCTTGGCCCAAACATGAACGCTGGCGTCCGAAGGAAGAAGCTTGCCATCCAGCATGTACGAGGGCTGCCAGGCGGGTGCAGCACGGGAGGAGGATGCTACATTTGTCCCCGTCTGGGTTACGGGCTCTCGGATCACTATGCCACTGGATGGCCGGGGAGGAGTCTTCGCTGTCGCGATGGAAGGAATGATTACAGTTTGCTCGGTTGTTTTCTGCCTTTTTCTTTGCCGTGCTACCGGCGGAGGAGGAGGGGTTCGTCCGCCCCCTTGGGGCTGTTGCTGCTCTGTTGCCTGTCCGGCCCCGGGGATGAACCGGTTGATGGTCATTGTCCTTCGAGTCACCATCTCCCCAATTTGAACTGGCTCGGGCTCGACAACTACCTCTTCAACGTCTTGTTGAGGAGCCCCTTGATCAATTTGGCCTTCTGGTTGAGCGGCCGCCTCCTGTTCGATCTGCTCGTGTGCGCGTTCTCGGCGTGCCCGGGACACACGCTCGGCAGACTCGTCACGTAACGGTTGGCGTTCGTCGGAGCAGATGTAACGTGGTCCGAGCTCGCGGGCTTCTCCTACTGAAAACTTTGCAGGAAGAAAGCTCGGATGCCGAACGTCGATATAGGGCAAGAGTGGGCTATCTACCAATAAAGCCTGGCCGAAGGCTTGCCAGGTGGTATACACTGGTTGAACGCCGAGGATCAAATGGGACGCTCGGAGTTGCCCGTCGTTGTGCACAAAAATCTCGGACCGTAGCACGAAGTTTAAATCGCGCACGTGCACAACCCTGAGGTCCGGGACGAATACTCTGCCGTCTGCGCATATCAACACGGATAATTGTTAGCATCAATAAGAAGGGTTCACAAACAAAAACAATTGTACGGGCAGCATAGTAAAAAGCAGAATGAAAACAAGTCAAATGAGTGGAACGAACCAACTTCACGCCTGGTGAGGGGGCAAGGGAAACCGCCGGCAAACCAGTTGCCGCGCACCCTAACAAATTCCCCGGCAGAATTTCTGTTCGAGTCAGGTAGGCAGGAGATTAGCCGTACCCTCATGTCTCTCACTCTTAAATAATAGTTGGTTTTCTTTGCCCCACATAAACTATACATGTGGTTTATATCATGGTGGTCTAACTGCAAGTCAAAAAGTTGGTTTAAACGCCTCACGCAACTCACCACCCGATAAAAGTTGGGGGGAAGCTGGTCGGGGCATAGCCCGTAGTACCTAAGTGTGTTGACTAAGAGAGGGTCAATGGGAAACCTCACCCCACCCTCTAAAATGGCCATTAAAGGGAAAAAGACAGTGTTTCCCCCTCTGTGGAGAGCCATTTCGCTCTCATGGCAATAGGCAATCTCGACATCATCAGGAATATTAAAGGCCTGCCTGAAAGTGGCCAGGGCCGCTGCAGTGTCTAGGAGATACGAGTACCCCATCCTAAAAACTCTAGTGGATAACGAATAAAAATTGGAAGGAAAAAAAGGGAGGGAGGTGCGAAGAACTTACTTGGGTTCTAAAGGTGAAAGAGGATTCTGGGCTGGAATTTGAATGCACAGAAGAATGCTCGGCAGAGAAGGAATCACAAGAAAACGAGAGCAGAAAGTGGCAAAATGGTTCAGAACTAACCTTATATAGGCTATCGCTGGGAAGAATGCAGCAATTAATTAGCCGTTGTGAGAATTAATTAGCAACCGTTCCGATTCCCGCGCCTCCTAAAGCCTGCGCCGCCTCGGTTCATGAAGCGTCAGGTAATAATGACGGTTTATCCAGACAGCCAGCGGTTGACACACCTTTTTAGGCAACAGAATTAATGACGCTCTGAGAGATCACAGGCGTCAAATCCCCGAGCACCCACGGTCTACAACCTCGGAAAGTTCCTTGATTCACGCCGAGCGCCGAACATGAATCAAGGGGGGGCTATTGTACGGCACCCAACCTCATGCCTGCTTGTCTGGGCCCCTGTGTCTGGGAGCAACATTTGGGCCCTGGCCCAAATAATCCGAAAGTTCCGGCCCATGACCGTACGTGTCATTAGTCCATGTATCTCAACGAGGGCCGTGCCGAGCATTTGTCCTGTGCATTATGAAATTTGGAATAAGCGGAGGTTATGGATTTTACTTGCTCAGCAATTCCCCGAGGATCGAAGCTGCTGTGTCATTCATTCAGGGAAGAACCAAGTTCCAAGGCCACCATCACCAAACCACCCACTTACCCTTGATCGCATTGGACCTCTCACCGCACTTACCACAATGCAATGATGACCGCCCCATTATGGAGAGGCTATAAATACAAGAACAACAGAAGGAAAAGGGGTTGGAGGATTGAAAGAAGAAACAGAGTAAAGAAGGAAAAGAGGGAGAGAGTGCACAAACAGTCTCAGGACTTTGAATTACCCATAGTAGGGGAACTTCAAACCCATAATAGAAATAGATTGTAAGCCCAACGGTCGTCTGGCCCACTGGCCACATCTTGGGTGTGTACACAAGGGTTTCTCAGACAAAGAGCTTCTTGGAGAAGGAGGTTTTGGAAAGGTTTATAAAGGAACACTATCTTCTTCCAATAGACAAATTGCAGTCAAGAAAGTCTCCCATGATTCAAAACAAGGGATGAAGGAATTTGTGGCTGAAATCATTAGCTTGGGCAGGCTGAGGCACAGGAACTTGGTGCAGCTCCTAGGATACTGCCGGCGAAAGGGTGAACTCCTTTTAGTCTATGATTATATGCCAAACGGAAGCCTTGACAAGTTCTTATATGGCAATGAAAAACCAACCCTTAACTGGCTCCAACGATTTCGAATCCTCAGAGGAGTAGCATCAGGCCTTCTTTACCTTCATGAAGATTGGGAACAGGTTGTTCTACACAGGGATATAAAAGCAAGCAATGTTCTATTAGATGCTGAATTAAATGGAAGACTAGGAGATTTTGGACTTTCCAGATTATATGACCACGGTGCCAATCCTCAAACAACCCATGTGGTTGGGACTGTGGGTTATTTGGCTCCAGAGCTTACTAGAACAAGAAGGGCATCCACTTGCACTGATGTGTTTGCTTTTGGGGCTTTCATGCTTGAGGTGGCTTGTGGAAGGAGGCCTGTAGAGCAACAAGGACTTACTGAAGAGGTAATATTGGTTGACTGGGTGTTTGAGTGCTGGAGAAAAGGATCTATCCTTGATGCAAGTGATCCACGATTGGAAGGTAATTATGTGGTGGAGGAAATGAAGTTGGTTTTGAAACTAGGCCTGCTTTGCTCACAGTCAATGCCAGCAGCTAGGCCTACTATGAGGCAAGTGACGCAGTTTTTGGGTGGCGATGCTAATCTGCCAGAAATACCAAATGAAGGTGGTTGTTTTGGTACCTTTAAAGGTCATGAAGCGTTTGATTTTTTATTGTCGATTCCGTCAACATCTGGGAAGGGTTCTGCTGCTACCTTTTCTAGCACTGATTCAATCCTCATAAGCGGTCGCTGAATTAGTTGTATATCATGCAATTTTTAGAATAGACTTTGGATCAATGCTTGGGATAGTTGGGACCAATTCAACCGGTGGCAAATTGAAAACTTACTGATTGCTTGGGGTTGTAGAAGTGAAAATAGAAACTTTTGAAGCATATGTTGTATATAGTCTCGTTTGCTTAATATAGAAACTGCCGTTAGTTTTTAGTCTACTTATCGTCTACTTTGTACCACGATAAGATTAGTTTTATTGTTGTAAGCTGTATAGATCAATATTTATGCAGTGTATTGCAGACATCGGATTAGGTGTCTCTTTAAATTTTAGAATACTGAAAGTCCACAGCCTGTGATTGCTCATTGCTCTCCTTTAAGAAGGCATCATCCATAAATAAATAATTAAGTAATTTTCTATTATTAAATTATGGCGTAAATGTACTTTTAATCCTTACATTTTGCACTTTCTCTATTTTGGTCCCTATATTTTGTTTTTACCACTTTTAGTCCTTAAACCAATTAACGCGTGACATTTAAGTCCTTACCGTCAACCAACTAACAGGAAAAGTTGAGGTGGCTGACGTGGGCATTAAAATATTATTAAAGAAATTATTTAGCATTTTCTAAATGCCAAAATTAAAAAAATAAAATAATTACTCAATTTTAATTAAAAAAACAAAAAAAAAATTTCTTTCAAACAAAAATTTTACTTTCTTTTAAATTAAAATGAATTTTTTTTTATTCCAATCTTTTTTTTTCTTTTTTTTTTTTTTTCAAAAGAACATATTCATGTTTTTTATGTTCTTCCCTGTATATGATTCATATTCTTACCAAATTAATCCTTATTTTCTTATCATTTTCTTTTCCTTTCTTGTACTTTCTTTATAACCAAACACATCAAAACAAAATAAATTAATTAAATGTCTTTCTTGTCTTTTTATTTTTATTTTTTCTTTTCATTATTTTTTTCAAAAGAACATGTTCATGTTCTTTGTGTTCTTCCCTAGTATTCTTCCCTATAATCAATCTCCAGCAAAAGACAAACCTTAAATCCATATTCTAACCAAACCCCAAACCCATATCCCCAATATAGCAAACCTTAGCCTTCAAACCTATAAATTTTTTCTTGGCAAACAAACACAGAAAAACCCATTGGAAAAAAAAAAAACCCCAAATCACCACCATCGAATTAAAGAACATAAAGATCAAACCCAAGCAAAAGACCAGCAAAGCACCACCACCGAATCAAATCATCCATTACCACATCAACAAAACCACTCCCAAACCAAACCATCCAAAGAATAGAAACCCAGCAAAGCACCCAACTCATCCACTCCCAAACCAAACCATAATCAAAGAAACTTCCAATACCACAACAAGTTAACAACTTAAAGAATAGAAAAAATTTCAAAATGCGAAATGTCCAGCAAACGCCAAACCCAAATCTCTAGTAAACCTCAAACCCTAAATGTCTAGAAATGTCAACTTCTTTCTCCTCAGCTTGGCTTCCCCAAAGGTTGTCTCCACCGGCTCCTCAAAGCCTATCAAGAACTGTTCATCGCTTCATATCTCTACCACTTGCACATCAACAGCGGAGAGGCCGACTACTAGGTCCCACACTACCACAATAGCAGTGGCGTGTGGTGGAGAAGAAGGCCAAGCTTGTGAGCTCCAGCCATGGAGCTACGGTGAATAGAGAGAGAGAATTTGAGATTAGAGAGACTTTCCATCCATGGAGGGTGAAGAGAGAGAGTTTGAGAATAGAGAGAGAAAAGGGTTTTGTTTGTTAAATGTGATGAATTTTAGTGTTTAGTTTGAAAGAAAATCTTGATTTTTTGGGGAAAATGTTGATGATTGGAGAGAGGACTCAAGGGCATCGATGTGTTATTTTAAATCTTTGATATTTTAAATTTCTGGGCAATCAAACATGTTCAGGGAAGAACAAGAAGAATATGAATAGTCATGTTCTTCCCAAAAACTAATGATTTTTTTTTTAATGTTTGTTTTTAATTTAATTAATTAATGTGTGTGATTATATTATGTTTTTATTCAGCCATGTCTGTTTTTGCCATTAGTTGGGTGACGGAAAGGACCTAAATATCACGTGTTAATTGGTTTAGGGACTAAAAGTAGTAAAAATAAAATGTAGGGACTAAAATGGAAAAAGTGCAAAATGTAGAAAGTAAAAGTGCATTTACGCCTTAAATCAACGGTTAAGGTGAAATCATAAGCAAGATTTCCATAATGTGAAATCTAATGTTAAGGTGAAAACTTCAAACCCCTGGGCTCCATTAATTACAAATAAGTCCTTGTATATTAAGATCACTAGTCGCTAACCTGTATTATGTGCGAGATTAGTTAATAAAAATTAAATATATTTATTTTATTTGAAGGTACATTTATTTGAAAATGAATGAAATTAAGTAAAAATATAATTGTATGTGCTTGAGGAGGCTCTTAAACTGCTAGAGAAAGATAACAATATTTTGAATTTGTACCACTTCTCAAATCAAAGCCATACAAAATTTTTTGCCTAGAAAGCAGTAACAATTTCATATAAAAATGTGCAATATATGCACACTATAGTAAGTGGAAAAGAAATATAACTATGCAAGAAAACATTTTTTGCATTTAGATCCAACTAGGAAAAAAAAAATCCCTTGAAGATGCAAAGCCTTGGCATATGATATAATACCTATAAAATGAACTTGCTTGCAGCTTCATGCAGAGCTGAAACACCAACATAGAGATCTAATATAGTAATGTTTTGAAAGAATGTGATTATCTCTAATTTGTTAAAACGACAGAAAATCTCATGATCATTTGGTTGAGATTTTTTGCTTCATTTGTAGTTTTGATCTTTTGTACTAATTGCTCAATTTCCTATAAAATTTCAAATACACAATCTCAAAGATCACTGTGATTTCATCTTGGATCAAATTAGAACCTATAAATTCCAAATTTCCAATAAAAATTGGAATCAATAAATTCCCAATAAGCCAAAAATCAAGTTTATAAGAGGAGCCACATGAATCCAAATAAAAGTACACAAAATTAAAACCAAAACAAAAGAAAAAACCTAATAGTAATTTTTATCAGTTCATCATCATTTTTCTTCTTAACCCTTCTCATCAGCATTTCGTCATACATATGAAAACATAAAGATACAAAAATTGGAATTATTGTCGGTAACAAAATTGAGGATGGCAATACATAGTAAAAGGGGAAAAAGAAAAAGAAAAAGAAAAAGAACTTAATATTTCAATATAAAACATATATTGAAATCAATAGAAAAGTAAAAACACCAAATAAGATATACAATAAAGGGGAAGAATTGACAATTTCTTCTTCTTTTTTGGACTTGGCTTGCTGTTCAACACCATGAAGTTCACAAACAAACAAAAAATGGCTTTAACTAATGGTAAAGATCAAATACCAAATCAAATTCAAGACTTTCACCTTGAAATTTGCCTTACATTGATACCGCAGGGAAGAGAGGCTTGGATGGGATTGAGATTGAAGAGGCCCAGCTTCAGAGGTTGCATTAGGATTTTTGGATTGCTTCTAGCTTCCTCAACGATATTGGCGGTGGCTATGAGAGGATTTGAGTTTTGGGGGGTTTTTTGGTTTTGATTCTGGGGAAGGAGAGGGTTTTGATCTTGGCAGAAGGAGATGGTCACATGAGAGGATCTAAAAGGAAAGGGGAAGCATAGGGTTTTGTTTAGTTTTTATTTTTTTATTTTAAGAAGAAGAATTGGGATTTGTTTTTGGGTTAGAAATATATATATATATATATATATATATTTTTTTTTTTTAATAATGTTGATGTGTAAAAATGTGGGAACTTTAAAAAAATTTAAATATTGGTCAGAGGCTTGATTTTATAGTATACATAGAATAGATTCAAGTACCTTATTTGATAGCAATTTAAATTAATCAACAATAAATAAAGGCAGACTAAAGGTACTTAGTGTGCGTTTAGATTGAAATGAAAAATTAAAATTATTTCACTATTTAGCTTATTTTTGCTACTATTTATGGGCCCCACAGCACTTTTTGGCACTATTCATGGATTTCACTGTACTATTTCAACTAACTTTAACTTTTATTTACGGTACTTTTAGTAATAATTTTTCAATTTCAGCAAAATAAGCAGTATTCAAACACACCCTAAAGTGCATATTTTTCTCCCATAAATTATAAACTCTTGACAACATAATTTTGAATTGCAAAATTTCAAAAGTAAAAAGAAGAATAGTGAGAAAACAGTTTGGTCACAATATTAAGAAATATATAACCCAAAGATCCCTTCACAAAATCAAATTGTAGATTTTGCAGGGATTTAATCCAATATTAATCTATTGTAAGAAGTGTAAAGTTTTGCATTTTTTCTTTTTTATGTGAAGAATGAGAAAGACCAAAAAGTTTTAATAGTCTTCTGTTGCTTTTTTGAAATTTTGGACATAAAGAAAGTAGAAGGTTGAATTTTTTATATTTTTTTTGCATTGAATCTTTTGTTTGTTTTTTTTTTTTTTTTTTTTGATAAAACTTTTGCATTGAATCTTTTTGGGTTATTTAGACCTTGGTTGTTGATTACATAGTAAATGAAACAAATTATTCCCATTAATTTGGTTATGCCAATTTATCAATTATGGGTAAACAATTAAAGCATATGAGGCATATCAAGTAAATGTCACTAATCACGCAAAAGCAATCACAATGAGGTGGTGATATGATGACAAAGTGGAAAACCAATGGAGAACAGTCCAATGGGAAAAACACTTTGAGGGAAACCTTCCTCAATAAGATAATCCATTATGATAAGAGAAGTTTCACAATTAAAGGAAAAACATTTTCCTAGATTTTACGACCTGTAGACAACTTACATGTAAAACCTTTTACTATTGTAGAACATCTGAACTCTTTAACCAAATGGAAGTCTTCACGGTGGAAGCACTTGTGTTTGACCAAAGCCTCCAACTAATTCCAAGAATCTCTTGATGCTTTACTTCTCAACTATAGCATTGGGATAACACCGTGACTTCAACCTTGATCACCAATTTCCTAGGATAGAGTCTTTAGATCTACTTCTTGAACTCTAGTATAATAGTGAAAGAGAGAGAATTGGGGTTTAGATCTCTTTTGTGCAAAAAATTGCTCTCTCTCTCTCTCTCTCTCTCTCTCTCATTTTAGGCAGTGCCTATATGTCCCTATGTAGTCTGGAAAGTACAACACGAATTAGGGTTCAAAGAGATGACCTAATGGTCCATTTTAGAAATAGATTATGCGATTCTCGATCGATGGAAGACGTATTAGCTATATGTTAACAATTTTCAAGTATGTGTTGAGAATCTAAAAACTCCTTTTTTCTTGAGCAAAACTTGGGGTCTTTTTCTTGAACTTGAAAATAAACATTCTATCTTAATAGAACTTACAATTTGTCATGGTTTTCCAACCCTTAACTGAAAGCTCGAAAATGTGTTGAAAACACACGAGCGGTTTAGACCCCCAAATTAAAATTACGACTTGGTTGATTTTACGCTAACTTAATGACAAGTGCAGAATAGTGTAAACACAAGCGTATAAGCAATACCAACTACTCTAATCCATATTTAAAGCAACTCAGCAGTAAAAATGAAATGAACAAGAGTAGGGAAGAAGGATGCAAACACAAATAACACCGAGACGTGTTATCGAAGAGGAAACCGAAGAACTCGGCGAAAAACCTCTCCGCCGCCCTCCAAGCGGAAATCGATCCACTAGACAATCAGTTGGGATACATGGATTAGCAAAAGACCCTCCAAGCCTAGTCTACCCGATGTACCTAAGCCCTCCAAGCTCCTACTCCAACAAGGTTTCTCGGAACCGTGTCTTGTCTTAGTTATCCGGATCCCGCAACAAGCTCCATGTTGCATCTGCCATTCAAGGCTTCTTCCAATGCTTCCCAGCAGCACCAAAACGTCACTCAGCACTCTCAAAGGTGTGGTAAGTGTTTTGGCTATCAACCTCTCAAAGATATGGATAATGGAGAGGGAAGGGTTGAGGAGATACCACAAGCAATTGTATAGAGAAAGATGGGGAAGACAATCTCTAATTACCAATGTGTTTGGCTAGGGTTTTCTCTCTGAAGCATTCCTCAACAATTGTCGGTAATGATGGTATATATAGGAGAGGTGCAAAAGGTGTGACTCAAAAAGTACAGGCTGGCAGAACAGTTTGCCTCGCGGGTGTCTCGCGGGAAAGCCTTACCCGCGAGATACTCGCGAGACACAGTTGTCTCCACCTGGCATGACTCTTCGCATTCCAGCATGTGCCTGGCACATGGTTCACTTCGCGGGATGCTTGGTCGCGAGATACCCGCGAGAATCCTTCACTTCTTCAAATGCTTGAGTCTTCAACACTCTTTCTATCACACAACCCTTACATCAAGTCCCACAACAAATACAGGGTTTTAAATGATTGAACATAATTACAATCAAATTTGGCACGGAATAAAAGCCAACAACACATAGTTGTAAATTACAACTTTACAATCTCCCCCTTTGGCTATTCCGTGACAAAACCCTAAAACAGACTCTAGACTTAAACGTGAGTTTGGGAACAAAGGCAAAACTCACTCACACCTAATTCTAGATTTTGATAGGCTCTTGAACATATGGACAAGTATCTCCTGAAACACAACAACACAATAATATCATTGTATATAGAAAACTTGAAATGCATATGGAGCAATAATAACAAGATCAAGCTAAATGAAATAGAAACACTAGATCATGGCAAGATCAAACAAGTAATCACTATACGCAAGCAATTACTATGCTCATTCACACATGAAATGAACATCCGGAGATGCAAGATGATAAGCTCATTTAAAGAGAATCATTTGCAACTCCAACACTCAACCAATGCGAAATACACGAAGTATTTGCATCTAGGAACAATCCTACAAGGGCACAAGAGTGTTCATCACTCAACCAATGCATAGAACGTATATGCATCTAGGAACAATCCTACAAGGGCACAAGAGTGATGTACTTGAAGTAACAATGCATGACATTGAACTACAAGCAAACATGCATCAAGGTTGCATAAGCATGGTATAGCAAATGCATGGCACAAACCACAAAGACCAACAAACTATGCATGAAACAAACCCTTAAAACTTACATAAGCAGCATGGGTATAAAGTAAATGCCACAAAGCACATATGCCACAAAGCATAGAAATAAAACACAAAATTCTGAAAATATACTGAAATTAATATGATATAGACACATAGTATCAAAGCTTTAAACCAAAAGACCAGGAAAAAACAGTAAATAAACATAAACATAGAGAAGTCATGGAAACTAGACTTCTTGCTGCTGCTTCTCCCCCTATCACTACTCCCCCTGTCACTAACATCATCTCCCCCTTTTTGTCATGGAATAGCTAGTTGTCATTCTCTTCTAGCTTCCTCTGAATTTCATCCATCTGACTTTCAAGACATGTTAATTGTTTATCAAGACGGGAGTGTTGGCAGTACATGATCTGAGTAAGTCCTGAAAGTTTGGTGCTAATATCTTGAAGGGCAACCATGATGGTGTCAAACTTTTCATCATAGGAATGAGAGGTAGAGCTCGAGCTTCCTGCGGGAGCATGATGTTCCTGCTTGACATTCTTCTTGGAATGGCTCATACTTGCTTGAAGAGTACGACCATTAATTGGACTTGGCCTAGGAAAAGGGCGCTCATCAGCAGAGGGACGCACACCTTTGAGTTTTAAAATTCGAGAAATAAGACGACCAAAGGGAATGCAATTCCTTGAGGCAGTGCAGTTCACCGTTTTAGCCAAGATGTGGAAGATGTGGGAGCATACATCAATTTCCTCATCAGATACCAGATCATGAAGAAATAATGCTCGTCCAAGGTTAATATAACCTGTGCTTGACAATGGATAGAGATTGTTGCACATGATCATTGACAGAAGCCTTAATTCAGGAGAAAGTGAGGCCACATTGATTGATGATCTGCTGGAAGAGAATTCCAAATTAGCTCCTAATGCTCTTCGAAGCGTGCCCTCAGATGGAACCAACTCATCATATACAGGTGGGATCGGAAGTATGGGTCGGTTGATGTGAAGAATTTCAGAAAGATAAACCGGAGTAATCGAGAATCGCTTTCCTCTGACCCAGCACTTGATCATTTCTCCTTCAACAACAGCATTTGCATAGAACTCTTTCACCATGTTCTCATATGCATCGTCAAGATCTGAGAGAAGAAAATTCCAGTCTTTTGTGGCAAACCAAGTGGGAATTTGTGTATCCAAAAGAGATGACTGATCAACAGCTCTTTCAACCAACAAAGGAGCATCTCGGAAGAGATTTTTATAGGATTCAAAAGCAGCATGAGAGCGAAACAAACTAGGATCAAAGATTCCAGTTGAAGCACGAGCTCTCTTTGGTCTCGGGGAATCTTCATCAACATCGATGATTGGTTCTTTCCTTTTGTTGCTGCCACCTTTCACAGCTGAAGTCTTCAACGGAGACATCTGTTCAACAGAATACCCAAAAATACCAGGAAACACATGCACAGCACACACAACATAGCACAGAGCTTGATTAGATTCAAGTTAGTTTAAAACAAAGGTAGTGCCGTGTATGAGAATAAACATGCACACAGTGCATAAAGCTAAGTAATTGGGCATTCAAAATGAGTAAAGTGTAAGAAACATACTCTCAATGACCAAAAGGAGTGAAAATTGGTCAAAGAAGTGAGAATCCACAGATTGAAATCACTTGATTTCAAATAGGCACAAAAATGTCACTCGAACATTTTATCGAACACTAAAAATGCACAAATTCAAATATGACATAAGAAATGCATGAACATGGTGAAACCAGGCCTAAATACACTGTAAAACGCCACAAAGGGCCAACACAAAGGCACAAACAACAAATGGAACAAAGCCCAATCAAAAGATTTGACAAAATTTCACCCAATTTTGAAACCCAACCCAAATAAGTGAAACTTCCAATTTTTCAAAACCCTAAACAAAAATCTGCAAAATCTAAGCGAAAATATGAGAACAATGGTATAGAGAACATACCTTGTGAGAGAAAATACAGGAAATATGCTTGATTTGAAAGGATTTTGATTGAATAATGTATTTGGTCGAAAATAGTTATAAGGGAGGTTGAGTGAAGGAAGTTTTTGAGTTTTGAAAAACTGTCACATCAGTTATATAAAAACTGAAAACACGCGATTTTCGCGGGTTAGGGAGTAGCGACACAGTCGCGAGACAGCCGCGAAAGAGGCCACTGAAGCACAAACTTTTCGCGAGAAGCTTTAAGTCGCGAAACAGTCGCGAGGTAGTCGCGAAATTCTCTGTCTGATTTTGAGAAAAATCCAGTTTTTGCCCAACAGCATTTCGCGAGAAGTTGTTGGTCGCGAGACAGTCGCGATATAGTCGCGAAATTCTCTGAGTGACAAGAAAGAAAAAAATATTTCCCTCAATCTTTTTCGCGAGAAGCTTCTTAGTCGCGAGCTTCTCGCGAAACAACCCCTGAACCAGTTTTTGATGAAAAACACACAAAATGCATTTTGCCCAAAAAGAAACACAAGAGAGTCTAAAATCACTTTCAAAAACAAATAAAACTCACAAAAATCTTTTTGGATTTGATCAACAAGTTCATGGGCATACACATCACATTTGGACGTATACAATCACACAAATGAGATAGGCATTGATTGAATCAAAGACTTGTGTGTTATGTGTGAGTATCACATGTGAAATAGTCCTTAGACCAGAGCGAAGCTTCAATGATCAATTCACACGAGTCATACACAACTGATACGAAATCAAGTGGACTATCTCCATTATAGAAATGAGTATATATGACCTCCCACACATTGAAAACATAACTTAGAAGCTTTTCATTTAGCTTCTACATAAAGCATAACAATTGGTCCATTTTATTTTGTATGGACAGAACATCTCATTTTGAGATAGGTGCTTGAAATTTATGATATTTCAACATTGATGATAAGCCTTTGGCTTTTTGAGCACCATAAAGTTTACATTAAACGAGTCGCTTTCCCTTTTTTCTAGTCAAATACTAGAATGTGCGACAGGCTTTTGCAGCTCAATATCTCTTTTCATTTGGAGATTTACAATTGGAGAGCTCTTTTTACAAAAACATAAAAATAAAGTGGGAAGAGATATAGACACAAGTCTATGCAAGTATCAAGACCAACAAGACTATTGACCAATCATTCATGACAAGCTTGAAGATCTATTTACAACAATCACACATAGTTTTCAAGATTTCTTCCACATAGAAAAGAGTGCATACGGGACAAGCGAAGATCGTAAATGCACTATGCCATAAGTACGAAGGTACTAGGCCAAACTCACATGAGATATGCACAAAACAAGTGATCAAACTTTTAGAGATTTTTCAATTTTTATGGGTTTTTGAATTTTTGAAACACACCCAAAACATAACAAGAAAAAATAAGATCAACAGATAAATGTGGACCAAGACAGGAAACAGAAACATCTAAAACAGAATATGTGAAACCATAACAACAAATATGCAACCAAGAGCAATGTAGGTTCACACAAGAGATAGAGTTCAAGGAATGATACCGACACCGATGGTCTTACGCAAAGATTCAAACTTCGGGCCATCGAGAGGTTTTGTGAATATGTCTGCCTTCTGATTGTCAGTGTTGATAAACTCGAAGTACACAATCTTTTCATCCACCAAGTCTCGAATAAAATGATACCGGATTTCGATATGCTTTGATTTCAAGTGTTAAACTGGATTTTTTGACAAATTTATGGCACTTGTGTTATCACAATATACACACATCGTGTCTTGAGTGATTCCATAATCATGAAGGAGCTTCTTCATCCACAGTAATTGAGCACAAGCACTTGCAGCAGCAATGTATTCAGCTTCGGTTGTCGATAGAGAGACTGAATTTTGCTTTTTGCTCATCCATGACACCAAGTTGTTCCCAAGATAGAAACACCCACCGGAGGTGCTCTTCCTATCATCAACACAACCGGCCCAATCAGCATCAGAATATCCGGCTAGGCATTCATTTGAATCTCTTGAGTACCAAATTCCATAATCAGATGTCCCATTTATGTATCGGATGATTCTTTTGACTGCTGTTAAATGTGTCTCTTTGGGGGCTGCCTGGAATCGCGCACATACGCCTACACTGAAGGCAATGTCTGGTCTGCTGGCAGTGAGATATAAGAGACTTCCTATCATGCTCCGATAGAGTGTTGGATCCACTTCTACACCTGCAGCATCCCTACTTAGCTTTGACGAGGAGCTCATTGGGGTGGAGGTGTGCTTCTTGGAGTCTAGACCAAATCTTTTAACGAGATTTTTGGCGTACTTTTCTTGAGATATGAATATCCCATCTTTCCGTTGCTTCACTTGAAGTCCTAGGAAATAGGTCAGTTCCCCCACCATACTCATTTCAAACTCCTTTTTCATTTCTTCGGAAAATTCAAGAGCCAAATGATCAATTGTAGATCCAAACACAATGTCGTCCACATATACCTGAGCAACCAGGAGCGACTTCTCATCTCTCTTTACAAACAACGTTCGATCAGCTTGACCTCTTATGAATCCACGATCCAACAAGTATGTTGTGAGACGATCATACCATGCTCTTGGTGCTTGCTTTAACCCATACAGTGCCTTTTTCAGCCTCAGTACATGATCTGGAAAATGAGGATCTTGAAATCCCTTTGGTTGTTCAACGAATACTTCTTCAGTTAGAAACCCATTCAGAAATGCACTTTTCACATCCATTTGGTAAAGTTTGAAATCCATAACACAAGCTATGGACAATAGAATTGGAATCGACTCTAGTCTTGCTACTGGTGCAAACGAATCATCAAAATCTATGCCTTCCACTTGGGTATACCCCTGAGCTACCAGCCTGGACTTGTTTCGAACAACCTCACCGTCTTCATCAGTTTTGTTCTTGAAGATCCACTTGGTGCCGATCACATGAGTATCTTTGGGCCTTGGAACTAATTCCCATACATCATTTCTAACAAACTGATGTAGCTCTTGATGCATAGACTCTATCCAATTCTCATCATTAAGAGCTTCCTCTACCTTCTTAGGTTCGAATCGAGCAAGGTAGCAATTGTATGTCACATGATTTGCACTGTATTTTGGTCCTTTTCTCAACCGAAGTCCTTCATTGACATCACCAATGATGTTGCTGGATGGATGATTGAGAATTACCCTTGACGACGGTCTCTTGGAGGTAGAAGGTTCTTCATCTCGAGAGATTGGAGGTTGAACTTCCGGAGGGGTAAGAGGACTAGGAGGCCCTTGTGCTAATCTAGTCTCCCTTCTTGGTATGGTGGGTGTTGTCTCTTTTTCCGGTGATCCTTTCTCAATATCATCAGCTTGTGACATGTTGTCCTCACCATCCCCCTTCTTATGGTCAAATCCTTCACCCTCATCAACATTTCTTTCAGTTATGGTGTCATTGATAACCACATTTATTGACTCCATCACAGTCTTGGTGCGTTTGTTGAACACTCTATACGCTCGGCTGTTTAAAGAGTAGCCTAGAAAGATCCCTTCATCACTCTTGGCATCGAATTTTCCAAGGTTCTCTCTGTCATTAAGAATATAGCATTTGCTTCCAAAGACACGAAAGTATTTTACCTTCTGTTTCTTTTCTCTCCAGATTTCATAGGATGTCTTCTTCATTCCAGCTCGGAAGTAGATCCTATTCCCAATGTGACATGACGTATTCACCGCTTTGGCCCAAAATTTCTTTGGAAGGTTTTTGTTGAGTAACATTACTCGAGCCATTTCTTGAATCACTCGGTTCTTCCTTTCTACTACTCCATTTTGTTGTGGAGTCCTTGGGGCTGAGAATTCTTTCTTGATGCCTTGTTCATTGCAAAATTCATCAAACTTCGCATTTTCAAACTCCTTCCCGTGGTCACTCCTGATCTTGACAATAGGTACTCCTTTTTCATTAATCAGCCTCTTGCACAATTTCTTCAGCTTGTCACACGCCTCTGATTTCTCCCTAAGAAAGTCCACCCAAGAATACCTTGAGAAATCGTCGACCACCACCATAATATACCGTTTTCCACCCATGCTTTCTGTTTTTGTTGGACCCATGAGATCCACATGCAGTAACTCTAAAGGGCGAGAGGTTGCAATCACATTCACTTTCGGATGGCCTGACTTTGTCTGTTTTCCTAATTGACATGAACCATAAATATTCTTCTCAATTTTCTCAAACTTTGGTAAACCAACCACTGCTTCAAGCTTCGAGACTTTGGCCACTTGTTTATAATTGGCATGTCCAAGTCGTTGATGCCACAACTCCAAGAGATCTACCCGGGCACTCTGACATGCTATGCTTGGTTTGGGAATGACCCCATAACAATTGTCGGTGGTTCTAAGTCCCTTCAGAATTTTAACACCTTCCTCATTCA
Source organism: Quercus glauca (assembly GCA_023736055.1). Classification (NCBI taxonomy): domain Eukaryota; kingdom Viridiplantae; phylum Streptophyta; class Magnoliopsida; order Fagales; family Fagaceae; genus Quercus; species Quercus glauca. The sequence goes on from CM043315.1 coordinate 29,995,600, forward strand.
AGATTAGACATCCTTTCTTGGAGAATTGAACTAAGAAGTCATCATCACAGATTTGAGAAATACTCAGCAAGTTCACCTTCAATCCCTTAATATACAACACGTCATTCAGCAGTGGCAGTCCCGGAATGTCCACCGTTCCCTTTCCAAGAACTTGTGAGTGACTACCATCTCCAAATGTCACAAAGCCATCTTCCTTCTCTTTAAATGTTTTGAACAAAGACTTATCTCCAGTCATATGCTTTGAACAACCGCTGTCAAGATACCACAAACATGAATTAAAAACTTTCAAAGCGGTATGAACAAAAAGACAAGCATGAGAGAGACACTCTTGACCCTCGAAGCAGGGCTCTTTTTCTTTTATTTCGTTCAAGGATGAGTGAAGTTTTCCTCTTAGATGATCAAGTTCATCACACAAGTGTTTATTTCTTCTCTCATATTTATAGACTAAAGCCTTTGACTCACACAAGCTATTATGAATATCATGGTTTCTATGAACTAGTGATCTCAGCATGTGACAGAAAATTCTAGCATGTTTCTTTGACTTAAAAAGCTCTAAAAACACATTACTAGAACAGTATTCAGAATTACTGACAAAGTCTTTATCACAAACATCTTTGCTTCCCTTCATGTTGATTTTAACAAAGACACTATCCAAACAACACCAAGGGGTCAAGGATCACACTTAGGTAATTAAACCTCAGCAAGTGTACCCGCTTTGATACCAATTGAAAGCTCGAAAATGTGTTGAAAACACACGAGCGGTTTAGACCCCCAAATTAAAATTACGGATTGGTTGATTTTACGCTAACTTAATGACAAGTGCGGAATAGTGTAAACACAAGCGTATAAGCAATACCAACTACTCTAATCCATATTTAAAGCAACTCAGCAGTAAAAATGAAATGAACAAGAGTAGGGAAGAAGGATGCAAACACAAATAACACCGAGACGTGTTATCGAAGAGGAAACCGAAGAACTCTGCGAAAAACCTCTCCGCCGCCCTCCAAGCGGAAATCGATCCACTAGACAATCAGTTGGGATACATGGATTAGCAAAAGACCCTCCAAGCCTAGTCTACCCGATGTACCTAAGCCCTCCAAGCTCCTACTCCAACAAGGCTTCTCGGAACCGTGTCTTGTCTTAGTTATCCGGATCCCGCAACAAGCTCCATGTTGCATCTGCCATTCAAGGCTTCTTCCAATGCTTCCCAGCAGCACCAAAACGTCACTCAGCACTCTCAAAGGTGTGGTAAGTGTTTTGGCTATCAACCTCTCAAAGATATGGATAATGGAGAGGGAAGGGTTGAGGAGATACCACAAGCAATTGTATAGAGAAAGATGGGAAAGACAATCTCTAATTACCAATGTGTTTGGCTAGGGTTTTCTCTCTGAAGCATTCCTCAACAATTGTGGGTAATGATGGTATATATAGGAGAGGTGCAAAAGGTGTGACTCAAAAAGTACAGGCTGGCAGAACAGTTTGCCTCTCGGGTGTCTCGCGGGAAGGCCTTACCCGCGAGATACTCGCGAGACACAGTTGTCTCCACCTGGCATGACTCTTCGCATTCCAGCATGTGCCTGGCACATGGTTCACTTCGCGGGATGCTTGGTCGCGAGATACCCGCGAGAATCCTTCACTTCTTCAAATGCTTGAGTCTTCAACACTCTTTCTATCACACAACCCTTACATCAAGTCCCACAACAAATACAGGGTTTTAAACGATTGAACATAATTACAATCAAATTTGGCACGGAATAAAAGCCAACAACACATAGTTGTAAATTACAACTTTACATTAACTTACTAGGTGTGCGTTTGGCTCCAAATTTTACTATTTAGCTTATTTTTGCTACTATTCATGGGCCCCACTGCACTTTTTGATACTATTCATGAGTCTCACTGTACTATTTTAGCTAACTTTTATCTTTATCTATAGAACTTTCAGCAAAAAAATTTTCGTTTCAGCAAAATAAGCGGATCCCAAACAGACTCTAGATCTACCAAATCTACAATATCCAAAACCTTCACTTTTCTGTTACTAAACATATGGAGGAACATTGTAGAAAGTCGTCTAGACTAGTACTTGCTACGAACGATTCACTACCAAGAAATTTAGTGTCCATTTAGGAACAACTTGTCTAGCTTTTTGGTAAAAGTATGGTAGATAAAAGGTAAAAGTTAAATAAAGTAAGTAAGCGGCTCATATGGAACTTGCAAATAGTAGGAACAATAAGCAATAAGCTAGCTTATAAGTGTATTTCAAATTGGCAGTTAATCTATGTGGGGATGAGGGACCAAAATCATATATTGGGCCTTGAGCTTTGTCCAAGGACGTTGAATGGTCTGAGGAGGGACAAATAGTCGTGAGGGGTTCCAATTTAAAGTCTCATGAGTAAGGAATGAATGAAAGGTGGTCCGAGGAGGAACTCCTCCTTGGATATGATGAATGTAGCTCAAGTATGTATTTCAACAATTAGAGTGACTCTCCAAGAAGCTCCAGTGATGGGGACGTGCCTCATGAACATACGAAAATGAAGAAAACCCAAAAATATCTAAGGGAAAGCTACTACCACCACATTAAATGTACTGCAACTATTTTTCTGGCCGCATTTATGTTGAGAAGACCCCTGAACAGTGCTGTCTTGGCTACTGTAACTCACAGAAAGCTAAAGAAGGTGTCTGATGAGACAGACACTCAAGTAAAGGCTCAAAAGACCAACAAGTGTAGAGTGAAGATGGTCCAAAGGGAGCTATATAATTTGAGAGACCCTCCATGAGATGGGGACCAGAAAAACAAGAAAGAAATACTGGAGCAACCTAGAACCATATTTGTAATAAAGCTTCAAAAGCAATATAGAAGAATCAGTCTCCTCGAATTTGGCCGAGGATGTTTTTCTTCAATAAACGTCTATTATTTTTCTTTCTTTATCATCAAAATCTATTGGCTTCTTGCTTAAAAATATCTAAGGGAAAGCTACTACCACCACATTAAATGTACTGCAACTATTTTTCTGGCCGCATTTATGTTGAGAAGACCCCTGAACAGTGCTGTCTTGGCTACTGTAACTCACAGAAAGCTAAAGAGGGTGTCTGATGAGACAGACACTCAAGTAAAGGCTCAAAAGACCAACAAGTGTAGAGTGAAGATGGTCCAAAGGGAGCTATATAATTTGAGAGACCCTCCATGAGATGGGGACCAGAAAAACAAGAAAGAAATACTGGAGCAACCTAGAACCATATTTGTAATAAAGCTTCAAAAGCAATATAGAAGAATCAGTCTCCTCGAATTTGGCCGAGGATGTTTTTCTTCAATAAACGTCTATTATTTTTCTTTCTTTATCATCAAAATCTATTGGCTTCTTGCTTAATTCACTAAAGCCCAGTTTTCCAATCCATTCTCTACAAATTTATTGTTTTGGGCCTTTTGGGCTTGAGTCTATACACCTTTTGGGCTAGAAGTTCAAACCAAGTCCCTACAATCTATATTTTATATACATATAATTTTTAATAGTCTTTCTATTGTTTATTTCAGTGTTACCTTCAAATTTTGGACACAATCAAAGCACAATTAGTTGAAGTTTTTTGCATCAAAACCTTAATATCCAAAACCTTCACTTTCTTTTACTTATCATTTGGAGGAACATCCACTAGAAGAACGAGGCCACAACTTGGAAAATCTAAATCAAAGATGATCAGTAAATTTTTTACCAAATTGCTAGTCTTGAAAACCTTCAAGTTCTTTTCCTTATCATTTGGAGGAACATTTAGTAGAAGGACAAGACCAAAGCCTGGAAAATCCAAATCAAAGATGATCAATAAATTTTTGACCAAATTGCTAGTCTTGAAAAGTTATTCTTCCAAAAGATTCACTTTAAAAGCAATTTAATTTATTTTCAAGTGCCACTACCTAAATAAATCTCTTGTGAAGTATAGATTTAGGGTGGTTCTAATAGATCAAATTGGTATAGGAAGTTGATCAGAAATTCAGAATTATTGAAGGAAAAAAAAAAAGTTGCTCACAGGTTGTTGCAGCTCTAGAAATCTAGCGTATTCTTTAAGAAATTTAAATTATAAAAAGAGAATTTGAATATATCAACATTACTAAAAAAAAAAAACACACACACACACACACACAAACAAATAAATGAAGTTTTACAATCCTCTACTAACAAAATGAAAAAGAGAAAATGGACTGATAAAATATAAAGTGAGAACTAAAACCCTAAGATAAGAGTAATAAAGTGAGAGAGAGTTTGGAACAACGATAGAGAAGAGAAAAATGAGGGGAGAGAGAGAGAGGCAGAGAGCAACAAATAATACTTGTAGTGACCATGAGTCGAGGTGTTTGAGGAGAATAAAGCTGCCAACACCATCGAGAAGCACAACAAATTGTCACAATATTTTCACAATAATTGAAATGTTAGCCCATTATAGGTCAAAATAAAATTAATAAAATATTAGACTGGGACCACCATAATTAAATACAAGGGTGTTGTGAAAATTTTGTTAAATTTTATTGTGTGGATAAAATTTCTCTAATTTTTATTGTTATGCTTTTAATTTTTTTTGTTCAAGGGATTAAGGATCAAGGATTATGTTTGGGGTTATGATTATTTTCGGGATTCTCTCAAGTCAAAGTGGTCAATATTTTGTTAGGTAGACAAAACATTTTAGTTTTAAAATAATTATATATAATTTTTATTTTGCAAGTATAGCTTTAGGATCCTATAGCATGAAAAAGAAACCTTCCCAAGATACATCTCCCCAAAATCCTGTATACACAAGTATCTTTTGCGTTGAAAATTTTAATTTCTAGAAATTTTCTTTTGTTCATTTCAAGCAATGCTAAGGTCCTAGTATACAATATTCTAAATTGGTGTGCTAAGGAAAGACAGAGACAGTATACTTTGTGTTTATGAAGTCAAAAAGGGATTCAAACAACCATTTTTCGTGTTCTTACTTACCATGTGTGGATTGAGAGAAATATAGGTAGCATAAGACTAAATTCAGGGTAAATGAAACTATACACAAGCTCATCCTATCTGATGTAACAGAAAATTTGGCTTCTTGTAAGAAAGTAAAGGCTACTGATGTAATTAGAATATTCCTTCTAGTATTTTATTTTTATTTTTATTTTTATGTTCGTTCATTTTGTTTATGACAAATTGTACTTTATACATTTTTGGTTTTGTCTAATATAAGAGGTTTGCAGCTTGTGATATTCAGTTAATAACTTATAACTGTTTTTGTAGCTTGCTAGTAGTGTGTAATCTAGTTTTTGAATGAAATGCTATTCAGAAAAATATATTTAAAAAAAAGAGAGGAAAAACTCATGCCTCTTTTGTGCTTAAAATGATGAGAATGACTCCGGAGCCATCAAAATTGCAAAATCATTTTCCTTATCACATCAGAGTGGTCCCACACCATTCTAAACAATTTGAACAACAAAATAATCGGGCTAAAGAATGCAAAAACGAAAAAAGAAAAAAAAGCTATTTTCTGGGAGTCTCTGACATTTTAAACAAGCAAAAGCTCTGTATTCTCGGAGATGAACCTTTTTCCCACTTTTTCTTAATGGCGACTGTGGTTATATCACTTCCCTTTCTGGTAACTCTCTACTTCATCTTTAAACTTCCATTCATGTCTGCTCAAAATGACCAGTTCATCTATAATGGCTTTAATCAAACAAATCTGCATCTAGATGGAATTGCAAAAATCCACTCCAATGGTCTACTGCAACTCACCAACACTTCAAACCAAAAAGTTGGTTATGCTTTCTACCCACTTCCTTTAGAATTCAACAATTCTTCTTCTTCTTCTTCTTCTGTTTTAACTCGGTCTCTTTCATTTTCCACGAACTTTGTATTTGCAATGGTTCCTCAAATGCCAACATTGGGTGGGCATGGCCTTGCCTTCGTCATCAGTCCCTCGCGGGAATTCACCTATGGTGTAGCCAGCCAGTATCTAGGAATCTTCAACACCTCAAATAATGGCAGTCCAACAAACAACATATTAGCCATTGAGCTTGATACTGTTAAAAGTCCTGATGTACAAGATATAGACAGTAACCATGTGGGAATCGACGTGAATGGTCTGGTATCAAATGAATCAGCTTCTGCAACCTACTTTTCTGGTCAAGAAGGGAAGAACAGAAGCATGGAGCTGATGAGTGGCAGCCCAATGCATCTTTGGATAGACTACAACGAAACAGAAAAGTTACTGAATGTAACACTAGCCCCGGCCAGCATCCCAAAACCAAACCGGCCTCTCTTGTCAAAACACATTGATCTGTCCCAATATCTTTTGGAATCTATGTATGTTGGTTTCTGTGCAGCCACTGGTGCAGTTGCAAGTGACCACTATATTCTTGGATGGAGCTTTAATAAAAGTGGACAAGCACAAATCCTTGATGTTTTGAAGCTTCCTCAACCTCCCCAACAGAGGAAAAGTAAAGAGAATCCAGTAAGAATGATCATAATTTCTCTCATAGCAGTTGTGGTTGTGCTGGTATTGGTCACTGGAGCAATTTTTATTTGGAGGAGGAAGAAATATGAAGAAATACGTGAAGATTGGGAAAGCGAGTATGGTCCTCACAGGCTCATCTACAAGAAACTCTACAAAGCTACCAAAGGTTTCTCAGACAAAGAGTTTCTTGGAGCAGGAGGTTTTGGAAAGGTTTATAAAGGAACACTTACTTCTTCCAATATACAAATTGCAGTGAAAAAAGTCTCCCATGATTCAAAACAAGGGATGAAGGAATTTGTGGCTGAAATCATTAGCATGGGCAGGCTGAGGCACAGGAACTTGGTGCAGCTCCTAGGATATTGCCGGCGAAAGGGTGAACTCCTCTTGGTCTATGATTATATGCCCAACGGAAGCCTTGACAAGTTCTTATATGGAAATGAAAAATCAAACCTTAATTGGCTTCAACGATTTCGAATCATCAAAGGAGTAGCATCTGGCCTTCTCTACCTCCATGAAGAGTGGGAACAAGTTGTTCTACACAGAGATGTAAAAGCAAGCAATGTTCTATTAGATTCTGAATTAAATGGAAGGCTAGGAGATTTTGGCCTTGCAAGATTATGCGACCACGGTGCCAATCCCGAAAGCACCAATATAGCTGGAACTGTGGGTTATTTGGCTCCCGAGCTTACTAGAACAGGGAGGGCAACCACTTGCACTGATGTGTTTGCTTTTGGGGCTTTCATGCTTGAAGTGGCTTGTGGAAGAAGGCCAATAGAGATACAAGGTCTGCCTGAAGAGGTAATTTTAGTTGATTGGGTCTTCGGGTGCTGGAGAAAAGGAGCCATCCTTGACGCTAGTGATGCAAGATTGGAAGGTAATTATGTAGTGGAGGAAATGGAATTGGTTTTGAAATTAGGCTTGCTTTGCTCACACTCAACGCCAGCAGTTCGGCCTAGCATGAGGCAAGTGATGCAGTTTTTGGACGGCAATGCTGATCTGGCGGAATTGCCACATGAGAGTGCTTGTGTTGGTAACTTTACTAGCGTTGAAGCATCTGAGAACTTATTGTCATTTGGCATGGGTTTCACACCCTGTTCTAGTAGTAATTCAATCCTCAATAGCCGTTGATAAATTAGCTGAATATCATGCTAGGGGTACACTAGTTCTTGGGTCATTGCTTGGGACCAAATCAACCGTTGGCGCACAGAAAGCTTAGATATTGCCTTAAAGGTGGAGAGAAGAAAAAGGAATTTGAGAAGAATATGATGTATTCAGTTTCTTTCACTTACTACAGAATGTAATAGCTAGCAATATACTGAAGCTCTAAACAGTACTAAAATAATCATTAATTCAGTTGCAAGCTTTGCAGATGAATATTTATGTGGTGATTTGCATAAACGGTGGCTGATTTTAGAACACTGAAACCCCACAGCCAGCAATCACTCTGTTTGAAAATCAAATAGCTAGTTGTATGGTTTATGAATATAAAAGTGGGTAAACTACATATTTGATCTCCAACCTTTACATCATATTTCAATTTAGTCTCTAACATTTCAATTGTGTCAATTTAATCCCTAACCTTTCAATGTCGTGTCAATTTAGTCCATGATGTTATATCTTAAATGAAAATTGCTAACATGACAAACGGCTAAAATAAAATTTAAGTTTATTGTCTCATCAACGTAAGCTAATTTTTTATTTTGACCATTAGATACATCATAAATTTTCATCTAAAAGATAACTGTAGGGACTAAATTGACACAATACTAAAAGGTTAGGGACCAAATTGACACAATTGAAAGGTTAAGGATCAAATTGAAATATAGTGTATAGGATAGAGACCAATTACGTAGTTTATCCTATAAAAGTTTTGCTATCTACCAATTTTGACCAATTGATCAAATTAGGTTAAATTAATTAATTAGCCAATCACACAACTCCCACACCCAAAAGAATGATATTTCTACGCAAAGAAAAACCCACAACAAGCGAAAACTCTCGGAGAAACTAGCCCATCAAACCGATTGCAATACAAAATACTTACAAAACCCTCCTAGTTCTATGTAGTTGCTCTTGAATCCAAGATCCCTGCACCGGCTGCACCAGCTCTTCCTCTTTAATAGCTTTTGATTTGCAAGTTGAGATATCAATCGCAAATCCAATCTCTTGGATACTTCGAAGCCACTAGAAGGTTTGTGATAAGTTCTATAATTTTCAGCACCAATCCAGGACACACAAGGGAATCAAGAGTGTTTGGCTTGAGTCTCCTCTCAATGGGTATGAAAATTTGGAGAAGCTGAAGGCATGGAGGCTACAAGGGATTCAATCTAATGGAAACTAGCTTATGAGCCCGCATGATGTGAGGATACACTATGATGTGCTTAGACATCACTAAGAGCTTTGTAAATTATTAAGAATCTCCTAGTGTTTCTAATGGTGATGTATAGGACTTAAAACCCTCTCCCCCTCCCCCTCCCCCAACTATCCAACCATTGAATTATCAAGAAAAAATAAAGATATGTGTAGATATCAAAGTTTAATGCTCAATCCTATCAAAAAAGAAAAAAAAATACCATAGAATTATTATGAAACCATCCCATTAAATAATTGTTGATACCCATTTTCGCGACCCATTTTGTACAAGCCCAATTCAACCAAGCTCAACTTCCTTGTGGGCTTAATTCATGTATTATATTTTATTAAGCATGGCCCAAGCCCATGCAATTTATGAGGGAAATTGAGGAAGTGTCGTTTGAAGGGTATGGGTTGGTTCCTTTCAGACATTTTGCATGAGCCCAATACATGCGTGCTACCAAGTGGATAAGGGATACTGGTAGCACCTCAAGCTCATGGATAGCCAACTTCAGCTGCTAGCTCTCATTCAGGTGAGTCTCCTAATGGCCTAAAACAACTAAAAAGGGGGAGCCAATGAGGGTTTAGTCAAGCATTTCTCAAATCATGTTAAAAGCATGTCAAACACTTCCCTAAACAAAAGCAACACTAGCTAAGAGGGTATGGGTTGGTTCCTTTCGGACATTTTGCATGAGCTCAATACATGCGTGCTACCAAGTGGATATGGGATACTGGTAGCACCTCAAGCTCATGGATAGCCAACTTCAGCTGCTAGCTCTCATTTAGGTGAGTCTCCCAATGGCCTAAAACAACTAAAAAGGGAGAGCCAATGAGGGTTTAGTCAAGCATTTCCCAAATCATGTTAAAAGCATGTCAAACACTTCCCTAAACAAAAGCAACACTAGCTAAGAGGGTTTGGGTTGGTTCCTTTCGGACATTTTGCATGAGCTCAATACATGCGTGCTACCAAGTGGACAAGGGATACTGTTAGCACCTTGTGAGGGTGCCTTTTTTTTTTTAGCACAGTGGCCCAAAGATCTTGGGCCAAATAGTTGTTCTTGGTAGACTGGGCTTGGTTCACCGTAGCTAAAAGGCTGTTTAAAAACCAAGTGGTATACAAAACAAGCTTCCTACAACACAATTAAACTAACAAGCAAAAATATCTATATTGAATGACAGTTTAAATGGTCAAGGAAATGCATAGTAATAAAGATACAGTAAAACAAAAGTAAAGGATCCTCTGATCAATAAGAGACATTTTATTAATTTTCTTTAGTTGTGATTACAACGCTAACTAAGACGCGATACAAGGTTCAACTAAGTTCAAAAATTACAAACTTTGATAGCTATTCAAGCTTCCAAGACTTGCAAAGTTTGAATTTGTTGAATCCGAGCATGTGCTATAGTGGCTGTTTCTGGGATACCGGGAGCAGTTCCTCTGTTTTTTCTTGAACTTTACAGAGTTCTTTTCTACGGATCAATGTCTTTTTGAAACAATGGCGATGAATGCCTGAATCAAAGATCAACGAGTCCAAAATCTGTCCCTTTAACAAGGATTTCCTCCTTCTTTTATAGTGCAGCTCTAGGATTCCGGAGTACTGGTGATTTCTCCCTTTTGCCCCTCAGAGTTCATGTTGTGTCAGTTTGCTTAGGGGCTGGTCGTTTCCTTTTTTTTTCATAACTTCTTTCTTTTGGTGTGACCAAGTTGAAAGCCTCATAGCTATTTTTTCTATTTTAGGCTCTCCTCAGGTTGCTAATCTTCAGCCATTTTGCCTTTTCTTTCACCCTTCTAGCTTTTGGTTGCACTCTATTCTTGTCATTTTCTCTAATAGTTGGAGTCCATATACTGCTAGGTTGAAAGCTCCCTTCCAGTTGCCTTTTTTATGATTTTCCCATTCTGGGGACCTTGGGGCACAGCCCCTTCGTTGATGCATGTTTTGCTTTTGTACTTTCTGATCCCACTGCATGTCTGGCGCATAAGACCCGCACGTTCTTTGTCTTTTATCCCTCTTTTAAATCTACTTTATACCGTGTTGTGCATCCCATGGATCCCCGAACTCTGGTGACTTCTAGGATCCCAGCCCAGCTCTTTGGGCTCCTTTTGGTTTATTGATCCTGGCCGGTTGGGCTCTGTCCTTCCATGGGTCTTTGGATTTCCCATCCTTTTCTTCTTTCTTTTTTTTTTTTCTTTTCTTCATTACGTGAGCCCAACCCCTTTTTTTTATACTTTCTCTAGGCTCATTTCCATGAAATTGGCCTAATGTGTTATTTCTTTGGGCCTTAGACTGTGAGCAAATTTGAACCTCAACACACCTCAAGCTTATGGATAGCCAACTTCAGCTGCTAGCTCTCATTCAGGTGAGCCTCCCAATGGCCTAAAACAACTAAAAAGGGGGAGCCAATGAGGGTTTCGTCAAGCATTCCTCAAATCATGTTAAAAGCATGTCAAGCACTTCCTTAAACAAAAGCAACACTAGCTAAGACACCAAATTAGTGTTATGGGGGATAAAAGCCTCTTCTACTTCCAAAAACTTAGTCATTAGAAATACCCTAAACTCTATATAAAACTCTCTCTTTAGCTCAAAAATGAACCAACTATGTTTTCCCCCACATAACTGAAACTTGAGACCAAAAGCCTATTCAACCAGCTAATATCCTCATAATTTTGAAACTTAGGAGTGGAAATATGGGTACAGGGGAACCTTCCATCTCCTCCTCACAACCTCTCTTAATTTCCTCTTCTCATTGATTGTGGATCTAAGTTTCGGACCTTTGTACTTTTTCTACATTTTATTGTATTTTAATTATGGAATTTTATTTCTTTCTTGTTAAAGCACCATTAGTCTTTATTTATTAAATATTGAAATTTTTGGCTTAATTCTCTACAAATAAACATTTCTAAAGAACCCAATGAGAGGTGGGCTGATCTTGCAATTTTGACCGCAAAAACATCCCTAACAATAATAATACATCATTAGATATCGAAAAGATAATGTCAGACTCAAAAAACACATTATGAGGAAGTATAGAACTAAACTAATTAGTGAAAAAGAACAACAAAATACCTATTTGAAGATGCAAGCATGCTAAAGTGTAGTAAGATAGTTAACTTATCATTTAATTAGAATAACATACCTCATTTCTTCCTTCTTCAAATCTTTATAAAAATGAAATTGTAGCTTATAAGGCTATGGAAATATTGCGAAAGCTAATTTTGTACGATTATAATTAACTAGTAAGTTACCCGTGTGATGTTCGGATAATGTTATAATATTTTATGTAAGATGGTTTGGGAGAATGCTGTATATGTATTGTAGCATAATTGTTATAGAATTTTATTAGTAATTAGTTCATCATAGAAAACAACAATTATAAATTGCATACACATATCCATTATAATTATTCAATTGAAGTAATGAAAAATTAAAAAAAAAAAAAAAAAAAAACTTTGGAAAAATATTGTAGAATAAAAGTTAATATAGAATGTCTTTATCTTTCTCCTTAATAATAAAACAAAATAAACGTCTCAATCACCCACAATCAATCACATCATTTACAAAATCGACAAATCTAGTCCGACCTTAACATCAAAATCATAATTTCCATTGTTGCTCAATATAAAATGCAAGCCCACCTTCCTTGGTTATAGCCAACTCTTATGGGTTAGGACTAGATGAAACAACAATTTTAGAGCTAGGTAGATGTCATTAAAAGATTGAAGGTAAATGACATCGTTTTTGTTTTGTGTGTATTTGATATGGGATAACATGATGGGCTATGGGTAGGTATATATAAAGGGGTAGAAGGGCAAGAGGTGAAGGCATGAAGATGGATCCAAGAAATAAGTGAAGAAAAGCTATTTTATTAAAGCTCAACAAATAGCTACTATCGAGACTAAATGGAAAGCTCGACATAAGCTAGATCTATCGAAAATTACGATTTTAGAATTTCCAGATTTGAAATTTGGCCCAAGTTGTATTATTTGTTTAGAGTTTCTTTTCTCACAACCCTAAGCATATATAAGGCTTATTTTTAAGAGCCGTCACACACGGATACAGAGACCAAGAGTTTATTTTTCTTTATGAAAAGTTACTGCATTTGTACGCCATAGGGTTTTGTAACCAAGTGCTTTTTGATCTTCATCGTTTATGAAGTGAAGAACTTTGTAGCTAACAACAATCATGTAAGTTGCTAGAGTTAGTCACATACTAGGATCCGTGTAAAGGAGTTAGTCACAGATTTGAGATTTGTGCATTAAAGGAAAAAAGGCTATCACAAGATCAATTCCAATTGGGTATTGGAGCGAAGGTTCAACTGTAAGATGGTATTTTGAGATAGGCTAGAGTAGTGGTAAGATTCCTTATACTTGTAACTGCTTGATTAATGATTAGTGGATTCTTGGGATGATGACCTTAAATTCACCCGGTGAGGTTTTTGTCTTGTGAAAGGTTTTTCCTATTTGTCAACAAATCACCGTGTCAATTTAATTTCCGCTGCATTTAGTTTATTTGGTGATTTATTGGTGCCTCCATGATTTGTATGTAATTTGGCCTAACTAATCAACTTGGGCAATTGAATTAATTAATTGGGGTTAAGTTATCTTAACCTAACAGTGTATATATGCAAGGGATGAAAAGTCTTGAAACGTTGAATCAAATGATACAAAGAATATATATTTTTTAATTAGAAAGGTATTGAAACATTAAACCAAATGAAACAAAAGGCCAAGATTTAATTTGTTTTTATCTTTGATGTGACACTTGAGACTATTTCAATTCTTTTTGCATGGAAAGTGTCACTTGGTAGAACATCATTCTTTCCCACTTGAGGTTTCTGCTTTTATACATACTAGTGTTTAACCCACGCAATGCGCGGGGTCATTTTACATATTAATGATCTTTCCATCCAACATAACCTTAGTTCTCATACTTTCACTACATACATTCAAACCTAAATAATTTTGTATATTTAAACATATAGTATCTAATATCCCCTAAAATTTTTAAACATTAGTCTCTTTAAATCACTTCATGTATGTATTTCCATTCTCCAAGAGACCACTTGGACTAACATATGATATGAGCAACCACCACTGTTATTACTTTCATTGCAATCAAATGAGTTCAAATGAGGGGAATTCTCCAGAATATCTGAATTTTGCATGCAAATATGCAATATCTTCAAAACCATCCAATATCACATAATACTAAATAACAATTTATTATAGTGGAAATCATATAGAAAATAGGGCAAATATATCCAACTGAATTGGTATGCCATCATTGTCTAAACATTTGGGACTAAATCTTCAAAGTCAAGTCAATACATTGACGAGGATATTAAGCTAATCCAAAATATCACTGTAAGAAGCAATTATAGCACCAAATTTGTCAGGAGTTTGATGAAACCTAATACAAAAAATGAACACAATAATTACATAAAGGCAAGATAATAGGCCTGTAATTTAGATTATATGTTGATAGTTGATAATTAATATATATATATATATATATATATATATATATATATATATATATTAAAGGCCTTAGCAAAAATTTTTATTTTTTTAACAAAACAATAGTGGTATTTATTGAGCACTTATAAATCTTGTACATCAATAACTGTTAACTGAATCTGAAATATATTCAAGAGTATCATACCAAGATTTGAGTATGCTATATTGCCTCAAAAGAATGCAATGCACTTGAAAGCATGACAAAGAGATAAAGCATATTAGGTTCACTCATCAAAAAGCATATTAATTTCTTGAATGACGAAGCTATCTTCATACTCTACCTCCATGTCTCATATTGACAAATGCTTCGCAAATTCCAAGGCTTTACATATCCCAATAGCTAGCATTTCCAATCAATCATTACTAGTATCCAACAAATCCAGTGATCCGCAAATAATGCTCATATACCAACAAAAAAGCCTTTCCAAATTTTTTTTGTGGGATTGTATATATCACACAAAGCTGAGATATACAAAAATGGTCCTCCAAAAGGCCAACATCACTTAGCTAATCTAATACTCTTCTCTTTCTTCTTTTAAGCAATTTGATGGTTTTTAAACCTTGATTTCTTGAGTTATTTGGCTTTGACAATTATAAAACTGCAAGGATTGAAGGAAGAGATTGGCTCGTAGATTAACTGTCTAAAGAGAATCAAAAAGAGGACAATTGGAAATAGTAAAAAAGGAAAAAAAAAAGAAAAAAAAGAAAAGAAAAACACACACACACACACACACATTTATTAAATTTATACCTAGATTATGGCTTGTGTAGTACACTCTGAAGTGGAATGCTCTACAGTTTTGGCTTTCAAGAATTTGCCCTTTACTAATCTCACTAACAATTTGCAAATGTCATTTTATTTTTAAAACATTTACTAAAACTTACATAAAAGCTTGAAACGCACCAATCTAAAACTTACCTGACAATTTCAAACACTAAATTTGCTATTCCTAGGAACCACAATGAATTGCACCGAACTAAACTTATATGACAATATTAGTTATAATCTTTGAGGTATGTATCAAATTTTTTGTGAGGATATGAAGGATCATATAAAAAGTTAAAATAAAATATATATCTCTTAATGTTTTTGTAGATCAAACCCAATTTATCACCACTTTTAACCCCATTCCTCCCATTCTCTTTCGAGTATTACAGAAAGTATTAAAAAACTTTAGCCCACAACATTCTCATGAACTAAACATAATTTTAGAAATGATGATTTAAAAATGAAATATACAGGAAATCTTTATATTGCCTAATTGTGCTAAGTGCTAACAAATCTTGGATTGTACAATGACTTAAAACAATATATGAAAGCGATCACAATATAATGCACATGCAATGATCATGATAAATCAATTCTAACATTTGTGAAATCACCCAACAGGAAAAACTCAGATTTGTGTAAAATCAAGTCTTGATAGTCACAAATTTACAATCAATATTGTGGCATCCAAATAAAACCCATGATGATAAAACTTCAATTGTTCGTTACATACTAAAAACATATTTAAAAAAATCAAAACAACATTGTAGCGTTAGAAGTCCTAACTGCTAACTTGAAGTAAAAGAAGAGGACCGTTTCCATCAATTCTGTTTTCTCTAATTTACATTGGTAAAATAGAGAATTTGAGTACTTGAATCAGTAGAAAATTTCCATAGTAAAATAAAATTATTTAAATATAAATCCTGAGCTATTTAATATAATATATAAAACCATAGTTGGTTCATTTAGCATGTACAACTTTCTACCATGAGTAATAAAAAGTTTAGCATAGTGCATTCTCATCATTCCTTCTAAAAATTAATTATGCTTTTCTGAAAATGAAGGAAAGCCAATGAAAGAAAAGATTCCCCACATTTTCTTTCATTCCAAGAACTTACAGGTGGTTCTTAGGGAGGGGAATTCTTCTAATTCTCAGTGTAAAGTTGTAATTTACAACTATGTGTTTTGTTGGCTCTAATTCCGTACCAAATTTGATTGTGATTCTGTTCAATCTTTTCTACCCTATATTTAATGTGGGATTTATTTGTAAGAGTTGTGTGTGAGAGTGAAAGAGTGTGAAGACTCAAGACAAATTAAAGACTGAAGTGTTTTCGCAGGTAGCTCGCGAGTAAGCATCCCGCGAAGTGATGCATGTGCCCTGCACATGACTGAAATGCAAAGAGTCAGGACAGGATGGAGACAGCTGTGTTTTGCGAGTGTCTCGCGGGTAAGGCCTTTCCACGAGATACCTGCGAAACATTCTGTTTTGCCAGAGTGTCATTTCTGATACACACTTTCTGTACCTACACTATATATACCCCTATTACCCACAGATGTTGAGGAGTACTTCTGAGAGAAAACCCTAGCCACAAACCTTGAGAGTTAGAGATTATTATACCCACAATTCTCTACAAAATTATTTGTGGATTTTCTTTAACTCCTACCTCTCCATTTCCATACAATTGAGAGGTTGATGGCCCAAACACTTACCACACCATTTCAGAGTGTCAAGTGAGGTTTTGGTGCTGCTGGAAAGCATTGGAAAAAGCCAGGCTTTGGCGGATGCAATCGGGCGTATTGCAGGATTCGGAGAGCTAGACAAGACACGGTTCTGAGAAGCCTTGTTGGAGTAAGAGCTTGGAGGGCTTAGGTGTATCGGGTAGATTAGGCTTGGAGGGTCTCTTGCTAACCCATGTATCCCAATTGATTATCTAGTGGATCGATTACCACTTGGAGGGCAGCAGAGAGGTTTTTTGCCAAGTTCTTCAGTTTCCTCTTTGATAACACATCGGTGTATTATCTTGTGTTTGCATTTTTCTTCCCTACTCTTTTACCTTTCATTTTACTGCTGTGTTATAATGATTATGGGTTAGAGTAACTTGTTTGTTTATCCGCTCGCATTTACTCCATTCCACACTTAGTATTAAGTTAGAGTAAAATCAATCAAGCTGTAACTTTAATTTGGGGTCTAAATAGCTCTTGTGTTTTCACAAATTTTCGAGTTTTCACTCGGCCTAAAAGATTTGCTTCAGATGTTTCTAGTGCTTGCCTTTGGATTTGCTTGAAACAAAGATGGGTTGGCAACACTAACTCTACTTTCACCACTTCTATCTCCTTCTTCTTCATGGAAACTAGATATCACTTAAAACAATGGCTTTTGTGAGAAATATACAATTTTAAGAAAACCACAAAACAATCCAAATTAATTAGGAAAACCGCAACACATTCCAAATTAATTAAGAGAATACAACACTTTGTACAGAAGCCTCGACACAGGGTCTATTATAGAAACAAAAAACCAATAATTAAAGATGTATAACATAACCAAAAAAAAAAACTAAAATAAAATTTTAAAAGAAAGCTTATTTGATCCAAAAGATATCTTTAAGATTTCTATGTTGAACACTTTAGGGTGAATTTTTTTAGTAATTTCTGTAATCTATAAAAATATAAGACGGTGTTTTAAATAATTTTTAATGCATTTAAGGCCGATTGACAACCATAATCAAACACATTCAAGGCAATTCATCAAATGACAAAACACCCAAGTACTCTTACTTTTTAATTAGCACACGTTGTTGCTTTTTTTTTTGGCAACACATAAATCTATGTTCCTCAGCACCAAATCGATTTCACTTTGAGAGAAATCATCAATAAATCTACACTCTACAGTAATTTTCAAAACCCTAGAAATAGTAATTGAATAGAAAACCAAAAGAAGGGAAAAAACATGCCTACCTTCTGCATTATCTTCTGAATCGCCTGTTGTTGCAGAGGACGAACAAAGTTTTTTAGCTTTCACTATTGCAGAAGATGAACAGAGTCTTTTTTTTTTTTTTTTTTTCGCATCCTTTTGGATTTTTTTTTCCTATGCTTGTTGATCTGGAACATGGTAATTTGATCTGTGTGTCTATGGAGTTGCAGTGAAGAGGAGGAAGTCAGAGAGAGTGTGAACTTTCGATTGGGAAATATAGAGTTTGCATTTTAGGGTTTTTGTTTTTGTTTTTTTTTTTTTATTAATTTTTTTAATAGACGGCTTGATTTTTTATAGATACACATTTGATGAAAGTGAGCCTCTCCAAACACATCGTACGGTATTTTAAAGAATAAATTGTAAATATGGCAGCATTTTAAGTGGCCTTTTTTCCTAACGTGGCAGCACCTCCTTAAAGGCTTCTACTTTTATATATAGTATTAGATATATATATATATATATATATATATATATTGATGGAAAATTTAGACCCCTTAACACATAACCAGATTGAGTAGCCTAGTTAATTAGCCAAGTTGTTACTTAGTCAAATTAAACAATTCTAGGTTAAAACAATCAAACAATCATATCAAGAATATATAGCAGCGGAATAACAAATAACACAAGATATGATCACCCAGGAAAACCAAACCGGTAAAAAACCTGGGGAGGATTTTACCCACCGATCTTCAAGGCAAAACTGAATTCACTATGAAAGAATTGAAGTTCATACAAAAGGACTTACAAGCTCCTCGCTCGAGTTCCTAATGCTACCTACCAGTAGAACTTACTGACACGACCCCGTGCAAGCTCCGAATCCACAGACTCCTTCTTTCTTGAATTCTTCAAATAGCTACAAGCACCCACGCTTGATATTCTTTAAGCTTCAATGGTAGCAACCAAGTTGATCATCAAGATGTTGAAGTAATCTCAATCTTGAAAACCCTAAGCTTTGTGTAAAGGAAAACTCCTCTAGATCTCACAAGAGATTTACACAAAACAGCAATGTATGAGCAACAATACAACTGGAGCAACTCTAAAAAGTGGCTAGGGTTTTGCCTTATATACCTAGGGCAAAAACATAAAACTCTAAACGTTTAATGAGTTAGGGCTGAGTTGGAAAACTGCAGAAAAACGCAATCTAATCTATTTTCGATCGATCGAATCTATTCTTCGATCGATTGAGCCAGACCGAAATTCTCCAATGCATCTACAGTCTCTCGATTCCAACTTTACAATAATTAAACAACTTTGAGCACACTTTAACAAGACTAAACATATTGTTTTGATCATGGTTTGCCAATATTACAAATTAGAGTTCTAAATACATAAATTTCTAAACCTTTAGAACCTAACAAACTCCCCCATTAGCAATCCGTGACAAAACCCTAATTAATAGCTCAAAGTTTTACAAGTAAAAAGCCCTTTACAAAAATAATGCTCATAAACTCAAATTCAACCCTAACTACTATCCATCGGTTGCAAGTGTAGACAGCAGCTTTGTTGAATCAACCTGTATATTCCTGAAATACTCAACAAACGCATAAACACATGTGTGACAGAAAAGAGTAAAACAACAGGTATAACATTCTTGTAAGATTCACACAACACAAAATAAAGACATATATGAATGAACAACTTGTAAATATAAATCAATAAGCAGTGAATCACAAAGCAACAAGAATCAATTAATATAACATGTATATCAATCAATGTTACTCCCCCTAACATGAATAACCCCAAAAATGATATACAAAGTGAAGCACCTAGATACAATCTAAAAACTCCACAAGCTCCTCAAAAACAAAAAGAAACAGAAAGTCTCCCCCTAACTACAAAAACTCCTCTACAAGTCAACAAAAAACTCCTCTACAAGTCAAAAACTCAACTCCCCCTTTTTGTGACGGAATGCCAAAAGGCAATCACAAGTCGCCATCAAAAGGAGGTGGTGAGGGTGAATGAAGACGTGCAAAGTCAGCTCGCAGAGCACGAATCTCATCTAGTAAGTCCACCAAAATCTGACCATGAGCCGCCTGAACGGTCATGACAGTCTCCAGGGTACGACGAACATCAAAGTCGGTTGAAGGAGGTGGAGGAACATCAGCAGCAGCAGCATCATCACCAACTGGATCAGGAACATCCTCACCAGCAAGACCTGTAGAAGAAGAAGGAGGAAGTGCGCTACTAGACGGCTCAGACCTAGGGTGTTTAGAACCAGCTCGAAGATGAGCGACCCTCTGTCTAAGAAAAGATGCACCTATGAGAGCTATCACATGAACGGGCTCAGAGGAAGGGAAGCCACTAAGATCAAGATAAAGCAAAATCCTATGAATAAAAATAAGATGCACAAGAGCATGAGTAGTAGATGAACTCCTATAAACATCGTTCAAAGAACGAAGAAAGAGATGAGGAAAACTAATAGGAGCATCAGTAACCAGGGCGTATAAAAATACACACCTCTCAAGAGGAATGGTGTGAACATGAGAGATTGGCCAGATAGAATGACAGGCTATCCTAAAGAATAGATAGTGCAACCTGGAGAGCTCAGCAGAAGTGATCCTAGGATCAGAACCCCACTGGACAGTAGTCCCAGTGATGTAAGACAAGACATCACTCAACACGAGAGACTCATCATAAGGATAGACATGATTCAGGACCAAAGGTACCCCTAGAGCATCAGCCACTACCTTAGGAGTAATGGTGTACTCGACGCCTCGTATTCAACTCTTTACTAAAGTGTTGGAATCATAGATGCGGATAGAGATGTTCAAAAAGAACTCTCTAATCAAGGCAGAAGGTGGAGGAGGATCAGAAACATCCACCAAGGGTAACCAGCCCCGACGCTCAAAGTTTGCCCTAATGGCAGGATCAAGTTCATCTAATAGAGCAGAACACTCAGCCCAAATCTTTCTCTTAAGGTTAAGCTTCTCAAAAATCTCTTGGTTTTTCTCACTCGGAAACTTCTCACAGTCAAAGGAAGGAGGGGATGGAGAAGAGGAAGGAATAGTCCTACGAGCTCTAGTCTTCCTAGGCATGATGCTAAGAAAAGGACAAAGACACAAAGAGGAAACCAAAAAACCAGAATAAAATAAAACCAAGGGCAGATTGCAAGTTAGCACAATAAAAACAGATAAAAAAAAACTATATGATGCATGAACAATAACAATGTTGTGATGCATGAACTAATGCAGTAAACACAATTCAAATTAGGTTCAATTTCACAAAATTGGCTCGAATATAGAGTTTCTAACAAAAACCCTAAAAAATTTGAAAAACCACTTGATAATTTTGAAACAAGTTGATGAATTGATCATCACACATTGTTGAAAACATATTAGAATAACCAATTTCCTCAAAACAATAAACCAATTTCATCAATTAAACCCAATTGAACAAAAATCCCCAATTCGGATCAATTACAAACCCTAGAATTTTCAATTTCACATAAAACCCAAAATTGATCAAATTAAACTATCAAGAACATGTTTATAGTTTGTCTCCACAAAAACCCATTGATCAATTACACAAAATTGGGCTTAAATCAACAAGAAACCCAAAAAGAAAAGGGTCCAAAATTTTGAGCATAAATGCATGAAAAATGCATGAAATTTGTAAATAAACTCAAAAAGGAAGGGTAAGATAGACATACCAGCTTGAGGAAAGAGAATTCTTGCAAAAAATCCGGAGAAAAACGACTAAAATTTGAACAGTTGAGCTTGCCAAGTCGGAGAGAGAGAAAAGACTTTGAAAAACTTTTGAAAAAGTGTTTGAAAAAGTTAAGAACAGTGTTTTTAAAAACCTGATTCGCGACTTTCGATTGATCGAAAAATACATTCGATCGATCGAATAAGACAGTCATTTTCAAACAAATTAAAGCACTTTTTCGATCGATCGAAAATCAGAATAGATCGATCAAAATGGGCAGAGACTCACAAAATTTTTGAGAAAAAAAAAAACACAATTTTGAAAAACACAAACCTAATTTTGAAAACAACTCCTCAAAGCATTAAACAATGAAAAAAATACATGAGTATGAGATGGAATGATTTTTCGAAAACCCAAATTTAATCCCAGTTTCTCCAAAGAAAATTTCAGCCATTCTCTTTTTAAATTCGCGAGCAAAAAAAAAAAAATGTTTTGCATAATTCTCAAAATATCTTCAAACTTGGTTGGTCAGACCAAAAACACACACAATAACATGTACAAAGTTTAGCAAAGAGTAACTTGTGTAGTGTGTGCAACTAGCAAATACTTTGAGAAACATGTAAGGTGATATGTGAATAGCAATCAATCACAGAGTCTACACAATCCATCACATAAAATTTAAAAGAGACTATCACCTAAAGAGTTACATCATATAACTCCCACATCTCCTAGATCAAAAGCTTGTAATCATGTAAGTTTCTTGTATTTTGCCCCATTATAATGTGAAATATATTATGTAAAATGACATCAAGCCTAATGGTACACACCAATTGTAATTATGTGAAATGGCATCAAGCCTAATAGTATACACCAATTTTAAGCATTAAGCAATTAAGCCGAGGCATCACCTTATGTTCTTTTTGTGCACGTGTAACAAGTACACAAAATCTTAAGATATGCACTAAGATGTTCATGATTGACTAGTGAACAGTGGTGAGATGGTTATTTATGTCTTTCTCAAAAGGACCAAGTCCGTCAGTTAAATAACATGTGACATTAAGATTAAGACAAAGTGATAAACACCATAAATATCTTTCCCACACAACATGCACTACAAAGCTTCAACTAGTCAAGTGCAATAAATAAGCTCATCAAAACTAAACAAGGTACATAGGACATGATATGTGTAAATAAATTGACCAACCTTGTTTTCAAAAACCAAGAAAACAATGTCAAACACATTTTTGCTTTCTCCTTTTCTCCTTTTTTTTATTTTTTTTATTTAAGAGAAAACAAATAAATCCTAGAATGAAATGCATGAATGTAATGCAATGCAAACCCTAGAAACAAAACAAAAGAAACACAAAAAAAAAAAAAAAAAAAAACAAAGAACAATGGTCATAGAGGAATGAGCAATGAAGCACAAAGACCATATCAGAAAGACTCAATTAGGTCGAGTCTTTTGCATCCAAAGCCTTTTAGATGCACTCCGAGCATTGGAGTTCCTATTCACATTTGAGTGATTTCCAACTCCAGGATTGGAATAAAGATTCAAAGTCTTTACCAATTCACCAATAAGTGCCATAGGATCTTGTGCTTGAGGCACAGGCACCTTTGGTTTAGTTGCTCTCTTAGCAGCTTGAAGCTTGTAACAGTTAGGACGAATGTGTCCAGACTTTCCACAATAATGACAAACTTAAACAGGTTTACCATGCATCTTGTCCTTAGAAAGGGTAGGTTTAGTTTCTCTCAGATCAACCCTAATCTTCTTAGGAGGTGAAACTTCTACAGGTTTGACTACCTCACTCACAGGTGGTTTGACAGTTTCACTCACAACCTCACTCACAGAAGGTTCAGAAGAAGATGAAGGAACAAAGTTCGTGGAATGTGGAGTAGACACAGAGATGTTTTCAACATATCCTATCCCAAATTTATCAGTAGGATACTTTTGAACATTCAGCATGTGATCAAGTTTAGAACTAGCAATTCTAGCAACAGATAAATCATGTTCTAAAGTTTTAACTTTATCAAGTAAAAGCATGTTCTCAGATTTCACATGGTTCAAAAGATCATTAGCATCAAATAATTTAACAAGAAAATTTTTCTTTTCAAGCTCAAGAGAATCAATTTTCTTCAGGTCAAGTTCAACATTCATAGCATCCTTTGCAGCAATTTTGCAAAGTTTATTATAGGCCTCTCGAAAATCTGCATCCTCAGAGAGTTCCCCATCAGAAGGGTTCTCCTCAATAGATATGCTTTCATTGACTACTGCAGTAGCAGTGAAAGCAATGAAGTTTCCATCCTCATCACATTTAGACTCATCATCAGAAACCTAATTATCACTAAGGGTTACAGCCATAGCTTTACCCTTATTTCTCAAGAATGTAGGACATTCAAATTTAACATGACCATACCCTTGACAACCAAAACACTGAGCACCCAAAGAATTGTTTGAAGATTGACCTACTTTTTCTCTAGGTTTTTCAAAGTTATTAACCTTAGTGAGATCATTCTTCCTAAAGTTTCTAGGTTCAACAGTGTTTGTACCTCTTGCCCTTCTATTTGTATTTCTCAGAAAGTTTCTAAAATTCTTGATAAGGTAAGTTATCTCTGTAGCAAAGAGCTCATCATCAAATCCACCAGCCTCAACATCATCAACAGACTTAAGAGCCATTGATTTGGATTTGTTTGTTTTGGGTAAGTCAGACTCATAGGACTGAAGAGATCCTACAAACTCATCAACAGGGATGGAGTCCACGTCCTTGCTCTCAGTAATGGCAATCACTTTGGGTCTAAAGTCTTCAGTTAACGATCTAAGTATCTTCCTAACAATTTTAGGTTGATCATAGATTTCACCCAAATTAAAAGCAGAATTAACAATATCATTCAGTTTGGCATAAAATTCATCAAATGATTCATCATCAGACATCCTAATGCTCTCAAACCTAGAAGTTAATTGCTGCAGTTTGTTTATCTTAATTGCCTTTGTGCCTTCATGCACAGTTTGGAGGATTTTCCAAGCAGTATGAGCAACCTCAACATTAGAGATCCTCTTAAATTCCTCCATAGAAACAGCATTGAAGATGGCATTCATAACTTTGCTATTGAAGCTGGCTGCTTCTTTTTCAGAAGTTTGCCACTCACTCACAGGAGTAGTGGGCTTCTGCCATCCGTACTCAACGGAATTCCAAACTCTCTCATCAATGGATTTCAGGAATGATTTCATCCTTACTTTCCAATAAGCATAGTTATTCCCATCAAAGTGAGGAGGAACAACAAGAGAGTGTCCATGCTCCATGACAACAGGGGTCAAGGATCAGCTCAGAGATTAAAAAATCTCAAACAAAAGAGCTACCTGCTCTGATACCACTTGATGGAAAATTTAGACCCCTTAACACACAACCAGATTGAGTAGCCTAATTAATTAGCCAAGTTGTTACTTAGTCAAATTAAACAATTCTAGGTTAAAACAATCAAACAATCATATCAAGAATATATAGCAGCGGAATAACAAATAACACAAGATATGATTACCTAGGAAAACCAAACTGGTAAAAAACCTGGGGAGGATTTTACCCACCGATCCTCAAGGCAAAACTGAATTCACTATGAAAGAATTGAAGTTCATACAAAAGGACCTACAAGCTCCCCGCTCGACTTCCTAATGCTACCTACCAGTAGAACTTACTGACACGACCCCGTGTAAGCTCCGAATCCACGGACTCCTTCTTTCTTGAATTCTTCAAACAGCTACAAGCACCCACGCTTGATATTCTTTAAGCTTCAATGGTAGCAACCAAGTTGATCATCAAGATGTTGAAGTAATCTCAATCTTGAAAACCCTAAGCTTTGTGTAAAGGAAAGCTCTTCTAGATCTCACAAGAGATTTACACAAAACAGCAATGTATGAGCAACAATACAACTAGAGTAACTCTAAAAACGTGGCTAGGGTTTTGCCTTATATACCTAGGGCAAAAACGTAAAACCCTAAACGTTTAATGAGTTAGGGCTGAGTTGGAAAACTGCAGAAAAACGCAATCTGATCGATTTTCGATTGATCGAATCTATTCTTCAATCGATCGAGCCAGACCGAAATGCTCCAATGCATCTACAATCTCTCGATTCCAACTTTACAATAATTAAACAACTTTGAGCACACTTTAACAAGACTAAACATATTGTTTTGATCATGGTTTGCCAATAGTACAAATTAAAGTTCTAAATACATAAATTCCTAAACCTTTAGAACCTAACATATATATATATATAGTTGGGTTCAAGTTACACCTAGTGTAACTTTAAGTAATGTTACACCACCCAATAACTTGTTATTAAATTAATATTTTGAAAATCTAACAATTGAATTTCATGTTCTATAGATTCTTAACATGTATGCCAATTTTCATATCAATTGGATACTATTTACCGTTTGATCCATAAACTCATATTTTATCCATTATTTTAAACTACAAAAGTTTGAATTTATTGATTGATGACATGAATATTAATTTTTGATCACCTTGAAATTTTGCAAGCATAAAGAATATACAAAGATAATGTAATTTAACGGTGGATTTGTTAATATTCGCATCCAATTAAAAAATATTGAGTGGTGTAACATTGCTTAAAATTACACTAGGTGTAACTTGAACTCATCTCATATATATATATATATATATATATATATATATATATATATATATATATATATATTTATTGCAGATTTTGTTAGAAAATATATAATACTGTATAGTTGTACATAAGTTAAGTAGAGAAAGTTACAATTTAAGCATAGTTTCTAATTAAAGTGATTACTCTAATTATTGTATTTTTAACCCATTGGAGTATGTTGCAACATTAAGGGTCCGTTAGGTTGGAGGAGTAAAAAAATGAGAGGATAGAAAATTGATGGAAGAAAAAAAAAGTAGGAGGATAGAAAATATTTAGTTTTCTTTCGTGTGTGTTTGGTTGGAAGGGTGAAAAAGTGGGAATGATGGAAAATTTTTGTTAGGTTGAGGAGAAAAATAGGAAGATAGAAAATATAGTTTATATAAATTTACTCCTATACCCTTATTACATAAAATGTAAGAAATAATTTATTTACTTATTAAATAATTTAAAAATTAACACATCATATATATAACATTATATTATTTTTCTTTGTTATCAGGGCCGACTGAAGCTATAGGCCAGCTAGGCCACCGCCTAAGGCCTCCACTTATAAGAGGGCCCCCAAATAGTAATAATATATTATATAATATTATTTTTCCATCTGAGAAAAAAAAAATTACAAACGGCCATCACCATGAAGGCCTGTTTCTCACAGAGGCCCGTTTCTCACCAAAAAAAAAAAAAAAAAAAAAATTTCAAACGACCATCACCAAATCTCATCAGGTCATGAAGGCCCATTTCTCACAGAGGCCCGTTTATCACATAGAAAAAAAGCTGAAGTGATAAACTGACAATGTGACTAATCCCATCAGATCAGACCATCACCAAATCTTTAGCTTGTGTAAGAAAAGATTACAAACGGCAAAAATTATTAGCTTGCAGAAGAAAATATTACAAAAGCAAAAAAAAGAGGCAAATAAGAAAAGAAGGAAAAAAGAAAGAAGAAAAAAAAAAAAACTCATTCTCTGACTCTCTCTATCTTGATTCTAAAAAAAACACTCATTAGTTGGCTTACTCATCAACTGTGTTGGCAATAGACTTTTGTGTTCACTGAAGGTTCGTTTTTTGTTTTCTCTTCCTTTGTCTCTTTCATATTCTTCATGTTTACTGCTGGGTGTCTCGGTTTTTTTTTCATGGGTGTCTGGTTTTTTTTTTTTTTTTTCTTTTTTTTTTTCTTTTTGGCTGAAGCTAAACTTTGGTTTGGTTGTTGTACTCTTTAGATTCCTTTAGATTTCTCTAGAACTCTAGAAGCCTTTTGATTCTTTGAATGGTTTGAATGGTCAATAGATCCATAAAGAGAAAAGAGTTAAAGTCTTACACGTTTAGTTTGAATAGTCTTACACCTTTTGAATGGTCTGAATAGTCTAGTCTTACACGTTTTTTTTTTTTTTTTTTAAGAAATCAGATAAGTGGTATGGGAGTTAACTGTTAAGGTATTGATCCAGTGATCTAGTCCTACACGTTCTCTCTCTCTCTCTCTCTCTCTCTCTCTCTCTTTTATATATTTTTTTTATATTTAAGAAATCAGATTTAGAGGGATAGTGGCCAGGTCTTAGTCTTAGTAGATCAAGTTGAGTCCTACACATTATGCTAAAAAAAAGGTTTACTGCTACACAAAAAAAAGAGTATTAACAACAAAATTATAAATTTAGAATAATTTACTTTGTACTAGTATTAATTTTAATTTTTTTGTGCAAGTTTAAAGTGTAAAGTGATCATATTAAGTAAAGTTGCAATTGTGCTTTTGATAAAACAAGTTCTATTGTTTTATACGTTAAATTTATATTATTCTAGTTAAATTGTAATTTTTTATTATTATAGATTGTGTTTCATTTATTCCTAAATATTTTTTAATTACAAATGTCTACTAGAAAATATTTATCTGGATATGAAAAAAAAAAAAAAAAAAAAAAGACAAAGAGAAGAGCTAATTGAATCTAAAAAAGGAGCTATGGACAAATTTATTACTAGTAAAAAAACAAAATCTTGCAGAAAATTTGAGTAAAGGTTTCATAAATGAACAAGAAATTCATCAAAAATTTAATTAGTAATTTTGTCTCTCAAAAAGCAAGAAAAATAAATTTTAATTGAAAAAAATATATGAATTTATAATTAAATATAATAAAAGGTCTCGTTTAAAGCTTTCGCCTGGGACCCCCAAATTCATTGAGCCGGCACCATTTGTTATTATAGATATTATAATCTAATACACACACATATATATTTGGACATGTTGCTGGGAAACAAAAAAAAGTGGGCAACAAAAAAAAAAATATGGAAAACAAAGAGAGTGGCGAAAACTAGAGGAGAAAAAGAAAAAATAATAGAAAAAAGACCAGATGAATTACTGTTGAGTTGCGTAGATGAGAGTGAGGAGGAGATACAAACAAGCAATTTTGCCATTGTGCTGCAACAAGAGTTTTCACTCTTGTTTTCTTCCCAATTTGGAGAAATGAAATTTTGGTGGGCCAGAGAGAAAATGTCTGAGCCCCACCAAAAAATTTTCATCATTTCTCTCATTATCAAACAACGTATATTACAAAAAATGCACTCTGGAGCTGCGTTTACAATAACGCAGCTCTAGACCCGCTTGGGCTTAAGTTGCATTTATAAAAACGCGGCTATAGACCTATTCGGGTTTTTTTTTTTTTTTTTTTGGCGTAAATGTACTTTTAGTCCCTACACTTTGACTTTTTTTCATTTTAGTCCCTACATTTTATTTTTTCCACTTTTAGTCCCTAAAACCAATTTAGGCCTGTTATTTTAGTCCTTTCTGTCAATCAATGGACGGAAATCACTGAGGTGCCTAACGGAAGGATTAAAATATTATTAAAAATTTACTGTAGCAATAAAAAAAAAATTAAAACAAGAACACACTAGAACATAAAACAAGAACAGAAACCAGAAACCCAGATTTGGCTCAATGTAAAATGATTTCAAAGTATAAAATATTTTCAAGTTCAAAAAGGAAAATGATTTCAGTTGGGTGGTTCTGAATATTATAATAGGAAATCTGAAATATAAACCAAATCAACAAAAAAAACATAACAAAAAAAAATTTAGTTTTCCTCAAAAATAAGCATTGATCATGAGAGAAGGAGAGGGAGAGATAGATTGAGAGAAAGAGAGTCCTAGCCACACACCACCGATTTCTCTCTTTCTACTCAGCACGCTCTATCTCTCCAGGGTAAGATCATCCATTCTCTCTCTCCTAGGTATGATCAATTTTTCTCTCTCTCAGTTGAGTTCAATGATGGTCTGTTATTTTTTTTATGGCCCTAAGCTGATTGGGTTTGGGTTTTAAATTACTACTTATGTGTTTGTGGAGGTTTTAGATTCAAATTTCTGGGAGATGGGTGTTTTGATTGGGGTTTGGGCGTGGGTTTGGCTGTGGTTGTTTTGATTGGGGTTTGGGCGTGGGTTTGGCTGTGGCATTGTAGGCTTCTTCGCACCTACCTTCACAACCTTAACCTCATCGTACCGAATCAGTTTCTCCAACTCTCTCTCAGCATCCTTCTTCACTCCACCGCTCCGGTCACCAGAGGTCCGATCCCATCGCCTGGGATTAGAGTCACCGCGCGTGGAGCTCCGTCACTAGGTTGGGGCATGTAGTTCACAAATCGATTAGTGTTGGTCACGATATCTCTGACCTGGGTTTGTTTTTCCATTTCGGTGGTGGTTTGTTTTAAATTTCTGGGTTTGTTTTTTTCATGTGGGTTTGATGATTTTTCTGGGTTTATGGGTTTGATTTGTTGGAGGTTTTGGTGAAGGATGGTGTTTGGATATGGAAAATGTGAACATCACCAGTGGTGGCCGTGGCGTGCAGCAAGAGGAGAATCAGTTGCCCATGAGTGGGTATCTGAGTTTGTTTGAAACTTACATGAGTGGGTATCTGGGTTTGTTTGAGACTTATGTGATTGAGTTTGTTCAGATTTGAGTATCCTTGCTCTTGTTCTAGGTTTATGACTTTTATTTGCTGGAGGTTTTGTTGTTGATTGAATGATGAGAAAATCTGGGTTTGAGTTGTGATTTTGAATATCTGGGTTTCTAGTTTCTGTTCTTGTTTTATGTTCTAGTGTGTTCTTGCTTTAAATTTTTTTTTTATTGCTACAGTAAATTTTTAATAATATTTTAATCATTCCGTTAGGCACCTCAGTGATTTCCGTCCATTGATTGACGAAAAGGACTAAAATAACAGGTCTAAATTGGTTTTAGAGACTAAAAGTAAAAAAAATAAAATATAAAAACTAAAATTAAAAAAAAATCAAAATATAAGAACTAAAAGAACAAATTTTTTTTTTTTTTTTTTTAATACATCCCAAAGCTGTGTTTACTAAACGCGGCTTAAAAATGAATTGAAGCTGCGTTTATTAAACGCGGCTTAATCTTTTACAGACACAACAGCGAAAAAAACCCTAAATTGAAAAAACTCTCAGCTCACTCTCACCACCAAACTCAGGTAGATCACTCTCAACGCCAAACTCTCAAACCCTCAATTCATACTCATCCTCGAAAAAACCCCTAAATTGAAAAAACCTCTCAGCTCACTCATCCTCGAAAAAACCTCTCAGCTCACTCATCCTCGAAAAAAACTCTCGATCCCTAATCTCGCCGCCGTGGTCTGTGCCACGCAGATCGACGCCGCCGTGCTCTGACCCATTTCCCTTTCCATTCCCTCTCCATCCAACACACTCCCCACTTCGATATCGCCTTCTCCCCTCCTTCCCTCACTTCCACCCTCTCCGATTTCCTTTCCTCCCAAATCTTGAAGGGATCGTCGATAAGGCTGCTTTTCCTTCCTGTGAGTTTTTGGGTCTCTTTTATATACATATTTAATTTTTTGTTATTGTTGTTGTTAATCTTATTTTAGTAGAAGTAGTTAAGGCTTTTTTGTTGTTGTTGTTGTTGTGTGATTGTTGTGATTCTAGGGGTACCCACTTAGGCATGTCTATTTGGTATCTATGTTATTTAGCATTCTGCTTTTGTTGGTTTTTGGTGTTTAGATGTATGAGCTCTTTTTAGAGTTCTGATTGGGAACGATACTCGAATGTGCGTGTGTGTGTGTGTTACACACACTTCCCTACAGAGAGAGCAGTTTCACTTTTCAGTTTTTACCTTTTAATGATAAATGGGTAAACTGGGTTCCATTTTGATTACCCAATCATACCCTTCTAGTGAATGCTTTGCCAAGATACTGTATTTTTCACCCAAAGGTATGAAAATAATAAGCCAATGCCATCAAGTTTATATCTTTACCTTTTTTTGGTTAGAATTTTTTTTTTTTTTTTGTTTTTTTTTTTTTGTTTTTGGAATATAATGAAAGTCACATCAAAATACTTCTACAAGAAGGTTATATGATTTTGTTTCTATTTTGGGGTTCTTTTGGTTACTAAAGTAAAAGGGTCATTGCATTTCGCACTGTTAATTTGCATTGAGAGAGCACTTTTTGTTTTGTCATAGGTTATTGAAGAGGCTGAGCTTTGATCAAAGTTGGGTTGTCTTTGTCTTTGTCTCTGTCATCAGAAGCGTCTCTCTTTGATTCTTCCACGGTTTGTCTCCTTAACCATAGTCTGCATTTGCCTTTTGTTTTCTAGTCAATTTCTAATATGTCTGTATGTGCTTTTGTTGTGGACAACGTTATTGTGGGGGGTTTTGATTCTTATATGGGATTTGGGCATTGATGTTTGTTCCTTACTCTTTTCTTTTTCTGTCTGTGTGAGTTTGGATTTTGTATTTTAGGTATCAGATGGATTGTGGTGAGTAGGATTCTAAGGATTTAAAGGGGTTTCAAAATCTTGGTCAATGCTTTGGGTTTGTGATTCTGATCGACTGTTTACGCCTTTGGTTGTTAGGGTAGAAAAGGTTTAAGCCTTTTTCACTTACAAGTCTTCTAATCAACTGTTTCCTATACTATTCTTTGTTCGATTAACTTTACCAATTTTGGTTCTCAGCAGCTCTTATACAGCATCTGTTGCAGTGAAGAAGGGTTTTTTTGGAATGATTTAGTTCACTACTGTAATAGCACTGTCTTCGATTAACTTTACCGACTTGCTGCTGTGTTTTAGATTTTGTTTTCATTTGATCTTCATTCTCTCTTTGTTATCATTTTTTAATCTAAATTTTAATTCTAGAGGTGATGCATTTGTAGTACTTTAACTGGGGTTGATTTATTTTTGTTGGTTCTTAATGAAAAATGATTTTGAGTAGTCTTGTTGTTTATTCCTTTTTTTATTTTTTTATTTTTTTTAAATGTTGTAAATTAAATTTGTCTAGACTGTGTAGCTGCAATTTTTTTTTTTTCATGTGAGAAGTGAATGCCAATGCCACTGGGGGTTTGTTAATACCATATTCCTATCTTTTTCTCACTTATCATAGCATGTTAGCTTGTTCTATAAAATAGCATCACAATCCATATTTGTCATGTTTTGGTGCTGAAACTAGAGATTCTCTATCCTGTTTTGGTCTCAAACCTGCTGTCCTGTGTCAAGTAAATTTCAGATCTGTCCTATAGCAGTTGTAGCTCTCTTTGTGATGCAGCTAAAAAAATAAAAGAAGAAGAAGAAGAATATACCGAGGTCTATATATCCATTGAAAGTGAAACTATATGTATGTGTTGTCCATGTGTATAAGAATATTCCTATATGCCTACATGTCTGGTCCTGCTGGTCCTGCTGTCTCAACACTTGTTCTTTTTGCCTTTTTTTTAAGGAATAAGTTTGGTAATGGTTTGAGTTGAATGGCTGTGTTCATTTTTGGTGTTCCTGCAGATTGAGAATGGGTCTCTAATTTGAAAGTTTATGTGTTGGGCATTGACACAATGACATAAGCTTTTATGTGAATGTCAAAATTGAAACCAAAAGGCACAAAGTTAGTGCAATGAAACCCAAGTACCCATTTTTAAACTTGATTCAAAGATGGCCTTTTTGGAACCTTGATTCACTTGTGAAGCAATAAAAATGATAAACATTATGATGTTTGACATTTCTTCATAGTTCAGTATGGAAATTCAGTGAAAACTGTATATATCAGTGGAGCGTTTCTTCTTTATATTATTGGTCTGTCAGTTTCATGTCTTATCATATCCTCTCATTACCATTTTAAATTTTAAAACATTCAAACATAAGAGAGGAAAAATATCCTTCTCCCCCTACTTAATTTCTAGAACATTGAAATGAGGGGAATTTAAACTTCCCTCATTTTCCCTCATACCCTCTACTCTCCTCTCCCTTCAAACTTTTAAACACTCTGTAAGGTAAATTGTTATGAAAAATGAATGACTATTTTCCAGCTAAGATTCCTAATATATATTTCAAGACTGTTGGTGCACTGCCAGCATAGTTCCTATGCTGTCAACATATGATAGATGGACTAAAATTTATTATATGTCCATACTTTCCTGAGAAAATTGTTGCATCATGAGACACTGTAGATTGCAACAAAATAACTTTGCAGTGTATATGTTTAGATCCAACTTACTTTTGCAATGTGTAATTGAGAACTTCTTGCATTGTGACCCAATGGTCTGGAGCTGTGCTCTCCTTGGAGGTGTCCCTAGAGTCCAGCTAGAACCTCAAAGTTGGGGTGGGATTCTATCTTATGGGTTAGGCTTAGGTTATTGCAAGATTTAACATGTTGGAAACACATGTAAATAATTTAGATATAAGTTTTGCCTGTTTTTCCCATAGTTTTGTTTAACAAGCGTGAAATGCCTCTTTTTTTTTTGGATTGGTCTGAATCATAATTGAAGCTTCTTGCTTTGATCTTATAGGATTGGCACTGTAATGGGCATGTTAGCCATAACTACTTTTAAAGCTCATGTTCTATAAGACATTAAAAAAAAAAAAAAAAAATCAAGTGTTATAACAAGTGGAGCAGAGGGATTGAAACCCTTATTCTCCTTATATAGGTGTCTGGGCATTGCCATTGAGCTACAAGCTCCTGGCAGTGTGCTATAAGACTAATGCAGCTTGGCAGCTTGTTGTTACAGTTAAGAACAGTATCCAGGTTAAGCTCAGTTAGTTTTTAGCTTGAACTTGCTAAAGCAGTGTAATTTTTTTTTGAGTTGTATGGTTGAGAACTTTCCAAAGTGTATGATGTTTATGGCTTGTATTCCCAAGTATAAAGGGCTGGTTTTACTGCCAGTAAAACAGTAGCAAATCTGATCTGCTGAGACAACTCCTTCCCTTCATATGCACTATTATTGATGCAAACAATTTCAGATTTGTTTTCTTTTATTCGCCATGAATTGTTCCCAAGTTCTTTTTCTTGTTTTGAAGCTGAAACTACTCCCCACAACATGTAGTAGGATCAGGTCATCATAGTTTGCTGGTCTAGCTGCATAAAAAGTTTATGGCAGAGGAGTTGTCTTTCTCCTTTTAAAGGGGGATGTACCATTCCCCTGGGGTTTATTTTTTCAAAATTATTTATCAAAGATGGGTACAATGGTTCTTGCTGCAAATTTGGCATTGGCTTTCTATACTTTTGACTTGTTGACTGATTAGCATCTCCAAGTGAAGTGATATCTTTTCCCTTTCCTATGCTGTTTGGTATAGAGATGGTCTGATGTGGTCAAATTGATCAGGATTAAAAATCTTCCATATATGATCTAAGGGCCCCAATATCAAAATGTCAAAAATTGAAGAGAGTCGGCAAACTTCAGTTTACTAGTCTTTGACCATGTAAAATGTTTTTTATTTTTTTATTTTTTTTAATGTATGGTTACTTGTATTTTGTATTCCATATGCTCAATGCAATTTTTTTTTTTGTTTTGGCGTTATGGTGGATTTGCTTTAGATGCATTGTTGGGGAATTGATTTATGCATGAGGTTTTGAATAAAGGGCTATTTAGGGTTTCAATCATAGACATAATTGGTCAGTACGTAAGATTTGCAGGCAAACAGTCCGGGCGCTTGCTATTCCATTTTTGTATGGTTTGAAATCTATGACTTTTATGACATGAAGAACACATTTTTGTATGGTTCTCTCATTTGTCTTTTCTATTCTCCTTATTCCACCACCAACCAAACATACACTAAGATTATAAAAAAAAAAAAAAGAAAGTAGAAACAATAACACATAATAACAACTATACTCACACATATGAATGCGTGTGTATACACAAAAGTTGATACAAATGCATAATGGTTGTATTAAAACTTTTTGATTATATTTAAAAAAAAAAAAAAAAAAAAACTCTTTGATAAAAAAAATCTTGCATAGCTCAATAGCTTTCCCAACACTGCACATCATGCTTCTTCTTTATCTCTACCACTAAAAAACTACGCATTAAAATTATTAGTAACAATATAAAAGGATTAAAGTGCATGTATTTTTATTAGGTTAAAGAAATGATATTTCAAATTGTGTGGTTTTTCGTTAGAAATTTAGAGGATTATCTGGCATTTTGTCCTTAATTTAAAAAAAAAAATAGCAATATACCCTTATTTCAAAACTATATAGGGATATGTCCCTGTTTTGATACTCGATTACTTTAAAATCGAGTTTTAATGAAATAAACGATCCATAGAAAATTGAGTTATACTTGATCAAAAAAAAAATTTTTGCATGGAACTTGACTTTCAGAAAATCGAGTTTCATGCAAAATTTTTTCATACTAGGTTCAGGGAGTCCTATAGTGGCGTTTTTAAATCCTATAGTGACGTTTTAAAGTCTTATAGTAGCGTTTTCTTACAAAATTATTATTATTATTATTATTATTATTATTTTTTTTTTTATAAATGTGATCACCCAATACCAGGTTCAAGGAGCCTTATAGTGGCGTTTTAAAGTCCTATAGTGGCGTTTTAAAGTCCTATAGTGACGTTTTAAAATATTATATCGCCGTTTTTCTTTAAAAAATTTTTTATAAGTGTTATCGCCCCATCAGGGAGCTCTATAGTGGCATTTTTAAGCCTTATAGTGACGTTTTAAAGATCTATAGTTGTGTTTTTGAGCTCGATTTCCTAAAAGTCGAGTTTCATGCAAATTATTATTATTATTATTATTATTATATTTTTTTTATTTTTAAGTTTGATCGGGCATAACTTGATTTTCTATGAATCGAGTATTTTGTTGAAATTCGATTTTAAGGTAATCGAGTATTGAAACAGTGGTATATTCCTATATAGTTTTGAAATAGGGGCATATTACTAATTTTTAAAAAAATTAAGGGCAAAAGGCCAGATAGTTCGAAATTTAGATTATGGTTAGTAATAGTTTTTACTTTCTATTTTTAAAAACTTATTTTTTGGGAATATAAAGAAAAAACAATTTTCTTGTATTTTTTAAATCAAAAACATGTTTGGTTAGTTGAAATTAAAAAAATAGTTTTTTGAAGGAAAAAAAATATTAAAATATTTTGTTATTATGATTGAAACTCTAATGCTAACTCATTAAATGAGACAGATTCATTAAATCAAATGCATGTTTTCTTTTACTTTTGAAAACTAGAAACTGAAAACAACATTTTGCATGTTTTCAGTTTTCATCATAAATTGAGTTTTGAGAACAATTTTTGTTTGCTGTCCATTTTGAGTTGCCAAACAAGTTTTTTAGTTTCAAAAATAGAAAATTGTTTTTAAAAACAAAAAATAAGGAGAACAAATAGTTACTGAACAGACCTTTAATCTTTTTGCAATCTTCAAAGTGTATTTTTATTTATTTATTATTATTATTATTATTATTATTATAGGAATCTTCAAAGTGTTAATACTTGTGGTGGCTAAAACTTTTTAAAACTTAAATGAAAATCAAGCAAATCACAACAGCATTTAATTTTTACATGTTACCTTTGCGAAGGTTTCCCTCTTGGATGTATCAAATCAATCGAGAAAAATAATAGCATATAAGAATCAAGATGTATATAACAATATTGAAACATCAACTTAAAAACTATACAAATTTAAAATATAGGAAAACAATAATTTCGTTGATATCATTTTTTGAGTTAAAAGATAGAAATTATGTTGATATCATTGCAGTGGCAATGATGTTTCTTTCTTTACAGATTGAGAAAGACATTGAGGAATTCATGAAATAAATTATTTGTCAAAAGTGCTTTTTGGAAGATGTGTCACCACAATGTTAGACACAAATAATTAGTAAAAGCCATAATTTAATATTATGCTTGCAATTAACAAAAAAAAAAAAAAAAACTAAAATTGGACAAAGTTGGATCATTTTTTAGAAACCCAAAAGGCAATAAGAATCAGAATTAGCAAGTAAAAAGTATATGTAATAAAGGAACATCTTAGTACCCAAAAGGGGAGAGAAAATTACCACTAAGGACCATGGGTAGGTATGTGCAAGATGGGGATTTGTTTTTGGAAAGAGAAATGGTTTTTTTTTTTTGGGGGTGGGTGGGGTGTGACTAGTATAGCTTTCCTACTTTGGTGTAAACATAGTAGCACTCTAACTGCTCTCGGGCAAGACTTCATACTCCCGATTAGTTAAGTTAGGTCGACTGTTTGGGATGAAGATAGAATATAAGGAGCACTTACATACAACTAGTTGTTGAGGCTCGAACCCAAGTCATGAGACTTGTTTGCCTAGTTTCTTACCAACTAGGCCACCGAATGTTGGTAAGATGGAGATTATTGTTGATTACCAACCCAAGTAGATGACTGTGTGTTTCCTCGGAAGATTCTTTTGCCCTTGGATCCAGCACATATTTCATAAGATGAAGATAACATTTCCTAGGAACACAATAAGACATGTTATTTAAGCTTGAGCAAACTATACAAGTAATAATTATAATCTTAGCAACATAAGCATAACAAAAGCAAAATGCATGTAGTAATAGTGCAAGAGAAGTATGCGTGGTATGTTCTTTTAAAAAAAACCAAATGGTGTGGTATGTTTTGGGAATTGGAGAAGTAGCAAGGGCTAAACATATGAAAATTTAAAACAAAGAAGCTAAAGAAATAATGGTCAATTTAAATCCTTTGGAGAGTGTGTGTAATTTGGAAAACAAAAAGTCATTAATAATTAACATCCCTCTATCCTATCTATTACTTGAAGTTTAGTAAATTATTGATGCAACATCTAAGAAAAGTGGTAAATTAATTATGATGTATTTACCCAAAAAAAAAAAGTAATTGATAACGATCTGGAATATTGTGGTGTGGGTTCAATATTCTCCTTTTAAGAAGTATGTCACTTGGCAAAACCTTAGACTCTCACATGATGAGATCTTTGCTTTTATATATACCAGTCGCAGATCTACGCAAATAATTATTTTGTAATTGTAATATATTGTATAATTTGTTTTTTCTAAAATTTAATGAACATAATTTGTTCTTCCTAAAAATTAAACAATTGCTATTCGGTCCAATTAGGTCTGCTTCAATGTACTTCGGTCCCATTTAGTCCAATATGGTCCACTCGGTCAATTTCGGTCTTCTTTGGTCCATTTTGGACTTATTGGGCCTAAAATTGATTCTTTCTGTAGGTTTCCTTTCCAAGTTTAGCTCAAAAATTCTTTTTTTTTTTCTTAATTTTTGGATTTAAAAGTATAAATTTTATTATATTTGGGCTAAACTCTTTAATTTTGAGTGAAAAAAAAAAATAGACATTATAAATTAGAAATATGAGCCCTACAAATGCAATAAAAATGATAAATATTTAGAAGTAGTATTCAGTTCACTTTGGTTGTAATCAGTCCATTTTGTCCTCTTCGGTCCACTTTGGTTTTATTTGTCTATGGTTGTCCTATTGGGTCCACATTGGTCCTATTCTATACTTCAGTCCTATTCAGTACACATTGGTCATTTTCAGTCCATTTACTCTACTTCAGTCCTATTCAATCCATTCTATCCAATTCAGTCCATTCTGTCCACTTCGGTCCTATTTAGTCAACATTGGTCTTATTCAGTCCACTATGGTCCTGTTTGGTTCACTTTGTCCTATTCGTTTCTATTTGTTCCTATTCAGTCCATATGTCCACTTTGGCCCTAATCTGTCCATTCGTTCTTATTCGGTCCACTTTGGTCTACCTTGTTCCCATTCGGTCCTATTATGTCCATTCGGTCCACTTCGTTCCACTTAGTCCATGTGTGTCCACTTTAGTCTATTTTGGTCCACTTTGGTTCATTTGTATGCACTTACATATAAGGAAAAGATATGTTTGGATTGAAAGTACATATTCTAAATACAAATTTATTAAAAATAATATAGATCTCAAACTTGCAATATCTAAAATTTTAAGCATAACATTTATTATTGCTACATTTTTGTTGAGCCACATTAATGTAGCATTTCAATCCACTTTTGCCCAGCTAAATTTAAGGTAAATTCTTTCTAAACCTTAAAAGTTAAAACTATGAATATATAAATCTAAGTGAAAGTCAGTACTTTTAAACGAATTAAATGAGATTGATTATACCTTCAAACAAATATATATATATGTATGTATGTATGTATGTATGTATGTATAATTTTTATTTAAATAAATTATTCAAATTCTTCATCATCTTAAAAGAGATTATTATGATAAAAAAAAAAAAAAATCATAACAAACTTATACTAAATATGTATAATATATTCTCTAAATTTTATTATAGATAATTTGTTCTCCTTAAAAATTAAACAATTTTAAAAAGTCATTTCCATTATTTTGTATTTACAAATATATAATTTTATCATTTTTTAAAATGTTTTTGATTGATATTATTCTTTTTATGAAATGGTCATATTCTTCTAACTATTTTTATTATGCATTATATTTTCCTAATTTCTTTTGTTACAATTAAAATTTTTAAGTTTTAAAGTTATTATTCAAATTCTTATTCTCTTAAGAAAATTATTATGATAACCAAAACTTATCATATGATTACAACTGATATTATTCAAATAATTAATAGTACTCTCCAACCAAACTTGTATTTTGTCATTTTTTAAATAGGTACACTGTATTGGACTGAAGTGATATAAAATTGACCAAATAGACTGAAGTGGATGGGAATGATTAAATTAGACCAAATAGACAGAAGTGAGCCATATGGTCCAAATTGGATCGAATAGATCAAAGTGGATTGAATTGACCAAATGGGCCAAATTAGACTGAAGTAGACCGGATTGGATCGAATAAGACTAAATTGACCGAAGTAGACTGAATGGACCTAATTGAACTGAAGTGGACTGAATTAGACCGAATTGAACCAAAATTGACCAAAGCAGGTAGAAGTAGATCGAACCAGACTGAATTGATGATGTGGACTGAGATAGACCGAATGCTAATATGTTATTAGTAATAGTATAGCTAAGATTATGATTTGAAATAAACTCAAATTCTTGCTTCTAAAATAATCAAGTATTAACTCAAACAATATCAAATCAACAAAAACTATGTGAGAAAGAGAGAGACACTACTTGTAATGGGGAACTAAAAAATACAACACCAAAACATATGAACTCAAAATAGAGTTTTAAAAATCATAATGATTCATCAATATTAAGTAGGGTTGCAAGAAATAATAAAAAAATGAAGAGAGAGAGAGAGAGAGAGAGAGAGAGAGAGAGAGATGGAAAAATAAATAAAGAAAAAACCTAAATACAATTTTATCTATCTAAATATTTAAAAAAAAAACAAAAAAAAAAAAAAAATTGACATAGAAATCAAAAAATGGGGGAAAAAAAAAGATGATTTTTTTTTTTTTTTTTGATGGATGAGAAGAATTTAAGTTGATATTAAATTATTAAGTTTTTGTGTTAATCAAACTTTATCCAAAGAAGGGATTTCAAATTAAAAATTTTATAAACTTGGAAATTATAGGAGAACTAAGTCCATCTTTTATTATATAATATACTAGTCACTAACCTGTGCGATGCACGGAAAAGTTATTTATATAATAAAATCTAAGAAATTTAGAAATAGAAAATTGGGTCAATAATATGCATATTATAGACATTTTGCTAGTTAGCATTTAAAAAAAAAAAAAAACTGTCATAATTAAATAAAATACAATAGGAAGAAATATTTAATTTCTATGCTTTTCTATAGTTTAGAAGTGTTGTCTAACATAGAATGTTATTCGGTTGTAAGAGAGATTTTTATAAAATGTTAATACCATATATATATATATGCTTATGTTGTTAACATCTCACTGCAGGTACATAGTTACTGAAACT
Source organism: Quercus glauca (assembly GCA_023736055.1). Classification (NCBI taxonomy): domain Eukaryota; kingdom Viridiplantae; phylum Streptophyta; class Magnoliopsida; order Fagales; family Fagaceae; genus Quercus; species Quercus glauca. The sequence goes on from CM043315.1 coordinate 30,037,117, forward strand.
TACAAAGTAATTTACAATTCTTAAATTAATAAAGCAAAATTCTCAAAAGTTATATATATACACACACTCAAAACTAATATAAACTACAAAAATATAAACAAAGACCATGATATGAGGAAGACACATCAAGCTTCAAATTTGAGCAGCAATATGACTTTCTTTATCTTACTTAATCATAGTAATAACCATATAAACAATTTAAAACATGGAACAATATCAAAATTATAACACCTAATTCCATTATCTTTTACGTTGAATCCAAACAAATAATTAATTGAAATTAATCCAAACAAATAATTAATCAACCAAAAATCATAGCTTTAATTAAGAAAACAAAAATCACATTAACTCAAATAAAAATTCTCAATAAAGCAAAAACATATAAGGTAAAGAATTAAGATCAACCTATTGAAACGCAAATATCAAAAACCCCAAAACTTAAAGTTTTCAAATTTTATAGAATCTCCAAATTCTACTTCAAAATCAAACAAAACTCTTCAAATTCAAATAATTCATATATAATATAACAAATAAAAATTTACCATTCCCTAGGCTAGAAGACATAGGTTGCAGCTTTGATTTTTCTCTAAAAAATAGAGATGCTTCATTTGCCATATAAAATATAAAATAATTATTAGAAATTTCAACACAAAAACCAAACCCACAAAAACACTGTCAAAATATGAAGATTAACCCAAATACTCAAAAGAAAATCAATTCTAAACATAACAAAAGAATGAGATAGAAAGAAAATTTCAAGCACATATGAAAGCAAATAAAAAAGAAAGAACCTACATTTTTTTTATTACGTGAGTCTCTCTCTTTTTTTTTTAATCCTAAAGTGAAGTTAAGTTTAAGGTTTTAAGATGGTAAGGATTTTAAGGTGAGAAGAGAGAGTCCTACAGGAGTCTCTCTCTCTCTCTCTCTCTCTCTCTCTCATTTTTTTTTTTAAATTTTTTTTTAACATGAATCTTTTTTTTTTTTTTGAAACCTAAGGTGAGTCTTTTTTTTTTTTTAAATTCTAATGTGAGGTCTAATTAAAAAAAATTATAATTATTTAGATAATAATAATGATGTGGGAAGCAGAGTCCTAACCAAAGTCTCTCTCTTTTTAGTTTTTTTTTTTTTTTTTTTTTTGAAAACTAAAGTAAGTCCATTTTTTTTTAATTCTAACGTGAGTTATATTAAAAAATTCTAATTAATTTTTAATCTTCGATTTTATATTATATATAGATAATAATAATGATGTGGTAAGCTCTAGAGATGTCAACAAAATATGTCTAATAGAGTTTTACTTAAATTAAACTATTATAACACTAATAAGATAATTACACATTGAAGATATATAATAAATATATAAGAAATAAAACCTAGAATAAAAAGAATCTAAAATAAAAAGAAAAAGAAAATAGTGGTGACGTGGAAAATTGTGGGAGCTTTAGAGGCTTCGGTTATATATATATATATATATATATATATAGATGATATGATATATAGATAAATTTAATTAGTAAGTAATTATGTGCTGAATTAAAACAATAGCCGACCCACCCACCACCACTAATCTGCCCATCACCATCTCAACCCACCCACTGCCAAACTGGGTAAAAAAAAAAACCACAGCAACAGAGATCAGCCTAGCTTGATGCTCCGGCCTGGGTTTCGTCAGAGAGGGAGGCAGTGATGTGGAGTAGAGGGAGAGAGAGCAAAGAAATGGTTGAACAAGGAAGTGAGAGAGAGAGCAGATATTGGTCGGTGAAGATGAAGAAATATTTTAATTGGGATGAGAGAGAAAGCTGAATAAAAAAATAATAAACCCACTTGCAATTGTTGTCCGTACCGTCTCATATTTGAGACGGTACTGTAGCTGTGTGCCAAAAATTTTGGCATTTGAAACATTTCATGAGGCTCATATTTTGGGGTTTGGTGTGCCAAATGCCAAAATTTTGGCACATGTCACACCTGTTACAGATGCTCTTTGAGGCAATACTTACACTATATGTACTATTATTCCGATCACATTAAAAACGGACGAGACGGACACATCTCATTTCCGCGGGGAGCTAAAGTACTTCTAACTATTAATTGCACTAAAATGTAAAGTAACTTGGAATATACATATTACTAAAGGCCAAAATGGCCAAATACCACTTTTTTTTTAAAAAAAAATTTTAGCAAAAAAACACTGTTTCGGAAATAAATAGGAAAGTACCACTTTTTCTAGAACTCGAGTTTCAGAAACTCGAGTTCCTCATCAATTCTGCCACAGTGGAATTTGTGCGATTAAAAAAAATTATGTGGTACTCGAGCTTGGTAAACTCAAGTTCCATGCAACACAATACTCGAGTATACCAGGCTCGAGTATGTTTTGTAAATAAAATGCAGATAAAAAAAATTTACACGGTACTCGAGTGCCATGTAAATTTAAATTTTTTTTTTTTTTTTTTTTTTTGTGGATAATCGACAAATAAACATAAAGGTAAAAATAAGTGGCTTTTTTATGTTTTTATTTATTAAACAGAAGCATTGTAAAATATAGAGATTTTAATTTCAAAATATGAATTTAATTTCTACATTAATTAAAATTGTTCATTGTTTTCTAATAAATATTGTTTACTGTTTTCTGTATAAACTATTTCTACAATTTTGCATAAAATTTTTTTAAGTTCTGCATTATTTAAGAAATTGTTCACTCTCTTTTTTGCATAAATTATTTTCTGTTTACTGTTTAAAAAATTGTTCACTGTTTTCTCATAAAACACCTAGTGAAATCGTGTTTTCTAAATTTAAACGCAAATCTGAATGCTTTTTCATGTTTGAATTTCACAATAATCGAATATATTTTTTTGCATTGATAAAATCTGTTTTTACATTAATAAAATTTGCTCTCTGCACATCATATTTACTGTATATTCAAATTTACTTACTGCATTCATAAAATTTGTTTTTTGCATTAATTAAAACTGTTCACTGTTTTCTCGTAAAAATTGTTCACTGTTTTCTGCATAAACTATTTCTAGCATTCTGCATAAAATAATGGACAAACTCCATGAAAGAAAATGAATGATTCGTATAAATCACCTAATGGTAAATGCCTCAAAAAATTCAAATTTGTAAAAATATTCAAATTAGTTGAATGTAGAAATTCGAGAAAAATCGATGGAAAATCAATAAACGTACCAAATCGTGAAGGTGCACATACGATGTACAGATAGTCTAGACTTGTTGAGAAATTTGATTTCGTTGAAAGTACAAAATAATGAAAATTCAATGGAAAAGTATGTACATTAGATGTATAGATCGTATGAATTTGTTTAAAAATTTGAATTCGTTGAATGTACAAAACTGTGAAAACTCAAGGAAAATTTGTGTACATTAGATGTACAGATAGTACGAATTTGTTGAAAAATTCGAATTCGTTGAGTGTGTAAAATCATGAAAATTGAAGAACATACCGAATTGAGTAAACTTAATGGAAAATTAATTACATTAGATGTATAGATCCTCCAAATTTGTTTCCAAATTTGAAGTCGTCAAATGTATAAAATTGTGAAAATTCAATTTAAAACTATGTACTAATGTACTAATCATCCTGATTTGATGTAAATTTCAAAATTGTTGAACATACAAAATCGTGAAATCTTAATGGAAAATCGAAATTGTTGAATGTACCAAATCGTGAAAATTCAATGGAAAGTTGTGTACATTAAATGTACAAATATTCTGGACTTGTTGAGAAATTTGATTTCATTGAAAGTACAAAATCATGAAAATTCAAGAGAAAATTGTGTACATTAGATGTACAGATCATTCGAATTTGTAAAAATCAAAATTTAGATGTACAGATCGTTCGAATTTGTTGATTGTATAAAATCTTGAAAGTACAAATAAAATTGTGTAAATTAGATGTACAGATAGTCTGAATTAGTTGAAAAGTTTGAGTTCGTTAAATGTACAAAATCGTGAAAATTAAATGGAAAACTGTGTACTAATGTATTAATCATCCGAATTTGTTGAAAAATTTGAAATCGTTGAATGAACAAAATCGTGTAAACTCAACAGTTAATGAACAGTTAATCTTTAGATTTGCAAAAGTTGAATGTATATAATCATTAGTTGTCAGACATTAACAACAACATTTTGTATTGCATAGAATGTGAAGACATTAACAACAACGTCTAATGTTCGTAGGTAGAAATTTTTGGAAATCATCATTACTTGAATTTGAGAAGTCTAAAATATCTCTTTCATCATCTAACGCAATAACTTCATTAATAAACTTGATGGCTTACTCTTGCGCCTTCCCCCTTAGATGCTTCTTACCTTTTTGGATTGCATGAAAACGGTCTACTCGCCTTTGCATTTGATTGTTCTCTTGTTCAAGATGAGCAAGTATGTTGGCAGGTTCATCTCTAGGTAACTCGGCTGAGCGTGCTTTAGGAACTCGTAACCCATGCCATCAACAATACACCTCCAACTCACACCTCTTCTTGTATAGGGTTGACCATGGTGGTTCTGCTACGGTGAACTCTATTGCGATGGTATCTATACTTAGTTTTATAGGTTTACCGACTATGATGTGCCCGACGCTTCCAAGACTCTCGTACATGTATATTGGTATATTAAGGAAATCTCTCTTCTTTCCAACCCATTTCCCTCCATAGTTTCATAAACTCGAGTTCCAGAAAAAGTGGTATTTACCTATATAGTTTCGAAACAGTGTTTTTTTGCTACAAATTTCTAAAAATGGTGGTATTTGGCCATTTTTGCCCGCGGACTCTTGTATTTCTCTTTAATTTTTCCGCCCAAATAGTTGTATTTTTTTATTATAAAACAAATAATTTGCTATTAAAGTAGAATTGGTTTAGAAACTTATGGTAGTAGATTGTCTATCTTTATTTTTATTGATCTAGATATATTGTATGGAGCCTTTTAAAGTGGAATTGGTTTGAAACTTTGAATGGTTAGTTGCTAAAATTTTATAAAATCAGTTTATTATAGTGTGAATTGTAGCGCTGACCTGTGTACATAGTATGTAATTTGTCTGTATTTGGCTCTTTTTATTTGTACAATTATTTGTTTATTTGTGATTTGTCTTTACCTATGGAAAATGAGTTAGTACAATCATGTCATCAATTTTTTGTGCAATGCAAGTCATCAATTTTCTTTGCAAGCATGTCTAAACTAAGTCTCTGCTTATTCATTTGAATATGAGGGTAATATTTACTATTGACTATTGGGGTTTGTGCACTTTCTCTAACTATGCAGGTAGCCTATAAACTGATGGTTATGCATGAAGGATGTTTGGAAGGGAAGTTTTAGTCTATTGAAAGACTAAGGGAAACCAATCAGGAGAAAGCTATTGTTCATCATGTCAGACAGGTGATTATAACTAGAAATTTTGCCTTGAATCATTTATGCTCCTTAGAGAGGTTCTAAGGGTCCCGTGGTTTAGTTTTTGACAGTTATGTGGAAATACGATATTGTTTTCTTTGCAAGTTTCCAGAAATTATCATGTAGCTTTCTATTTCTATTGTTGCGCTTAATGTGATTAGTCAATGCTTACCTTTGGAACCCTGATGAGTGTTGTTGCATTGTTATCCTTCATCTCTATATTTTGTATATATATATATCAATTTATAGTAAATTCATTATTTATTTATTTATCTTTTTGGTTGGTTGTAATTTCAACACTGTTTTTGCTATAACATACTACTATTTAATCAATTAAATCATTTGGTTTCCTTACATGTTTTGTGTTGATTTCTTACTTTATGTATTTACTTCTTTTCATTTATAACATGATTTAATAATGCAGTCACAAGAGCAACCCTATTCAGGTCCTTATTCATGTGATCAATGCTGCTTTGTTGTTGCTTTTCTACTTCTTAATGTTGCATATTGAAAACAAATTTGAGAATGTTGAGTGAACTTCCATTATATATATATATATATATATATATATATATATATAAGAAAAAGAAGGAAGAAAAATTAAACAAAAGGGAGATCCAGAAGTGGATGAACCTTATAAACGTTGGTTAATTTTGTTTTAATTAGATTTTTTTTTTTTGGTTGGGGAGCTGTATTAGCGATTGGGTTCTAGATGGGTTATTAAAATGAGTACTAGGTGTTTGATGAAATCCTGCAAAGAACTTGAGATAGAAAAGGTTATGTTTGGGTTATTCTAAAACAAACTTAAAAGGAATTGGGCCGGATTGGGTTACTCTCCACAAATTTGCTTCCAAGGAAGGATGATCACACCATTCTCTTTAGCTGGATTTTTTTTTTTCAATTGCTAGAAATATTTTCCTCTCTATCATAGTGGATGTTACAGTTTTAGTTGTTTAGGATAGGCTTAAAAGAAAATCTATTTGTAAGACAACACATATTTATGGATAGCATACTGAGTGTTATATACATTTTAAATTTGAAATTCATACCAAGTGTTATTTTTTAAAATTTATAAATTCAATTGCATTAGCTACATACTTATTTAATTAAATTTATTTAAGTACGACTTTTGAAACAAAATGTTTCTCCAAATATTTACCTAAAATTATTTGAATATATTTTCTTTCTCGGATTCTAATTATTTCTATGTACAAAAATTTATTTGTGGACTCTTACAAAATTTACATTATTTTTATTTCGATTTTGTTGAAAATAGATGTATTTTTTTTTTTCCAAGAACCCGAAAATACATGTACTTATGTTTTGCACGGGTTTAAAAGCTAGTTTCCTTAATATGCCAATATACATGTACGAGAGTCTTGGAAACGTCGGGCACATCATGTTCAGCAAACCTACAAAACTAAGTACAGATACCACCCCAATAGAGTTCATTTAAACATGAAATTTAAACATGAAAAGCAAATTCGATTATTGTGAAATTTAAACATAAAAAAGAATTCAGATTTGGCTTTTAAATTTAGAAAACACGATTTTACTAGGTGTTTTATGAGAAAACAGTGAACAATTTTTTAAATAATGCTGAAAAGAAAATAATTTTATGCAGAATACTAGAAATAGTTTATGCAGAAAATAGTGAACAATTTTCATGAGAAAACAGTGAAAATTTTTACTTAATGAACATTTCTACATTCAACTAATTCGAACTTTTTTACAAATTTGAATTTTTCGAGGCATTTTCCATTAGGTGATTTATACGAATCATTCATTTTTCTTTCATGGAGTTTGTCCATTATTCATATGGTTACATATTTAAAAAAACACAAAAACCATTTAAGTGCAGTAACTGCACCAATGCTAAAAATAGTTTATGCAGAAAACAGTGAACAATTTTTATGAAAAAACAGTGAACAGTTTTAATTAATGCAAAAAATAGATTTTATGAATGCGGTAAGCAGCTTCGAATATATAGTAAACATGATGTGTAGAGAGCAAATTTTATTAACGTGGAAACAGATTTTATCAATGCAGAAAAACAAATTCGATTATTGTGAAATTTAAACATGAAAAAGCATTTAGATTTGGCTTTTAAATTTAGAAAACACGATTTCACTAGGTGTTTTATAAGAAAACAATGAACAATTTTTTAAATAGTGAATAGAAAATAATATACGCATAAAAGCGAGTGTACAATTTTTTAAATAATGCTGAACAGAAAATAATTTTATGTAGAATGCTAGAAATAGTTTATGCAGAAAATAATGAACAATTTTTATGAGAAAATAGTGAACAGTTTTAATTAATGCAAAAAACAGATTTTATGAATGCAGTATGTAGATTTGACAGAAAATATGATGTGCAGAGAGCAAATTTTATTAATGTAGAAACAGATTTTATCAATGTAGAAAAATATATTCGATTATTGTGAAATTCAAACATGAAAAAGCATTCAGATTTGCGTTTAAATTTAGAAAACATGATTTCACTAGGTGTTTTATGAAAAAACAGTGAACAATTTTTTAAACAGTAAACAGAAAATAATTTATGCAGAAAAGAGAGTGAACAATTTCTTAAATAATGCTGAACAGAAAATAATTTTATGCAAAATCGTACAAATAGTTTATATAGAAAATAGTAAACAATTTTTATGAGAAAACAATGAACAATTTTAATTAATGTAGAAATTAAATTCACATTTTGAAATTAAAATCTCTATATTTTACAATGCTTCTGTTCAAATAAATAAAACATAAAAAAGCCACTTATTTTTACCTTTATGTTTATTTTTTGATTATCCCCAACCCAAAAAAAAAAAAAAAAAAAAAATTTACACGGTACTCGAGTTTGGTAAACTCGAGTACCGTGTAAATTTTTTTTTATCTGCATTTTATTTATAAAACGTACTTGAGCCTGGTATACTCAAGTATTTTGTTGCATGGAACTTGAGTTTCCCAAGCTTGAGTACCACATAATCGCACAAATTCCAGCTCAGCAGTGCCACGGTGGCAGAATTGATGAGGAACTCGAGTTTCTGAAACTCGATTTCTAGAAAAAGTGGTACTTTGCTATTTATTTCCAAAACAGTGTTTTTTTGCTAATTTTTTTTTTTAAAAAGTGGTATTTGGCCATTTTGGCCCTTTTCTTAAATGGTGTACTCAGGAAATATTGAGACAGTATTCCGACTTTTATCAAGTCAAAACAACGATATTTTTGGAGTTTTGAGTCTTTGAGACATTTTAAATTTACTAGCGTGGGTTGCACATGCAAGGCACGTGCCGGCTTTTTAACGAGAGAATTAATATATATATATATATATATATATATATATATATATATATATATATATATATATATATTTTTTTTTTTTTTTTTTGTTGAAGAAGAAATATGAAGTCATGTACTTAAATTTAAAATAGTTATTTGAATATCTATGTACTATGACAATTTCTTAGAACTTATTTACTAAATGTAATATATACTCACCAAAAAATGTTACAAAGAATGATAATGAATGTTATCATCTTTCTACAATATTTAAATTTTTCGCAATAAATGATAATATATGCTACAATTTTTTTGAAGATCTTCATTAAATTAAATATTTGCAATCATCTACAATGAAGATTTTGTTATTCATATTTTATTCTTTATTGTCTTATTTTATGAGTTTAACTACAGTGTTTAGCTTACTTATTTTTAATGAATACCCTATTAAGTAGAAAAATATATTAAAATAAGAACAAAATAACAAAAGACGTATGTCATCAAAGTTTTTATTAGATAAAATTAGAAGATTTAAACCTAATAAATTACTGTTCTCTAGGTAACAAATAGAACACCATATATCATTATTCTAACTTTCCAAGCATGACTACTAGTCTACTACATAAAATTCAAAATACACAGAAATTTTTGGGGACATTAAAATTTAGTAGGAGTATATTAGACATTGCACAATGGAATATTTTAGGAATTATAAGATTTTGTTAGGGTTTAACTAAGAGAGAAACAATAGGAGTATATGCTCATTTACAAAATATAAATGATGAAATTATTCAACTTTACTTTATGGGGGAATGCAACTACCCCAAACATAAAGGAGGAAACAATGTGAAAAAAAAAATTAACCTAAAAAAGTTATGCATTAAACAATGAATTTTAGTTCAACAAATTGAATAAACCAAAAAAGAAGTCTAGAAACACAACAACAAATCACGATATTTTTACAATACCTTTATTTTTAGCTATTGTGGGTCTTAGTATGATATTTTATTATTTTATTTTTGAGTAATGTTACGTCCACAATATTTTCATAACAAATCTTAGGTGGTAAATTGCTATTGGTTTTAAATTGGGCTAACCACTTTTAACCGTGTATTAAAAAATAAAATAAAAAGCCAATTAAAGAAAATTGTGCCTAAAAAAATGAGTTTTGGCTTACTAAATTTGACTAAACAAAAAAAGAAGCCTAGGAACACAAAAAAATGTCACACAAAAAAGAAGTTTAGGAATATAACAAAATGTCACAACATTTTCGTAATATTTTTTATTTCCAACTATGGTAGGTCCTAATTTCATATTTTATTATTTAATTTTTATGTCCACAGTATTTTCACAACAAATTTTAGGTAAAAAATTATTACTGGCTTTAAAATTATGCATTAAAAAAAATGCAAAAAGAGAATACAAGAAAATTGTGCGTGAAACTTACAGTGAATTTTAGTTCACCCAATTTGACTATGTATACTAAAAAAGAAGTCTAAGAATATAACAAAATATTAAAATAATTTCACAATATTTTTATTTTTAGGATCTGAATAGATATTTTTTTTTATTTTATTTGAGAGAAATGCTATATCTATAACATTTTTAGAACAAATTATAAATCACAAGTTGTTATTGGTTTTAAATTGAACCCACTACTGATATCATTTTTTTATCCCTCAAAAATACCTTGCCACATAAAATTTGTTACAAAATTATTATGAAAATGTTGTGGACAGCATTTTATTTTATTTTGATCTATAAGGAATTGAGATCTCGCGATTGTGAAAATATTGTGAAAAGAAGAAGATGTTATAACATTTTCATAATACATTTATTTTTAGTTGTGATTGTTCTCAGTCTCTTATTTATTATTTTTTTTATTTGACCTTTAAAAAATTGACACCTCAATATAATTATAAAAATATTGTAAAAATTTGTTGCGTTAATGTAATTGTGTATGCACATATAATATAATATTTAAAAGCACAAGCAAAACTAGCGTACTGTGAAAAAAAAAAAAAAAAGGCCAATGAACAGTGCAAATCGTCAATAATTGTGAAAATATTGTAAGAATTTGTTAAGTCAGTGTAACTGTACATACACATAAATATTTAAAAGAAAAGATAAAAACAGCACAACCAAAACTGGCGTACTATGGTTTGTGGGGGGAAAAAAAACCTAATGAACAATGTTGTGAAAGTGTTGCAAAAAATACTGCGGATGTAGCACTTTTTTTTTTTCATAATACCTTTAGTTTTAGTTGTGGATGATTTTAGTATGATATTTTATTTTAACTTATAAGGAATTAACATATCAACAGTTGAAAAAATATTGTGACAGAAAAAAAAAAAAAATCCTAATGAACAATGTTGTGAAAGTGTTGCGAAAAATATTATGGATGTAGCACTTTTTTTTTCATAATACCTGTAGTTTTAGTTGTGGATGATTTTAGTATGATATTTATTTTAACCTATAAGGAATTAACATATCAATGGTGACAATTTATTGTGTTAACTAACAGTTTTATATATATATATATATATATATATATATATATATATATATATATAAAAGAGTGGACAGGATATTACCAAAAAAAAAAAAAAAGTAGAGAAAAAGAAAAGAAAAGAAAAGAAAGCAGTGAAAAAAAAAAAAAAAGGGACTTGTGGGGTCAAATAATTTGGCAACCCCGGCCCATTCCGTACTAAGCCCAAGGCCCACGCCGAGGAGGAGGGAATGTCCAAGGACGAACATAGAAAGTCCAAATTGCCAAAAAATATCACCGAGGACAATCCTGTTCTCGGCCAACTGAGATCATAGAAGGGAACAGCGGCACGCCATCAAAGGCATTCTCCTAGAGCATCCCAAGAAAAGGAATAAGTACAATGGGCCAGCCATAGGAGCATGGTGGAGGAGCAATTTAAGGAGAAACTGTCACCTCCGCATTAAATGCCCACAACTAACATTCTGGCCGCATTAATGAGGAAATGACCCCTGAACAGTGCTGCCTTGGTTGCTGCAACCCACAAAAAATTTGGAAAGGCGGCTGATGGAACAGGCACTATAGTAGTGACCTGCATGATTAACAAATGGAGGGCCAAGATCGACTGAAAGGGGGTGTATAATGTAAGAAGTCCTCCAAAAAATGGGGAAAAAAAGCATAGAATACGGTATCATCCTTGAAACCTTTGGAACCTAGCATTGAAGAAATAATAAGAACTACAAGTTCCTCATATGAGGGCTGAGGAACAGAATTTCACATTTTAGCTTATGTCCTTGTTATTCAATTCACTCGTAACCATGTCTAGTTGTTGTAATCCTCACTAAAGCCTACTTCTTAGACCCATTCTCTATAGATTTATTGTATTGGGCTAGTTGGGGTTGAGTTCATTCGTCTAGTACAAGAAGTGCTCTAACCCAGTCCTTACAATTGGCATCGTCTATGGGAAAGAACTTGTGTGTTAGTAAGGGCAACGACCAAGCATGGTAGGATTAGGCCCTCATCAAGCAGGCTCCCATCAGCCTGAACCAGCTAGATCCCAACAACAGGGTAACTTTTCCAACCCTAAGCGTGATCGAAATGAAGAGAATGTAAAGTTTCGAGAGGGAAGTGTGCACACCACTTAAACCAGCAGAACCTACTCTCGTGGGGGCAGTCACGTGCTCTAAAGACAAAATAGCAACTGGGCCATGCAACCAGAAGAGGTTAGGAGTCACGTATCCCAGAGACAGGATGATAAGCAGGCCATGCAGCGAGAGATAGACGACTTGAAGAGAAAGTTGCGCCATGCACAACGAAGATGGTCTCATTCCAGCCTTGACATGCCCTCTGATGATGAAAGCTATGATGACTATAGGCGAAAATCGAGAACTCCTCCAAGCGAGACTTTCTCTCACGAGGAAGAGCACTACCAGAGGCGTAAACATAGAAGCCCATCTCCTAAGGGCTTGGGAAACGATGTCATGAGCAAGGCACTGGATCAACTCTCCAAGTCACTTTTCACACGCCACATAGAAAGGGCTACACTTCCTCAACGATTCCAGCAGCCAACCTTCACCATTTATAACAGAAAAATAAACCCCGTGGAGCATGTGAGCCAGTTTAACCAAAGGATGGCTGTCCATTCTAAAAAACGAGGCGCTAATATGCAAGGTTTTTCCATCTAGCTTGGGACCAATGGCGATGAGATGGTTCAATGGCTTAAAGACGAACTCCATAGATTCATATAGGTAGCTAACCCAAGCCTTTGGCTCCCGTTTCGTTACAAACAGCAGAGCTCCTCGGCCCTTGAGTGCGTTATTGTATTTATCCATGCAGGATGGAGAAACTCTAAGGGCTTACTCGGACAGATACTAGGAGATGTATAATGAAATGGACGGCAATTTTAATGATGTCACCATCAGTACCTTCAAAAATAGTCTCACAGTCGGGCACGGCTTGAGGAAGTCTCTAACTGGCAAGCCTGCCACCGGTGTGCGCTAGCTGATGGATCGGATTGATAAGTATAAACGAGTAGAGGAAAACCAGCTACAAGGTAAGGGAAAAGAAAAGGTCGGATCGATATAACAGCAACCACCCGAGGAGAGATTTCGTAGGGCAATCTAGAGCGACCAACACATAGACTGTCAATATTGTATTCCGAAAATCGGTACATCGAGTGTTGGAGAAAATCAAGAACGAGCCGTACTTTAAGTGGCTGAATAAAATGACGGGAGAGTCCGCGAGGCGCAATCAAAACTTTTATTGCCAATACCACCAGGACCACGGACAAACCACGGAGAACTACAGGAACCTCTGGAACTATCTGGACCAACTAGTCTGAGAAGGAAAGCTGAAGCACCTTCTGCATCATTCCAGTTGTCACCAAGGCCAGACCCATCAGGAACCCTAGAGAGATACTACCCTAAGGCCACCCGTAGGAATGATCAATGTAATCTTGGCCGCGCTAGAAAGGACAGGAAATCGCCCTTCACGAGTGTTATCTGTGGCTCTGTTTCCTGCCGAGGAGCCACAGCCAGAACCGAAGAGGGCCAGAAGGAACTTTCACCTAATCTTGAGTTTTTCGACGGGAAGCTTGTTATTCCAAAGGGCATGATTAGGCTACCCATTCAGACCGGCCCAGAGATAGTGGAGGTGAACTTTATTGTGGTAGACACCTACTCTCCATACACAGCCATCGTCGATAGGCCTTGGCTCCATGCCTTAGGAGTTGTTGCCTCCTCCTTGCATCAGAAGGTGAAATTCCCATCAGGGGATCAAGTTCTCAAAATTCGTGGTTGCCAGTCCACGGTAAGGCAATGTATGGTGGCTGCCATTTCACATCAACTTAATGCGGAGTCCTCGGCCACTGCTGAAAAGAACTTATAGCAATCAAAGGCTCCGGTGGCGCCTCTCGATACAGCTGCCGGGGAGGCAAAATGTGAAGATCTAGAGAAGGTGGTCATTGGTGGTGACCAAGAGAAGTTCTTTCAGGTCGAGGCTCAGCTGCCTCTTCAGGAAAAGAAAGAGTTGATCGAATTTCTCAAAAGAAATATTCACGTATTTGCATGGGATGCCTGTGATGCTCCAGGGATTAATCCAGTCTTCATCTGCCACCATCTTAATGTCAACCCTTCCATTACCCCCAAGAAACAGCCACCCCGGCGCCCGTCAAGAGAGCATGCCGATGTGATTAGGGACGAAGTGAAGAACCTTAAGCGTACAGGGGCTATTAAAGAGGTTTTCTACCCCGAATGGCTGGCCAACACGAACCTAAATAAGGCGTGCCCAAAAGACTCGTTCCCCATGCCTCGGATAGACCAGCTGGTGGATGCAACTGTGGGCCATCCTCGGATGAGCTTCTTAGATTCCTTTCAAGGCTACCATCAAATACCATTAGCCCTGGAGAATCAGGAGAAGACAGCCTTCGTGACGCCTATTAGGAACTACCACTACAAGGTAATGCTGTTCGGTCTGAAGAACGCAGGGTCCACTTATCAAAGGATGATGATGAGGATGTTCGAGCCGCAGCTGGGCAAGTGCATCGAAATCTACGTTGATGATATGGTGGTGAAGAGTAAAGTGGTGTCCGAGCATTTAGGAGACCTCGGCAGCACCTTTGATACCTTAAGAAAGCACAAGCTGCACCTAAATGCTTCCAAATGCTCATTTGGCGTGGGATCAAGCAAGTTTTTAGGCTACATGATTACTCATAGGGGAATTGAGATTAATCCTGACCAGATCAAGGCTATTAATAATTTAAAACCACCGCAAAATGCCAAGGAGGTCCCAAAGCTTACTGGAATGATCGCAGCCTTGAATAGATTCATTTCCAAGTCAGCAGATAGATGCAGACCATTCCATCTCTTGATCAACAAGTGGAGAGGATTTGAGTGGTCCGAGGACTGTATTATGGCCTTCTAGCAACTCAAGGAGTATTTATCCTGGTCACCTATCATGTCTAGTCCTGAGCCCGATGAAGTCCTATCCGCATATATTGTTGTGGCCCCTCATGCTGTGAGCTTGGTGCTGATACGGGATGACAATGGCCTTCAAAAGCCAGTCTACTACATGAGCAAGTTGCTACATGAAGCTGAGGTCAGATACTTACCCTTGGAGAAAGCCATACTAGCTGTGGTCCATGCTACACGAAAACTTCCCCACTATTTCCAAGCCCATACAGTGGTTGTTCTAACCTAACTACTCTTGAAGTCTGTACTTCGGATTGCTGATTACACTGGAAGGATCGCCATTTGGAACACAATTCTGGGGGCCTTCGACATCAAGTACATGCCTCAGACCTCCGTAAATGGCCAGGTCCTGGCTGACTTGGTGGCCGAATTTGTTAAACCACCAGTAGAAATGGTAGCAGAAAAGCGAAACATGGATGGAAAATCAGTTGGGATGATCTCTATGCCAGGACCCTCATGTTGGAAGGTGTACATTGATGGCGTAGCAAATCAAAAGGGGTCCGGAATGGGGCTAGTCCTAGTATCTCCAGTGAAGGCTATCATAGAGAAATCCCTGAGACTTGGGTTCTTAGCCACGAATAACGAGGCCGAGTATGAGGCCTTATTACAAGGGATGGCCATGGTGCAGAAAATTGGAGGAAAAGCGGTAGAGATGTTCTCAGACTCGAGATTGGTGGTGGGCCAAGTAAAGGGAGAGTTGGAAGCCAGAGATGCGAGGATGCAAAAGTACTTAAGCCAAGTCAAATGCTTGTAGTCAGACTTCGATCTTTTCAGCTTATCACACATCTCCAGAAGTGGAAACACCCATGCAAATTCATTGGCTACACTCGCTACCTCCTCGGCAAGGGATCTGCCTCGAATTATTCTTGTCGAGCATCTAGATAGGGCAAATGAGGTCGCAAAAGGCATGGTTCATATCCATCAAGTTGGAGAGGGTCCTACTTGGATGGACCCTATAGTAAGATTCCTCAAAGATGATATTATGCCCGAAGAGAAGTCAAAGGCTGAGAAAATACGAAGAAACGCTCATCGGTTCTGGTTGTTCGAAGACCATAAATTGAATAAGCGCTCCTACTCTGGACTATATTTACTGTGTATTCACCCTGAAACATCAGAACTACTGCTTAAAGAGCTGCACGAAGGGATTTGTGGGAGTCATACAGGGGGAAGATCTTTGTCGCACCGAGCAAAAGGAAGCCTTAGAATATGTTAAGAAGTGCAACCTGTGCTAAAGGTTTGCTCCAAATATTCATCAGCCAGGAGGGGTCCTCAACCCTTTGTCCAATCCATGGCCGTTTGCCTAGTGGGGCCTGGATATTGTAGGCCCTTTTCCCAAGGCTCCAGGAAATAAAGGATATTTGTTAGTTGGCACAGATTATTTCACCAAATGGGTCGAAACTGAGCCACTGGCTAACATCAGAGATGTGGATGCTAAGAAATTCATCTGGAGAAATATTGTTACATGATTCGGGGTCCCTCATACCCTCGTTTCAGATAATGGACTTCAATTTGACAGCAAAGCCTTCAGAAGATGCTGTTGGGAACTGGGGATCACGAACAGGTACTCAACTCCAGCTTGTCCTTAGGAAAATGGACAGGTCGAGGCTGTCAACAAGGTCATAGTCAATGGACATAAGAAGAGACTGGATGACGCCAAGGGAAGATGGGTAGAAGAGCTGCCACATGTCTTATAGACTTACCGGACTACACCACGGCGGTCAACGGGGGAGACACCTTTTGCCATGACTTATGGGACCGAGGCTATTATCCCTCTAAAGGCAAACTTCCCAATGCTGAGGACGAGCTTCTTCAATCCAAGTAGTAATGATAAATTATTAGGGAAGAGCCTGGATCTGATTGACAAACGAAGAGAAAAGGCAATGATCCAGTTGGCCTATTACCACCAGAAGCTCAAGCAGGGATATAATGCCAATGTGAAGCTGAGACCATTAGCACAAGGGGACTTAGTATTGAGGAAAGTTGTGGGTGCTGCCAAGAGCCCCTCTTGGAGAAAGCTGGGACCCAATTGGGAGGGACCATACCGAATTACTTCAGTAGTAGGGGTAGGTGCATACTACTTAGAAGACTTAGATGAAAAAGCCGTACCTCGCCCATGGAATGTAAAAAACCTGAGAAGATATTATTATTAATAAAAGCATTTCTCTGATTCAAATCTTAAGTCTATTATGATTATCTGTCTTGTATTTTAGCAACCATCTAAGTGTTAGACAGAATCAAGGTCTTGCATGGTCCTCGAACTCAAACCTATGGGGAAACTAACTACTTCAAGAAAAATCTGAGTGTTAGACAGAACCAAGGTCTTGCATGGTCCTCAGACTTAAACCTGTGGGGAAATTAATTACTTGAAGAAAAATCTGAGTGTTAGACAGAACCAAGGTTTTGCATGGTCCTCGGACTCAAACCTGTGGGGAAACTAACTACTTCAAGAAAAATCTAAGTGTTAGACAGAACCAAGGTCTTGCATGGTCCTCGGACTCAAACCTGTGGGGAAACTAACTACTTCGATGAAGATATAAGTGTTAGACAGAACCAAGGTCTTGCATGGTCCTTGGACTCAAACCTGTGGGAAAACTAACTACTTCAAGAAAAATCTGAGTGTTAGACAGAACCAATGTCATGCATGGTCCTCGAACTCAAACCTGTGGGGAAACTAACTACTTCAAGAAGAATCTGAGTGTTAGACAAAATCAAGGTCTTGCATGGTCCTCAGACTCAAACCTGTGGGGAAACTAACTACTTTAATGAAAATCTAAGTGTTAGATAGAGCCAAGGTCCTACATGGTCCTCGAACTCAAACCTATAGGGAAACTAACTACTTTCAACAAAGGCCTGAACGTTAAACTGATTCCAAGTGTTGTATGACTTCTTGGACCACAACCTTTGAGGAAATTAACGAGCTTGAGCATTCATCTGAGTTACAAATACAGCCAAAGGAGAGTCTGGCACCTCGGACCACTTGCCCCGTCCTAATTCGATAAAGATGTAAACAAACACAACTCATGAGCATCACTTAAGGCATTCTGAGGTACATTGAATTTAACTCCCCAACATAGTCAATAGCTAACTGCTTCTTTGAGGTTAGTAAATTTTTTAGAACATACCTATGAGTACCTTTGCACATTGTGTTGTGGCATTTGATCTTAGGATTTGAAGGCTTATCTTTATAAATGCTGCGTGCTTAGCATTTTTTACCAGTTATGGTAACCAATTCATGAGGTATAGGATTCATATTATAAGGTTATTCCCTTTATCGTCTATTCAGCAAAAGCAAGTCATAGTAATAAAATGGCTCAATTATTAACCAAAGTCTAACTGAAAATTATCATTATGGACTTTACATTTCTTGGCTGCTGTTTCAAAATTGGAAAACAAGTCACACTGTTGAGACTGCTTAGCTAATAATTAAAGCACAGGTTATATAAATAACAGAACCCATCATAGCAACAATCAACATATGAAAAGGGGATGTTATTGTCGTTTGATTGTACGCAAGTGTCAATAAAAACAAGAATCATATGAACAAAGAACTCTGTCTTTAAAAGAAACATACACATTTCATTGCAAAAAAGGGAAAACAATTCCTTTACAAGAATCCAAGTACAACAACAAAAAAGAAAAAAGAGGGAAGGAAACAACAAAAACCCAAAAACAGTCAGCCTATTTCTTCAGCTTGATGGATAGCTTGTCCTTGGGGATTTGTTGAGAAGCAGCATCAGGGGCCTCGGAACCCTGGCTTGGCAGAGCAGCCTCGGAGGGCACAGCAGGGGAGGCTGAGGTTAATCCCTTCTCGACATAAGGGACCTGAAGATCAGCTAGAGGGTTCGTCACGTCCTAGGGTACCTCCTAATTACTAGTCTTTTCCTTCTCTGACACCCTTGGATGCTCAACCTCCTCAGCTAGCCTATCAGTTGGAGTAGGCTCATTGGTAGCATTGGCCTGATCTCCGCCTGCCGCTTCGAAGGCGATGTCAGCTTCAAAGTTGGCAAAGGCAGCCTCACGTATAGCGGGGGGGGGGGGGGGGGGGGGGTAATACACTCTCTCGACCCTCCTAAGCTTGGACAAAGCCTCAACCC
Organism: Quercus glauca; assembly: GCA_023736055.1. Taxonomy (NCBI): domain Eukaryota; kingdom Viridiplantae; phylum Streptophyta; class Magnoliopsida; order Fagales; family Fagaceae; genus Quercus; species Quercus glauca. The sequence goes on from CM043315.1 coordinate 30,056,340, forward strand.
CAGCTTGGTTAAAGGCCTTAATCCAAACTTGGGAGCAGTAGAGCCTGCAAACCCCAAGTACTTGAGCCTTAAGAGTAGCTTCGGTCTCAGCCACTCCCAAGGCAAAAGCCTCCTCCTCGGTTGTCTCCTTAGAGCTTTGAAACTCTATCCTAGCGAACTCCGCCTCCTTCTTAGCCCTCAAGGCTTCATCCCTGGCCCATTCTGCGACATTCTTGGCCCTCTCTACTTCGGCCAACTTCTTCTTCAGATCAGTGATTTGCTCCTTGGCAATCTTTAGCTGATCCTCAGCTTCAAGTAGGCGCCTCGTCTAGTCTGCAGCCTATTTTTAAGCACCTGCTAGGCCTGATTCGGTGCTATCTCTAGTCCTTGTCATCTCCTTCAGATCCTCCCTTGCTTTCAAGAGATCGGCCTCAGAGATTTTAAGGGCCCGAGCAGTATCCAGGCGCCTGTCACGCTCAAGATCCAGGACCCTGCTCTGGTTGTTGGCTACCTCTTCCAACCTATAAGTGGCCTAGAAAACCTGCCAATTGAAACAAGCGCACAATAAATTGGAAACCAAAGAACAAAAATCAATGGAGTCACAAGTGTTAGAAGTCTTACCATGCCCAAGTACCTTTTAAGGTTGAGGAAGACCTCCTGCCTCCTCAAATTCTCCAACTCGGCCATATCGGCGGGGAGTAGCAGGGACCTCTTCAGCGCATTGGCCACATAAGTGCCTTCACCCCCTTGGAAGTCCCTAAGGGAGGCGTTGTCCATCAAAGGCTTCCAATGGAGCATTGGGGCATTGAGCCAGGCCTGGGACTCGGACTGTATGGCAACTTCTTTTTCTTGGCCCTAATGCCCAGTTTTTAGTTGCTTTGAAAGTCGCCGAGCTTCATCCTCTTCCTTGGAGGAGCGAGATTTATCAGCTTCCATGGGTCTTTTGCCTTTAGGGTCCATCTTATGTTTGGGATCAGTGGGCTTGGGCCTTTGTGACAGACTTAGCTGAGGTGGAGGAGGTGGAAGCTTGGACTGGGTGAAGGATGACCTAGTCTGAACAAGCTGATGCTTGGGTGAAGGAGGAGGAAGCTTGGATTGTGGCTTCCCTGACGCGTCCTTCCCCAGTTGGCCCTCAATTAGGTCGAATAGGCTGGTTTGAGGTTGTCTCTTGAAACCCATCTCGGCTAGAGGAGAAGTCTCTACTAATAGGAGGTCCGCTTCAGTCAAATTAGGGTCACCTAAGTCACCAGAGGGATCCTTAGGTAGATTGACTTGGTCGAATGCACCAAATTCGTCCTCGGATGTACCCAAATCAGCAACTCCTTCTTCTCTTTCTAGACTTCCTCCCTCGGCCTCTACAGCTTGATGTGATGAAGAAAGGCCTGCCAACGGAATGCCTTCTGGGACAGGAGATCCTTCAGGAAGCAAGAACTTGTTTTCTACTACGGTGATCCTATGAAGCTGAGGATCTTTGGCTCTAATCACGTACTTCGGAGCCGAGAATGATTTCTGAATTAGATCGTACCCGAGGATCTTGTGAGCAGCTCTAACTTGGTTGTCAGCTTCGTTCACAAAAACCTTCGCCCTAAGGATGGTCTCCAAATCTGCCCGATTGACCAAGTGAAGGTGTCGTTCAAAGGCGTGCGAATCTACAAAAAAGAAAGCACATTCGTATTAGCAACCAAGCACTGCAAACTATGATATCACAAAAGATCAACCCTCTCTTATTTTGAATACCCCACCTGGTGCTCCCTCCTCTGTCGGACAATGAAGGTTATCGTGCCACTCCCCGGACACGATAAGAAAGTCCTTATTTAACCCCTTGCTGGACTCAAGGAGGCACTGAATAAGCCAAACCTTATTGTCCCTCGTCTTCATATAATAGAATTTTCCCTTTAGGTGTTGAAGGTTGTAGCACCAATTCACATCATGATGGGTTAACCTTAACCTCATTTTCTCGTTTAGGGCGTCCACACAACCCAGGATCCTAAACACGTTGGTGGCACACTGGGTGGGAGCTAGTCGAAAATACCTAAGGTAGTCCCTCATCACCGGCCCTATAGGGATTCTCATACCACCTTCTATGAAGGCGATTATGGGAATCACTACTTCACCTTCTAGCCTCCTAAAATGCCACTCCTTTTCTTCATAGTATCTTAAACCTACATTACGGTGTATCCTATAATCGGCGATGAATTTCTCCATTGCCTTTTCAGACTCAACCAACTTCTTAAACCTACCCATCTCTAGAAACGGCTAAAAGACTCAGGGAAGGACGAAAAGAAGAGAGGAGTAAGAAGAAAAGAAGCTTAGAAGAGAGAAAACTTGAGCTAGAGAGAGAGAAGAAGACTTACAAAAATGAGAAAAAGCTCATCGAACAGGCTTTTTATGTTGAAAGGAGACGTGAGTTTGGTTAGAGATTTGATCGAACTTAGGATATGTGCGCAAGAACTCTTGAATGTAAAAGTAAAGAGGCGAATCGGTTTAAATGGGTATTTATACCTCCAATTAAAATAACCGTGCGGGTTTCCCGCCCATAAAGTTAAAGAAACCCCCATCATTAGATTACTATCACACCGTTGAACGTAGGGAGCATAGAGCCGTCAGAATTTAATGAGGGCGCGTTCTGTATACCGAAGCACCAGGAAAGTGCCTTGGACAGATGAAAAGACCCTGGCACTGACGGAGGACAAGACTTGACAAGCCATGAAGAAGGCCCGAGGACATCAAAATCCTCCTTTCCGTCCGAGGATCCGAACAGCAAGATTTTAAGGGGCTATTGTGGGATCAAAGAATTTGGCAATCCCGGCCTATTCCGTACTAAGCCCAAGGCCCACGCTGAGGAGGAGGGAATGTCCGAGGATGAACATAGAAAGACCAAATTGCTAAGAAACATCGCCAAGGACAATCTTGTCCTTGGCCAACCGAGATCATAGAAGGAAAGAGCGGCCCGCCATCAAAGGCATCCTTCCAAAGCATCCTAAGAAAAGGAACAAGTACAATGGGCCATCCATAGGAGCATGGTGGAGGAGCAATTCAAGGAGAAACTGTCACCTCCGCATTGAATGCTCACAACTAACATTCTGGCTGTATTAATGAGGAAATGACCCCTGAACAGTATTGCCTTGGTTGCTGTAACCCACAGAAGGTTTGGGAACGTGGCTAATGGGACAGGTACTCGAGTTGTGACCTGCATGATTAACAAATTGAGGGCCAAGATCGACTGAAATAGGGTATATAATGTAAGAAGTCCTCCAGAAAATGAGGCAAAAAAAAAGCATAAAATACGATATCATCCTTGAAGCCTTTGGAACCTAGCACTAAAGAAATAATAAGAACTACAAGTCCCTCATATGAGGGCCGAGGAACAGAATTTCACATTTTAGCTTATGTCCTTGTTATTCACTCGTAACCATGTTTAGTTGTTGTAATCCTCACTAAGGCCTAGTTCTTAAACCCATTCTCTATAGATTTATTGTATTGGGCTAGTTGGGTCTGAGTTCATTCGTCTAGTACAAGAAGTGCTCTAACCTAGTCGCTACAGGACTCACTACAGTGCATTAAAAAAAGGGTGGACAGTATACTACCCCAAAAAAGAAAAAAGCAGAAAAGAAAAGAAAGCAGTGAAAAAAAAAAAAAAAAAAAGACTCACGAAACCAAAGCACTGTTGCCGCTACAGTACTTGCATAGTGAAAAACACTGGGTGCACAATGCCAAAGCACTGTAGCAGCATAGCCGCTTTTATTATAAAGAAACAACCAAAAGCCATTTGTTCACAGAGATAAATCTTTTTCCTCCTTTCCTCAATGGCGGCTGGGTTTACATCACTTCATTTTTTGATAACTCTCTACTTCATCCTTAAGATTCCATTGACGTTTGCTCAAGATGACCAGTTCATCTACAATGGCTTCAATCCAGAAAATCTGCATCTAAATGGAGCCGCTCAAATCCACCCCAATTATGTATTGCAACTCACCAACAATTCACAACAAAAAGTTGGTCATGCTTTCTACCGACTTCCTCTAAAATTCAACCCTTCTTCTTCGGGTTTAACTCAGGCTCTTTCATTTTCCACAAACTTTGTATTTGCAATAATTCCGGAAATACCATCCAAAGGTGGCCATGGAATTGCCTTCACCATCAGTCCATCGTGGAAATTCACCAATGGTATAGCTAGCAATTATCTAGGACTCTTGAATCCCTCAAATAATGGCCTTTCAACAAACCACTTATTAGCCATTGCACTTGATCCTACAGAGGGTCTGGATCTTCAAGATATAGACAACAACCATGTGGGAATCGATGTAAACAGCTGGAATCAAATGAATCAGCTACTGCAACCTACTTTTCTGATCAGGAAGGGAAGAATATAAGCGTGGAGCTAGTAAGTGGCAACCTAATGCATCTTTGGATTTACTACAATGAAACAGAAAAGTTACTGAATGTAACACTAGCCCCAGCCAGCATCACAAAACTAAATCGGCCTCTCTTGTCAACAAGCATAGATCTGTCCCAATATCTTTTGGAATCTATGTATGTTGGTTTCTCCGCAGCCACTGGTACAGTTACAAGTGACCAGTATATTCTTGGATGGAGCTTTAATAAAAGTGGACAAGCATAAAGCCTTGACATTTCGAAGCTTCCTCAACCTCCCCAACAGAGGAAAAGTAAAGATAGGCAAGGTCAGATTATCATGATTTTGATCATAGCAGTAGTGGTCGTGCTGATATTGGTCACTGTAGCTATTTTCGTTCTGAGGAGAAAGAAATATGCAAAAATACTAGAAGATCGGGAAAGCGAGTATGGACCTCACAGGTTCAGCTACAAGAATATCTACAAAGCAACCAAGGTTTCTCAGACAAGGAACTTCTTGGAGAAGGAGGTTTTGGAAAGGTTTATAAAGGAACTCATCATTCTTCCAAAACACAAATTGCAGTCAAGAAAGTCTCCCATAATTCCAAGCAAGGGATGAAGGAATTTGTGGCTGAGATCATTAGCATGGGCAGGCTGAGGCATAGGAACTTGGTGCAACTCTTGGGATTTTGCCGACGAAAGGGTGAACTCCTTTTGGTCTATGATTATATGCCCAATGGTGATGTAGAACAGACAGCACATGCCTTCCTAGAGCAGCAGGGGCGCAGGAAGTCACAACACAGGCTCAAAGGGGGGTGCCAGTAGGGGGTCATCGGGGTGACAGTGTCGGAATTGCATGAAATTTGGCAGGTTGAAGGGAAACGGCGTTCTGATCCAGATTCATGCAAATGCCATGAACGTCGCCAAAATTTAGGCGAATTCCTTCGTTAAGGCCCTGAAAACATTGTTTTTGCTATTTATAGTATTATTCGTGTTTCCTTAATAACTTTTAGTTTAAAAGTCAGAATAAGGTCCCGTCTGTTTTGGGACGACCCTTAAGGTTAGTAGGTTATGATTCTGCACTTAACTCAATTTTGCTATTTTTGGTAAAATTCAGTAATTTGTCCCCTAATCGCGTAATTAGTGCGAATTAGGGTTTTAGACGTTTTCCTTAGTATTTATATGTTTTGTAGCCGTCAGAGGCAAGATAGTTGATTATCAATAAACACAGGCATTTTGTCAAATTTTCTTCTGGTGGATTCCAGTTTTTATTCTCCTTGTGGATTCAAGGAACCCCTCGTGGATTCGAGGTCTACTACCAGGAACTAACAGTTTAGTTTCTGTTCCATCAAAGAGAGCATCGTGTGTGCTTTCTTCAGGCTTCCGCGACATCAGTTGGTATCAGAGCCTTGATTTACCCTGGTCTGATGGCTAACCGGCGAGACGGTAACCACCACAACAATGACGACGGTGACGACGTCAACAACCCAGTCCTCACTAGGGCTGAGTTCCTTGATTTTCGTGATGAAAATCAACAATTTCGTGAATCAACCCAGCAGACTCTGGACCAGATTCAAGAAGCACTTGCCGCCTTACTTAACAGAAACCCTAATCGCGATGACGGAGAGCGACGTGATAACCGAGCACGTGGCCCTCCCTATCGTGGTCCAAACCGAAACAGGCAGCCAGACTACAATGAAGAAGACAGTGAAGACGAGGAGTATGCAGAGAGAGTCCTTGGAAATCATCGTGGTCCTGTGAGGGATAATGGCCGAGACTATCAGGAGCAGAGGGACTATCGGATGAAAATAGAGTTACCATCCTTTAATGGTAATGTCTCAATTGAAGAGTATCTGGATTGGGTCAGTGAGGTGGAGAAGTTTTTCGATTATATGGGTACACCGGATGACAAACAGGTGTGTTTGGTGGCTTACAAATTGAAGGGAGGAGCATCTGCCTGGTGGGATCGTGTTCAATTAAACCGTACCCGTGAACGAAAGCTTCCAATTCGATCATGGAGGAGAATGAAAAGATTAATGGCAGATCGGTTCTTACCACCGGATTACCAGCAGGAATTGTTCAGGCAGTACCAGGATTGCAGGCAGGGTACTCGGACAGTTAATGAGTACATGGAGGAGTTTGACAGGTTGGCGAATCGCAATGATTTGGAGGAAACTGAAGATCAACGGATATCCAGATTTGTGCACGGGTTACGAGTTTCCATCCGAGATCAGGTATCCTTACAAACCCTATATACTTTGAATGAGGCTGTAACCTTATCCAAGAAAATAGAATATCAGCATCTCAGGGCAGGTTCGAAGTTTTCCAATCGCAATTCGGAGTCCTCTAGTTCCACTGCCAACAAAGGTAAACAGCCCATGTTTACACCACGATCACAACCCATGGTTAGGGAGAACAGTGGTGTCAACCAGTCTACGGTGGCAGTAGCAGGTTCTGCAGCCCAGCCGATAGCGAATGCCAACCCTTATGCTAGGCCAACTGGGAACAAGTGCTACAGATGCGGAGAACCAGGACATCGATCTAGTACTTGCCCTAAGCGAGCCGCAGTGAATCTGGTGGTGGCAGAAGAGGGCGAAATAGAAGGTGAACAGGAGGATGAAGAGGGGTACAACGATGCTGATCCATATGCCTATGACCCCAAGGAGGTCCAAGAAGATGAGGAAGGTGAGCCATTAGGGAGGTCTTTGGTGATTCAGAGGTTGTTGCTCGCACCAAGGGTGGAATACGGTGATCAGCGGAATGAGATCTTTCGAGCACGATGTACCATCAATAAAAGGGTCTGTGATTTGATCATTGATAGTGGCAGTGTAGAGAACATTGCATCGAGGAGTTTGGTTACCAAGCTGGGACTGAAAACAGAAAAACATCCCTCTCCGTACAAGATAGGTTGGATCAAGAAAGGTACGGAAACTCTTGTTACTCAACAGTGTCGTGTTACTTTTTCTATGGGTAAATGTTATGTAGATGAAGTAGTTTGTGATGTTGTTGAGATGGATGCATGTCATTTAATATTGGGTAGGCCTTGGCAGTATGATGTAGATGCTACTCATAGGTGTAAGGATAATGTGTATGTGTTCTTTAAGAATGGCAGAAAAATTGTCCTTGGTCCTATTAAGGGGGGCAGTGTACCCAAAGCTTCTAAAGTGGAGGGGAGGCCATCACTTCTCATCGTTAACAATGAGGATGAGTTTGACAGGGAATGTAAGGAATTGAAACAGGTATATGCTGTAGTGGTGACGGATGGCGAGCCAAAGAAGGTTGTTGAGGTACCTAAAGCAATTCAACCATTGATCAAGGAGTTTGAAGGGCTTTTCCCAGAAGAGCTGCCTGCAGGGTTACCACCAATGCGTGACATCCAGCACTGCATTGATTTAGTTCCTGGAGCTAGTCTGCCAAATCTGCCACATTACAGGTTGAATCCTCAAGAAGGTCAAATTCTACAGGGGCAGGTGGATGAGCTTTTGAGCAAGGGGCAGATTAGAGAGAGTATGAGTCCATGTGCAGTACCGGCATTGTTAACACCGAAGAAGGATGGGAGCTGGCGTATGTGTGTGGATAGTCGAGCCATCAACAAGATCACAGTCAGGTATCGATTTCCTATTCCCCGACTAGATGACATGTTTGATATGTTGAGCGGGTCCAAATGTTACACCAAGCTGGATCTCAAGAGTGGGTATCACCAGATTCGGATTAGACCTGGAGATGAATGGAAGACAGCTTTCAAGACAAAGGAGGGGTTGTACGAGTGGATGGTAATGCCTTTCGGGTTGTCTAATGCTCCCAGCACTTTCATGAGACTTATGAATCAGGTATTGAAACCATTTATTGGAAAGTTTGTGGTTGTTTATTTTGACGATATCCTGATTTACAGTAAGACAGAAGCAGCCCACTATAATCATGTACGGGAAGTATTGGCGATACTGCAGGCCAATGAGTTGTATATCAACTTGAAAAAGTGCAGCTTCTTGACTGATAAGTTGCTGTTCTTAGGATATGTGGTCAGTGCAGATGGAATTCATGTGGATGAGGACAAGGTCCGTGCAATCAGAGAATGGCCAACCCCGAAAACAGTGAGTGATGTGCGAAGTTTTCATGGGCTAGCAACCTTCTATCGGAGGTTTGTTCGAGATTTCAGTAGTATAGTAGCCCCTATCACTGAGTGTCTGAAGAAGGGGAGGTTCTTATGGGGAAATGAGGCAGAACAAAGCTTTGCCTTGATCAAGGAAAAGTTGAGCACAGCCCCTGTTTTGGCATTGCCCAACTTCGACAAGGTGTTTCAGGTGGAGTGTGATGCATCTGTGGTCGGGATAGGTGCTGTTCTTTCACAAGACAACAGACCAGTAGCATTCTTCAGTGAGAAAGTTTGTGAGGCTCGAAGTAAATGGTCGGCCTATGAGCTGGAGTTCTTTGCTGTAGTACGGACTCTTAAGCATTGGGAGCATTACCTGATTCAGAGAGAGTTTGTATTATATACGGATCATCAGGCATTGAAGCACATCAACAGTCAAGCTAGCATTAACAGGATGCATGCTCGGTGGGTGGCTTATATACAACGCTTCCATTTCACATTGAAGCACAAGTCTGGTGTCACTAATAGGGTGGCTGACGCACTCAGCAGGCGAGCATCTTTGTTGACCACCTTACGTACTGAAGTTGTAGGGTTTGATTGCCTCAAGGAGCTGTACGAGAATGATGAGGATTTTGGTGATATTTGGGGCAAGTGTCATCAAACTCATACTGCTATCAACAGTATGTACATCCAGGATGGTTTCCTCTTTCGGGGTAACCAATTATGCATCCCTAAAAGTTCATTAAGGGAGCAGATTATTAGGGAGCTGCATGGTGGAGGTCTAGGTGGACATATGGGCAGAGATAAGACTATAGCACTGGTGGAAGAGAGGTATTATTGGCCACAACTCAAGAGGGATGTTGGCAATCATGTGAGGAAGTGTCCAATCTGCCAAACTGCTAAGGGTCAGTCTCAGAATACTGGTTTATACATGCCTCTGCCAGTTCCACAAGCACCATGGGAGGATCTGTCTATGGACTTTATATTGGGTCTTCCTCGAACCCAGAGAGGTATGGATTCTGTTTTTGTTGTGGTTGACAGGTACTCGAAGATGTCCCATTTCATAGCATGCAAGAAGACTTCAGATGCTACTCGAGTGGCCAATTTGTTCTTTAAAGAAGTTGTGCGTTTGCATGGAGTGCCAAAGTCCATCACCTCTGACCGGGATACTAAGTTCATTAGTCACTTCTGGCGGACTTTGTGGAAGCGTTTTGATACCTCCTTGAATTACAGCAGCACTAGTCATCCACAGACTGATGGCCAGACAGAAGTGGTTAATCGCACTTTGGGGAATCTGATCCGGTGTATCTCAGGTGAAAAGCCCAAGCAGTGGGATCTCGCATTGTCCCAAGCAGAGTTTGCATACAATAGCTCAGTTAATAGAAGCACTGGTAAGTCTCCATTTGCCATCGTCTACTGCGTGCCCCCAAAACACGCTTTGGACTTGGTACCTTTACCTGAGCTTCCAGGAGTGAGTCAAGCAGCAGAGAATATGGCTGACCGTATTCAGGCCGTACAAGAGGAGGTGAGGCAGAAGCTTGAAGCTACAAATGCCAAGTACAAGGAAGCTGCTGATAAGAAGAGGCGTGAGAAGATCTTCAATGTTGGGGATTTAGTGCTGGTCTATCTTAGAAAGGAAAGATTTCCTGTTGGTACCTACAACAAATTGAAGGACAAGAAGTATGGGCCATTTCAGATTACTAAGAAGATCAACAACAATGCTTATGTGGTTGCTCTTCCTCCAGACATGAACATTTCTTCTACCTTCAATGTTGCTGACTTGTATGATTATCATCCTCCTGATGAACCAGATAGGGGGAACTCGGGGTCGAGTTCTTTTCAAGTGGGGGGGACTGATGTAGAACAGACAGCACATGCCTTCCTAGAGCAGCAGGGGCGCAGGAAGTCACAACGCAGGCTCAAAGGGGGGTGCCAGTAGGGGGTCATCGGGGTGACAGTGTCGGAATTGCATGAAATTTGGCAGGTTGAAGGGAAACGGCGTTCTGATCCAGATTCATGATGCCATGAACGTCGCCAAAATTTAGGCGAATTCCTTCGTTAAGGCCCTGAAAACATTGTTTTTCCTTCGTCGCCAATATCAGCATGACCAATATCATGCCATGAACGTCGTCATTTTGGTTGATTGGGTCTTTGGGTGTTGGAGGAAAGGAGCCATTCTTGATGCTAGTGATCCAAAACTGGAAGGTAATTATGTAGTAAAGGAAACGGAATTGGTTTTGAAACTTGGCTTGCTTTGCTCACACCTAACGCCAGCAGTGAGGCCTAGCATGAGGCAAGTGATGCAGCTTTTAGACGGCAATGCTGATCTGTAGGAATTACCACATGGGAGTACTAGTTTGGGTAACTTTACAAATGTTGAAGCATCTGAGATCTTATTGTCAATTAATTCATCACTCGACAAGGGTTTGACGGCCTCCTCTTGCACTGATTCTGTGCTATATAGTGGTCGATGAATCAGACGCATATTCATTTGCTAGCACTGATTAGGGATCACCTTCAAGGGAGAATAGAAAAAATGAAATAGTGAAGAATGTGATGTATACATTTTCGTTTACTTATTGTAGAATCTCATATTTGTTTGCAATTTACTTAGGATCTAAGTAGTACTTTACTACAATAAGATCGATACAGTTGTTGTAAGCTTTTATAACTATAATGGCCTGTTTGGATGTTTAAAAAAGGAGGGGGAGTAGAGTAGAGTAGAGTGAGAGAGAGTAATCCAATTACCTTGTTTTGAAGTTTTTTAAGCAAGGAGCGAGAGGGGTTTGGAGAGATTTCAACTTCCTCTAACCCCTCATTTTTAGTTCCCCCAAATTAGAGAGATTTGAAGGGAAAGTAGAGTAGATAAATTATTGTCCAAGTAAATTCCGTAATTTACCTTTTCTAAAATCACAAAATTACACACAGATTTATAGAATAAATTAATGTTATTATTCACATTATTTCTCTCCAATCTCAAATTTCTCTCAACTCTCTCAGCCTTGAAGACTCCTCTGTCTCTCTCTCACACGATTTCTTCCACACTCCACACTGTCTCTCTCTCACACAACTTCTTCACAATCAATCGTCTCTCACTCTTAGGTTTTCTTTCAGAGGTAAGCTCTGTTTTTTGTTTCATGGGTTTCTTTTGAGTTGGATCAAATAACTATGTTTTTAAAATTGTGATTTTATTAGGTGATTTCTTATTAATTGTGATTTTATGGGGTAATAACATGTTATTTGTGGGTGGGTTTCGAATCTGATTGCTTTTTCTTTTCTTAAATTTTAAATTTTCAAAGTATTACTCATAACGTGTTTGATAAAGTGCTTGAGTGAGTCTAGATTGTGAACTTGCATAAATTTGTATATTGTAGCTATATATCATATGGATCTGTGTTTCTTGTTTATTTTTATTGGGTAATTTCTTGTTTTTTGTGAATGGGCTTCTGATTTGGATAATTTCTTACTTTTTTGTGAATGGGTTTCTGATTTGGCTCCTCCTAAGCCCCAACCAAAATGGTACTCTCTCAGCTTTGTGATGTTCAAGTTTGAACTAGAAAATGGATTTGATTTATGTTTTTGGCATTTGGGTTTTGAGAAAATTGTTAGCTTTTAGCTTGAAATCGTGTTTGCTTTCATTTTTCCCTGTTGTTTGGTTGCTGAGAAAATAATAAAGGAGAATTTTTTTTTTTGTTTATATGATGTTATTATGCTTACCCATATGCTGGTTTAGCTTGAATCTGATGAATTTTTCCTGTTTGGATATTATTATATCATTTTTTAAAAAATATTTGATTTGAAATCAGCTTAAGCAAACCAATTGAAACATTTGGTTTAAGTAGCTTAGAGGCTTTGAATCCTATTAAAGATTTTCTAGGTTGTTTATATTTTGTTGGAATTTTTAATTGTTGAAGTAATATTAAAAGAAAATAGCTCAATCCTGTTTGAATAATACTATTATAGATGATTGGCTTCTTTTTACCCAGAAGACAATGGTTTAAGGTTTATATGTTTCGATGTGCTATGATAGTGTGTATTGGAGTATAGGGTTGTTCTGTTTGTAATGGTATGGAGATCCTATAATCTTGGTCATGCTATGTTGGGTGGTAACTAAAGTTGTGATTCCAATTGGGTTGATATGAGTAGGTTTAACCATGGAAGCTGTTGAAGTTTTGGAAGTGTAGTTTAGGCTTCACTTCTAGGATTACTTTGTGAATTGTCAACTGTCCTGGGTCTTAGCGATAGTGGAACTGTCACTAAGTATGCTATTTGATATCCTTTAGTTGTAATTATTTGGATACAATTCTTTAGGCTATCGTGTGCTTTGTATTGTTTATGTGGTAGTTTTTTCAGAATATCATTTACTTATTAAAAAAACAAGGCATTAGATGGCTTTACATCAATATGTCTGACACCACAATTTGTGTTCATTGGAGTACTTGTGAATGGAGTCTAATTATCTGGTTAGACAACTATAAGAACACATCTTCTATATGTATAATCAGCCTGAACCCTCTTTGGCTGAACGTTAAGTATTTATGGTTGTTGTGTAGCTAATTACCATAGTGAGTTGCTGTTTCAAATTCCTGTAACACTATCTATTTAGAGTTCTGTAAGATTGAACTTTTAGGATTTTATTATATTAATTCCACACCCCCCCCCCCCCCCCCAAAAAAGTTTCTGCCATTTAGGTCAGGATTTTAACCGGATTTGATTTAGGAAATATAGCTTGTGGTTGTTTGGGCTTTTAGTTTACAAAAGAGATCTAAGTTGCTTTTTGGGGCTGTGACTCATTTTACTTTGAGAAATTTTAGCTTTAAAGCTTTTCCTTAATGGTCAGTTGCCTTTGTAGTTGCAATTGCATTGATTTTTCTACTGTGATTGCATGGTTTTTCTTTCATTCTCTTCCTGCTCCCCTCCTTTTTTCTCCTTTCATTTTCTCTTGTTCTTTTCTTGCTTTTTAAAAGTTCAATTCTGTTCTACTTCTAGAACATAAAAACAACTGCTTAGACATCCCCATCAAAATCCAAATATTTTCTCAAAGCCTTTCTGTTTTAACCATTCATGCATAAGCCTCTCATTTTAGTCCAAGTTTTGGTGAATCCTGTATCAGATTGGTATTGTAGCAGAAATCTTGAGGTGTTAGACACTATACAGAAATATGGGCGAATTACTTAAAGCTTTGGAGGAATCCAATGTAGATTAGCATCTTAGTAGATTGCATTCTTTTATGTCATTGTACTAGTTGTAACTCTTCTTATTTCATTTTTTGGCTAATTGGTTGTAAAGCTAAATTGTCTGTTTGTGTGTTCAATTCTAACTAATTGGAGTTTTTATGAATGTTGGTTAGTGCAATTTTGATTATGTCATTCGCTTTTTGGCTTTAATTAATGTCAGTAGCTAGGAAGGGTTAGTATATTAATCGCAGTTTCTACTGCAGCAATGATGTTCATTAAGTTATATTATGATGATACTTTTATTTGACTTGTAAAGTTGTTGATGCTGGCAATGAAGTTTTTTCTTTTATTTGATTTTAGTTTTAGTCTTTATTGTAACCATGAAGTGGCATTTCACTAGCAAGCCAAATACTTTCTAAGTTTTATATTCTTATATAATAGATTACACAAAACACACTGACTTGTAATAGCTTAGTGTATTTATGCATATAATGGATTGTAGTAGCTTTGCTGTCATGGGATAATTTTATTAGATGGATAGATAAGAGAATAAAAGGAGACGTGTATTGCAAATTTGGGAATGGAGAAGTGGATTATGGGATTGGGAATGGAGACGTCGAATGGCAATTGCTTATGTAGTTTGTCTTGTTGCCTATTGGTTAATACTTCGAAGGAGGCCTCAAAGGAGACAAGTAACTTACTCAATTAGTAGTTTGAGTTTAGAAAGACGAAGCGTTCGCGATGAACTAATGAGAGAGATAATTGAAAATAAAAAGTGTCGTGATATTATATGCATAAGGCCTGAAGCTTTTTTAGATTTGTGTGACATGCTACGTAAAGAAGGTGGCCTCCAACCAACACAACGAGCAACGATTGAAGAACAAGTTGCCAAATTTCTTTACATATTATCACATGGTGTAAAGCATCGGGAAATATCTTTTTTTTTTCCATCACTTTGGTGAGACTATAAACTGTCATTTCCATCAAGTATTAAGATCTGTGATACAACTAGAAGAGAAGTTTCTAAAACAACCTAATGGATCTCAAACTTCAGTAGAAATACTCAACAGTTCTAGGTTCTTCCCATATTTTAAGGTAAAAAAAAAAAAAAAACATTATTATACTCTAATAGCTTAATTGTGGTATATATAAAGATTTTAATATATAGAAGTAAGTACTCAACAATTTTAGTTCTTCCCATGTCAGGATTGCATTGGGGAAACTGATGGAACGCACATTCGGGCAAAAGTTCCTATTGAAGATGCACCAAGACATCATGGTAGAAAGGACTACCCAACACAAAATGTGCTAGCGGCATGTACATTTGATTTAAAATTTACATATGTTTTGCCTAGATGGGAAGGAATTGCGTCAGACTTAAGAACTTTAAAAAATACATTAAGTAGATGCGATAAGCTAAAAGTCCCCCAAGGTAATTTTGTTAGAAAAAAAAAAAAATATATATATATATATATATATATATATATATATATATAGCCATTAGTGTATAACAACATAATGATGCATGTCATTCCTATAGGTAAATATTACCTTGTTGATACTGGATTCATGTTGAGGAGCACACTTCTTGCACCTTATAGAGGAGTTCATTATCACTTAAAAGAGTATTCAAGAAATCCACCACAAAATCCTAAAGAGTTATTCAACCTTCGACATGCATCCTTACACAATGCAATTGAAAGAGCATTTGGAGTCTTGAAGAAAAGATTTCCTATAATAGTAAGCTCAAATGAGCCGTCTTACAGAGTTCCAACCTAGAAAAAATAATTTTAGTATGTTGCATTTTGCACAATTACTTGATTGGTGCAGATCCAGATGATAGAATTCTTCATGAGGTGGATGAAGAAATTTTAAACAATCCTGAACCTCATGAATAGCTTGGTGCACAAAGAGAGAGAAATAATGATGATGCTACCCAAGGAGAGATTTTAAGAAACTTAATAGCAATTGATATGTGGAGGGATTATACATCCAACCCAACTTGATGTTATTCTAAATTTAATAATTGTAGACAAATGCTTCTAGTGGATTTAGAACTATGTCTTTGTTTTAATGGGCAAATTCTCATTAGAATTGTTTTATTATTTAATTTCCTTTTTATGGACTTATCATTTTGTATATGATACATTTAATTTGCTTGGGATAAACTATTGAATGAGTTTTGATTGTGACTTGAGAACGTGTTTCTTCCTGTGAAATTTGTGTGAGACTTTCCTCTTTAGTATGCAAAATGAATTATTCCTCTACATTGTGTTAGAGCAGCACTACCACAGCAAGTTCCAATTTTTTTAGTATAATTTTAATAAACTTCATTCACTGTGACAGTGGCAATTTGTAGGTAATCTTTCTTTTTCTATTGTTTCACATTATGTCTTTGTCCTTTAAGTTGCGTTGGCAACCTTTTGCTTTCAACTTGCTTACGTTTGCCTGCTTAGTTTTCTCTGCTTAGTTGTGTTGGTAAAATGAGCTTTTATTATTTCAACCATGGATAATGTGTAAATATATTTATTTGCTCAAATATTTTTTTATAGGTTCAAATATGTCAGAAAAAAGGACTATTGATGATGTGGTTAAGAAAGATAGAGAATATTGGACAGCTGTTATGGATGATGCGCTTATTGATGCACTCTTGCATCAACATCATCTAGGTAATAGAAATGGTTCAGTCTTCACCACACATGCCTATGACAATATTGTGAAGGAATTGCAAGAAAATTTTGAAAAACAAATAGACAAGCAAAAGGTGAAAAATCACATTAAAACCATGTTGAGGTTCAAAAAGAAATTAGACAGCCCACCCATAGGCCCACAGAGATAGAAATGGTACTGGGCCCATTTCACACAAAAAAAGGGGAAAAAAATGAATAAATGGTGGGCTGTCAATAGAAAGAAAGAAAGAAAGAAAAAAGCCCAAAGGGCTGGGATCCAGGGAAGAGGCCCAACCAGCAAACCAGACCAAACTGAGAAGGGAAGAAGCTGGGCCGGAATCCCAGAGAGCCTCCCAGAGATAGAGGATCCTTGGGCGCACAGGAAGATCATAACAGAAAAATTAAAGAAAGGCAAGAGACAAGGGGCACGCGGACCTTGTGACCCAGACACGCAGAGGAGGTACAAAGCAAAAAACGCAGAAACACTGTTTCAACCGTTTGGAGATAAAGACAAGGAAGAGTACAACTGGGAAAGGCTGGGACGCTGAGGAGAAAAAGCCAGAAGGGGCCTCAAGCCAGCCAACGAGAAAATCTGGAAATAGAAAGGAGTCGAGGGACTTTTATCTGGTCGGAACAAAAAGCAAGGAACTATGAAGAAAGGGGAAACGACACGATCCTGAGGCAACCAGGCACGGTACAGGCTCCAAAGGGTAAAACAGGGAAATCGCTAGTTCACCAGGGAGGCCGAAGTTGTGCTATAAAAGGAGGAAGGAATCCACGCTACAGGGCATTCACGAATTTTCAGAACGATCGGACCATCTAGAGCATTAACCATTGCTTTCCTGAAGTCCTAGAGAGTTACAGAAAATACTCTGTAATTTGAGAGAAAAACAGGGGAACCGTCCCCGGTATCCCAGCACAGCCACTATTGAACATGCTCGGATTCAACAAGTTCAAACTTTGCAAGTCTTTGAAGCTTGAATAGCTATCAAAGTCTGTAACTTATGAGCTTAGTTGAACCTTGCAACACGTCTTAGTGAGCATTGTAGCCATAGTTTAATAAAATCAACGAAATATACCTCATTTAATTAGAGGATCCCCAGCTTGTTCTTATGTTATGTTTTCCATTTTTTTTTTTTTTTGTCATTTGCATTAATCCTTTACTGCATAAACGTCGTTCAATATCCATGCTTCCTTTTATTAGCTATTTGTGTTATGGAAAGTATGTTTTGTGCACCAATTGATTCTTAAAACAGCCCCCTTTAGCTGCGGAGAATCAATCCCAGTCCACCAAGAACATCTCACACGGCCCAGAGTTCCTGGGCCACAAGTGCTAAAAAAAAGGCACTCTCACAAACCATCAAGTATAATTGGTCAGACTGCTATGATGTGTTTAAGAATGGATTGAGTGGTTTTGCTTGGAGTCCAATCTCCAAAATGTGGAATGCTGAACCAGAAGTTTGGGAAAGTCTAATCCAGGTTTGTCACTTATACTCTAGGAGTTCATATTGTTTCTTGTGGTACATCTTACAGGCTGTTGCGTAGAACTTTAACAATTTCACAATTTTTACTAAATATTCTGCCTTCACAACTTGATTTCAACGGCATGTTTCATACATACAATGTGTAAATATCACTGCTGATTTAAATATTCTCGAAGAAAGTAAAAGGAATGAACTTTGTAAGAATTGATCAATCACACCGATCGAGAGAGACAGGCTGTGTTATTACTCTTTTTTTTTTTGCTGAGAATGTTATTACTCTCTTATATACTCTATATCCACATGCCACAAATTTTCGTGCAATTTTCTGAAACATGTTACTTTGGACCCATCAGATAGTTTAATAGCTGCTAGTATTAGGTAACCTGTAAAATTCCTATTTACCTCTTTCGTTCTAGTCCAACCAAAACTCTTTTATAAACTGACTACATTATCAGTTAAAGTTCTAACCTCTAACTAGCACCTTTGATATTGTGACTTTAGCTTTGTATGTAATGGGCTATATATATATATATATATGTGTGTATGTGTGTGCGCGTGTGTGTTACTTTTTAGAAAGATATTTCTAAGGATTAATAGAATTAATAGCTTTGTGTGTAATGGGTTTATTTTGTTGTCATTTTTTAATAGGCTAAACCTAAAGCAAAAGAGCTTAAGAACAAACCAATTCCAAACTACGACAAATTGGTTGAGCTTTATGGAAAAGATAAAGCAACTGGGGAACAATCTGAAACTGCATCGGAGATGAGGCAACGGTGGGCTACTTCAACCGGAGAGGGCTCTATGGAGAACATTGGAGATATTGATCATTTAGTTGCTCAAAATGAAGTTACTTTGGAGAGCTGTGATAATGTGGGTGAAGCTTCCTCAAAAGCCAAAAAGAGAAAAACAACAAAAAATGAGGACATGGAACAAATTATGGGAGCAATTCAAGATGTTGCTTTAGCAATGAGAGAAGGAAATTTAGCACTTAGAGAAGGAAATTTAATTTTTGAGAGGAGCTTGGCACGTCTTCCCATTCTTGAGCAAGATGTGTTCCATCTCTTGGATGAGATAGGAATTGATTTTAGATTGCGAATGAGGGCTTATCTCTATCTTATAAGAATCCAAATATGTTGAGAGTTTTTATTGGCTATCTAGTGGAGGAGCGCAAGGAACTATTGTTCACAATGATGTCTAATCCTTAAATTTCTCTAACAGTTAGACAAGTAAATGTTCCAAGACAAATTTAGTTTCTAAAAACCTTTTCAATTGATCATTGAAATGTAAACTCTTGGGATTAATTTTTCTTTGGCACCAGCTTGTGTTTATTTTTAAGTTTGCTTTCTGAAACAAGTCAGTTAGCAATTACAGATATGGTCATAGCTCATTGTAATACTATCTTTTTTTCAGTGGCTTGAAAACTTTGTCTGCTTACATTCATTTTTATGCTTTTCACTTCTTAGTTGTCTGGCATGATACAATGTTGTTGACTTCACGAGCGGACTTCTTAGGTCTTGTGTTATGTCCCTGGTTGTTCAATACTGTTTACTGGTATAGGTGCCTTAGTTGGGGCAGTGGTGGTGGGATCCATGAAAGCTGTGTGACAGAATCTTTCATTCTTGTGATATGATCATATGAGGCCTTTGATTCAAAAATTGGCTGTACTGCCAACGCTACTGTAGCCTGTGGGTCATACTATGCTCCTCCCATGTGGCTTTGTTGAAATTGAACTTTACAATGGTCTCAGACATCTTTGTTATGTGATATAGAATGAAGAAAAGAAATATGAAGGTATGGTCAATGATGATTAATACATATCAGATTTATTTATATAGAATTCCAAGGGACAAACTTTATGTTCGTGCAACCCACTATTCCATTTCCTCATGTTGTGGAGGGCTTATAAGACTAGTTGTTTATGCTTTTTTTTCTCAAATAATGTTCAGTGATAATGAAGTTTAGACTATAAAAGTATTTCAAGTTAATATAGACAATTTCATCATCTAAAACAATTTTATCCCTGTGCACATTGAAAACTTTTTTGTATTTCTCAAGCTAAACAACAGTGGAAGAATGAAAGTGAAAGAACAGAAGGAAGAAAGCTAGAGAATTCTGAATAAAACTTGTATATCAGCCCCTGGTTTAATCTTGTTTGTAAATGATTAGGCTTTCTTTTTTGGCCAGGTCTAGACTTGCCTTAGTTGTTGGACCACTTGAATCTTGATATTTTTTATTGAAAGTTTTAGACCTTGCTCTATTAAAAAAAAAAAAAAAAATGGACAAGGCATTCTCAATGGGCTCTATGTTTGGAAAATTCCAGTATCTCATGTCATGATTCAAAGTGGCATTGGTTCCTAAACGGATAAGTATGGTCATGAAAAAAAATATTTCAGTGTGTGAAATTCTACATTTTTTTGAGAAATTATTTTCATTTGTTTTGGTTGAAATTTGTGTGCTATTGCTCAGTATTTAGCAGGAATATTCTTTTGAGAATTTTGAGTTGCTTTCTTTTCTGAATAGTAAGTGGGCAAACACTTGAGTTTAAATTACATAGTAGGATCCTATTTTTTGAGTTAATTCATAGAGTCACACTCCCTAACTTTTTTGTTTTTTTGGGTCTCAATTCTTCTTTGAATCCTTAAAAAATTAAATTCACGTACTAAGAAAAATAAAAAAATATATTAAAAAAAATAATTGTGAGGCCAAAGAATTCGACAGCCCAAGCCCACTTTATATTGGGCCCAAGGCCCACGCCAAGGAGATAGAAGTGTTCGAGGATGAAAGTAGAGGACCCAAGTTGCCAAGAGACATTACTGAGGAGGCCTCTGTCCTCGGACAGCTGAGATCATAGGAGGGAAGAGCGGTAAGTCATTAGGGGCAGCCTTCCAGAGCATCCCAAGGAAAAACTGTCACCTCCACATTAAATGCCCGCGACTGACACCCTAGTCGCATTAATGAGGAAATGACCTCTGAACAGTACTGTCTTGGTTGCTGCAACTTACAGGAGACTTGGAAAGGCGGCTGATGGGACAGGCACTCAGGTATAGGTTTGGATGATCAACAAATGGAAGGCGGAGATCAATGAAGGAGGACTATATAATAGGAGAAACCCCTCATAGAGAAGGGGCGGGAGAATTCCTGTAATCACTCTTATTCATTAATTAATTAGAGAAAAGCTCCTCGGACTGTGCCGAGGACAAACTTTCTTAATCTCAGTTCATCTCTGTTCGATTTTCATGCAAGCCATATTGATCGTTGTCCATGCGCTAAGGCCTAGTTCTTTGACCCACTCTATACAAATTCATTGTATTGGGCTAGTTGGGTTTGAGTCTACTCATCCAAAACCAGAAGTGCTCAAACCAAGTCCCTACAATTGACGTCGTCTGTGGGAAAAACTTGTGCGTTAGTGCATGCAACGGTAAGGGTCCCTGAAGAGGATCATTTTGGCAGCAGTGCAGGTCAAACGAAAGCTCCCCCTTTATCTCCAAGAACGTACACGCAGTTGTTGCCGTAACTCAGCCTCCGCTCAAGTATACACTTCAAAGTACTGACTACGCAGGGAGGATTGCTAAATGAGGGACGGTCCTTAGGGCTCTGGACGTCAAGTATACGCCTCGTACCCTTACCGAAAGGCTGGTTCTCGTGGGTCTGATAGCCCGGAAGGAGCATATTGATATCCTGGAATCTTTTGTTGTGGTTAAACAGAATCTCAACCGAGCCGGGTCCTCGGACCTCCTACCTCGGGAAAATCAACGCGCATTGGCAACATTCTTTGATGATTGCGCAGCCTACGGTGTAGAGCACATGGTCATGTTCCTAATTGTTCCTACATTGTTAGCTCATTCAAAGTTAGCGGTTGAATACCACTGACAGTTTTATTAAAGTTGGGGTGACAATTATTCATTACTATCAATAACACCAACTCTAAGTCCCATGGGAGGGGAAAACAACAACACACTCACTCATAAAGCAATTATCGCAAATAAACGAAATATTCAGAAAGTAAAGTAAGTAAAAAGTACAGCCACTTCTTTATTAAATAAAGGGAAAAGTACATCATACACCAAATGGCTTAGGCAGGCTTGTTCTAAAGCTAACTATAAAAATAGGGGCTTAAGCAGGCTTGTTCTAAAGCTAACTATAAAACCAGAACCTTTGGTAGACTTGTTCTAAAGCTAACTATAAAAAGAGAAGCCGAGGCAGGCTTGTTTTAAGGCTACCAACGGCAATTGAGCCAGTATGGGTGGAATCGGCGATGAGAAAGGAGAAGAAGTGGAAGCGCCTGATGGCCCCATCTCAAGATGTTCCCTTGATTCTCTCCTAGTTTCATGATAATTAAGCATTGGAGGAGGCGGCAACACTGGGGCATCAACCATTCTGCAACCTTACAAACCTCCATCAGCAAGTAAACTGGATGTGAATCACTACCAGCTTGAAAGGCAGGCAAATCTGCGTACTGGAGAAAAATGTTATCTACGCCCGTTTCGACTCTCGGCTAAAGGAGAAGGGCCCTCTTTCTTGCTCAGTTGAAAGGAAGGAACGTCTTTGGCCTATGTTTCCTTTGCTTCCACCGCGTCATCTAGGGTTGGAGCGGCATTCTCGGCTCCTGAAGGGGGCTTGGCTTCCTTACCCTTGCCCTTATCCAATGCCATCCCATTTCCCTAGGCCTTGATCACAATCTTGACAAGGTCCTTAGAAATGCCCAGAAGGTGGAGAACTTGAAGTTCCTATTGAACTCAAAGATTTGTAAAATGTGATAGAACGATTCCCTCAGAGCGCCTTATATAGAAGGCGAAAGCTGGTGGAAATTAATCCGCACGAAATTCAAAGGAAGAATTACAAGCGGTATTAACCCCGCCCAATTTCCAAAGAAACCACCAGCCGATGGATCTACGTTAATCCACAAAGATATTAATAAGGGCACGCCTCGCATACCGAAATGTCAGGCACGCAACTCGAGTAGCCAAAAGACGCCTCATAATTAGAAGTGGCGAAAAAGTGGCACGATGGAGCCACGATCATACGTAGGGGTGGAAGGCCGGGCTGCCCATGTCCAGGTCAATGTTAGACCAAGGGCCCAGCCTGAGGAAGGACCCCTCCTTGGTAAAGCGAGCGCAAGGCCGTCGTTACTCTAGGGGCAAGCTTTCCAACGCTGAGGACAAGTCCCTTCACTCCAAGCAGTAATGATGAAGCACTAGTTACTTTAAGCAGACTAAGTACTAGACAGAACCAAGGTCTTGTATGGTCCTCGGACTCAAACCTATTGGGAAACTAGTTACTTCAAGAGAAGACTAAGTACTAGAAAGAACCAAGATCTTGCATGGTCCTCGAACTTAAACCTATGGGAAAACTAGTTACTTCAAGAAAACTAAGTACTAGACAAAACCAAGGTCTTGCATGGTCGTCGGACTCGAACTTATGGGGAAACTAGTTACTTCAAGATAAGACTAAGTACTAGAAAGAACCAAGATCTTGCATGGTCATTGGACTCAAACCTATGAGGAAACTAGTTACTTCAAGAGAATACTAAGTACTAGAAAGAACCAAGATCTTACATAGTCCTCGGACTCAAACCTATGGGGAAACTAGTTACTTCAAGAGAAGACTAAATACTAGAAAGAACCAAGGTCTTGCATGGTCCTCGGACTCAAACCTATGGGGAAACTAGTTACTTCAAGAAGAACCCAGGTGCTAGACAGAACCAAGATCTTGCATAATCCTCGGACTCAAACCTAAAAGGAAACTAGTTACTTCAAGAAGAATCTAGGTGCTAGACAAAGACAAGATCTTGCCTGGTCCTAGGATCACCTGCTTTGGTAGAATTAACACTGTGCAGAACTTGCCTAAGTATCAAACAAAGTCTGTGAGCAAGCTAGCCTAATTTAGTTAACTATTTTGATGCTCGTTGTGATCATCGCAGACAACGATGACCTTTCTCGTAATAAAAATCTCAGAGTTAGGCCCAAGAGCGTCGCTTAAAGCGTTTTAGGTTGTCATAGACATGGCTTTTGTTTGTCCCACACCTGGAGGGTTGTTCTACATGAGTTTGAATGTCCGTTAAAGAACCGAAGGATCTAGTGACTTTCATCTATTCTGGTTCTAAATCAAAAACAAAGGATAGGTAGGTCTCCATTTGTATAAACAGCTTTACGATTATTGTAATTATCGCCATGGTCAGCCGAGGCACAATAAAAGTTAGAATTGTGCAAGTGAAAAGACAAACAAGGTAAATAAGGGAAATAGGATGCACACTTCATTAAGTTCATAGAAATTATATAGTAGTGATTGCATTGCAATGTTCAAAAAAAAAAAAAGACTAAGCAAAAATACAACTGGTGCCAGCTAAGGGGGGCTACTTCTTCAACTTTATTTTGGGTCCTTCCTTGGGGAGCTGGGCAGAACGGATCTTCGAATCCTTGGAGCCTTCAGGTGGGGGAGCAACCCGCAAAGGATCGGCTAGAAGAGATGCCTTATCGGCATAAGGGGCCTGGGCTTCGGAAGAGGGCCTTGTAGCATCCTGGAGCACTTCCTAGTCAGGGCCCTCATGTGTCTCCTTTACCTCGGGATGCTCGGCTTCCTTGGTAGGCTCATCAGAAGTAGTAATAGCCAAAGCAGCTTCACTTGGAGCAGTACCAACTTCCTCAAAGACCACCTCAGCCTCGGAGTTAGGTGGAACAGCCTCACGGATGGCCAGTGGGTAGTACACATTCTCCACCTTCCACAGTTCAGATGAGGCCTCAACTCCGGTTTGTCTGAGAGCCTCATTCCAAACCTGGGAGTAGTAGAGCCTACATATCCCAGGGACTTGAGCTTTGAGGGCAGCCTCCGTCTCAGACACCCCCGAGGCATAAGCCTCCTCCTCGGCCGCCTCCTTAGAGGCTTAAGCCTTCTCCTTGGCAAACTCTGCCTCTACCTTAGCCCGTAAGGCCTCATCCCGAGCAAATTCTACAACGTTCTTGGCTCCCTCTACCTTAGTTGCCTTTTTCTTTAACTCTGCGACTTGCTCTTTGGTAATAGTCAGTTGTTCCTCCGCCTCAAGCAAGCGCCTCGTTTAGTCCTGAGCCTGCTTTTGGGCGCCCGCCAAGCCTGCTTTAGCGCTGTCCCTGGCCCTTGTCATCTCCTTAAGGTCCTCCCTGGCCTTCACAAGATCAAACTCGGAGATCTTAAGGGTCCGAGTAGCTTCCAGGCGCTTATCACGCTCATTATCCAGGGCCTTACTCTAATTATCGGCCACCTCTTCCAACCTAAAAGTGGCCTGGACAGCCTGCGAATTGAAATAAGTTCACAATAAGTTGGGAATCGAAGAGCAAAATTCAATGAAAGCACAAGTGTCAAAGGTTCTACCATGCCCAGGTACTTCTTGAGACTAAGGACCACCTCCTGCCTCCTCAAGTTCCTCAGCTCGGCCATATCAGTTGGCAGCAGCAAAGACCTTTCCAGCGCATCGGCCACATGGGTGCCCTCGCCTCCTTGGAAGCCCCCGAGGGAGGCGTTGTCCATTAAGGGAGCCCCATGAATCATCGATGCGGGGAGCTAAACTTGGGACTCAGGCCGAGTATCAACTTCTCTATCTTGGCCCTGATGTCCGGTCTTTAGCTGCTTCGAGGGTTGCCGAGCCTCATCCTCTTCCTGGGGGAGCGAGATCTATCAGCCCCCATGGGCCGCTTGCCTTTATCCTTCTTCTGTTTGGGATCGGAGGGCTCAAGCCTTGGTGGCAAGCTTGGCTAAAGAGGAGGAGGTGGAAGCTTAAATTGGACGGAGGACCTGGTCTAAGCATGCTGAGACTTGGGGGGAGAAGGAGGAAGCTTGGAATGAGACCCCCCTGGTGCATCCTTCCCCGGCTGGCCCTCAATCAGATCGAACAGGCTGGTTTGGGGCTTCCTCTTGAAACCCATTTCAACCTAAAAAGAAATCCCTTTTGACAAGATGTCCGCTTCGATCAGGTTGGGATCGGCAAAGTCACCAGAGAGATCTTCGGGCGGATTAACTTCTTCATCTCTCTCTACACCTTCTCCCTCGCCCTTCGCAGCCTGATGGGACGAAAAAGGGCCTGTCGACGGAATGCCTTCCAAAATAGGGGATCCCTCAGGAAGCACGAACCTGTGCTCGGCCACAGTGATTTTGTAAAGCCGAGGATCTTTGGCCCTGACCACGTACTTCGGCGTTGAGAACGCCTTCTGGATCGAATCGTATCTGAGGATCTTGTGAGCTGTTCTAACTTGGTTGTGAGCCTTGTTTACAAAAATCTCCGCCCTGCGAACAGTTTTTAGATCCGCCCTATTAACTAAGTGAAAATGGCGCTCAAAAGCGTGTGGATCTACAGAAAAGGAAGCATGTTCTTGTTAGCAACCAAACAAAGCAGGCCATGATGACAAAAAAATACTAGACCCTCTCCTGCTCTAAGTACCCCACCTGGTGTCCCCTCTACGGTCGAGCAGTGAAGGCCGTTGAGCCACGCCCCGGACAGAATGAGAAAGTCCTTATTTAACCCCTTGCTAGACTTAGGGAGGCATTGGATAAGCTGAACCCTATCCTCCCTCGACTTCATGTAATAGGACTTACCCTTTAAGTGCTGGAAGTTGTAGCACCAGTTTACATCGTGGTGGGTTAACCTCAACCCTATCTTCTCGTTCAAGGCGTCCACACAACCCAGGATCCAGAACACGTTGGTGGCACACTAGGTAGGAGCTAGTCTAAAGTGCCTAAGATAGTCCCTCATCACAAACCCCATAGGGATTCTCATACCGCCCTCGAGGAAGGCAATAATGGGAACCACTACTTCATCCTCCTCCCTCCTAATATACCACTCCCCCCCTCTTCACAGTATCTTAAACCCACATTACTAGGTATCCTATGATCTGCAATGAACTTCTTCATCGCCTCTTCAGACTCAACCAACTTCTTAAATCTACCCATTCCTAGGAATGGCTAAGAAACTCAAGGAAAGACGAAGGAAAAGGAGGAATAAGGGGAAATCGGTTCAAAGTATGTGCGCAAGAGCTCTTGAATGCAAAAGTAAAGAGGCAAATCAGTTCAAACGGGTATGTATACCCCCAAT
The DNA here is from genome assembly GCA_023736055.1 of Quercus glauca. Lineage (NCBI taxonomy): Eukaryota > Viridiplantae > Streptophyta > Magnoliopsida > Fagales > Fagaceae > Quercus > Quercus glauca. The sequence continues at coordinate 30,083,150 of CM043315.1, forward strand.
TAAGAGTAACCGTGTGGGTTTTCCCGCCCATAAAGTCGAAAAGATCCCCACCGTTTGATTGTCATCACATCGTTAAATGTGGGAAGAACAGAGCCGCCAGAATTTAATGCGGGCGCGCTCCCTATACCGAAACACTAGGAACGTGCCTTAGGCAGGTGAAAGGGCTCTAGCACTCAAGGAGAACGAGACTTGACGAGCCATTACATAGGCCTGAGAATATCAAAACCCTCCTCCCCAACTAAGGAGCCGGACAGTAGGATTTTAAGGGGCTATTGTGAGGCCAAAGAATTCGGCAGCCCAAGCCCACTTTATATTGGGCCCAAGGCCCACATTGAGGAGATAGAAGTGTCCGAAGATGAAAGTAGAGGACCCAAGTTGCCAAGAGACATTTCCAAGGAGGCCTCTGTCCTCGGACAGCCGAGATCATAGGAGGGAAGGGCGGTAAGTCATCAGGGGCAACCTCCCAGAGCATCCCAAGAAAAAACTGTCACCTCCACATTAAATGCCCGCAACTGACACCCTGGCCGCATTAATGAGGAAATGACCTCTGAACAGTGCTGTCTTGGTTGCTGCAACTCACAGGAGGCTTAGAAAGGTGGCTGATGGGACAGGCACTCAGGTATAGGCTTGGATGATCAACAAGTGGAAGACGGAGATCAATGAAGGAAGACTATATAATAGGAGAAACCCCCCATAGAGAGGGGGCGGGAGAATTCTTGTAATCACTCTTATTCATTAATTAATTAGAGAGAAGCTCCTCGGATTGTGCCAAGGACAAACTTTCTTCACCTCAGTTCATCTCTGTTCGATTTCCATGCAAGCCATATTGACCGTTGTCCATGCGCTAAGGCCTAGTTCTTTGGCCCACTCTCTACAAATTCATTGTATTGGGCTAGTTGGGTTTGAGTCCACTCATCCAAAGTCAGAAGTGCTCAAACCCAGTCCCTACAATAATAATAAATGAAAGAAACACTCAAAATTCAATATTTTGTTGATTTTTTCAATAAACAAACAAACCAAAATTTTTTTTTCTTATTTTAATTATTATCAATTAAGGATGGTTTTTTTTAGTATAATAAAAAAGTAAAAAAAAAATATTTAATCATAGACCAATGTTGATTATTTAATTCACATAAAAAAAAATATTGCATGCTATAGTCATAACTATTTAATCTAACAAATTAATCATAAACCAATGTTGCAAGTCCATTTTCAGATATGGGTAAATTTGTTTATTTTAATCATTTCCTCTTCTCTCCATCTTAATTTTTAAACTTCCAAACAAGGGGAAGGGCTAATTACTCCCTTCCTCCTTACTAATTTTAAAAACATCCAAACAAGATGGAGGAGAACCATTCCTCTCTACTCTCCTCCCCACTACTCCTCTCTACTCTCCTCCCTCTCTAAACTTTCAAACACGAGCTAAATCAATACTGTATTGTAGAAACTAGATTGGGTGGCTCATCAAATTTTAGAAAACTGAATACCCACAGCCAACAATGACTATGCATGAATATTATTATTTGCCTTCACAAAATAGCTCGTTGTATGGTTTATAATGAATTGCACTGCCATAAGGTCATAAAAAAGGAGTTGGAAGTAACATTTACTGGATAGACATATCAAAGAGTAACTTAATTCTTAATGCTAACCATTCCACACTTCGATCCATAAATAAACCCTATGAACTAATTCATTACTAATTTAACAATGAGGATCATTGCAAAGGGCCGACTCCACCATATAGGTCATTTAGACAATTGTCTTAAGCCCCTTGAGCGTAAAAAGGTCCCAGTCATAATAGTATATTTTTATAACAAAATAAAATATATCTCTTATCTGCTAACTCTTTTTTTCCCCGAATAGGTTGTCAACGTCTAACTAAAAATGGATAAAAAGCATATAAGTTTTTGCTCCCTCTAAAAGTACCTCTTGAAAATCGGCCACCATTAAACTCTATTTTTCCCTTTTACCCCTAAGCTTATTTTCATGTGTAATATTTAACGTAAACAAGTTTATTTTAATCTATGTATATTATGCTTTACATACCATTAAAAACAAATATAGTATTGTTTTCATTGTAGGTGTCTTAGAAAGTTTATAAATATCCAACTAGCTACATAATTCATCACGGGCCTCAAACCTAGCCTCTCGGACTATCTTTTATGCTTCCTTGTTTATCTCTATAATTTTCAGAAGCCGCATTGTCTCTGCATCTAGGTAGGCTTCTATAGGGTTCTCTCTTCTTAAGTCTAATTGCAGCTTGGACCTTCTCATTCTACCACCAAGTCTCCTTGGTAGCTCTCTCTCTATATCTCTCCATTTTCTCTTTTTTTTTAACCATAATATCTCATAATCCACAACTCAACTTGGTATCAGAGGGTGGTATTGATCCAGTCGTACGTAGAATGTAGTAGAATAATTTGGTGGTTGTCATCAGATGATTGGGCTGTTGACATCAGCATCCGTGCAATGACGTCATTGCTGATGTCAGTACAGACATATAGTCACTAGATTCTGTTGACTACATGATTTGAGTGGCTGGCCGCCACTGGTAATTTTGAATTTTTGATAACTTTTCCACTATTTTTTGAAGGCATTTGATGTGATTTTATTTTTTAATTTTCCATTTTGAAAAAAAAAAATTGCCACTATTTTATCGTTTTGCGATTGTTAGGGCTAGTTTAGAATCCATTTATTTTGTCAAAATTGAAAATTTTTTACTAAAAATATTATAAATAAAAGTAAAAATTAATTGAAATAGTACAATAAAACTTATGAACAGTATCAAAATATACAGTAAATTTATAAATAATAGTAAAAATAAATTTAATAATAAAATAAATTGATTTTTTAATTTGAAACTAAACACACACTTAATGGGAAACTCTCAAACTAATCCTTGCTCACTTTTAATTGCATTTGGGTCTGCTAGGATGCCCTAACTTATATTAGTAACTTCTTATATATAAGCTGCAAACGAATTTCTAGATTGGTAACTCTCTCTTGATGTAGTGTCAATCTTTGGTTGGAGAATTATCAGCTTGCCACTTACGGATACGAATTGACAGCGGTCGTTCATATGGATGCTCGTGCTGTTAAACTAGACGCAAGTTGTGATTGTGAGGACATAGAGGTAATTACAAACCCCCCACTAACATTATTTTAGTCCTGCCTATCACCTATTTATGTGCTGATCTAATCATCTAATCACCTATATATCATATGTTGATATTCATCAAAATATATATATATATATCATATGTTGACATCATTGATTGAGACTGAAATCAAAGAACATTAATTGTCCTTAATTATACAGAATATTCAGATTTTCCCCTTCTTTTCTTTGTCATTCTTTTCACTCTGCCTCATATTCAGATTTTTTAAATTTCTTTATTCCAATATTAATCTATTGTAAGAAGTGAAATGTATTGCATTTTTTTTTTTTTTTTGTTAGGTGAAGAATGAGGAGATCAAAACTTTTTAATAGTCTTCTTTTGCCTCGGTGTGACCTTGAAATTTTGGACATGACGAAATTAGAAGGTTGAAAATTCCTTTTGCAAATTAAGATATTTAATAGATATTATACAAACAATTTTAAGTCTTCTCCATCTTATTTAACTGCTATCTTGAAATTTTGGACACAATGAAGACATAAATGGTTGAATTTTTTGCGTCAAATCCTTTACATCCGAGACCTTCACTTTCATATGTAGGAACATACAGTAGAAGGGCAAGACCACTGCCAGCAAAATCTAAATTAAACATGGCCTCTAAATTTTCAAACAAATTTCCAGTCTTGAAAATTAAACTCAATTTAATGTTGTGAGGTATTTGTTTTGACCGCTTTGAACAGGTCAAACTGATATAAGAAGTTGATCTGAATCGTTGAAGGATAAAAATTTCCTCACAGGAGGCTATAGCGTTTAAAAAGCAATCTTGAAGTATATGTTTTGACCGCTTATAACAGGTGAAATTGAGGGGGAAATGGACAAACTATGTAGTAAAATGCCCTTATTTTGAAATTTTTTAGCCAAATACCTTTGTTTTTAAATTCGATTTTAACAAAATTGAGTTAGGTGTAAAACTTGATATCTTCAAAATCGAGTTATATGTATATTTTAAAGTAGAACTCGACATTAGTAATGTTGAGTTTCACTTAAATTTTCAAAAACATTTAAGTGAAAAAATATACAAAGAACTCGACATTACTAATGTCAAGTTTCACCTATAACTCGATTTTGTTAAAATCGAGTTTAAAAAACAATGGTATTTTGCCAAGTAGTTTCAAAATAAGGGTATTTTGCTGCATAATTTGTAAATTAGAGACAAATGCTCATTTCCCCTGTAAAATTGATATAAGAAGTTGATCTGAACCATTGAAGGAAAAAAAAAAAAAAAAGATTTCCTCACACAAGGCTATAGAGTTGAAAAGGCAACCTTCCCAAAATCTTGTAAACACAAGTGTCTTTGACATTAAAAGTCTTGTTATCTAGGCCTTATTTAGTAACGGTGTTTAAACAGCGAAAATTATTGTTTACACTTTAAACACTATGACACGTATTTCCACACATTTTTTCACCACACGTATTTTTGCAAAACTTAAACAATGTTACTAAAAATCTCTTACCAAACAGGCCTCTATGGATGGATTTACATTAAGCTCAGGTTGTTCACATCAGTTATACTTGTTTAAAAAAATTATATATATAATTATTTTTAAACTAAACTCTTTTGTTTTGTCTAATCTAAAAATTTTGAAATCTTTAGCTTGAGAATCCCAAGAATTTGAGTTAAAAATATATATATATATATATATATATATATATATAATTTTGGTCTCCCAAATATAATCCTTACTTCCTGAAAGAAAAAATAAAATAAAATTCCAAATAGTAACAATAAAAATTAGCTCAAATAATAACAAAAATAGCCAAAACAACAACAAATAAACAAAAATTTATCAAAGAGGTCATTAAAAAAAAAAAAAAAAAACACCCTTAATCAATTAACTTGTTCAGACTCTCTCATTATTTCAGACTTTCTCTTTTCTAACATTATTTTAGACTCTCTCACATATTATTACTCTTATCTCAGTATTTTTAGTTCTCACGTTACTTCTCATCAATTTCTTTTTTATTTTTTATTTTGTTAGTAAAAGAAAATTATAAAACTTTATTTATTTGCTTTTTTTTTTTGGTAGTATTAATATATTCAAGTTTTTTTATTATTAGAATTGGTATAATTCAAGCTTCTTCATGGGCATTCTAAAAATAATTTTAAGGCCGCTACATCTAGATACTTATACTATTCATTTTAAGGGATGCTAAGGTCCTGTACACTTTTCTTATTTGGTGTGCTCAGGAAATATTGAGAAGTATTCCGACGTCGAGTTTATCAAGTCATTAAAAGGATCAAAACAGCAATATTTTAGGAGTTCTGAGTCTTTGAGACATTTTAAACAACCAAAAGCCATTTGTCCACAGAGATAAATCTTTTTCCTCCTTTTCTCAATGGCGGCTGGGCTTACATCACTTCATTTTCCGATAACTCTCTACTTCATCCTTAAGATTCCATTGATGTTTGCTCAAGATGACCAGTTCATCTACAATGGCTTCAATCAAGCAAATCTGCATCTAAATGGAACCGCTCAAATCCACCCCAATGGTGTATTGCAACTCACCAACAATTCAGAACAACAAGTTGGTCATGCTTTCTACCGACTTCCTCTAAAATTCAACACTTCTTCGGGTTTAACTCAGGCTCTTTCATTTTCCACAAACTTTGTATTTGCAATAGTTCCTCAAACACCATCCAAAGGTGGCCATGGAATTGCCTTCACCATCAGTCCCTCGTGGAAATTCACCGACGTTGTAGCCAGCAATTATCTAGGACTCTTGAATGCCTCAAATAATGGCCTTTCAACAAACCACTTATTAGCCATTGAGCTTGATACTATAGTGACTTCAGAATTTCAAGATATAGACAACAACCATGTGGGAATCGATGTGAACAGCCTGAAATCAAATGAATCAGCTACTGCAACCTACTTTTCTGATCAAGAAGGGAAGAATATAAGCGTGAAGCTAGTAAGTGGCGACCCAATGCATCTTTGGATAGACTACAATGAAACAGAAAAGTTACTGAATGTAACACTAGCCCCAGCCAGCATCACAAAACCAAACCGGCCTCTCTTGTCAACACGCATAGATCTGTCCCAATATCTTTTGGAATCTATGTATGTTGGTTTCTCTGCAGCCACTGGTACAGTTACAAGTGACCAGTATATTCTTGGATGGAGCTTTAATAAAAGTGGACAAGCACAAAGCCTTGACGTTTCGAAGCTTCCTCAACCTCCCCGACAGAGGAAAAGTAAAGACAGGCTTATCATGATTTTGATCATAGCAGTAGTGGTCATGCTGATATTGGTCACTGTAGCTATTTTCGTTCTGAGGAGAAAGAAATATGCAGAAATACTAGAAGATTGGGAAAGCGAGTATGGTCCTCACAGGTTCAGCTACAAGAATATCTACAAAGCAACCAAAGGTTTCTCAGACAAGGAGCTTCTTGGAGAAGGAGGTTTTGGAAAGGTTTATAAAGGAACTCTTCGTTCTTCCAATACACAAATTGCAGTCAAGAAAGTCTCCCATGATTCCAAACAAGGGATGAAGGAATTTGTGGCTGAGATCATTAGCATGGGCAGGCTGAGGCATAGGAACTTGGTGCAACTCCTGGGATATTGCAGGCGAAAGGGTGAACTCCTCTTGGTCTATGATTATATGCCCAATGGAAGCCTTGAAAAGTTCTTATATGGAAATGAAAGGACAAACCTTAACTGGCTTCAACGATTTCGAATCCTCAAAGGAGTAGCATCTGGCCTTCTCTACCTCCATGAAGAGTGGGAACAGGTTGTTCTACATAGAGATGTAAAATCCAGCAATGTTCTATTGGATGCTGAATTAAATGGGAAGCTTGGAGATTTTGGCCTTGCCAGATTATACGACCACGATGCGATTCCTCAAACCACCCATGTGGCTGGAACAGTGGGTTATTTGGCTCCAGAGCTTACTAAAACAGGAAGGGCAACCACTTACACTGATGTGTTTGCTTTTGGGGCTTTCATGCTGGAGGTAGCTTGTGGAAGAAAGCCTATAGAGATTCGAGGACTGCCAGAAGAGGTCATTTTGGTTGATTGGGTCTTCGGGTGCTGGAGAAAAGGAGCCATCCTTGATGCTAGTGATCCAAAACTGGAAGGTAATTATGTAGTAAAGGAAATGGAATTGGTTTTGAAACTTGGCTTGCTTTGCTCACACTCAACGCCAGCAGTGAGGCCTAGCATGAGGCAAGTGATGCAGCTTTTGGATGGCGATGCTGAACTGCAGGAATTACCGCATGAGAGTTCTAGTTTTGGTAACTTTACAAATGTTGAAGCATCTGAGATCTTATTGTCAATTAATTCATCATTCGACAAGGGTTTGACGTCCTCCTCTAGCACTGATTCTGTGCTATATAGTGGTAGATGAATCAGACGCATATTGATCTGCTAGCACTGATTAGGGATCACCTTCAGGGTAGAGAGAATAGAAAAAATGAAATAGTGAAGAATGTGATGTATACAGTTTCGTTTACTTATTGTAGAATCTCATATTTGTTAGCAATTTACTTAGGATCTAAGTAGTACTTTACTACAATAAGATCAATACAGTTGTTGTAAGCTTTATAACTATAAATCAATAGTGTATTGCAGAAGCTAGATTGGGTGGCTCGTAAAATTTTAGAAAACTGAATTGCACTGCCAATGCCATAAGGTCATAAAAAGGAGTTGGTAGTAACATTTACTGGATAGACATATCAAAGAGTTACTTAGTGCTTAATGCTAACCATTCCACACTTACATAAATAAACCCTATGAACTAATTCATTACTAATTTAACAATGAGGATCATTGCAAAGGGCAGACTCCACCATATTGGCCATTTAGAAAATTGTCTTAAGCCCCATGAGTGTAAAAAGGTCCTAGTCATAATAGTATATTTTTATAACAAAATAAATATATCTCTTATCTGCTAACTCTTTTTTTCCCCGAATAGGTTGTCAACATCTAATTAAAAATGGAAAAAAAGCATATTAGTTTTTGCTCCCTCCAAAGTAACTCTTGAAAATCGGCCACCATTAAACTCTATTTTTCCCTTTTACCCCTAAGCTTATTTTCATGTGTAACATTTGACGTAAACAAGTTTATTTTAATCTATATATATTATGCTTTACATACAATTGATGTGAATATTTTTACTCGTTGACTTGATTTTAAGCGAATTCATTTTTGCCAAGAGTGTTGTAGCTCAATGGCATTGTTTTTTCTCATTTATTTGCAGACCCACACAAGCCCATAAATCGTATATGAATGTATAATTATTTTGTAATGTGTTATAATTTATAATTTATTCTCCAAAATTTATTGAAAATATATTATAATTAAAATTTTTTTAGAAGAATATTATGGTTAACTATTTTTAAAATAAATATACTCACTTAGCAAATAAAATAAGTATTTTAACAATTAATAATTTCACTTAGCCAAAGTCATACGAGCTGCAAAGTAGAGTTGTCAAAAAAAAAAAAAAAAATCCCTCATCAACCCAAAGCAAAGAGGCAAGAAATAATATATATATATATATATATATATATATATATATATATATATATATATATATATATAAAAGTCCATTAAAAGAAAGAAAAAAATGCAAGAGATAGGGAGAAATTAATCACATTTTTTGGCAAAACATGAACTAAATAAAAGAAAAAATTACAAAGAGAGTAGTAGCAAATTTATAGAAAAGAAGATGGGGAGAAGAAAAGTAAAAAAAGGGAGAGGAATGGTTGGAAGAAAAGTATGGGTAGTGGGGAAATAATAATAGGAAGAAGCAGAGCCAAAAATTGAGGTGAAGGGTTGGAGGAAAAGTAAACGATTAGATAAAAAAATAATGGGGAAAAGAAGAGTAAAAAAATAGAAGGGAAATGGTTAAAAAGAATTAAATGAATGGATTGATAAAGTTGTTTATGGTTGGATTTGTAAAGGCAATAATTGAATAGTTTTTAACATTAAATGATTGGATTTGTAAATTTAATATTTTAATATATCTTTATATATAATATTGTTTAAAATATATAAAAATGATAGGAAAAAAATGATGATAATGTGGTGAATGAGTTGGCACAACAGGAGATTTGCAACATTATTAAAGATAAATACATTGTGATTAATTATTTTCAAAAGAAATATACTCACATAGCAAATGAGAGAGAGAGAGAGAGGGAGAGAGAGAGAGAGAGTTAAGAATTATAATAGTTAAATATTAAACCACATCAATGCAAAGTAGAGTTGTGAAAACACAAAAATTATTAACTCAAAAAGCAAATCTGTAAGGAAGAATAAAAAAAAAAATCTTTAAAAGAAGGAAGATGATAAAAAAAATATAAATAAATAAAAAAAATAAAGCGAGAGGTGCAAGAGAGAGAGAGAGATCACCTTTTTATGGCAAAAGATAGACTTAGATAAGAGAAATGTGCAAAGGAAATAATAAAAAAATTATAGGGAAAAAAAATGGAGACAAGAAAAGTGAAAAGAGAGAGAGAGAGAGAGAGAGAGAGAAAGAGAAAGAGTAATGATAAATTGGGGGATAGAATTGAGAAGAAGAAGAAGAAAAGACCCAAAAAAAAAAAAAAAGATGGAGAGGAGTTGGAGAAAGAGTAAAGGTTAGATAAGAAATAATGGAGAAAATAAGAGTAAAAAAATTAGAAGGGTAATGAATAAATAAAATTAAATGAATGGATTGTTAATATATTATTATTGCTTATGGTTGTGTTTGTAAAGGTAAAAACAGAATAGTTTCTAAAACCAAATGATTGGATTTGTAAAGTTAATGTTTATGCTAGTATTAGATAGATAATGTTTGTTTGAATTTAATTCCATTGATGTTGTAATCTCACTATGATTTAATTTTCTTTCCATGTTTGATGTAATTTGAGAACTTTATTTAAATTATCATAATTTGGGGACTTTATTTAAAGGACCCAAATTTCACTAACGTTAGCAGTTGACTATGGATTTACCATTATAAATTTAGGTTGAGAGTCTTCTACCTTTGTTCCAATGTTTGTCAATTCCAAGCAAAGCCTGCTGCTTATTCTGAGGTTCCACAGTAGACTCTAGGTATCATTGCCTAGGTTCTTTCTTCCTCTATTTTCAACGTTTGACCCTAGAAAGAAACTGATACCTAGAATTTCATGATATTGTTCTCTTGTTTTCCCATAAAATTTCCCTCTTAGAGTGTGTCACTATGCATTAAAATTCACAGGTACCGATGTAATGAGAAGATGCATCAAAATTTCCCCCTTAAGAGATTCCTCCTAGCATCTTTGATGGTTGAGTTCAATTAGATTATGACAATTAGTACTTTTTTTGTTGTTGTTGGTTATGTTTAATATATAGAGCTATGCAGGGATGAGGCCTATATGCAGCTTCTTAGCGGCGTGTAATGTTGAGTAAAATGTTATTCATAAAAAAACAAAACCAAAACCAAAAACAAATTTTCTATTGTGCTTTAAAAGATGAGAATGGCATCTCGTCAAATAATCATTTTCCTTAGTTTGTAGTTTAGAAAGATTATTATGACTGTCCAGCGGAGTCCTCCATAGTTCATCCCTCTAACATCTAGTTGGATTTTGGACCCTTCTCCTTTTTTTTATTTTTCTTTTTTATTTTTTGCTAAAAAGTTGGACTTGGACAGTTGGACCCTTGTTCTCTCATTACAACAATTTTGACATGAACTATTTGGGGGCAAAGAAGGAAAACCACCATTTTCTAGGAGTACATTTTTGGGGAATCTGGGTAACTAACACTAATTATCTAACTATGTAGTTAGTTGGCCCAGTTTTGTAACTATATCACTTTGTAGCATCTCGAGATTCAAAGGGTCGATTTTCAGACTGTAAATCGAGCCTTTGACACTCGGTTTTGATGTTCTGAGTTGGCAAGGAGTACACGTGGAACTTGAGTCTCTAAGACTCGAGTTCCACGTGGGCTCCTTACAAATCGAGTCTTAGAGACTCGGTTTGCTAAAAGCAAAACCGAGTCTCTAAGACTCGATTTTTGAATAAGCCTATCCTCCTCCAATGCTCAGGTCCGGTCATGTCTCACTGGTACCTTCACTGTTGCTTCACATGTTTTGTCTCACTGGCACTGGCACGTCTCACTGGCCCTTCACATGGCACTTTTACTATTGCTTCTCATGTTTTGTAATACTGGCTGCACTGGCACCTTCACTATTGCTAGTCATATCTCATTTTGTTTTGTAATAAAAAAAAGTAATCCTCTCACGTTTTGGAATGAAAAAGCAGCCCTCCTCTCAGTAAAAATTCAATACTCTTCTCTCTACATTGGTCTTCTCTCAGAACTAAAAAACACATCACATATACACTACTCCTCTCTCAAATCTCATACACATTCAGTAGCAAAGCAGAACATTGCTCCTCTCTTAACTTTCACACAAGCTCAACATTCATTGTAGTCTCATTCTCATACAATCCCAGCAGTACATTTACACATCCTCATGTCAGGTAAGGGCCTCCTCACTCTCTAGTTGGTTGTTTAGTGTATATAATTGCTTTAGATAGTGTTGGTTGGATTGAATTTTTCATGATATGAAAATGATAAAATATTTGTTTGTATTAAATATTTATATTTGTTTGTATTAAATATTTATATTCGTTTCCTAATATATATATATATATATATATATATATTTGGTTGTTTAGTGTATATAATTGCTTTAGAAAGTGTTGGTTGGATTGAATTTTTCATGATATGAAAATGATAAAATATTTGTTTGTATTAAATATTTATATTCGTTTCCTAATATATATATATATTTATATTTATATTTATTTATATAAATATAAATATAATATAAATATATTTATATATATAAATATAAATATAAAATATATTTATATATATATATATATATATATTTATATTTATATATAAAAATTGTGGGGACGAGCCCAACGCTGTGAATTGGGCCTAGGGCCCAATTTGTACACCATTGTTTGTCCGAAGAGGTAAAAGAGGTCAATGCTGGGCCCGTTTGGTGGAAATACGCGCGGAGGGACACTGGGATACGTCCGAAGGCTATTCGGCCTGTCCGAAGAGGTCCCAACGTCGGATCATCATAGTACTTAACCAATCAAATATGCCGGGGGCAAAAGCGGCATTCCCAACTGATTCCACGGAGGAGAGCAAATCCTGGACGTGCCTGGGGATGAGGAGGACATAAAAATATCTTAAAGGAAAAGCTGCTACCACCGCATTTAATGCACTGCGGCAGCTTTTCTGGCCGCATTTATGTGGAGAAGACACCTGAACAGTTCCGCCTCAACTACCACCACTCACGATGTACTGAAGAAGATGTCTGATATGACGTGTACTCAAGTGGATGCTTGGATGAAGAATAAATGTACGGTGAAGAAGAAGAAGGAGGGGGATATATAAGGGGAAGAGGACTCTAGAAAAAGGGGAAAAAATTGTATTCACTAAATTGATAAATACCAAGCCTCTTCGGCCTGAAGAAATTTTCATTAAATATTAGTCTGAATGCTTCTTCACCCTTGTTTGCTTGCATGAACCGTTGCTAAATCCATAACCGGCCCAGCTGTTCAACCCATTCTCTACAAATTTATTGTTGGGAATTTGTTGGACTCACAATACGGAAAGTTGGTGCATAGTCCATCAAATTTCAACATTACAATTGGCGCCGTCTGTGGGGAACAGCTTGAGCAAAAGTGGAAGCAACACCTCATCAATGGCTGAACCGAGGCAACGACCAGTAGGGTCTAAGTCATCTCAGTACACCGATCCCTTTCTTAATCTGGAGCGGAGACAAGATCGTGAGAGTAGTGTACACACCGCACGTGATGATCGAAACCAGTCGTGTGGAGAGAACCACATGTCCCATGCAGAGAAAAACCAAAGCATGCAGAAAGAAATTGATAGGCTGAAGAGGGAGTTGCGCCATGCGAAGAAGAAGCGCAGTCCCTCGTACTCTAATGAAGACTCTGAGGACGAACAGGACGTTGTCTACAAGCAGAAAATTCGAACGCCAGTCAGCGAGTCCTTTACCTATGATGAAATGCGTCATCACGAGAGGAACCCTTGGAGCCCCTTACCTAAGGGCGTAGGGAACGACGCTATGAGTAAAGCCCTGGATCAGATTTCCAGATCTCCCTTTACATGTAACATCGAGAATGCTAGACTTCCACGACGTTTCCACCAGCCTACATTCACCATCTACAATGGCCGGACAGACCCAATGGAACACGTGAGCCATTTCAACTAGAGGATGGCCATCCACTCCAGGGACGAAGCCCTAATGTGCAAGGTCTTCCCATCCAGCTTGGGACCGATAGCCATGAGATGGTTTGATAGTCTGAAAGCAAACTCTATAAGCTCTTTCCAAGAGCTAACCCAGGCATTTAGTTCGCGTTTTGTCACATGCCGAAGGGTTCCGCAATCCATGGCTTCCCTATTGTCCGTCAGTATGAAAGGCGGTGAGACTTTGAAGTCATACTCAGACAGGTTCTGGGAAATGTATAACGAGGTAGAGGAAGACTGCGACTTAGTGGCCATCAGCTCTTTTAAGCTGGGCCTCCCCACTGAGCATCTCTTGAGAGCGTCCCTAACGCGCAAACTTGTTACCAGTATACGTCAGTTGATGGATAGGATTGACAAGTATAAAAGAGTTGAAGAAGACCAACAGCAGAGTAAAGGAAAGGATAAGGTTGTCCCTCAGGAGGGGAGGGATTTCAGGTCGGACAGGCAGAGCCATAACAGGCCGAAAAAGGATTGGGTCGGACCAAGTACGGTGAACTTTCAGACAGTCAACGCTGTTTTTCGCGAGCCAGTGCACCAAGTCCTGGAGAGAACAAAAAATGAGCCTTTCTTCAAGAGGCCCAACAAGATAGTCGGAAACCCTGAAAGGCGTAAACACAATCTCTACTGTCAATATCACCTCGACCATGGGCATACCACTAAGGATTGTAGGAGCCTGTGGGACCATTTGGATCAGCTTGTCAGCGAGGGCAAGTTAAAGCAACTTTTACACCACTCATATGGTCAGAGAAACCAGGCAAACGCAGGGCCTAGAAGAGGTGATTCTGTAAAACCCTCCTTGGGTACGATCAATGTTATTTTTGCCGCACCAGGGAGGACAGGGTCTTGCCCATCCAGAATACTATCAGTTGCTCGGGTGCCCTCGGAGAATGATAACAGAGAGCCGAAGAGGCCTAGGATGGAGGTTCACCCAGTTTTGGGCTTTTTGGACGAGGACAAAATCGGGACTATACAGCCGCATGATGACGCTCTGGTAGTTACTCTCAGAATAGGGAGGTACGACGTGAAGAGGGTGATGGTAGATCAGGGCACCGCCGCAGAAATAATGTACCCAGACCTTTATAAGGGGCTGAATTTATCTCCAGAAGACTTAACGCCGTACAGCTCCCCTTTGGTGAGTTTTGATGGGAAAGTGGTCATCCCGAAGGGCCAGATCAGACTACCTGTGCAAACTGGATCTGAGATGGTAGAAGTAGATTTTATAGTGGTGGATGCCTACTCACCCTACACTGCTATTGTGGCGAGACCATGGCTTCATACCCTCGGGGCTGTATCCTCCACCCTTCATCAGAAGATTAAATACCCATCCGAAGGGCGGGTCGAGGAGATCCGAGGAGATCAATCTACATCCAGGCAATGTCTGGTGGCAGCTATCCAGCACAAACCCCAAGCTGAGTCCCCGGTCCATAATGATGAGATTTTATAGCAGTTAAAACCTTCAGTGCTGGACGTCGAAACCTCGACCGAAGAGGCAGAATGTGAAAGCTTGGCAAGGATAGTTGTTGATAACAACCCAGAGAAGTTTTTTCAAGTCGGATCCATGCTACCTCCTCAAGAGAAGGAAGAGCTGATAGAGTTCCTAAGAGCCAACATTGATGTATTCGCATGGGACTCCGCAGAAGCCCCAGGGGTAAGCCCGGATTTTATTTGCCACCATCTAAACGTTAATCCCGCCATCATTCCCAAGAAACAATCACTTCGGCGTCTATCGAGGGAGCACGCAGATGCGGTCAGGGAAGAAGTGACGAAACTCAAGCAAGCAGGGGCTATCAAGGAAATCTTTTACCCCGAATGGCTAGCTAACACCGTGGTGGTAAAAAAGAAAAGAGGAAAATGGCGGGTGTGCATGGACTTCACTGATCTTAATAGGGCTTGTCTGAAGGATCCGTTTCCCATGCCGAAAATAGACCAACTAGTGGACGCTATTGTTGGACACCCTCAGATGAGTTTCTTAGACGCATTTCAAGGTTATCACCAGATACCGCTAGCTCTCGCCGATCAGGAGAAAACAGCTTTCGTGACCCCTGTGGGGAACTACCACTACAAGGTGATGCCGTTCGGCTTGAAAAATGCAGGGGCTACCTATCAAAGAATGATGACCAGAATGTTTGAGCCGCAATTGGGTAAAAGCATGGAAGTTTATATTGATGACATGGTGGTGAAAAGCAAGGTTATAGCTGAGCACATTGGGGATCTTAGGGATGTTTTTGAAATCCTGATGGGACACAGGTTACGCTTGAATGCATCCAAGTGTTCGTTTGGTGTCGGATCAGGCAAGTTCTTAAGGTATATGGTCACTCACAGGGGAATCGAAGTTAACCCCGATCAGATAAAGGCCATCAACAACTTGCGAGCTCCTCGGAACCCCAAGGAAGTTCAGAAGCTGACTAGGATGATCGCTGCCCTTAATAGGTTCATTTCCAGATCAGCAGACAGGTGCAGGCCTTTCTTCTCATTGATCAACAAGTGGAAGGGTTTCGAATGGACGGAGGAATGTGCTGTTGCTTTTCAGCAACTTAAGGACTACCTGGCCCGGCCACCAATCATGTCCAGTCCTGAACCAGATAAGGTCTTGTTTGCTTACATCGCCGTAGCTCCTAATGCTGTGAGCTTGGTGTTGATACGGACAGACTGTGGGGTACAAAAACCAATCTACTACGTGAGTAAGTCACTGCATGAAGCTGAAATTCGTTATTTGCCACTAGAAAAGGCTATCCTAGCGGTGGTGCTCGGTACGAAGAAGTTGCCTCACTATTTTCAAGCCCACACCGTTATAGTCCTCACCCAGCTTCCGCTCAGAGCAATACTCCGAAGCGCCAACTACACTGGAAGGATTGCCAAATGGGGGACGATCCTAGGGGCTTTTGATATCAAGTACATGCCTCGCACATCAGTGAAGGGCCAGATCCTTGCGGACTTGGTCGCCGAGTTTACAGAGCCCCATTTAAAGGAAGTAACACCAACGCTGGGCATAGAAGGAAGGCACGTTGGTATGGTTTCTTCACGGAGCCCTTGGCCCTGGGAAGTGTACGTAGATGGCGCATCGAATCAGAGAGGCTCAGGGGTAAGGCTAGTGCTGATATCCCCTGAGAGAATTATCATTGAAAAAGCATTAAGGCTGGACTTCTCAGCAACGAATAATGAGGCAGAATATGAGGCCCTATTGATGGGGATGAAGATGGTACGAAGGATGGGAGGAAAGTCAGTTGAGATATTCTCGGACTCAAGATTGATCGTCGGCCAAGTGCTAAGAGAATTCGAAGCGAAAGATGAAAGGATGCAGGGGTATTTGAGCCTGACTAAGTCCCTACAGTCCGAGTTTGAATCTTTTAACCTGCGACACATCCCCAGAAGTGGCAATACGCATGCCGATTCATTAGCCACCCTAGCCACCTCTTCGGCACAGGAATTACCAAGGGTTATCCTCATTGAGGATATGCAGAGACCCACAGAGTTAAGAAAAAAGGCAGTCCAGGTCCATCACGTCAGGGCCGACGAGTGCTGGATGGATCCTATCATCAAGTTCTTGAAGGACGATGTCTTGCCCGAAGAAAAAGGGGAAGCGGACAAAGTACGGAGGAAAGCTACGAGGTTCTGGTTACCCGAGGACCATAAACTGAAGGGATCTG
The DNA here is from genome assembly GCA_023736055.1 of Quercus glauca. Lineage (NCBI taxonomy): Eukaryota > Viridiplantae > Streptophyta > Magnoliopsida > Fagales > Fagaceae > Quercus > Quercus glauca. The sequence continues at coordinate 30,100,235 of CM043315.1, forward strand.
TGGGAGCCATACTGAAGGTAGGTCCTTAGCCCACCGAGCCATCACGCAGGGTTATTGGTGGCCATATATGCAAAGAGAGGCCTACGAATACGTTAAAAAGTGTGACCAGTGCCAGCGGTTTGTGCCGAACATACATCAGCCAGGCGTGACCCTCAATCCACTATCCAGCCCGTGGCCTTTTGCTCAATGGGGACTGGATATCGTAGGCCCATTCCCTAAGGCAGCAGGAAATAAGAAGTACTTGCTGGTCGGAACAGACTACTTTACCAAGTGGGTAGAAGCTGAACCTCTAGCAAATATCAGGGACGTAGACGTAAAGAAGTTTATCTGGAAAAGCATCGTCACCAGATTTGGAGTCCCACATACCCTCATCTCGGACAACGGGCTTCAGTTTGATAGCAAAACTTTCAGGGGTTATTGTAGTGAGCTGGGAATCACAAACAGATACTCCACCCCTGCCTATCCCCAGGGAAATGGGCAGGCCGAAGCTGTTAATAAAGTCATAGTTAACAGGCTAAAGAAGAGGCTGGATGATGCGAAGGGTAGGTGGGTAGAAGAATTACCCCACGTATTGTGGGCATATAGAACTACGCCTCGCAGGTCTACTGGAGAGACCCCTTTTTCAATGACCTATGGGGCTGAAGCTGTTATACCTCTGGAGACTGGATTCCCAACATACAGGACTAGCTCCTTTGATCCAATCAACAACGATGGGCAGCTAGAAAAGAGTTTGGATCTGATTGAAGAACGAAGGGAAAATGCAATGGTCCGACTAGCGCATTGATGGAATTAAATATGAGTGCAGCGGAAAATAAGTTTTGAACGGATCTACTTCATTAAATATTGATAACATGCATAAGTAAATTTCAGAATTTTGAGAACAAGAGATCGTACCTTGAAGCGGTGAATTTCAAAACCGAAGATTGAAGCACTTGGGAATACTCTTAATCTTCACTCCAATTCCACTAATCGCCCAAGATGTGTGGTCTCTCAAATTGGTAACAAAGGGATAACTAGTGAGTACCAAAAACTCACTTCCACACCACTACAATGATGTTTTTCTTACCAATTATTTTCTGTACGTTTTTCCCTTTGTTTCTAACCAATATATCTAATTGGGCTAGCCTTTTGGGCCTTACCAATTGGGCTTAAGTGTGTGGCTTGGAGTGGGACCAAAAGGGACCAATAAGACACTAGCTCCAATGGGCCTTGGGCTTTTCTGTCAACTCTTGACAAGTCCAAAGTTACCATTAACTATATTTAATACCACTATATAAATATAGTTGCACTCTAGGTCTTATCTATATATTATATCCCAAGACTTTATTATACATGCAACCCCTTCATAAAATATTCGTAGTAATACAAAGTTAATAATTTAGACTGCCACTTTGTAAATTACTACATCTTGATCCTTGAGTACCCGGTTTAATCCTTTAATGTTATTCATTATATATTTATGAAATCCAATTCCATAAATATATACTTTAGTCTTACTAAAGTGGTTAGGCCTAACTCTCTGAATAACAAACCCATTAAACTTATCTCAAGGGAATATTTTATATCTCTGTTAAGAGACTATGAATTCCATCTTGAGAATACATGTTCCATCAACACTTAATGTGGCTGCCCAACATACTGAGGTTTTGACCATCTGTATAGATCTCACTCCTGATATATCAAAGCAACCTACATCTTATGATCAGGTCCATTATTCTCTCAGGATTAAGAGTTCATGCAAATACAAGTCATGAGATTTATTATTCATTTGACAGTCCTTAGGCAAATAATAAATCTCATGGCGGTCCAGTTCAATATGTCTTAACTCTTAAAACATATTAACACATCAACTAGAAGTCACCACTTCCATGATCAAGACAAATCATCGTAGTTGATATGTTATAGTCTTTGCAGATGAAATGCCCAATTTCATCACCGACTACGAACTATAATTCTGAGTTTACAAAGAACTTGTGATTTATATCTTCTGTGACTCTTCACATAAATCACATACAATGCATCTCATGGACTATATGATAATGTCCGAATATTCATGTTACCATTATTTCAGATATTAATAAAACAAATTTATTAAACATAATATTAAGTCATACATAATGTCAAACACAATGTCACACTTAATATCATACATAGCATCTTACAATAGGATTTAAGGGCACCAATCCTAACACGCATTACCAGCAGAAACTCAAGGAGCCTGGTGATCTAGTCCTAAGGAAGGTGGTAGGTAATGCAAAGAATCCAGCTTGGGGGAAACTGGGACCAAACTGGGAAGGACCGTATCGCATTACTTTAAGGGCTGGCGTGAGAGCATACTTCTTAGAAGACCTGGATAATCATGTAATGCCCCGGCCATGGAATGTAAATAACCTCAAAAGGTACTACTATTAAAAGAATTCTTCCTTCAGTCATGATACCATTTTTTTATGCTAAGAACTCACGTGTTTAAACTTAAATCCAATCATGCCTGTAGTCCACGGACCAGATGATTTGGGTTAGTTAACACTCCTTTACGACTCTCACGTGTTTAAACTTAAATCCAATCATGCCTGTAGTCCTCGGACCAGATGATTTAGGTTAGTTAACACTCCTTTACGACTCTCACGTGTTTAAACTTAAATCCAATCATGCCTGTAGTCCTCGGACCAGATGATTTGGGTTAGTTAACACTCCTTTACGACTCTCATGTGTTTAAACTTAAATCCAATCATGCCTGTAGTCCTCGGACCAGATGATTTGAGTTAGTTAACACTCCTTTACGACTCACGTGGTTAAACTTAAATCCAATCATGCCTGTAGTCCTCGGACTAGATGATTTGGGTTAGTTAACACGCCTTTACGATTCTCAAGTGTTTAAACCTCAATCCAATCATCCCCGCGGTCCTCGGACTGGATAATTTGGGTTAGTTAACACACATTCACTAACTCCCTTACGAACAGTTCTTAATTATTATCGTCTACGTCGTCAACGCGCTGCAAAATCTTAGTTTATAATCTCCCCAAGCATACTAATTCGAACTTAATGGCATCAACAGTTCTCTGACCAGGTTATTACCGCGAACAGACATTCCAGTGAAGTCATTATCGCCTTAGGGCCTACTTAGCATCGTTTAAATTGAAATCATGGCATTAGTTGTTTCGCAGTTGTCAATCTATTGTTATTTGTTGTAATGACACATCACGACATATAACATGATAAGTAATAAAGATAGAAAGTAAGCCATGTCATTGATGAAAGGAAAATGACAGCGTTACAAAGCAAAGTCAAATGGCATCTAAACAATTACAAGTACAAAAAGAGTCCCCTAGACACCTAAGCCTTCTCCGGAGGCATTGGGTCAGCCTTTGATAGATCGCCCATATCCCCAGTCCAAGCAGGAGCGTGGCTTGCCTCAGCGGGGTCTGGGATGCTTGGACCGACCGGAGGAGCTTCGGAGGTATCCCCAGTCCGAGCAGGAGCGTGGCTTGCCTCAGCGGGGTCTGGGATGCTTGGACCGATCAGAGGAGCTTCAGAGGTATCTAGCGGGTCGCAAATATTGGGGTCGTAGTAAACACTCCCAAGCTGCCTTAGGGCAGACTCTGGGGGAACTCCGGCCGCATCAAGGCATTTGCCCCACGTCATCTCGCAGTACTCCCTACAGACCTTGGCGAACTCCTCAGTCAGCCTCGTCTGGGTCTCTTGCACCCCTAGCAAGTAAGCGGCCTTTTTCTCAGCCTCAAGTGCTTCCTTGGCCAGTTGAGCGTTCTGTTCGGCCAATTTAGCAGAATCCTTGGCTTTGTTGAGCTCGGCACGGAGATCCTTCACTAACGCTCTCTCCGTTTCCAGATTAAGCTCAGTGGTGTACAGCTTTTTGCGCTGATCTTCGGCTTGCTCCTGGGCGTTTTTAAGGCCCGCCTCCAGACTTTTCTTCTCCTTAACTTCCTGTTTCAGCTGCTCGGACACCTGGAAGCATTCATCTTTAAGGTTGCCCAGGGCCTTCTCAGTCTCCGAGCGGGCGCTGATCTCCGCTTGGACTTAGACATGGGTCTTCTTGTTCCACTCCTCGGCCACAAATATCTGCTAGGCAATCTGCACAACAGAAAAATTTTCTTTGTTATTAGTTGTTAGACATAACAAAAAGAGGATAAGAGGGTCAATTCCCTTACCATGGCTAAATCCCTTTTTAGGGACAGGAAAAGCTCTTGCTGTCTGAAGCGCTTGTAGGGCTCCATGTCCCTCGGAAGGAGCAAATGCTGCTCCAAAACCTCCGCGATGTAGCCGGCTTTGCCTCCACCATAATTTCTGATGAAGGCGTCGTATGGGATGTCCGCACCATCCAATATCAACTTCGGGGGCCATGTCCGAGCGCCCCGGCGTACATCGGCGGTCGAAGTGTCTTCCCTACTTTCAGTAAATGAAGCCCTTTTGCCCCTGGTGTCATGGGCCACCTTCTGTTGCTTGGCCCCTTTTTGAGGCGCAGCCTCAGTGCCTTCGGTCTCAGTCGTGGCCCTTTTCTTTTTTAGATCCGGCAGCGGCTTTAGACTGGGATCCGAGGGGACTTGAGGAGGAAAAGGAGGAAGAATCGCCGCTGGCTGGGATGGGCCAGTGCCTTTGGACGCGGCCTTCGGTTTTCTATTCTTCATCAACTCTGCTAGACTCTGCATGTCTTCGTCCGAAGAGTATGCCGACACGATTAGTCTCTTTGGGAGGACAGCCGAGTGCCTGTCTGTCTCCTCGTCGACGTCTATAATTTGAATCTCTTCTGAAGCCTCCCCTTCAAATCTGAACTGGTCAATCTGCTCGTCAAGGGAAGGTGTAGAAGAAGCAACTCTTTCTTCCTCCGCTACTGGTTCAAGAGGAACCTGTTGAATGGGCTGAACGAGCAGTGGTATACCCTGTGGATTAGGATGTGGCACCGGGGCGAGGTCGAAGGAAGCTAAGAAATTCTTCCGAGCAACATCAATACAGTTGATGCGGCGATCCCCGAGTGTTATTGCGTTGCTGATCGGCTGAAGTTCCGACTTTGGGGTATAGCCGAGGATGAGGTGAGCGGCCCTAAGCTGTCCGTCTTCGCTTGCAAAGATTTCCGACCGGAGAAGGTAGTTGAGAGCCACAGTATTTGTGAGACTCAGCCGAGGAGCGACGTGGTTTCTATCTGTAAACATTGCAATAGAACTGTCAGAAAAGATTGAAATATGACAAAGGGAAGTCCGAATAGCTGAAAGCAAAAAAACGTTTGAAAATCTCAATGGGGGATATCCCACCTGGCTCTCCTAGCTGGGTTGGGCAATGAATTCCGTCATGCCATGCGCCCGAGACGATCAGATAATCATCTTTCATCCCTTTATTAGACTTGGGGAGGCAGGAGATGAGTCTGACGACGTCGGATCGGGACCTTAGATAGTATCCCGCTCCTTCTTTGGTACGGCACTCGTACATGTGTACCACATCGTGCCAGGTAAGTCCCAATCCTAAATGACGGTTTAGGTCGTCAACTGCTCCTAAAATCCTAAACGTGTTGGGCGCGCACTGATCAGGGCTAAGTCTATGGGCGGTAAGACAACTTCTGGTAACTGAACCCATGGGGATGGTCATCCCTCCCTCTAGGAAAGCAATAATGGGGATTATAACCTCACCCACTTCTCAGTCTACTAATAACCCCCCTGTCGAGCAATACCTCAGGCCCACATCCTGAGGAATGCGATACGTCGCCCTAAACTTCTCTATCTGGGAGGGACTATCCACTAAGTATTTAAATCTACCCATTTTCAATTATGTTAAAGGGGGGGATGCGAAACAGTAACTGGGGAAAAGCTACCAAAGGCCGAAGAGGCAATCCGAAAAAAGTTTGAGAATCTCGATTAAGGGACTTACGTGGAATCGAGTGGAAGAACAACCTTGAGGTTCGCAGAGAGATCGTAGTGTGTTCTGGGGGGAGTTGGAGCTGATGACAGGAAGGGCGTTGTGAGCGCAGATGCTTGAGTTTGCTGAAAGTCTAAAATTTGCAAAGTAAGGGGGAAATGACCCCTTTTTGGGGATTTATATAGGAGCCAGCAAACTGGTGGGATTTATCCTGCCCAAATTTCGAGGAGAATCACGACCGTTGATCACTAACCCACCGTTGGATCTCATAGACAAGATGCCGCCTGGAGCAATTAATGGTGCTTGGGAAACGACGCAACGACAGCGGTATTAATGAGGCGCCCAAATTTATGCACGCACATGTGTGAATTCAGCGGTTCAATGTTTTCAAAACTTCTACTTTTGCAACGGATCAAAACCCTATTTTTTCCCTTCGGATGTGTGGGAAAAATAAGAATTTTGAGGGGCTATTGTGGGGACAAGTCCAACGCTGCGAATTGGGCCTAGGGCCCAATTTGTACACCATTATTTGTCCGAAGAGGTAAAAGAGGTCAATGCTGGGCCCGTTTGGTGGAAATACGCGCGGAGGGACACTGGGATACGTCCGAAGGCTATTCAGCCTATCCGAAGAGGTCCCAACGTCGGATCATCATAGTGCTTAACCAATCAAATATGCCGGGGGCAAAAGCGGCATTCCCAACTGATTCCACGGAGGAGAGCAAATCTTGGACGTGCCTGGGAATGAGGAGGACATAAAAATATCTTAAAGGAAAAGCTGCTACCACCGCATTTAATGCACTGCAGCAGCTTTTCTGGCCGCATTTATGTGGAAAAGACACCTGAACAGTTCCGCCTCAGCTACCACCACTCACGGTGTACTGAAGAAGATGCCTGATGTGACGTGTACTCAAGTGGATGCTTGGATGAAGAACAAATGTACGGTAAAGATGAAAAAGGAGGAGGATATATAAGGGGAAGAGGACTCTGGAAAAAGGGGAAAAAATCGTATTCACTAAGTTGATAAATACCAAGCCTCTTCGGCCCGAAGAAATTTTCATTAAATATTAGTCTGAATGCTTCTTCACCCTTGTTTGCTTGCATGAACCGTTGCTAAATCCATAACCGGCCCAGCTGTTCAACCCATTCTCTACAAATTTATTGTTGGGGATTTGTTGGACTCACAATACGGAAAGTTGGTGTATAGTCCATCAAATTTCAACCCTACAAAAATATATTTATATTTATATATATATAAATATATTTATATTTAGATTTATATATATATATATATATATATATGTATATAAATATATATATTTAAATAGCCAATATATATATATATATATATTAGAGAAATACACGAATCCACCAACTAATAATTCATCCACGTAGAAATGGAGTTCAGACATGTACGAAGAGAAATATGGAGATAGATTTTTTGTTAAAAGATGATGAAACTATCAAAATATGATAAGTTGATGATTTTTTGTTCATAGCTTTTTCACCATCTATATATAATGAATTTTGCAGTGAAATTATTTCATTGAAAAGTAGGCATATAGGACTTCAAAATGAATATAATTTGATTCGATTTGGATTTTAAATAAGTGAAATGCGACTGTTTGAAATTGGCATAACTATATTATTTTCAAGATTTTCACTTGAGTAAAATGTTCTTGTTCACTATGCAAATTTTTAGGTTGTGAATTCTCATTTGTAGAAAATCTAAACAACCTATACAAGGTACAATAACAACAACTTTTTGGTGAGAGGGGGCAGTCACGAAATGAAGATCTTGAAGCCTTTCTCTTACCTAAAATAGAAACAAAAAATAATTAAAAAAAAAAAAAAAGAAAAACTCATTTATGTGCTATGATCCAAAAAAACAAGTTATTAGAATTCTTGACAACACCTTAAGCCTTAAACCTTTAGTAGTTGAATCTCTAGAGTTGTTTTTCCTTTGAAGAGTTTTAAAATTTGTAATGGGGGTGAGTTTTGTCTTTAGTTTTTTTATTTGTTTGAGTCCGAAATGATAATGATTAAGTGTGTTTGTATGTGATGTGGGGTGAGTATATGCAATTGTTACACTTTTATAAGTTGTAATTTGTGTAGTTTGAGTAGATAGAAAATGTTTTGTAATTGATGTTAAATGCATTAGATAAAGTATGTCACTAACATATTATACTTGACTTTCTAATAGGTTCACAATCCCTGAAGAACATTACTATAAATGTATACTTTGGTGGACCCCTTGACAATCCTGAAGGGATTGACGGATTCCCATTTAGAGGGGAGGGTATCGAATGCTACTACATAATGGTACGTCGTAAGTTGAAGACATTGATAGATTTGAAGAGGAAAATAATGGACGAATTGAATTTGAACCCTGCTTGGTATGACATCAAGATTACTTATCGTTACCCACAAGAAATCCTTCACAAACGGATAAATTACGGGTATATGGCTATCAAAGAAGATAAACATGTAAAGATGATGTTTAATAGGATCCAAAGAATGCTCCGAGTAAATGCTGCTGAGTTGTATGTAAGTTTGGAGCCTCTTGCAGACAACACTACTGAGGTGGTGCAACAAACAACTACGGCTTTACAATTTACAGCCCTAGATGATGGATGCACTACAATGGGAGGGTATACAATGGGAGGTTATATGCTCCCATCTCAAGATCATGTTGCCAATACTGGTGAAACCCTCTATCCTCAAGAGACACATTTAGAGAACGAAGACGAAAACGAAGAGGAGGAAGACGAAAACGAAGGGGAGGAAGTGAATGATGGTGAAAATATTGATGGTGTGGATGAGTACGAAGAGAGGATTGAGCGAGGTGACTTTGAGAACGATGTGGTTAACCACGAAGTCGTTCCTAATTTTGAAGAGGAAAATATGGAGTGCCATAATGAAGATGATGCAGACGATGATATTGGCGTCCAGCATGCTACAAATACGACCACTAGCTACAGACCTCCTGCTGACTCATTCTACGCAAATACTTGGGAAAATATGGTTGATCCGTCACGTCTTCAGATACCATTTGTTTGTACTTGGGAAGATAGGATGCATTTTTGTAAAGGGGTGACTTTTGCAAATAAAGAGGCGGTGAAGCGTGCATTGACAATATACGCAGCAAATGATAATAGAAATTTTATAATCCGGAGGTCGACCAAAACTAAATTGTGCGCCGCATGTGTTGACGACAACTGCAAGTGGTACATTGGAGCATTCATGAAGGGTAAACTTAATGGTCTATGGATGGTCACGTCTTATGTAGGTCCACACACTTGTATACCCTTTGGCCTGCGAAGAGACGATAAAATGATGGATTCTAATTTTGTTGCAACAGAAATTGTGGGAAAATTGCGACAAAATCACACTGCTCGTATTGATGAGCTCTGGGAGATCATACATACTAAGTATAATCATGAGTTTTCTTACTATAAAGTATGGGACGCAAAACAAAAGGCAATTGCTAAGATATTTGGGGATTGGGAGGAGTCTTACCAAAGGTTGCGAAAGTTGTTATTGGCATTCTTGGATCAGGATTCGGGTACCAAGTACTACTATCACACCATACCTAGGCCATTAGAAGGTACTGCGTTACTGCGCTATGTATATTGGGCATTCGCTCCATGCATTGCTGCATTCCAATATTGCAGGCCGGTGATCAGTATTGATGGGACTCATTTGTATGGTAAATACAAAGGGGTATTGATGATTGCAATGGCAATTGATGCTAACCAAAAGGTTTTACCTCTCACCTTTGCTGTTGTGGACAAGGAGTCAGGGGCTAGTTGGGGATGGTTTTTAGAGTGTCTCAGGACTTCGATAGAGCATGTCATACCTGCCGAGGGCATTTGCATTATTTCTGATCGACATAAAGGTATCAAATGCGCCATTCGAGAGTAGCCTAGAGGTCAGGACGGAAGAGAACGGGTATTTCACCGATATTGCCTTCGACATGTTGCTAGCAACTTCAACACACACTTTGATGACCCGACTCTAAAGGCATTGGCCTTGAAAGCTGGATATGTGACTTATGAAGCTAAATTTGAGTCCATAATGCAAACCATTAAGGAGGCCGAGATTAATTTACTGAAGGGTGTAGACCCTAATGCTCGCGATGTTGCACGCTATATGCCATACACATATCTAACGAGTGAGGATTTGGACAAATGGACCCAGTCACATGATGGTGGAAGACGTTACAGGGCAATGACAACCAATATCACTGAGTGCTTTAACGGGGTACTTAAAGGTGCCCGCGGTTTGCCCATTGCTGCAATGGTTGAGTTCACTTGGGCCAAACTTGTTGCATATTTCCACGATCGACGTGAAAAACTTACTTCTGAACTTTCTCGAGGTAAGATGTGGAGTGATTATGCAATGGAGATCTATAACAAAAATGAGCTGAAAACCGCAGGTCACACTCTGAGACATTTTAATCATGAAACTGGTGTATATCAAGTGGTTACCCAGTACAACGACCATAGAGGTGGAGGAGGAAACCACAGTTATGAAGTTCGCGTATTTGCTAGGACATGTGGTTATAGAAAGTGGCAAAACTTGAAGATCCCTTGCTCATATGCAATTAAAGTTCTTCACGGTCTGCACCTCGATGCAACCAGCTATATTCATCCATGTTATAGTTTGAGCAACGCGATTCACACATATTCACATGATTTTGTGGTGCCAAAGTCAGAGTCCTTGTGGAGTGATGTGAGAGGACCACGGTGGGTGCCTGACCCACAGTTGTTGCAGGCCAAAGGTCGTCCTGTGAAGTCAAGATTAAGGAATGAAATAGATGGGGTACGACGAGAACGGGGAAGTCGGAGGGAAGATCCAGACTTAAGGGAGACTCAGCCGAGGCAGCGATGCAGAGTGTGTCATCAAGAGGGGCATAACCGCAGAAGCTGTCCCAATTCTCGTGGGGCTTCAACAAGTGGTAGTGCTATAAACTAGGCAAGTGCCCTCACTGTTTTTATATAATATGCTAAGAATTTCATTTGGTTTTTGTTCTTCGCATTTGGAAACTAATGACCGTATTTTAATGTTTGTCAGGCGAGCGGAGACTCGATTTTGGAATGGCATTGTACGTGGGACTTGTGGTTATCTTTTGTATGGACAAGTGATAGGCGACTATGTAGAGCTGTTGTATCAATATGGACAACTGCTAGGTGACTATGTAGAACTTATCTGTATCAGTATGGACAAGTGCTAGGCGACTATGTAGACTATGTTGTATTGACTTAGTTCTTGTTTTGTTTATTGCTGAATGTTGTTGTAATTGAACTATTTGCTATCCATTGTACTCGTTACACCTGGTAATGCTATATACATCTTCAAGTGAGGATGGTACATGCATTTCTTTTGAACATATTCCACTTATTTAAATTGTAGACATTCTAATTTCTAATATATTAGTAAGTTGTAACAGTAATGGAGTACATTACATGGGGAATGAGATTAAGTTCCCATTGAATTCTATCATTGTACTCGTTACAGTAGTTGTGTTGTGCAACGTTTGCCTATATGGCCGACAATGATAATACTTTGGCAAGTTCAATGATAGCTAGTAATGTGTTTTGTGTGCCTCATGTAGGGCTTAAATCTGTCCCCTCTGTAGGTCATAGGGCAATTGTAATGCCCATGAACAGTAACTAGTGTAATCCAGTTTCTTTTATATCTCATGTACTCTCCCTTTGACTTGTGGTAGCAAAATAATATAGATATATATATATATATATATATGTTATGCTCGTGGGGGAAGAGAAAAAAAAGTTTCTAGTTTGTGTTGTGGATTGGTTTAATGCAAGTGGGGGAAGGAAAACAAAAAACAAAACAAAAAAATTTCCCAGTTGAAATCGAGTCTAAAAGACTTGATTTCTATGTTGGTGGCATAATGGTTAATTGTAATGCCCAATCAAATCGTTTCAAAACAGATAACAAAAAAAAAAAAAAAAAAAAAAATTCCCAAATGCATCCCTTGAAGTTACTGATACAACTAGCTCTGCTTTTGACCTTTCCCTCCGAAAATCCACTGCAAATAGGCTAGACTACCTGTATGAAATCTCTCACGTACCTGAAGATAGTAAAATCCCTATTACAGATTTCCCTATTGTGAATCCTTATACTGTATTTGATAAACCTCAAACTTCTTTCAAAAAATCTATAAAAAAATTTTTAGGTCCTTCTCGTCCTTCTACTGTAAAAGAATATGTCCAGGCCTCTAAGTTTGACCAGTTTAACATACCAGCCAGTGAAACAGAAAATTTTATCACTCTTGCCCTCCCCAGAGAGTTTGTGATTCCATGGCAAAAACAAGGGTACACCCATCTTCACTTTGGAGCAGTAAGACTGGCATTAACTTTCCACGGAAGAAAGGGACTTCCTATAGCATCCAGAATTGCACTCCTTGATTCTAGATTTTTAGAATACCAAAATGCAGTTATAGGAACTGTCCAAACTACTCTTAATGCAGGAACAGTTTTTGTCACCCTTTTTCCCAACTTCAATATGTCCCTCAAAGATCCTCATCTCTGTGATGCTCTTAAGGTACAGATCCAGATTACAGGAGCTTCTCAGGTCCAAGACACCTTTGCTGCCACACTTCATTATCAGCTAGCCTATAAACTCCAGAATCATGCTTTTGATATAGCAACGCCAGATCTAGCCCAGTCAAATGATGCTCTACTAATTCAAGTTGATCCAGGAATAACACCAATGTGTACGTTTGTTCCGAGACAGCTCAGTAGGGAGCAGATGAATTCTATACTCCCAGAGTCATGGATTACAAGATATGAAATGCTGCACCAAGCAACTAAGCCAATTCGGGAAAATGAACCTTTCTTTATCAGAAAAGCAAATGGTGAAGTGGAGACAAGATTCTTAAAAGATCCTCCAGAAAAGAAGGATGTTACGGTTTTCCCAACGCAAATTGCCATGCTCCAGCCAGTCTCATATGGTGCCGTGAAAGGTCTTAAAATTATGGCCTTTGGTGAAGACGGAAAGCCTTGTTATGAGGGTAAATCACCTTCTGGTCACATATGGTGGGATGTTTGCAATTGTGCTGACTGTCAAGAAGATGAAGCTTTTGAAGAAGACCATTCAAAAAGAAAGATCAAATCTTCTCAACAAAAACTCAAAGAAAGATATGATGCAGGAGACCCAGAAGTTGATCTCCTTGGGGAACCCTCTGGAAAGTTTGACTATTATGTTCTCTACCCCAAAACCAAAAAACAATCCTTACCTTTTCCTTCCCCATGCAAAGAAAAGCATAACCAAAACCAGAAGCCTCCATTAATTCCATATTACCAGAAAGTCCTCCCCCAGTTACCAGAATGCCAATCTCTTTCTGTTGACCAACAACAGGTCTTACCATGCTGTATGTTTGACCAAGCCTCACCTTCCTACTCACAGAATTTTCCTCCATTAGAAAGCTTTGACCATCCCCAAGCCAACACTAAACATATCTGGAAAATCAAAAACCCTGTTGGCACTAATCCAGATGGAACCAAGAAGCAAGTCTCTTCAGCAGAAGCAGCTTTAAACTGGCAAGCAGAAAATGCTGTGGCTCAAAACCAAGCTCTTTCAAGAATCTTAGATAATCAACAAAAGATGGCTGAAGTGATAACTCATACCTTTTCATCCTCAAATTCCCTAATTGAGGACTTGAAGAAGAAAATCAAAGAAGTTGAGCAAGAATTGGCCACCATTACGTCTACAGTTCGAGACTTGTCCATTTCTTTCCCTCTAATTGGCCAAAAAGAAAGAGAAAGGAAACAATTGTTGCTCCAGCTCCAATCCATAGAAAGATCACAGAAGCAAAATCCTCAAACTCCTCTGATACATGTCCACATACCTTTTCAACCTCGCCAATCTTTATATAAAGACCTGTCCATACCATCGGCCTCTCCATTTTCTCCAATCTCTCCCTACCAAAATCTTCAACCATTAGCCATAACACATCCAGACCATAATCCTTTTAAGCCAAGTGGAATTTTCCCTGCTATGACCTACAAGATTCCTCTTCAGCCTGAGACCCAAATCAAACCACAAAATGAATCGTTTCCCACCAAAAAAGACAAAGAGCTATTGAACCAAATTCCAGACCCAATTGTAGGTGCCTCTTCAAAGCCTCCAGACATGAATATGTTGGCTGTAGATCCAGACCCTCCAAACCCAATTTCATCATTCCTCAAAACCCTCGCCCTTGATGATTCAAAAGAATCCTTTGTGCTTCCTGTAATTGAGGACTCCGAGTTGGACTTATCTGACCTCGGATTAGAGGAGGTGTTTATGACAAATACGGAACCAAAGGTAGAAGAAGAAGATGATGTTCTCAGATCCACACAGTCCCCACCACCACCACTGCCAATATTTCCTTCACCACCTTTTATCCCAGAATACCAAACAAGATTGACCTACTCATCAATCACTGACTCTAAACACTTGTTCACGCTTGACAATGTTCCTCCCTCTAGATGGCATGAGGAGATTTTTAACATGTACTCTTGGTGCATAGCAGAACTCCAATCTCCAAATGCTACGGTTCCTCAGATCATAGCCAAATTTGTTGCAAGGGTTACAGGAAGATTAAGAGAATGGTGGATTAATTTGGGAGAATACAGGCAAAGACAAGCAGCTCAATGCAACACACTGGAAGACTTTTTTACGGCGGTCCATAGTGAGTTTCTTGGTTCTATGACTCATTACACAGAGGTAGCACGAGAAGAGTTTTTATTGATGAAATGTTGCTCATTTGAAAGAAAAGATCTGGAAAAACATTTTGACAGAATGTCAAGGAGATACTACTCTTTTAATGGCATGGATGATGTCAATTCCAAGCATACTTTTCTCAATTCTCTCCCAGAACCGTTGGGAGATGAAACTCTTCGCATGATGAACCTCCAGAAAATAACGTTGCAGCAGGCCTCTTTGGGAGAAATTTATCAGCATGTGCTTATTGCCCTAGAAAAGCTCTGCAATCAAAGGAAGTTTCTTTCAGAAATTGACAAGATTCATAGCAGACTCAGGGATAATTGTAAAAGGAAAGACTTGCAGATTAAATGCTATGACAAGAATTGTTCCTGTTCGACAAAGAAAATGGCTCATTTTAAGAACTATTCTTGGAAGAAAAAGCACTATGCAAGCCAAAAGAAGAAATCCTTCAGAAAGAAAAAATGGAAATTCCTTAGAAGAAAGCAGTTCAAAGGAAAAACTTCAAAAGTCTGTTTCGTATGCAGAAAACCTGGCCACTTTGCAAAAAACTGTCCAAGGAAAGAAAAGGCAGCAAAACTCCTTGAGCAAGTACAGATTCATGCAGAAGATACTCCTTTCTCAGACGTAGAATCACTCTTTTCGCTGGATGATGACTATTCTCCTCAAGCTTTAGCAGTCCTGGCCTATTCTACATCTGATGAAGAATCAGAACTAGATAGTGAAGAAGATTCCGATCCAGAAATCCAAACCATCTATACTTTCCAGCCCATCATAGCCCCCCTGACCAGCCCCACACCCATAGCTCAAGTAAATATCCTCCTTGATACATATGCCAGACCCATTCCAGTAATAGCCTTGTTCGACACAGGAGCAGCAGCAACAATTCTTCATCCCAAAATATTACCCAAAGAATTTTGGCTACCCCATCATCAGATGTTCAGAGCAGCAAATGGAGAAACATTTTTGATCACCTTGAAAAGTAAACCTATTCTCATCAGAATTTTTCCAACACTCACTCTCAAACACCAAGTCCTCGGATCCCCTCTTACAGGCAGAGACCTTCTTATAGGCTTTGATCTCCTTCATCAAATACCTAGCCTTAAGTGGTCTTCAAAAGGACTCATGCATAAACAGCACCTTCTCACCTGGACCCAAGTTCCTCATTTATTCACCATTGATCCCTTTGACTCCATAAGGTTCCAAATCATCAATGACTGTTGTGCAAATAGTCACTCTGAATTCCTCATCAAGAACCCTAATCCTTTGTGGAAAAATCCAAATTTCTTCATCCATTTACCCTTCAAAAAGAATGAAGATGTTAACCCCACCAAAGCCAGCCACAGAGGAATGAACCCGGAACACCTAGCCTTAGCTAAACAAGAACTATCTGCCCTCCTTTCAGAAGGCCTCATTGAACCCACAACATCCCCATGGGCGTGTGAAGCCTTTTATGTCAACAAGCATTCTGAGCAAGTAAGAGGAAAACTTAGATTGGTAATCAATTACCAGGATCTCAATCATTTCCTTGCAGATGACAAATTTCCTTTGCCAAACAAGAGTGCCCTTTTCCAACATCTCTCAAATGCCAGAGTTTTTTCAAAGTTCGATCTTAAAGCAGGATTTTGGCAATTAGGAATTCACCCAGAAGAAAGATACAAGACAGCATTCTGCATCCCAGACCACCATTATCAATGGACTGTCATGCCTTTTGGCCTTAAAAATGCTCCATCCCAATTCCAGAAGGCGATGGTAACATTGTTTCAGCCCCTCTTGACTAATGCACTGATTTATGTGGATGATATTCTTTTATTCTCGAAAGATGAAGAGTCCCATGAAAAGCTACTTACTGAATTTTATAATTTGGTAAAATCTCAAGGGATAATGCTTTCAGAAAAGAAAATGGTCATAGGGCAGTCTTCTATAGACTTCTTGGGAGTAAACATTTCAGATGGAAAATATACTTTGCGGCCTCACATAGCTGTATCTCTTCGTGAATTTCCTGACAAGCTTACAAATGCCAAGCAGATACAACAGTTCCTTGGAATTGTTAATTACATGGCAGATTTCATCCCAAAGATATCCAAATACAGGAATTGTCTTGCCCAATTACTAAAGAAATCACCTCCAGAATGGGATTCTGTTCATACCGAGGCAGTGCAACAGTTGAAAAGATTAGCAGAAAAACTTCCTCCTTTACAGATTCCAGGAGCAGGAAAAAGGGTACTACAGACAGATGCAAGTGATGAATATTAGGCAGCAGCTCTCTTCGAAGAGGTTAATGGCAAAAGAAGCATTTGTGGATATAAAAGTGGTGCATTCAAACCTTCAGAACTCCATTACCATTCCACCTTCAAAGAGATTCTAGCAGTCAAACATGGGATTGAAAAATTCCAGTTTCACCTCCTTGGACATACCTTTCTAGTAGAGATGGATATGTCTTCCTTTCCCAAAATGCTCCAGTTCAAAAGAAAAATGCTTCCATACCCTCAGTTGCTCAGATGGTCAAATTGGTTTTCACAATGGTCTTTCCAGGTAAAACACATCAAAGGCAAAGATAATCTTATTACTGACTACTTCTCCAGAAAACCTCTAACCCTTAATACCACCATCATCCCTCCACTCTTGTGTGTATACCCTGTTACTGATCCATCCTCATCCTCATCTTCAAACCCTCCCCTGAAAGGTCCTGATGATATCCTTGCCATGATAAAAACCCTCCCTCTAGAAATAAAAGATCAAATAAAGACCCTGACCCTTGAAGCCAGATCAAAAAGAATTATTAGAGCTCTTCATGAGTACCTCAAAAAGCACCAGTGTCATTTTCTTGCTGTTTTCCCTGACATAGATCAACCATGGAAGACCCCTTTTGCATTTTGGGTGACCAATTGGAATGTGGCACATTACCTCTACATGTGGTATTTACTCAACGAATATTATTTGTGTCTTCATTTTGAACCAGAGTTTTACAGATACATTTTTCCTCATGGAAACAAATATTTTCACAAATTCTGGTTTGAAATTTTGAAAAATGATGCTCATAATGGTGAATGGGTACAGTATCCAAAAATTGAACACTCAAGATTTGGTCATAAACTTACTTCAGGGTGCATAGTTGCCAAGCTCAATTCCAAAAATGACATTCGAGCAAATGGAATTTTCTACCCTGCAGAAATGCATTGGGTTACTAATCCAGATGGCACTCTCCATACTCATTCGGATGTTCATTGGGTATCCTGTTACCATGCTCTTACAATGGCAGAATCTCTTAATAGAGGAATCTTCCCTGAGATAATACCAACAGACCCAGATGTTTGCAGAGAGCATTGGCCACATGAAGATCATTGGGAAATGCCTAACCCTCTAATGGGATATGATGATTCCCAATATCATAACCATGATCCGGACAATGATGTTGATGAAGAATGGTTCCAAGGAAGAGATGGATGGGACTAGACATCTTTAGTAAAAAAAAAAAAAAAAAAAAAAAAAAAAGGTCCTAGAAACGTCTTCAGACGTAATCGTTTGTTTTTTACTGTTCATAAGCCATGCCTCTGTCAGATCCATATCTATAGTACTGTATTATATAGCACACCTGAAGAATCAAATCCAGCATCCAGGACGATCTCTCTTCAGGAGCATATCTACCTGTATCAGTCCTTTAGTCACGAGTTTCCCTCTTTTTTGCCATCTGTAAAGCCATATACTTGGCCCCTACCTCCTTTGTAATGGAATGTATTGTCTATAAATAGAAGGGTTGTAAATCTCAGAAGAAAAGAGAGAATTAGAGAAAGAGAGCTATGAGAAGTCCTTCTGAAAGTCCCTTATGTCTGATGTAAAAAAGTTGTTTAATCTAATAATATCTTTCAGCTTGCTGTATTTTGTTCTGTGTTCCATTCCTCATGTTCATACTATCTTCTATGCATTTCTAGTAGGCTACGCGATTCACCAGTGTCTATAATCTTCTTACACCCCCTGTTTTCACCCTTTCTCTTTTTACATATCTAGAATGGTAAATAAATACCAATAAAAATCGTTTCAAAACAGATAAAAAAAAAATTTCCAAATAGAAATCGAGTCTTTTTAGACTTGATTTCTATGTTGGTGGCATAATGGTAAATAAATGCCAATAAAAATCATTTCAAAACAGATAACAAAAAAAAAAAAAAAAAATCCAAATGGAAATCAAGTCTTTTAGACTCGATTTCTATGTTGGTGGCATAATGGTAAATAAATGCCAATAAAAATCGTTACAAAACAGATAACAGAAAAAAAAAAAATTCCCAATGGAAATCGAGTCTAAAAGACTCGATTTCTATGTTGGTGGCATAATGGTAAATAAATGCCAATAAAAATCGTTACAAAACAGATAACAAAAAAAAAATTCCAAATGGAAATCAAGTCTAAAAGACTCGATTTCTATGTTGGTGGCATAATGGTAAATAAATGCCAATAAAAATCGTTTCAAAACAGATAACAAAAAAAAAAAAAAAATTCCCAATGGAAATCGAGTCGAAAAGACTCGATTTCTATGTTGGTGGCATAATGGTCCAAAGTAGGTGCCAATAAAAATTCCCAATGGAAATCGAGTCTAAGAGACTCGATTTCCATTGGGCATATTTTCAGTGACATTTAGGTGGCTGGAAAGTTGGCACGCGGTGCTCATTTCCTAACATCTAATAATCATGGGTGACAATATTATATCATATTATTGTTCAGTATAATATGATACAATTCAACAATAGCTTATGGTTGTGTTGAATTATATAAATTAAGACTATGCTTCATCAGGCTATGAACCAAAGCACGTTCAAGCCATCTGTTGCATCTACTGCACTGTTTCCATTCAATCAATCCTCAAAAACAACCTCTTCTGAAGTTCACGGTCCAAAAGTTTTTGTATACTGAATTTCGAGCTGAATCCTTGAATATCTAGTTTCAATGTAAATGAAGCATCAGTTATCTTTTTTATGTTAAGCAGTTGTGGACACTTGGATTAAACAATGGGAGAAAAAGTGAACCATATATCAAATTAAAAAAAACTGACTAACCCCCCTTTGTAAGATAAACAATCTGATTTGAAAGGGAGTGAGAAGAAATGCAACAAGATATATTAATTATGTGATCCGCCAATTATAAAACATCCAGTCCTCTCCCTAGCCAACATCAGCAAACACTAGAAATAACTTTAAGAACCCACAAATGAAAAAGGGTGCAACACTGGAAAATCGAATTTTACAGATAGAAGTACCTAGTTGCTGCTAAATTAACCAAAATTGTTGAGCTGCTAACTTGAAGATCTGTTCCCAAATTCCTCCACAACGTTATCAGGTGGTATAATAGAAATTCTACAACCCCTTTTTTATTGGCTAAAGAAAAATTCAACAACTTGATTGTAGTGTATTCTACACCAATCAACCATGATTTCCTGTATTTGGAAGTACAAAGCGCAATCTCAGTAAGAGAAGCAAATTTATCCACATAAATCAAATAGATCTGAAGAGAGAAAGCCCAAAATGAAAGAAAAGACCATTAGAAGTTGCATATATAAAATATCCAGTAGGTTTATTCAACACGCATATTTACACATACAAAACAAACCCACCTATAAAACCATTATCTATCCAGATTAAAAGGTTGGTAAGCAGTATCTATTTACACATAACAGGCTATACACCAAAGCATTTTGCTGTCATTAGTCATCGCATTGTATAAGATAGCAGCATAACTCCACAAATTATTTTAACACATAATAATTACTAAATTCAGGAGTGATCTTGTTCAAACTGATTCAAAAAGAACTTTCCTTCAATATTCTTATTTACTTCAACCCTGAACTTCTCTTCCTTTATTCCCCTCCTCAGCTTCACAAGCAATTCAAATCTGGCATAATCTTCAATGACTTGCAATTAACCAAAAAGGAAATTCTTTTAGTAATAATAATAAGAACCATTGATTTTAAAAGGCATGCATTTAACAAAAGCAAATTCCTTTAACAACAACAACAACAATCCAAAAAAAAAAAAAATTGGCAAAATCCTTCCGTTAAAAACTAGACTTCTATAATTTGAAAATAGGACCCCACATGGAGTGAGGAATATTGAAAATCAGGGGTTTGGAAGAACTTGGCTCCATCTGTATATATAGCAAGGAATCAAGATAAGAGATATAGTAGTACAAAATGCCAACTTTCATAGGGTGACAAGGAGTTTGATCTCTTCTGGATGGACTTAACAGCATGATTTGCTGCATCTTGAACCTCAGGATCATCAGTTGGCACTGCTTTCCATCTTGGTGCATGGCCATCTGATTGATTTATGGAAAGGTCTCAGTTAAACACTACTCAGTTTTTATGGTTGGAATAGAATGCAAGTAAAGACTCAGTTTTTACTTTCTTTTTCTGCCACATTCTCAGGAGCCAACCAGAACTTAAAAAGAACCCAAAAATAAAAATAAAAAACTTGTCCAAAACCCCAATTTAAAATCAGTTTGTCATAGCTACTGAAGACTCCTCAATTCAGCTTTTATGGTGGGAATAGAATGCAAGAAAAGGCTCAATTTTTTTACTTTCTTTTCTGACATTTTCAGGAGCCAAGCAGAACCTAAGAACCCAAAAAAAAGAAAGTCCAAAATCCCGATTGCAAATCAGTTTGTTACTGCTCATAGAGACCCATCAAGCAAGTAAAGGCTCAGTTTTTTCTACTCTTTGCCACTTTCTCAGGAACCAAACAAAACTAAGTTCCAAAAAATAAAAATAAAAATGGGTACCAGTAGCTTTATGGCATGGCCTCTGAACAATGTTGCAGAAAATAGCACGAGGCACAGTCTCTCCAGCCCATCTAGAAATATTCACAAGCAAACATTAAAACACTTCTTTTTCCAATTATCAAAAAAAAAAAAAAAAAAAAAAAAAAAAAAAAAACAAGGAAACACAGAGGAACCCAAATGAGAATGATAGAGAACAGTTAGAGAGAGAGTTAAAACGAGAGAGAGAGAGAGAGAGAGAGAGAGGAACTCTAACTCACGGACGAAATTGCAAACTAACCATACTTATCCAACTTCAACAACTCCATTTCATGTTTGTTCAATAGAAATTTCTGCACAAAATACAAAAATTGCAATTAATAATTGTTTCCCTAAGAAATGGCTTCTTTTAATTATTGACTATCAATTCTACTCTTTTGCTATAAGCGTAAGTGAGCTCACCTTTCTTTTCTCATAAAATTGAAGTCCTAAATGGGGAGAAAGATATCTTCAAGAACTGCAGGAGGAAAATCACAAACAGTAAGTGTGTTATCATGGAAATTATATTGGAAAATCAATGAAAAGAACTCCAATTTCTCTCACATACTTTGCTCCGGGTTGTCATACTTCTTGATCACGCCTCTTGGGTCAAATAGGTGCATATTAGTTGTGCTAATTGTAGTGGTTAGTTTAAATTTCTTCAGCAAACCCTCTTCAGTGACCCTAATCAAGTTCTCAAGGGTCAAGAAGACATCAAATTCTACTGTTACGTCATCACAAATCATATCAACATCCTGTAGGCAGCATTACTTTTCATGAGAAACTGGGTACATTCTAATTCACATTGTGGTGGATAACATAATTCTCAAGGACTTGAGCAAATTTACCTCAATGAAGGGATCTTTGCATTCTCAATAGTTCCTTTAAACCATTTATACCATGGTTCCATAGGCTCCATAGCATTACCATTCAACAAGCACCTAACATTTGCTATTATGTCTCTTGGGTTGTAATTAGGAACGTAACAGCTCCAACCAGTCCCAATTCCTTCACTACCATTGACTAGAACCGTTGGTATAATTAGCATGTACCTAAAATAACCAAAAAAGTAAAGTATAAACCTTATTTATGTATAGGATTTCTTCATACAAAATGCTAAAATCCCTTCTACCAAATAGATAGAAGAATGGGGAGAAAGATACCAAGTTGGTTCAATTGATTGCCCATCTTCATTCAAGTAGTCAAGAAGGTCATCATCATCCGTATGGAACAAAAACCGCGTGATTGGAGAAAGCCACGTATAGACATACCTAGCACTTGCATGATCTTTTCCTCCTTAAAATCAAATAGATCATTAGTAAATTCAAATTGTAATAATAAGATTATTCACAAAAAATGCATATTGAACTAGAATCGGCTTTACAGAGTGACACATGAGGCACGTTCATCTCAACCATGGTATAAAATGATAATTGTGTCCCAATGAAGGGAGGTTGTACACGGTCAATGTGCTTAGGCATAATTTATATAACAAGCTAAAACAATCACCATTTATTCATTTTTTTATTGGTAAGTAACACATGCACGCAATGGGTCTTGAACCCAAGGCCATACCTTCCACCTAGAACTTATAAGGCGAGGAGGTTTTACTTGAGCTAAAACTGTTGCCAAATTCTGATAGAATAGGAAAAAAAACTTCTTCTAAGGTTTAATGTTTTTTTCCCCCTAAATTGAATTAATAAAAATGCCTTTCTATAATTCTTCCAATAATATTGAGCAGTATATTAATATACTTTTTTTGCTTCTTCTTTTTTACGACTATTTTATGCAGTTTGCCAAAATAGGGGAACACTCTCTGAATGTGAAGCCTGACCACTCCCTTGAAGGGTTAACGAGTGTGCCATTTGGCCACTAGGCCATTGGCAGAAAAACACAACTATGAAAAAGAAATGTCCAAGTAATAATTGTACAGTGACTCGGCTGAGCCAACTCAGTTCTAAGCCAAAGGTAAAATTCTTCTAGGCCAGTTATTCATTCAAATATCTTATTTCTCCAAAATAAATAACTTCAACATTGACAAGTAATAGTAACAATGATAGAAAATAAATTTTGAAATTCTGACAACTCAAATTGTACTGCTAAAGTTAAAGACCTTTTCAGTTAGGTAGAAGATGGGAGCATTCTCAAGGTCTGGTCTGGAAGCATCTCCTAGATGCCATCTCAGAACCCCATTTCCTTGCCAACTGTAGAGCTGTTTCTACACCTTCAGCAGCTTCGAGCTCCATATTATTGGACCTCATAGGTAGGGTCCAAGGAAACGGATGAAAAGGCTGATGAGGTTCTCCAGTAGGATATTTTGGATTGCTGGACTCCCGAAAATCACTATCGATAGTCTACATCTAGAAATGGTTACCACTTAGATGCAATCCATCGATAGTGCTTTCCGGTGTCCAACAATCCAAAATATCCTACTGTAGAACCCATCAGCCTTTTCATCAGTTTCCTTGGACCCTACCTATGAGGTCCAATAATATGGAGCTTGTCTCTATCAAGCAAAAGAAGTCTGGAAAAGCATGTACACAATGTCTCTCTCAAACTGACTTATTCCTTGTCTCTCTATCAAGCAAAAGAAGTACAGGCCTTTAGTACAAAATATTTGAGACCTAGAGAAACTGATGCTGAAAAGCAATAAATACTCCTACACCTACAAATAAATTTAGAGCGGCAGCCATTAAATTTGAACATCACAGTAATCAGTGATTACAAGCATTTACATTCTAAAAATTTGTTTGCAAACTATTATACTAACAACATTGCATAAGCAGAAAAGAACAAAACTTTGAGACAACAAAAGACCAACTTACATCCTGCCTACCTAGATCAAGGCGATTATGTCCATTACGACAAGTTCATTGAGTTATCCTTTCTCAGCCGCTTCCTAAATTTCCTGCATATAAGAAACTTAATCAACACTTACAATTATGCTACTTGAACTGTTTGACTCAGTTCACCACAAGGGCTAATATGCTACATGCTTCGAAGGATTTAAATGCAGCATTGTACATTCTGATTACCTCTACCACTTCTTCAACTACACGATGTTTTCTTCTAGTGTAAAAGGCAAATGCTCACAGTTTGATTGGTCTTGCATTAAGCAGTTTATCAAAATCAATACATAATAAAGCATATAATCTGCCAATAAGTGTGTATACTGATTAATACCTTTCTTTTCATTGCCCAAAAACAGATGTGATGGCTGAGGTGGCTGAAGCTATTTTTTGTCTGAGCTGCAATAGCCAATTTGAATGGAAAAAACAATGTCAATGAAAATGGAAAACAAGACTAGAAACGTTGTGTTGGAAACTTGGCAAATTATATCAACTACCATTTGACAAACAAGGTTTGGAGGGAAGACATCTTTAAGTCTTGAATTGACTTCTTGGTTCCTTCCAATGTCCATGCATTCCTCTCCCTCCAAATACCCCACATCAGACAATGAGGGACCAACATCCAAATCACCCCATTTCTATCTTTACTAAACTTGCTTGGCCAGCTAGCTAGAAACTCCACTACATCCTTGGGCATGACCCAAGTAAACTAACCACTCAGGCTCAACTTGTAAAAAGCTTCTTCTTCTTTTTTAATTTTTTTCATTTTTTATGTTCACTTGCTTATAACAAAGCCAAGCTTGAGCCTACTTTTGACGTTTGTTTAGTAAACGAGTTGTACCCAAGCAAATTGATTTTTCATGAACAAACTCACAAGTATAAACACAAGGATAAACTAGCCAAGCCTACAGTCGACTTAAGCTTGTAATGAGGCTTATTTTGGGCTTGGAGGAAAAAATAGAAAAAAATTTAAACACTAAATATCCAAGCATACTGCTCGGCTCACTTTTAACCCTATATTTATGTGGAAATTATTCCTCCTATAATTTGTGTTCTTAGATGCACTTTATTCTCACTTTTTTTTTTAACTTGAATTTTTTAAAACATGGTTGATTACCTTGGTTGCAAGATTGAGCTTCAGCTTGATTTGAGGCTTCTTGACTTGATTAATGAAACTAGCCAAGCTCAAGTGAATTTTAGAGATCAACAGGCAACAACCAAATTCACATCCTTCAACGTAGTAACAAAAGGAGAAAAAAAATCACATTATAGACTGCCATAGGTAAGCACCTAAGGCTACAGATCATCATGCTGCTGTAATGTAATATATATGAAATGTTTCCCTCCACAAATGAACTATGAGGTTCTTGAGTTCAAGCTTCTCCATGTCAGATATCTTATTTACCATTCAGGAAAAAAATGAAAATGAAAAAAATAAATAATTAATAAATAAAAAAGAAGAAGTTTTCTAATTTACCAAGGCCAACAACCAAAGTCAAGCATACCATTTGCTTTTCAAAAAGGGTACTGAGGTTGAGACCCTGAGATGTGGAGATTAGCTCAAATGCATTCATAGTGACAGGTGCCACAGGCACAAGTCCTTCTTCCCTCCTCTCCACAACAAGCTCTCCAGAATGCTGACCAAACAGCAAGTACAAAGCCAAACATTAGTGCTACATGACCAAACAAACCCCAACCACCCAAAAAAAAAGGTGAAACAATGATCTTACTCCTATTTCATTGAAGATAGAATCCACATCAGCAAGACTAATATCAGCTTGCTCAAAACTAGGTGGCTTGTATCCTTTCTTAAACCACTCATTCTCAATGACCTCGGCAATTGTAATCCGCTGTTTCCCATGATTAGCATACATAGTAAATACACAAGAAATACAAGATAGCAAAAAAGACAAAGGAGAAAGAGGAAAATGACATACAGTTGAGGGACTAGGGTCCAGGATTCTTTTGATTAGTTTTTTGCACTTGAGGAGAACCATGGAGGACATGTGAACTCAGCCTTGAATATCTGTAGTCAGATAGATTCCTCATGTAACCAGCTTTGAGCTTATAAATATAAACAGACAGATTACGGAACATTTCAAACAAATGCAACAAAGTTCCATATTTCAAACATGGCAAATCACTCCTTTAGAAGGTCAATTGAACATTGCCCTGCCATTTACATGCTCCTTCATGATTCCACTCCCCGTATGGACTTATATTGTCTTTATGCTAATCAATGTCATAGTTTGTATGTATACTCCACAAAAGTTTATTACAAAAGTACACATTACAAATTATGAGCATTATAGACATAAAATTGAATTTCCAATTTTGAGAGCTGTAGTCTTTTCCATGAGTATTGTATAAATAATATTGTTGCAGAAAGGATACACAATAATGGCATCAGCTTAATGAATTTAATAACTACATCTTCACACTTGAACATAGAATGTCCCATCAACACTAGTAAAGACCACAGGAACCTAAAATCTAAAAGCAGGGATGCAACTTGGAGTAGACTCAATAAAAGTGACACAAGCCAAACCCATCCTTAGTATTAAAGTTGACATGAAACAATGAACATTAAGATCAAATAAGTTGGGTAAGGCTTTGGTCACTGTATTAAAGTTTATTACACACACACAAAGATATACTCAATTATGATCGGAAGTACTATAATATGAAGATAAGGAATTAGACTCAGTTTATGTATAAATAAATTCCTACCGGTGCATAACTTTCTTCCATCCACAACAACACCCCCCCCCCCCCCCCCCCCCCCCCAAAAAAACAACAAACGCAAAATGAAGCCAAAGCCCATTAAAAAAGTTCTTTTCTTTTCCTCCCCCACTCTGCTACCTTATTGGAACCCACAACATTTAGCTGATAACCCCCAGCATGAAGGAGCTATATTTTGACATCAACTCACTTTTAGGTCAAAAACTGGCAAGTGCAAACCCTACTCCTTTTCCAAGAACTTAAAACACCATTGCTAACAACTCTAGTGTACTTTCAATAAACTTCTAACTACATGCAAGGTGACCCCATCAAGAAATGATCTTCCTTCGCATGATGTACAAAGAAGAAACTCCTACTCTTAAGCTATACTCTGCCCCAACTCAGTTCTGAGTTAAAAAATAAAAAATGCCAATGCAATTGAACATATCTTTAGTACAGACCAGAAATAACTCAGCTTATGTCAAAATGAACTACCTACCTTAGCTTAATGCATAAATAATGTCAACCCACTCAAGTTCACTGCCTTTACATGTCTTGTAAGCCTAAGCTATATTTGGCACTAAATCTGATCTTGTCCATCAAGTTGCAAATTACAACATGCACAGTTGATTTAAAAGTGCATTTCAGTGTCACATTTCCTTGGCTTTTTTTTTGGACATAAATTATCATCTTAAATCACGTATGAGCACAAAAAAGGTTATTACCGAAAAGAATTTTAAACTCACATACACAACATTACTGTGGAATTGGATGAGATTCCCAGTTGGAAGAATATTCTAGCAATATAGTTCAACTGCATTAACAAGGTAATTATTTTCAGAGAAATTTTGTTCACTACGATAGATTCCTGGATACATAAAAAAGTTCCTGGTACATTCTAAGAATGAATTAATGGAGAGGGACAGAGAGCAATTAACCTTCTTATATAATGACATGAGGTTCGAGTCTTCAAAGGTAAATATCCAGCCATCAAGACAAAAAGAATCACACCGCATGACCACAGATCTGCCTTTGCTCCATCATAGCCTTTGTTGTCGATCACCTACAAAAGTGAAGTGCCAATGGTTAACAAAACAAAACAGAAGGTTATGAGAGTAAAGAAATAGCAGCTTGCACTTTGAACCAAAAGCTGATATAACTATGGAGCAACATAATTTGGCGTACCACATGTTGTGTGAAGCAATCCATCTTCCTAAATAGAGGGATTAGATAATCAGTTACAGTACCTTCACAATTGACATTATTCTCTTTAACATCAGCAGTTTCAATCCCCTGATCCACCATTGACTCATTTTCATTTTCATCCACTTTTGCACCACATTCATTCTGCACACTTTGACTACCAAGCAATATATCAGGGGACCCTTCCTCATCCAAATCTGCTTGTGGATCCTCCAGTGATTCTTTCATCTCAGAATCCTCAAAGGATTTTTGTATCTTTTCGATCTTTACACTCTGCCGGCCTTGTAGATTCACATTACAAGTATGCACCAATAGGTATACCTGACCATAGTTCAATGATGTCAATTCGATTTGACTCATCACTTTGTTGGTTTACATCAGATGACAGAATGGGGGATAAAAATAAGATAAAAGCTCATGAGCTTATCCATTTCATCAACCTCCTTATTGAGCTTATCCATTTCATCCAAACGGACTTCATTACTTTTATTTATCTATACAAATCACTTTTATTAGTTGCGGAGAAAATCACATCAAAACATTCCTATACCCATTTCCTTCATTTAACAAGTAAATTACATTATTGAACTTCCAAGGGCGGCAATATTCAATTAATTATTACTTTTAGATATAGACAATATCTAAAAGACCTACTGCTTTTACACGAATATAAAATATTTAATGAAGTATCTAGTGGTTCCCTGGCCAATTCAAAAGGAAGAAAATGGCACAATTTTTTAAGAGAAAGTAGACAACTTATCTGAGATAATCAATTAAGGTTAAGTATATTTCTTTTTCTTACTTTTTCTTTTCTTGTTTTACAACATTTAAAAAATAATAGTGATGCACCAGATCTCATAGATCCAGAGTAGATACGTACATGTCTGCCCCATTTATCTGTAACAGCCCCCAAGAATATGTACGAGCGAATATCTGCTTCCTTATGCACTTTACCAAGCTTTTCGACCGCCTTTGCTAGGTCGTGTTTGTAACTCTTGTTGCTTTCTGAATTTTGTAATGACCGGATTCCATCTGGTGTAAAATTGTTATCATCCCAAAGAACATGGTAGTGAGCTGGCCGACTTGTCCCCTAACACATTAGAAAGATAGAAATTTCAAAATTGTAGTGAATATGTACTTAAGTTGCATGATTTATAAATAATAAACACGCAAAAAACAGTCAAGAGATTTTGCAATCTACATTAATAAAATAAATATCATTAGACACCAATATCTTGGCTAACAATTAACTAGAATATATTTTACCATGGCCAGGAGCATACCCTCACTAAGGAAACTAACTATGCTAATGTATTATAATCATCCAATGTATGTATTCTCTTTTATTGAATGAAATCTTTTACTTATCAAAAAGGAAAAAACAAAGAAATTAACTATGTTAAAATAAACATGAAATAACTATGTTAAAATCAAAAGCTTAGGAGAAATGTAACCTGTGAAGCCCATGTGGGAACCTTCATGCAGACTTCAAAAACACTTGCTCCACAGGCTATTGAGGTGGACTTTCGTGGCTCAGACAAAGGAAGTTTAGTTTCCTCAGAGCTGGGCAGTGCATGGACTAGCTGACTTTTCTCAATGAGCTCATTCTTTATATGATTCTCCAAAATCTGAGAAGATCCAATAATAATAAATAAAAAAAACAGTTACATAATAAATTCAGGTGTACTTATGAAATTGAAGACCCCACAAATGGAAACATCTACTTCAGCTCTTCCAGCAAAACATGTGAAACCTGGAGGAACATTCATGAAAAATTCCTCACCCAAGTTTCCCTGGGTGAGTTCAACATAGCAACTGGGGAAAAACTTCTAAGCAACCTATGCCAAATGTTTTCCTTTAAATCATTAACCACCTATCTTACCCAATACCAATATACAGATCCATCTAGGTGTTTAAATTAAACTTGTGATAAACTAATAATTAAGAAATCATCAAAATTTAAGAGATGATCAGTCAAACAAATAGGGGGCTAAATTATCAATTTTGGAAATCAAATCCCTCTTAATAGTTAATAATGTCATAGAATTAAGATTCTCATCTATACATCATTGCATTTATTCCATGGAACTAGTGCACATCCAAACAGCAGATTTTGAAAATTGGATTTGGCGCACCAATCAATTCCATGGCAATGAAGGGATCCGACAACAGACTAAAAGATTTTGACACACAAAATAAAATCATATATTCAAATGTGAACTGAATATAAGCACAAGAACGTCTCATCATGCAAAAAATGGAGTATAACCAGAGGAATGTTCAGACCTTTTCTTCTCTCCTTGCTCCCTTCGCAGTCATTATCTGTTTCAACAATACCCCTTGACCGATTCCTGGAAATAGACTGAGTAAGTAAATGGAATTTTAATCAGCAGTAAATAGGCACGAGCACAAAAAAAGGCTCTTGGCTTGAATTGGCACCTCTTTCTTTTGTTTTCTTCTCGTTCTCTTTTTTCTGATTGCTCCTTCTCTTTCTGCATTTTGTAATGAAGCTTATCTGCACATCTATTGAGAACGATCAATAAAAAAAAAAAAACATTTTAACATTTTTATACATCTTAAATTATGTTGTCATCACAAATTCATAAGTAGACTAATAGAATCAGCAAAAGCCAACTCAACTCTCACAAGTTACCAATTTCACAAGTGCTTGTTTGTTTTCTCCAGCTTCAGAATAACTAAAGTTGACCTGCAATGTAACAATCAAGTAAGATAAGATACAAAACTTAAATGGATAATTTTAGATACTGTTGATAATATAGCTGGATGCTTGTACAGAGGCGCATATATGGGGAAAAATTAACAATAAATATTATCTTCCTCTTTTATCTCAATCTTCTAAGCATAAGGAAAGATGAAAAGAGATCAGTATCACTCATCCCATATGTGCTTAAAGTAGACTTTAGAATCAGTAAGATAGCAGTATGATGCGTAGCATAACATGGACATTAATACAGAATGTGTCAAACTGCCTAGATGCATGATGAAATTCCAACAAGAGTATAGACAAGTTTACCTTCTCATTGTATGAATGATACTTAACATCCACACCAATGTATATACATACATGCACCAGAAACAAGCACTTAATATTTTATAAAACTTCATAGGTCTCAAAAGAGTTACAAAATATAACAATGGCAACATGCTTCCTTTATGTAGAAATTAATCCCAATGAGTACAGCCACAAAGGAGTCAAGTAAATTAATCTTTTACCACTTAATCATTCAGAGGTGGGTGGGATTGTTACACCATGAATCATATATGACTAAAGCAAAGGACTCAAAATTGCAGCTGCTAATAAAAAATGAGAAAACAGTGAAAGCATGACGAGGCCTCTGACAATATCGATATGCACAGCAGAAAGATTTTATTATACATAAAATTTGACAATAATATTTTCCATTGTAACTGCCAAAAGTTAGACCTCCAAGTCTAATCTCATTCATGCAATGACCAAGCACGACAGCAAATTTGAACAAAGAATGGAAACACTAATAAATTGATAACAATGTCTAAAGAGGATGATAGTAAATTATAAAAGTGACGATTTTTTTATCTTTTCATTCCACCATGAAGATAACACCATTTAAATTCTTTAGATCCTCACCCCCATATTGGTTGGTGTGTAAACAGGGTGAAATTCAGTAAAATTGCATTACAAGACCTGTCACCAAATAAACTGCTCATTGCAACTATACACATGATCAGAAGTGGTCTCTCTCCTTACCCACCCTCTTACCTCCCTCAAAACCAATATTCCATGAAG
This sequence comes from Quercus glauca, assembly GCA_023736055.1. Taxonomy (NCBI): domain Eukaryota; kingdom Viridiplantae; phylum Streptophyta; class Magnoliopsida; order Fagales; family Fagaceae; genus Quercus; species Quercus glauca. The sequence continues at coordinate 30,132,171 of CM043315.1, forward strand.
AAATGAACTGGTAATAACTAATTGAATATATTAATTGTAAAATAGAGAAAATCCCTTTAAAAAATAATCTCACAAGAAATTTCAGTATTGGTTCTTAAAGTTGCACATGCATGGTCAAAAGAGTGAAGACTCACAGCTGTTACCTAGCATTGCCAAAACGATAAATACACTTCACTATTTTTTATTGATAACTTACACAAGCACTTAGTAGGTTGTGAACCCATAATATAATCAAGCAAGGGAGGAAGACTAAGTTTTCAGGAGGTGTTAAGATTAGTAATCAAAATATTTGGTCAAACCTAAAATATTCAATTCGGTAATCGAAATATGGCTGGGAGTTGGGAAAAGCTGGGCCAGGTGGGTTGGACTACAGGGGTGCTCTCTATTAGCAGGCTAAGGGGTTAGAACATAATATCCCCCCAAGGAATCATTAACAGGCAAAAATGAAAAAACATCATTACTAAAATAACAAGGGGGAATAAAATACCTTTCCCAGATATGACTTCCTTCTCTGCCCTCCATCTCAAACCAATCTAGACAGAAAATTTTAGATAACAAGTCAAAAACTTATTGTATGTATTTAAACACTAAAGCACAATTTTTATAGCACAAATAGGGAACTATCACAAAACTAGAGAATGTTTATTCTCTTTCCTGCTAAACATCATTTGAAAGTTAAATTAGACTACTCTAACCTCATAGAAATTTTTTTACTAGGTATGAATGTATCAAACAGCAATTAAAGAAGTCCCTTTTTTCCTAGAACAGTAACCTATATAGTAAAGCTGATAATGTCTCCAATTTAAATGTCCAAATACTAAGCAAGATACAACAAAGTAGTTTAGGTTATATGGGATACCCAAAATCATTTTTTAAATCCCAACTAAAGAAAAATGACTTCCAATTTAAATGTCCCTGCTTGTAAAGGAGGAGGTGGAGCACTGCAAATAATCATGCATCAGTAGCTGAAAATGCTCAATAAAATTTGATGCAAGTAAAAAACTAATTAATTAACTAAGAAGATATAACATAAAAAGTGAAAAAACAATATCATAGCACTGAATAAAATGCCGTATGTGGGTTGATATTGGTAGTCACTAAAAACATCTCTCTCAACCAAACAGATGTATGTTCAAGCTGTGTAACCGATCTACTTTATTTAATACCTTGCCCGATTATGAAGTTTACTCCCGCGTATCTGAAAAATAAGGGGCAAAAGGTGAGGTTTGAAAGGAAACAAGAAAAGGACAATTTAAGATAAAATAAAGACATACATCTAGCAACCTTAAAGATGAGTGAGTTGGAAAAAAGAAATGATATAATAATTATTATTATTGTTTTATAAATAGAAATGGTATAATAATATATAATCCTAGGAATACATATGATGATCGGCTACTTGGCAAATGCAAACTATACAATGGCATTGGCATTAAACCAATATATAATATAATATTAAAGACACATATATAAGAATCAAATTGTATATTGGCAATGACTTGCTATAACCATCGGGTGGATCCAAAGTTAGATCCATGGATCGTTTTTTTAGATCCATGGATCCTTTTTAGATCCATGGATCTTTTTTTTACTTTTTATTGACAAAAGAACCTTACCAAATGAACAACAAGTGACTAAAATTCAACCACAGACAAATATTAAAACCTCACCTTTGCCAAATCACGGCCAAGCTTCGTTGTAGTTATTTCCAAAGAATCCCGCTCCCTTGAAAGCTTCATCTTCAATCCAAAAAAAAAAAAAGAGGCAAAAATCAGTATATAATATGCTTCATTCTTTTAATGAGGATTTGAAGGGAAATAGATGGAGGCTAAAAACCCATCTCTCTTAGACCATAACGCAACAACTTGATTTAAATTAGTTTAACATTCGCAAAATATCAAACTTGTCATAATTCAGTCAAAGTTTTATTTTTTTCAGTTTTCTTGGCAACCAGGCAAAGATTAAGGTCTCAAATCATTCACAAAATCCATACTTATAAGGGTCAACATTTTCATACAGCATACTCATATAGGCCCATAATTTTTATATAATTCCACTCTCTAGGCTTAATTAAAACAATTTTACTGAACTGATTCCACCCATCATTAATGCACACACACCCAAAATAGCATAGAACAAATCAGTTTGCTGGCAACTACAGGACTATCTAATATATCTACTTATTCGGGTTTCTATCAACAAGTACGGTCAACAAGTATTGGATGAGTTACCTTTTTTGAACCTTACACTGCCTTGTATAAGAAGGAGGAGGTCTTGCATGTCCTTCATCAAATGCCTCGGGCCCAGCATTGTGTCCATGTTTGTGCCCCCCTGTCCCACAAGGAGGTGCCTTTGATATACATTTCGGCCAACCTTCTGCCACTACAGGTAACCCAAAAGCCTGCTCAACCTGAACATCGGGTGGGTCGATGGCTGAAGAAGGGCCAATGGACGTACTGTGGGAGGGTGGATCCTGCTGCATATCAAGTGGGGTTGGATCAATACCCAGGTCAAAGGATGGAATGGGTGACAGCTCAGGAAATGACAGTGGGGTGAGTGGACGAATGTCAGACTCAGGATAAGGATGTGGAGTGGGTCGAGAGATGGTTGGGCGAGGAGATGGATGTGGAATGGGTGAAGGAATGGTGGGATTAGAGGATGGATATGGGATGGGTGAAGGGATGGTCGGGCCAGAGGATGGATGTGGGGTGGATGAAGGGATGGTGGGGCTGGGGAATGAATGTGGGGTTGATGGAGAGGGATCGGGGGTAGGGACGGACGAGAGGGGGAATCAGCCGGAGCTGTGCTCGTGCTTGGGCCCGTAGTAGTGGTTGGGCCCGCAATAGTACTTGGGCCCGCAAGAGTAGCTGCCTCCTCATTCGGGGCCTCAGGGATGGGAGGTTGTACACGGTCAATGTGATGTACTGCCCTCAACACATCAGTTATGTCCTTATGCTCCTCCGTGCCCACTGGGTGATGCCTCAACAAACGGTTCACAAGTGATACCTGCACATGGAAAACCAACATATATTAGTAATGCCTACATCATCAACAATGGCAATCGATAATAAAATAAATGTTGGTTCTAAATTGGTTCTGCTAGTAATAATTGCAAATTATAGAGACAGCAAGTGCTAAGTAGAAAATGTAGTAACATATATCATGTTTTGTAAACAGTGGTTTCATGCTAAGAAGTACGGTAAGATATAGAAGACATGGAGAACTTACCAACATAGTTAATTTAGCACTGCGCCTATCGATGAACCTTCGAGTTACCCTGTTGAACCAACCGAAGTACTCGTGCTGTGGAGGCATATTACCAAGCACTACTTCAAAACGCCGTTCAAGGCGATTACCCCAATCGAGTAGCCACTGAGCATGTTTCCGCATCCAATCAACACCGACCTTCCCCCTCAAATCAATTTTCTGAAGGACTGCATCAGTGTCAACATCATGGGGAATTTCTTGGATCATCCCAAATTGACGAACGACACGATCCGGTGTATGTTTCTCTATTAGGTGGAAACATACAAGCGGCACCGTTGCCATCCACACAGCCCTCCCTGCAACGCACCACGGCGGAAGGTCCTCAAACTCAGCTTCATATGGCTGCCACACCACCTACAATAGCCAAAAAACAAGTACAAAACACATTAGACAACAATGTTTATATTTCAAAATTTATCAAACCTATAAGATTGTTCCTAAACATGTAAAACATGGCATTTTCATACCTGGTCTAGCAACATTGAACCTATTTGCTCACGATACCTGTCCCTGAATATGTGGCCGGGCCTATTTTTCTTGTTTGGGACCCACAACCACCTACAACAATCACAAATCAGAGATCAATGTCTACAACTTTCCTACTAAGATAATGTTATGATTAAAACTATAATGTAATCACATTAACAACTAACATAATCTTATAGGTATTTACTCAATTGGGGATGAGATTCAAGAGACTTACTTCATGGACAGTGGAGCACGCACTGGAGGACCGTAAGCACCCAATGGCAGGCCACGCTCAACTGTCGGGCACAAATAAGGGAACCTAGCCCATGCCCAGTACTGGACCAATAGTAAGCACCCACCGATCTGACTGGTGTCCTTCTTGCTTGCCCTGCATAACTCTCGGTACAACCATGCAAGGCAGGCACTTCCCCAACTGTACATTTGTGGGTTGCGAAGGTTTTTCAACTGCTGTACCCACATTAGATGCACCCTATCGCCAGATTTGTCCCTGAATATTGTGTCCCCCAGTAGCGCTAGGATATAGCATCATGCGTACTTATGCAGCGCATCCTCTTCAGCATTAGGCGGCAATGGAGCAGCAACTTGCTCCAAAAGTCGGCTGATAAGAATCCTCTGGCCAGTGAGTTGCTTATGCAGCGCTTCAGTTGTAGGTTGAAACCTAAGGAACTCCTGGCACACGCTTGTCCACGTTTTCTGGGTGCTACCTGTTATAGCGGCACCATCAACAGGAAGCCCGAGAAGAACCTCCACGTCTTGCAATGTGATGCTGACCTCACCATGCGGCATGTGAAATGTGTGAGTCTCAGGCCGCCATCGCTCCACTAAGGCGGTTATCAGGCCGTGGTCAATCTCTCTACCCGGAAGCCAAAGGAGTCCCTCCAAACCAATCGCCTTAATGATGTTAACGACTCGGTCGTCCACCAATGGCTCTCGATTGGAGAACTCTAAATTACGACTGCGGCAGGTAAGGGTCCCTGGGTCCTGCACATAATAGAACCATGGATTAATATATGTATGCTGCAACGTGTACATTGTATGAATTAAATGCATGTACATTAGTTAAAGAATTAGTGGTGCATTTTACCTGCCCATTCCAAATAGCTTCGGACCGATGTTTGGCCTGCTGTGTCAACACCAACGCGTCAATGGGTCCAGGCTCTGCATGGTTAATCCGTCCAGCATTTTCAGCAGCCATACTGCACAAAAAAAAGAGAAGCAATTAGCACTTAATAGATATTATTTAAAACAAAAACAATCTAAGAAAGATTCCTCTGTTTCTTATACATGATGATAACATAAGTGAATCAAATAGCTGTAAAAATTTTGGGCATGATAACAATCACATTCTACCACCCATGTTTAGCATTCAATCATTCACATTTTCACAAGTGGGGGGACTAGTTCAGTGTCGAAGGGAACAGAGGCAGGTGATAAACATAAAACACAGAAATGTAAGAAATCTGAATTTGCAATTCTACAAAATACCATGACCCATCAAAACCTAAAAGCACAAAACCCAACTTTCCGAAAGAGACAATATCTATATTGAAACACAAATCATATTAATTATATTTAAAAGCCAAAAAAAAAATTTACCCAGATATATTCTTGAATTATAACCGATTCCACAAATCAATTCAATCTCAAACAACAATAAAGCATTGATCTTTTTTAACATTTCCATTAGAACCCACAAACCCACTGTTTCCCGGCAACCAAACGGTGAAACCCATTTTCCATAAACACACTATTTCTCACCTTTTTTTTTTATTTTGAGAGACCGCGTAGACTGATCAATGCTCTGCGAGTGAGAGTGGAGACAGAGTGGACTTTATCAAACTTTAGCAGACGAGACCGCGTGCGTACACCTCGCTATGGATTTACTTTTAACTTTCCGGCGAAGCTGATGAATGTGAGCGTGGAGACTGAGTGAGAGAAGAGGGTGACTGAGAGAGTGGAGAGGGTGAATGAGAGGGTGACTGAGAGAGCGTGAGGCTGGTCTGTGTGTGTGAGAGGGTGAGTGAGAGAGGGTGGAGAGGTGAGGCGTTGTTTTTTAAAAATTTCGTATTTGAAACCGAGTCTTAGAGACTTGGTTTCCTTTTAAAAATTTCGTATTTGAAACCGAGTCTTAGAGACTCGGTTTCCTTTTAAAAATTTCCTATTCGAAACCGAGTCTTAGAGACTCGGTTTCCTTGCAACGTGCATTCTAGCAGGACCAATTAAAAATCGAGCTTCTAAGACTCGGTTTCGCTTTTAGCAAACCGAGTCTTTGATACTCGAGATCTACTTAACATCCACGTGGAAACCGAGTCTCTGAGACTCGGTTTCCACATGGAATTTTGCCACCTCACACATATCAAAACCGAGTCTCAAAGACTCGATTTATAGGCCCAAAATCAAGCCTTTGAGACTCGAGATGTTAGTAACTGATTTACTTACATAACTGGGCCAACTAACTACATTGTTGGGTAATTAGGGTTAGTTTGCAATTTCGTCCTACATTTTTAAACAAAGCCCCTGTGCTAACATGGATGTACATTTTTCCCACTTTACTCAATGGCGACCGGGCTTGCATCACTTCCTTTTCTGATAACTCTCTACTTCATCCTTAAGATTCCATTGATGTTTGCTCAAGATGACCAATTCATCTACAAATGGATTCAATTAAGCCAATCTGCATTTAAATGGAATAGCTGAAATCCACCCCAATGGTCTATTGCAACTGACCAACATTTCAACCCAACAACTTGGTCATGCTCTCCACCAATTTCCATTAAAATTCAACACTTCCTCTTCCTTTGGGTCTCTTTCATTTTCCACAAACTTTGTATTTGCAATAGTTCCTCAACTGTCGATGTTGGGTGGCCATGGCCTTGCCTTAACCTTTTCTCCCTCGTAGGAACTTGCCCTGCCATTGGCATCCAGTTTCTAGGGCTCTTCAATGCCTCCAATAATGGCCTCCCAACAAACCACATATTGGCCATTGATCTTGATACTGTTAAAAGTACTGATGTAAACGATATAGACAGCAACCATGTTGGTATTGATGTGAACGGCGTGAACTCAACTGAATCAGCTACCGCAACCTACTTCTCTGATCAAGAAGGGAAGAACATAAGCTTGGAGCTTTTAAGTGGAAACCCAATGTATCTTTGGATAGACTACAATGGAACAGAAAAGTTATTGAATGTCACACTAGCCCCGACCAACATCCCAAAACCAGACTACAATGGACTATCTTTTTTGCTTCCTTGTTTATCTCTATAATTTTCAGAAGCGGCATTGTCTCTACATCTAGGTAGGCTTCTATAGCGTTCTCTCTTCTTAAGTCTAATTGCTGCTTGGACCTTCTCATTCTACCACCAAGTCTCCTTGGTAGCTCTCTCTCTCTATATCTCTCCATTTTCTCTCTTTTTTAACCATAATATCTCATAATCCACAACTCAACTTGGTATCAGAGGGTATTGATCCAGTTGTAGAATGTAGTAGAATAATTTGTTGGTTGTCATCAGATGATTGGGCTGTTGACGTCAGCATCCATCCAATGACGTCATTGCTGATGTCAGTACAGACATAGTCTCTAGATTCTGTTGACTACATGATTTGAGTGGCTAGCCGCCACCGGTAATTGAACAAAGTACTCTTCAAACTTCTCATATATTTCTATATTGAGTGTGAATTTTGAAAATCTAACTGTTAGACTGTATGTTCTTATTATATTCTTCATGCATGTAAAATTTCAAAAAAATCACAAATCAATTGCTATCTCATCAAAAAAATGTTAAAATTTAATTTTTTATGATCTAAAATTGTGTATAAAAAATAAGTTTATTGATCGAATAGTAAATAATATCCAATTTGAACGAAATTTGATATGGATGTTAAGAACATAAAAAACATGAAATTCAACGGTTAGATTTTTAAAATTCACAAAAAAAAAAGATATATATGAGAAGTTTGAAAAGTTTCTCTCCAAACTAGTTTGGAGAGAAACTTTGTTCCTGGTAGTTTTGATAACTTTTCCACTATTTTTTAAAGCCATTTGATGCGATTTTTTTTTTTTAATTTTCCATTAAAATTAAAATTTCCACTATATTTTTTTTCGATAGTTAAGATCTATTTGGGATTCGTATATTTTACTGAAATTGAAAACTTTTTGCTGAAAGTACTATAAATAAAGGTAAAAGCTAGCTGAAATAGTATAGTGGGACCTATGAATAGTACCAAAAAATGTAGTGGGACCCATGAATAATAGTAAAAATAAGCTTAATAGTAAAATAAATTAGTTTTTTAATTTGGAGCCAAACGCACACTTAGGGTCTGTTTAAAATCCGCTAATTTTGTTGAAACTAAAAACTTTTTGCTGAAAGTACTATAAATAAAGGTAAAAGTTAGCTGAAATAGTATAGTGGGACCCATGAATAGTAACAAAAAGTGCAGTGGGACCCATGAATAGTATCAAAAATAAGTTGAATAGTAAAATAAGTTGGCAAAATCAATCATGCCAAACAAACACTTAATGGAAAACTCCCTAACTAATCCTTGCCAGGGGCGGCTCAATAGTAGAAGCAACTGATGCCATTGCCTAAAGCCCTCAAGTGATAGAAGGCCCCCAAAATCAAGCCCAGGTCAACAAAATTTAAAAATATAATCTTAAATATTAGTCAATACTTATCCAATACTATGTTTAAAAAACAAAGACTGATAGAAGAAAATTTTGGATTATTAATTATCTTGGAGAGTATTTGTAGGGATCAGGGCCCAAAATTGTATATTGGGCTTTGGCTCTTAGTCGAGGACGGATAAACAGTAGTAGGGATGTTAAGTTCAGAATCCCATTAGTAAACTGCAAACGGAAAGATTGGGAAAGGTGGTCCGAGGAGGATTATCTCCTCGAATAAGCAAAGCATGGATCAAATATATATCTTATCATTCAAGGTGACCTTCCAAGACGATCTACTGATATGGACGTGTATTATGAACATACAAGAGGGATGGAAACTCAAAAATTTCTAAGGAAAAGTTGCTGCCACCGCATTCAATGCTCTGCAGCTAATTTTCTGGTCGCATTTATGTGGAGAAGACCCCTGAACAGTGCTGTCTTGGCTATCCCAATTCACAGAGGGCCAGAAAGGGTGACCGATGGGACAAACACTCAAGTAGTGACTTGGATGATCAACAAGTGGAGGACCAAAATCCTTAAGAGAGAGATATATAATATAAGAGACCCCTAGAGAAAGAGGGATTGAAAAATTAAGAGGAGAAACACTATAGCAATCAGGAATCAAACTTGTAATCAAACTTTGAAAGAAATATATAGGAACCAATCTCCTCGGACATTGCCGAGGACTTCTTTCCTTAGTGTAAATTTGTTATCTTCATTCCTTTGTTATAGAGATCTATTTTACTTGTTACTTGATTCAATTAAAGCCCAGTTTTCCAACCCATTCTCTACAAATTCATTGTTTTGGGCTTGTTGGGTCTAAGTCCATCTACTTTTTGGGCTAGGAATCCAAACCGGGTCCTTACACTATTAATTAAGCCCCAAAATTTAGCCAATACATGAAAATTTCAATCTCAATATGCGTGTATTTTGTTTGACTCTCTCTTTCAAACAGTTAGAATCTATATATTACTAAAAGCTGAAGCCTGACATTTATTGTTGCTGAGCTCCTGTTGTGCCACCTCATCACCACGTCATTCACCACATAATTATTATTTATTATTTATTCCTTTTTTTACAATATATATATATATATAGATAATTGACTTTACATATTCATCTTTGTTGGTTTTAACATCTATATATATTTCTTTTTTATTTCCAATTTTCTTATAATATTTTTTTACATTCACTTATTTTTTTTTAAATATTTACACTTTGTTCAACCTTTCTTCTTCCCTTACTTTTTCATCTCCCCACTACTCTCTACTTTAATATTGCTATTCATCTTTCCCTTCATATTCCTTTATTTGTCTCTTCTTATCCCTTCCCTCTTACTATAAATTTCTCACTCTTTTCTATTCTTTGCATAGTTTTCTCTTACAAAAACGTTATCTCTCTCTCTCTCTCTCTCTCTCTCTCTCTCTCTCTCAATGTTTTGGTGGATTTTTTATTTTTTATTGCATCTCCACTTTAGGTTAATAAATTTTTGTGTTTTTAAGAACTCTAATTTATATTGATACAATTTAGTTTTGTGTTTTAAGTTATTATTATTATTATTATTATTATTATTGTTATTATTTTGCTATTTGATTGTTAAGTTTTATCCGATTACATTATAAAAAATTAAAGATAGTAGATAAAAATAAAATAGTATTCCATCACATAGCATAATTTGGATAATTTAGTATTTATTGTTATATCTTTTAATTTTTCTTAATTTTTTCTTCTCTTCTATTTTACTCAATATTAAAATTCAACCACATCCTCCTTATCATTAACTTATTTATATTTTCTCCCGCTCTTTTTGTTTTAAAAAATAAAAAATGTAATACTTTACTTAAATTCAAATAAAAGAAAATTGTGCTCATCAAATTATACTCATTTTTTTTTAACATTTACACTATCTCCAATCTTTCTCATTCTCTTTACCTTTTCATCTCCACAAACATTCTACCTTGATATCACTCTTCCTCTTTCTTTTTATCTTCCTTTATTTTGTTTCTTTTTATTATCATCCTCTTAATATAAATTTATCATTCACTCTTCCATTATTTACATAATTTTCTCTCACAAAAAAGTGGTTATTTTCCACTCTTTCTCCCAATTTTTTAGTGGATTTTTATTTTTATTTTTCTTGCATCTCTATTTTAGCTTGATAAAGTTTTGTATTCTTTAGAACTCTATTTTGGTTGATAGGATTTAGTTTTGTGTTTTAAGTTTTTTTTTTTTTTTTAATGACTTTGATTGTTAAATATTATCATATTTCATTATAAATAATTAAAAATAGTATATAAGAATGTACTATTATTATATTACATAGAATTATTTGGATAAGTTAGTGTTTATTGTTATGTTTTTATTTTTTTCTCATTTCATTTTATTTAACGTTTAAATTTAGCCACATCCCCCATATATATCATTAAATTATTTATATTTCCACTCCTTTTTTATTTTAAAAAATTTTAAATATAATATTTTGCCTAAATTAAATAAATAAAAATGCCCACATTAAGCGGAGTAATGCTAGAGAAATGCTCATTCTCACACCCAATGCATCAAAGGAAGAATGAAATACAAAACAAATCAAGTTAGAAACACTAAATTAAAAAAATAAATAAATAAAAAAACTAATAATGCATATTTAATGTCATAGAATCATCATCAAATTTTGGAAAACGATAAGTTGCAAATGGAGAGAGATAGAGAGATGGTATAGAAAAAAACCAATACAAAGTAATAAAGAGTAGATAAAGAAGAAAAAAAAAAAAAAAAAACCCAAGCTTCATAGTAATCGTTGATTGGATAACAAAGAGGTTGTAAGGAGAAGTAAAAAATAAAATAGAGATTACCGTGTAGAGAACGTTAAAAATTTTACAGTGTAGTAACATAAACAGTTAAATTCACTTAAAAAATTAAATCTACAATCAACAATTAAATACAATCATAGTACTAAATTTAAATTTAAAACTAATCAAACTCTAACTATGGAAACCATATTAATCATAACTGTTAGGTTCTAAGTACTTAGGAACTAATGTATTAGAACTCTAATTTGTATTGTTGGCAAACCATGATTAAAACAGGTTTTTAGTCTTGTTTAGACTTGCTCAAAGTGTATGCGTTTTATGTAAAATTGGAATCGAGTAGCTACAGAAATTATAGTATGATTCTACCTGGCTCGATCGATCGAGAAAGAGACTCGACCGATCAAAATTCAGGTAGAACATTTTTCTGCAAAATTTTTCAACTCAGCCCTAAGCCCATATGACATGTAGGGTTTTATGTTTTGCCCTAAGTATAAAAAGGAAAACCCTAACCACGTTTTACAGAGCTCCTTTTGCTGTGTGTGTGAATCTTTTGTGAGATCTAGAGGTATTTGTCTTCACACATACTTAGGATTATCAAGAAGGAGAATTCGATTCAAGAACTTGATGATCATTCAGTTGCTACGATAAAGAGCTTAAAGATACACAAGCGGGAGTGCTTGTACTTGTTAGGAATCCAAGAAAAAAGTAGTCCGTGGACTCGGAGCTATCATGGGTTCGTGGTAGTAAGTTTCCTACTCGAGGTAGTAATACGATGTTAGTAGTCTAAGTTGTTATTGTGCAAGTTTCAATTCTTTCATAGTGGATTCAGTTTTACCTTGAGGATCGCTAGGTTAAATCCCCCCCAGGTTTTTACCGATTTAGTTTCCTGTGTTATCATATTGTTGTGTTCTTGATTTTCCGCACTTTACAATAATATGATGTGTTTGTGTTAACCTAGATCTGAAATTGGACAGAAGTAATCAACTTGGCTAATTAACTAGGTTAATATGTTTTGTTTTAAGGGGCCTAAAAACGTTCAATAACTAAAAAAGAGATGTTCTCTGATAGTAGTAGAAATTACATTAGAAAAGTTAGAAAATTTAAAAATCCACTTTTTGATATTTCATTTAACCTTATTTATAATATATATATATATATATATATATATATATATATATATATATTTATAATTTTCATACACTATTACTTTCAAAAATCTAATGAACAATGCTACCTCTCATTTATCGCCTTTGTTATACAAATCATCAGTTAGTAAATATATGATAATAGTAAAAAGCGTTATAAATGAGATCACTAAAATATATATATATATATATAATTAATTAGCCACTATTATTATGGAGTAGTAGTTTATAATTTTACGCATCTAAAAAAGTAGAATATATAGAGTTTTTTTAAAGGAATGTGTAAAGATTCACTATATATATATATATATATATATATCTGTGTGTGTGTGTATAAAAGTAAAAAAAAAGGTGTATTTAAGATTTTTTTTAACTTAAAAACTAATGAAAAACCAATGGTTAATAACTAAAATTATAGTATTAATAAAATATTTAATGAGACCATCCTAAAATAATTATAACGCGCAACGCACAGGTATGCGACTAGTTCTTCATAATTTTAGACTAAATTGAGTCTCCTAGACACACTAAAAAGTAAAAACATAGACCAAACTCTCTCAATCTCTCCAAAACTCCTAAACTAAAATTGATTACCTGAAGAGGTTGAAATATTCTCCCAGATAATCAAAAATTGCCGCTAGATCTTCCGTCTCTACCTAAAATGGTAGTCAGTTACAAGCAGCTCCCTTGGCAATTGATAGTCCCTTTAAGAGGGAAAACAAAGCCAATATTTTACCTTTTTGTGACATAGCTTTCTTATTTTACTTTCTCTAGGTTACTTAGAAAAGAATGGGAGAAAGAACACAAATTTTTTTTTTTTCTTTTCAAAGAACATGGTAGAGGTTCTCTGGGTTTTTGAGGCAAATGTTTGGTAAAGAGTAAAGACTCCTCTAGTGGTTGTATTACAGTGACTACACTTTTCTAGATTTATCGTTTTGTTTGTTTTTATTTTTTTAATTCATAAATTCTTATTTTAAAATATAAAGAATAGTCTAACACTAGCTACTTAATTCATTGTTTCTTGGTCCAATTAGGCGTTATTTAATATTTATTTTTTGAAAAGTATTTATTCCATTTGATTTTATTAAATAAATCTGTGAATTTGGTATTAAAAAAAAATTTAAAAACTTTTTAAACCAAATCTCAAAACAGATTTCTAGATTAATTTGTCACTAGCAATAAAAAAATATAACTAAAAATTGAGTTAAAAATCTTACAAATGAACAATAAATTTATAAAACAGAGCTAGAAGATAACAATGAAATAATTGCAATTATTATCAATTAAAAAGAATATTTTAAAAGAAGTTGAATACAAAAACTTAATTAATAATTTTGTATCTTAACAAGCAAGAAAAATAAAATTTAAATAAAAATATTTTATATAAAGTTAATAATATAAAGTAAATATTTAAACAGCAAAAGAGGCTCAATTTAAAAGTTTCGCCTAAGGCCTCAAACCTTGATCCTTGCTCACTTTTAACTGCATCTGGGGTCCGCTGGGATGCCGTAACTTCTTTTAGTAACTTCTTATATATAAGCTGCAAACGTACGAATTTCTAGATTGGTAACTTATCTTTCTCTTGATGTAGAGTCAATCTTTGGTTGGAGAATTATCAGCTTCCCACTTGCGGATAATTGAAAGCGGTCGTTCATTTGGATGCTCGTGCTGTTAGACTCGACGCAAGTTGTGAGGACATAGAGGTAATTATAACCCCCACTAACATTAATTTTGAATCTCATGCAAGTGCGGAGTGCCTCCCCTTTTAAAAGAAATTTAATAGGACACAATGAAGACAAAAATGGTTGAATTTTTTGTGCCAAATGCTTTACATTCCAGACCTTCACTTTCATATGTAGGAACATGCAGTAGAAGGGCAAGACCACTGCCAGCCAAAATCTAAATTTAACAAGGCCTCTAAATTTTCAATCAAATTTCCAGTCTTGAAAAGTTGTTGCTACTGAGCATTCAATTTAAACGCAATTTTATGTTGTAAGGTATACGTTTTGACCGCTTTGAACAGGTCAAACGGATAGAAGAAGTTGATCTGAATCGTTGAAGGTTAAAAATTTGGTCACAGGAGGCTATAGCGTTTAAAAAGCAATCTTGAAGTATATGTTTTGACAGCTTATAACAGGTGAAATTGAGGGAAAGTTTGACAAATTATGTAGTAAAATACCCATATTTTAAAATTATTTAGTAAAATTGCCTTATTTTTAAAACTCGATTTTAATAAAATCAAGTTTTTTTTTTTTTTTTTTTTAAATGGAACTCAACATTAGTAATATCGAGTTTTACTTAAATTTTCAAAAACATTTAAGTGACAAAATATGCAAAGAACTCAACATTGCTAATGTCGAGTTCCACCTATAATTTGATTTTGTTAAAATCGAGTTTAAAAAACAATAGCATTTTGCTAAATAGTTTCAAAATAAGGGCATTTTGCTGTATGATTTGTAAATTAGAGACAAATGCTCATTTCTCCCGTAAAATTGATATAAGAAGTTAATCTGAACCATTGAAGGAAAAATAAATAAATAAATAAAAATTCCTCACACGAGGCTATAGAGTTGAAAAGGCAACCTTCCCAAAATCTTGTATACACAAGTGTCTTTGACATTAAAAGTCTTGTTATCTAGGGACGGCTTTACGTTGAGCTCAGCTTATTCACGCGAGTTATGCTTGTTTAAAAAAATTATATATAATTATTTTTAAACATAGCTCTTTTGTTTTTTCTAAATTAAAAATTTTGAACTCTTTCGCTTGAGAATCACAAGAATTTGAGTTAATATATATATATATATATATATATATATATATATATATATATATATATATAATTTTGGTCTCCCAAACATAATCCTTACTTCATTTAAGAAAAAATAAAATAAAATCCCAAATAGTAACAATAAAAATTAGCCCAAATCACAACAAAAATAGCCTAAACAACAACAACATCAGACCAAACAACAACAAATGAACAAAAATTTAACAAAGAGGTCATAAAAGAAATTAAAAAAAAAAAAACCTTAATCAATTAACTTGTTCAACTCATTCCATACAAATAATCTCTAATTTCATTTTTTTCCTAAAAAGTGGTATAGAGAGAGATACCATTTCTCTCTCGGCTTACTGACACGTATCCTTTGTTGCTCTCTTTCCCTCTCTCACTTCTTCCATTTTTCTTTTTTCTAACATTATTTCAGACTTTCATACATTATTACTCTTATTTCAACATTTTTAATTCTCACTTTACCTCTCGTTAATTTCTTTTTGCTTTTTTATTTTGTTAGAAAAAAAAGATTATAAAATTTTATCTATTTGAGTTTTTTTTTTTTTTTTTTGTAATATTAATATATTCAAGTTTTTTTATTATTAGAATTTGTATAATTCAAGCTTCTTCATGGGTATTCTAAAAATAATTTTAAAGCCGCCACATCCAGATACTAATACTGTTCATCTTACAGGGATGCTAAGGTCCTGTACACTTTTCTTAAATGGTGTGCTCAGGAAATGATTGAGACAGTATTCCGACGTTCATCAAGTCAAAACAACGATATTTTAGGAGTTTTGAGTCTTTGAAACATTTTAAATTAAACAACCAAAAGCCATTTGTTCACAGAGATAAATCTTTTTCCTCCTTTTCTCAATGGCGGCTGGGCTTACATCTCTTCATTTTCTGATAACTCTCTACTTCATCCTGAAGATTCCATTGATGTTTGCTCAGGATGACCACTTCATCTACAATGGCTTCTTCAATCCAGAAAATCTGCATCTAAATGGAGCCGCTCAAATCCACCCCAATGGTGTATTGCAACTCACCAACAATTCACAACAAGAAATTGGTCATGCTTTCTACCGACTTCCTCTCAAATTCACCACTTCTTCTTCGGGTTTAACTCAGGCTCTTTCATTTTCCACAAACTTTGTATTTGCAATAGTTCCTGAAATACCATCCAAAGGTGGCCATGGAATTGCCTTCACCATCAGTCCCTCGTTGAAATTCACCAATGTTAGTCACAGCAATTATCTAGGACTCTTGAATGCCTCAAAGAATGACCTTCCAACAAACCACTTATTAGCCATTGAGCTTGATACTACAGAGGGTCCGGATGTTCAAGATAAAGACGACAACCATGTGGGAATCGATGTGAACAGCCTGAAATCAAAAGAATCAGCTACTGCAACCTACTTTTCTGATCAAGAAGGGAAGAATATAAGCGTGGAGCTACTAAGTGGCAACCCAATGCATCTTTGGATAGACTACAATGAAACAGAAAAGTTACTGAATGTAACACTTTCCCCAACCAGCATCCAAAAACCAAACCGGCCTCTCTTGTCAACACGCATAGATCTGTCCCAATATCTTTTGGAATCTATGTATGTTGGTTTCTCTGCAGCCACTGGTACAGTTACAAGTGACCAGTATATTCTTGGATGGAGCTTTAATAAAAGTGGACAAGCACAAAGCCTTGACATTTCGAAGCTTCCTCAACCTCCCCGAGAGAGGAAAAGTAAAGATAGGCAAGGACAGATTATCATGATTTTGATCATAGCAGTAGTGGTCGTGCTGATATTGGTCACTGCAGCTATTTTCATTCTGAGGAGAAAGAAATATGCAGAAATACTAGAAGATTGGGAAAGCGAGTATGGTCCTCACAGGTTCAGCTACAAGAATATCTACAAAGCAACCAAAGGTTTCTCAGACAAGGAGCTTCTTGGAGAAGGAGGTTTTGGAAAGGTTTATAAAGGAACTCTTCGTTCTTCCAATACACAAATTGCAGTCAAGAAAGTCTCCCATGATTCCAAACAAGGGATGAAGGAATTTGTGGCTGAGATCATCAGCATGGGCAAGCTGAGGCATAGGAACTTGGTGCAACTCCTGGGATATTGCCGGCGAAAGGGTGAACTCCTCTTGGTCTATGATTATATGCCCAATGGAAGCCTTGAAAAGTTCTTATATGGAAATGAAAGGACAAACCTTAACTGGCTTCAACGACTTCGAATCCTCAAAGGAGTAGCATCTGGCCTTCTCTACCTCCATGAAGAGTGGGAACAGGTTGTTCTACATAGAGATGTAAAATCCAGCAATGTTCTATTGGATGCTGAATTAAATGGGAAGCTTGGAGATTTTGGCCTTGCCAGATTATACGACCATGATGCCATTCCTCAAACCACCCATGTGGCTGGAACAGTGGGTTATTTGGCTCCAGAGCTTACTAAAACAGGAAGGGCAACCACTTACACTGATGTGTTTGCTTTTGGGGCTTTCATGCTGGAAGTAGCCTGTGGAAGAAAGCCTATAGAGATTCGAGGACTGCCAGAAGAGGTCATTTTGGTTGATTGGGTCTTCGGGTGCTGGAGAAAAGGAGCCATCCTTGATGTTAGTGATCCAAAACTGGAAGGTAATTATGTAGTAAAGGAAATGGAATTGGTTTTGAAACTTGGCTTGCTTTGCTCACACTCAACGCCAGCAGTGAGGCCTAGCATGAGGCAAGTGATGCAGCTTTTGGATGGCGATGCTGAACTGCAGGAATTACCGCATGAGAGTACTAGTTTTGGTAACTTTACAAATGTTGAAGCATCTGAGATCTTATTGTCAATTAATTCATCATTCGACAAGGGTTTGATGGCCTCCTCTAGCACTGATTCTGTGCTATATAGTGGTAGATGAATCAGACGCATATTGATCTGCTAGCACTGATTAGGGATCACCTTCAGGGTAGAGAGAATAGAAAAAATGAAATAGTGAAGAATATGATGTATACAGTTTCGTTTACTTATTGTTGAATCTCATATTTGTTAGCAATTTACTTAGGATCTAAGTAGTACTTTACTACAATAAGATCAATACAGTTGTTGTAAGCTTTATAACTATAAATCAATAGTGTATTGCAGAAACTAGATTGGGTGGCTCGTAAAATTTTAGAAAACTGAAAACCCACAGCCAACAATTACCATGCATGAAAATTACCGTTTGCCTTCACAAAATAGCTCGTTGTATGGTTTATAATGAATTGCACTGCCAATGCCATAAGGTCATAAAAAGGAGTTGGGAGTAACATTTACTGGATAGACATATCAAAGAGTTACTTAATGCTTAATGCTAACCACTCCACACTTACATAAATAAACCCTATGAACTAATTCATTACTAATTTAACAATGAGGATCATTGCAAAGGGCAGACTCCACCATATAGGCCATTTAGACAATTGTCTAAAGCCCCATGAGTGTAAAAAGGTCCTAGTCATAATAGTATATTTTTATAACAAAATAAAATATATCTCTTATCTGCTAACTCTTTTTTTCCCCGAATAGGTTGTCAACGTCTAATTAAAAATGGAAAAAAAAGCATATTAGTTTTTGCTCCCTCTAAAGTACCTCTTGAAAATCGGCCACCATTAAACTCTATTTTTCCCTTTTACCCCTAAGCTTATTTTCATGGGTCTCATTTGACGTAAACAAGTTTATTTTAATCTATACATATTATGCTTTACATACAATTGATGTGAATATTTTTACTCGTTGACTTGACTTTAAGCGAATTCATTTTTGCCAAAAGCCTTGTAGCTCAATGGCATTGTTTTTTCTCATTTATTTGCGGACCCACACAAGCCCAGACATTGTATATGAATATATAATTATTTTGTAATGTGTTATTATTTATAATTTATTCTCCAAAATTTATTGAAAATATATTATGATTAATTTTTTTTTTAGAAGAATATTATGATTAACTATTTTTAAAATAAATATACTCACTTAGCAAATAAAATAAGTATTTTAATAATTAATAATTTCACTTAGCCAAAGTCATACGAGCTGCAAAGTAGAGTTGTCAAAAAAAAAAAAAAAAAAACCCTCATCAACCCAAAGCAAAGCGGCAAGAAATAATATATATATATATATATATATATATATAAAGTCCATCAAAAGAAAGAAAAAAATGCAAGAGATAGGGAGAAATTAATCACATTTTTTTGGCAAAACATGAACTAAATAAAAGAAAAAATTAGAAAGAGAGTAGTAGCAAATTTATAGAAAAGAAGATGGGGAGAAGAAAAGTAAAAAAAAGGAGAGGAATGGTTGGAAGAAAAGTATGGGTAAAGTGGGGAAATAATAATAGGAAGAAGCAGAGCCAAAAATTGAGGTGAAGGGTTGGAGGAAAAGTAAACAATTAGATAAAAAATAATGAGTAATTCTTAGGCACTCCTGGAGCACGGAGAATGGTGCTCCCTCCTCTCACATTCATGGTGGGGTCTATTCATTAAATTCATGGTGGAGTCTACCATGAATGTAAGAGGAGGGAGCACCATTTCACTATATTCCGGGACTACCTAAGAATTTTCCAAAAATAATGGGGAAAATAAGAGTAAAAAAATAGAAGGGAAATGGTTAAAATGAATTAAATGAATGGATTGATAAAGTTGTTTATGGTTGGATTTGTAAAGGCAATAATTGAATAGTTTTTAACATTAAATGATTGGATTTGTAAAGTTAATATTTTAATATATCTTTTTATATAATATTGTTTAAAATATATAAAAATGATAGGAAAAAAATGATGATAATGTGGTGGATGAGTTGGCACAACAGGAGATTTGCAACATTATTAAAGATAAATACATTGTGATTAATTATTTTCAAAAGAAATATACTCGCATAGCAAATGAATGAGAGAGAGAGAGAGAGAGAGAGAGAGAGAGAATTAAGAATTATAATAGTTAAATATTAAACCACATCAATCCAAAGTAGAGTTGTGAAAAATACAAAAACTATTAACTCAAAAAGCAAAGCTGTAAGGAAGAATAAATAAATAAATAAATAAATCTTTAAAAGAAAGAAGATGATAAAAAAAAAAAAAAAAAAAAAAAAAAAAAAAAAAAAGAGTTGCAAGAGAGAGAGAGAGAGAGAAATCACCTTTTTATGGCAAAAGATAGACTTAAATAAGAGAATATACAAAGGAAATAATAATAAAAAATTATAGGAAAAAAAATGGAGACAAGAAAAGTGAAAACAAAAAAAAAAAAAAACAAAAACAAAAAAAAACAAAAACAAAAAAAAAAAAAAAAAAAAAAGAGAGAGGAAGGGTTAGAGAAAGAGTAATGGTAAAGTGGGGGATAGAATTGAGAAGAAGAAGAAGAAGAGACCCGAAAAAAAAAAAGAGGTGGAGAAGAGTTGGAGAAAAAGTAAATGCTAGATAAGAAATAATGGAGAAAATAAGATTAAAAAAATTAGAAGGGTAATGAATAAATAAAATTAAATGAATGGATTGTTAATATATTATTATTGCTTATGGTTGTGTTTGTAAAAGTAGAAACAGAATAGTTTCTCAAACCAAATGATTGGATTTGTAAAGTTAATGTTTATGCTAGTATTAGATAGATAATGTTTGTTTGAATTTAATTCCATTGATGTTGTAATCTCACTATGATTTAATTTTCTTTCCATATTTGATGTAATTTGAGAACTTTATTTAAATGATCATAATTTGGGGACTTCATTTAAAGGACCCAAATTTCACTAATGTTAGCAGTTGACTATGGATTTACCATTATAAATTTAGGTTGAGAGTCTTCTACCTTTGTTCCAGTGTTTGTCAATTCCAAGCAAAGCCTGGTGCTTATTCTGAGGTTCCTATTGTACTTGACAGTAGACTCTAGGTATCATTGCCTAATTCTTTCTTCCTCCATTTTAACGTTTGACCCTAGAAAGAAAACTGATACCTAGAATTTCACGATATTGTTCTCTTGTTTTCCCATAAAATTTCCCTCTTAGAGTGTATCATTATGCATTAAAAATCACAGGTACTGATGTAATGAGAAGATGCATCAAAATTTCCCTCTTAAGAGATTCCTCCAAGTATCTTTGATGCTTGAGTTCAATTAGTTTATGACAATTAGTACTTTTTTGTTGTTGTTGGATATGTTAATCTATAGAGGTTTGCAGGGTTGAGGCCTGTGTGCAACTTCTTAGCCGCGTGTAATGTTTTGAGTAAAATGTTATTCATAAAAAAAAACAAAACCAAAACCAAAAACAATTTCTCTATTGTGCTTTAAATGATGAGAATGACATCTCGTCAAATAATCATTTTTCTTAGTTTGTAGTTTAGAAAGATTATTATGACTGTTCGGCAGAGTCCTCCATAGTTCATCCCTCTTAACATTTAGTTGGATTTTGGACCCTTTCACCTTCTTTTTTTTTTTTTTTGGCTAAAAAGTTGGACTTGGACAGTTGTACCCTTGTTCTCTCGTTACAACAATTTTGACATGAACTATTTGGGGGCAAAGAAGGAAAACCACCATTTTCTAGGAGTTTGACATTATAAACAAAGCCCCTATGCTAACATGGATGTACATTTTTCCCAGTTTACTCGGTATCCGTTTGGATGTTGCTGAAATGAAATGAATTGCGTGTTTGTGTTTTGATATGTGGGTCCCGTGCACTATTCACAAGACCCGCAAGTACTTTTTTCAACAAAAACAACTTTAAAACTAGGTCCCAAAGTACTATTCACACATTTAAAAAATTATTTTACTACAGTGTTTTCAGTTTTCAGTTTTTAACAATAAGCAATATCCAAACAAACCCTCAAATGGCGGCCGGGCTTGCATCACTTCCTTTTTTTATAACTCTCTACTTCATCCTTAAGATTCCATTGATGTTTGCTCAAGATGACCAGTTCATCTACAATGGATTCAATCAAGCCAATCTGCATCAAACTGGAATAGCTGAAATCCACCCCAATGGTCTATTGCAACTGACCAACATTTCAGCCCAACAACTTGGTCATGCTTTCTACCAATTTCCATTAAAATTCAACACTTCCTCTTCCTCTGGGTCTCTTTCATTTTCCACAAACTTTGTATTTGCAATAGTTCCTCAACTGCCGATGTTAAGTGGCCATGGCCTTGCCTTAACCTTTTCTCCCTCGTGGGAACTTGCCCATGCTATTGGCATCCAGTTTCTAGGGCTCTTCAATTCCTCCAATAATGGCCTCCCAACAAACCACATATTGGCTATTAAGCTTGATACTGTTAAAAGTACTGATGTAAACGACATAGACAAAAACCATGTTGGTATTGATGTGAACGGCGTGAACTCAACTGAATCAGCTACCGCAACCTACTTTTCTGATCAAGAAGGGAAGAACATAAGCTTGGAGCTTTTAAGTGGAAACCCAATGCATCTTTGGATAGACTACAATGGAACAAAAAAGTTACTGAATGTCACACTAGCCCCGACCAACATCCTAAAACCAAACCAGCCTCTCTTGTCAACACATATTGATCTGTCTCAATATCTTTTGGAATCTATGTATGTTGCTTTCTCTGCATCTACTGGTGCAGTTGGTAGCGACCACTATATTCTTGGATGGAGCTTTAATAGAAATGGACAAGCACAAAGCCTCGATTTTTCAAAGCTTCCCTTACTTCCTCGACAAAGGAAAACAAAAAAGCTACCAAGACAAATGATCATAGTTTTTCTAGTAATAACTCTCGTGCTGATAACAATCACCGGAGCTGCATACATTATAAGAAGTATGAAGAATACTTGAAGATTATGGTCCTCACAGGTTCATCTACAAGAATCTCTATAAAGCAACCAAAGGTTTCTCAGACAAAGAACTTCTTGGAGCAGGAGGTTTTGGAAAGGTTTATAAGTCTCTCTCTCGGTCTCAGTTTCTCGCTCTCTCTCTTGCACTAACTGAGCTGCTTTCTCAATTTCTCACTTTTTCTTGCCACTTTCGACCCTATTTAACTTTTGTTTTTTATGTGTATTGTAACTATTGTTTACTTTGTTGTGTGGGTCAGTGTATTGTAAGTTTGTAACTATAGTTTACTTTTTTGGGTGGATCAATGTCGGTCTCTCCAAATGGGCCAGTGACTGTGATCTACACAAACTGTGGATCTCTATAGATTGTTGTCTTTTGGTTAATAAATAACTATATGTATTGAGTGGATCAGGGTTTGTTTTGGTTATTATTTGTTTTGTCTTATGGTTGGCATATGTCTATATTAATATAATATTATTTGATATAAGTGGGTCTTAGTTTCTGACTCTTTTTTTTTTTTTTTTGGTTTGTAAATGAATTTTATTATTTGATAATGACATAAATATAATGTACAAATTGTTATTGAATTATTTGTAGGTTAAATGAGTACCGAAAATTGACCAAAAAATTTGTCACTAGCCAGCCAGATAATGGTCTGAATGTTCCTCCATTGTTGGAATATGTTACTATTTTTGGTGGAAAAAAATGTTTTAGATGTAATTACTATTTGGAGAATTTCCAGGGGTCTTATTCTAGGGTGAAAGCACATTTGTTGAGATTTCCCAGCAAAGGGATAAAAGCATTCTCTATGGTTTCAAATGAGTATATTGCAGAGACGCAACAGTTAGAAGATACGGCTATTCAGATAAGAAAGTGTAGGCTAGTACATTTACTCCCTCGATCTGGTGTTGGTTCTACTTCTACTACTCTTGGTCCTATTCTTATTGACAGTACAACTACAAGTCAACCAGCATTCTTCCATACAAGAAAAAAATGGCTGGAAATTCTCGTTTAGAAAAGGCTTTTAACTATAAATGTCAAGATCATCTAGATAGTCTCATTGCTAGAACACTTTATTCAACTAGCTTACCCTTCCATTTTGCTAGAAACCTGTATTTTATTGAGATTATGAAAAATGCAGCAAATAATAATATATCGGGTTATGTTCCTTCGAGTTACAATAGCTTCAGAACAACCTTTTGCAAAAGAAAAGGGGAAATGTTGAGATGTTGTTGAGGACAATAAAAGATACTTGGAAACAAAGGGGTTTAAGTATAGCAAGTGATAGGTGGACGAATGCAAAAAAAATGTCACTTATCAATTTTATGGCTACATAAAAAAGGAGGCCAATTTTCTTAACAACCATTAATGGTACAAAAGAGTACAAAAACAAGCACTATATTTCTCAGTTGTTTCTAGAATGCATAGCTAAGGTTGGACTTCAAAATGTTGTCCAAATCATTACTAATAATGCAGCAGTTATAAAGTCAGCTGGGTCTATTGTTGAAGCTAAATATCCTCATATATTTTGAACTCCTTGTGTTGTGCATACACATAATCTGAAAAATACTCTTCTCAAAATGAGATTGTTTGGAAGAATAAAATTGGATTACAAAAGTTGCTAAAGATGCATCTTTCATATTTATTTTCATAATGAATCACTCCATGAGATTAGGGATGGCAATTTATGCCTGACCCGAAGGTACCCGGCCCGACTCGATAACGAATAGGGTTGGGTTTGGGTTTTAGAAAAAAAGGCCTGAAGCGGGTCTAGGTTTTGATAAAAACCTAACCCAAACCCAGACCCGACACAACCTGTTTAAACTTAAAGCAAAATTACTAAAATACCTACCTATATATATGTCACTTATATCAAACCCTAACCCTATTTTCATTTCTCTAATGTCTCTCTTAGCTCAAGCCGCCTCAGCCTCTTAGTGCTCTCACCTCACCCTCAATAACTCTCAGTCTCATTTTCTCTCAAGCCACCTTACACGATCTCACCCAGTCACCCTCACCCTCACTCTCATTCACTCACAAACCCACTCTCACCTTCACTCTCATCACGTGGTGGTTGCTATTTGCCAGGGAGAAGCACGGAGGTTAGATCAAAGAGAGATGTGCAAGGTTTAGGCCATGATAGGCTAGGAAGCACGGGTGCGTTTCGGGACTCGGGTGCGGGTGCGGGACTCGGCAATTTTTGAAAAAGTAGGGTGCGGATGCGGCGGGACTCCGCAATTAAAAAATTATTAAAAATATTTTTATTTATATTTTCTATATATTTTTACTATTAAAATATTCTTAAAAAAGACATTGCTATGCCTTGATTCACAAAACAAAGAAAGAAGAAGGCAAGAAACACATTACTATGCCTCTGAGGTCAGAATTTCGACTGTTCCGGCGAGTTTCAAGGCCGATATCAGCCTGTTTCGGCCGTTTCCGGCATGTTTCGGCCATATCGGAAGTATCGGTTGCCGGCCGATACGACCCAATATGGCCGATATGGCCCGATTCTGGCCGAATCGAGCCGCGACGGCGCGAATCGAGCCGAGTCGGCGCAAATCTGAGGAAAAAAAAAAAAACTTAGACATGGCACCGACGCGCAGTCAACCGCGTTGGACGCCGCATCCCGCGTCAGGCCGTGTCAGACTCGGGTGCGGCACCCTCCCAGCCGCGTCCGTGCTTTCTTGGTGACAGGTAGAGAGGCCCTTTAATGATGATCGGAAGAGCTCTTGGTCCTATTGAGGTCAAGCCTGAGCTTCGGCCTAGAGGTGGGATTGATGGCTAAAACCACCACCGATCATCAGAGATCTTAGTGGTCTAAGATAGAGAAAGGCTGAGTAGGAGTCCAAGATCAGAGATAAAGGCTTGGTGGACTGAGTTCTCCAATTTTTATTTTGGTTTCATGTCCTCTCTTAAATTTGTGAGTTTGTGTTTGTGATATTGTGAATCTATGTTTGAAAGGGAAACTCTTTTTCTTTTTTTCTTTTTTTTTTTTTTTTTTTAAGATTGTATGGCCATGGATTAAGGCCCTAAAGTGGCTGGCGGAGCCCACGGGGCTCGATGAGGCGGGTTTAGATGTTAAAAAAAAAACCCGTTTATTAAACAGGGCAATTTGGGTTTCAAGGTTGGACCCACGGGCCGGGTTCGGGCATAAAGAAACTTGACCTAAACCCAACCTGTTGCCATTCTTACATGAGATTGGCGATGTTGAATGAATGATGCATTTGAAATTATTTGATGTTGCTAAAACATGATTTGCTTCAACATTAGTTATGCTTAAGAGATTGAAAATCATAAGAAGTCTTCAAAACATGGTCATTTGTGAGCAATGGTCGGCTTATAAGGAAGATGATGTTGGAAAAGCAGCAATTGTGAGAAAATTGGTTTTAAATGATTTGTGGTGGCACAAGGTTGACTACATTCTTCAATTCATAGGACCTAAATGATTTGTGGTGAGAGAATTGGTTTTGCAAAAGGGTTGTTCTTAAGCTATTGTAACTCAGAGAAAAATAACCCAATATATTATTATCCTTTCATTAAAAACAGGTTACTAACAATTATGTACAAAATTATCAAAAACCATTTTAAATAATATATTATAACATTATCCGTGCATCACACGGGCAATTTACTAATTATGATATAAAGGCAACTGAACACACAGAGTGCAAGTGGAGCACCTTTTGCTGCCTATCCGTTTTGCCCTTGACTACTGCAGCCTTTCTTGCCTGGAATAGCCTATATTAGATGTAATACAAGGTTAAACATCTAATAACAAACTAGAAGCAACTGCCAAGGAGTGTAATTTCAAGTCATTAATTAGACCTTCCATGAAAAAAATGTTAGGATCAAATTGACATCAGATTTGGATCCGAAGTCCAAACTAACAAAGAACAAACACACATTCAAACCCAGATATATAGCATCTATGTCATAAAGTTTCTATACCTTCACACACCCATACGAGGTCTAACTTTGCACTATAAATCCCAGCAAGGTGGGTCACTAGTTAGTTTTTGTTATCTTATTGCCGACAACACATACTCTAGAGTCTAGACTTTCAAAGATTTAATTTTCATTTTTCAATATAATAATATTCACCACCATTCTAGTTCAAGGTCGTGGTGCTATTGCCTATTTGTCTAATATTATGCAAATGTAAATATCCAATGCAGATTTTGATGTATAAAAAGCCAAGCACATAGTAGCTAACTGTTGAAAGCATCTAAGTAGTAAGCCCAAACCCCCTTACACCTCCAAAATCACTAGTATTTCTTCGGATGGAAGCATATAAAATAAAATATGTCAAGTACATCGACTTCACCAACTTCTACTCCCACCCCTATGCCTCTTCCCCCAAAACCTTCAATCCTTGTTGCCTTCCAGTTTATATTCCCAAATCACAAGGATCACATTCTAAGTGTTTGCATATGTATTTTGGTGTATCTAGATGTGTGTGATGAAATGGTATAGGAAGAGTTGAGTAGCATACTGAAGAGCACCACCTGCAACCTCAGATACAAACTTTTGAGTAGCAACAGCTACCAGCCTAATTCTGCAAAAATAAAGCCAAAATGAAATTTAATCAGACAATATACAGCATTAAAAGAAAAACCCAATAGGCATATCACATCAAATATCCTTTCTTTATTATATCTTCAGCAAGACTTAAAAACTTTTTTTCATTTGCAAGTCACTCAAATTTTGTAAGAGCTTGGACCCACCTCCTTAAAAGAAGTAAAAGTGGCATTTAAGCTAGAGCTTTAACCAAAACCAAATTTATAAGGACTTGAAAACACGCCCTTAGTTGATTCCATCATAATTTGGAATTAAAAACACTAAAAATTTCTAAAGGAAAAATTACCAACAAGTAATAACATTTATCAAATTCTCAAGAACAGAAAACCAACTCGTCTGGTATCTGAAAGTCAAACTCAATACAAACCCATTAAAATTTTAATGAAAAAAAAAACCGTAAATTCAAAATTTTTAGAGAGAAAAAAAAAAAAAAAAAAAAAAAAAAAACACTTACAGTGGGAGTGTAGCCCATTAAGGAAGCCAAAAAATCAGAGAGCGCAGCTTCATATTCGTGTCTACCATCGCTCGCTTGCTGTTGCTGGCTTTAGGTTCATTCTCTCTCTCTCTCTCTCTCTCTCTCTCTCTCTCTCTCTCTCTCTCCAAATCCCTGCCGCCAAACAGAGATGGATGAAGTAACGTTTGGATAGGAATTATTTTCCAGCCTCTGGCGTTTTTTTTTTTTTTTTTTTTCTTTTGCATGCGTTTTAGCTTCTAGGAGACAAAGAGCACTGATTACAGGATTCATAGTCACCTTATTTAGAAAAAATATATATTAAAAATGAGTTCCACAGAATTATTTACATATTTAAAAATTATTTTATTATAATATTTTTAGTTTTTAACAAAATAAACTGTATTGTGAAAAATTAAAATGGGAGAAGAAGATTAGATGGGCTCCGGCCTAGTCTTTGCCAAATCCAATGACCCATTATTGGAGCCCATCAAACTCTCACAGCCCAAGCCCACTTTTAAAAACCCAAATTCAAAATATAGCCGACGAAGCCTAAAAAATGGGATTTTGCAACAATATTTGTGCAAATATATACATGTCACTTTTTTTTTTGGTAAGATATATATATATATATATATATATATATACAAGCCACGGTAGCTTATGCAAACCATTTTTATATTCTTTCTTTAGGTTTCCTGGTGTTGAATGAAGAGAGTGGACGTGGTTGTTGTATGTAAAGATAAAAGCATTTAAAAAATAAAAAAAAAATTTGATATTTTAATAAAATATAATATAGAATAGATAATCATTTGTGGGTGTTTTAAAATTTGATTAGCTAAAATAAGAAAGTAGTTCTTCTAAATAGACAATAATTTTTGTATAAATTGACGTGCATGTTAGTGTATCGTCATTCAAAGTCACGAGATTCTGATATTAACGCTAATATTTCCTTCTACTATATTTGAGGTTTGAGTTCAAAGTTAGTTTATGATAACTTTTACTTTCTATTTTGTTGCTTGAGGCTTGTGTGGTGGCTCCATAAATTTTTTAAAAGGGTCATTAAAAAACTTAAATTAAACAAATTTAATAAAAAGAGAACTTAAATATATAGAGTTAACGACACCACAAAAAAAATTACAGTTTATTTCTATGGGTTTTTATATTTTGAAATCGTTACATAATAGTTCATTATCAATTGTCATTGTCTATTGTCAATATAAGTAGATGTGACAATTTTATTTTGTAAAGTTTGTACAACATTTTTTTATTTTTATGTCATTATCATTATTTTTATGAAAATGTTTTAAACTAAATGGTAAAACTCAACCAACTGGCATTCTATTAATTATTGACCCACATAGCTACATTCATTCATACATAATAATGCACACAATCAATATCAAACGCAATCACACATATATAATATACATTTTACAACAAAGAGAGACACTAACAACTCATAAACACTCATAAAAAACAACTCATAAACACTCACCATTTACTCTTAAAGTCAAAGATATTGAGTCAAATAGAGAAGAGATGTGAGATAAGATTTATGTGTGAAAGAGAGAGAGAGAGAGATATGTTTTTGGATGGACTGATATTTGTTGTTGTTTAGTTTTATGCTAGGCTGGGCCATGATCACAATGTGCAAAAATATTTTTAAAGATAGAGTTTATTTTTAAAGATATAGTTAGGGGGTTCATCAACCCCCTGAAGATCACATAACACCGCCCCCACTTGTGTGCTGTATTTAGAAATTGCATATGTAGCTTCTTAGGTTTTTTTTTTTGGTGGTAAACTGCAATATTATATATCAGTCAGAAACAGACAGAGACAGGGCATCTTCCTTACAAACATAGGCCAAAGAGGCTGGAAGGTTGCCAGAAACAAAACAAAAAGAAGCTAAGGAAGCTTCCTAGTCTTAGCCGCCTGTAATGTTTTGAGTAAAAATCTTATTCATAAAAAAACAAAACAAAAAGAAAAAAAAAACAATTTCTCTATTGTGTTTTAAATGGTGAGAATGACAAACCATCAAAAGTCATCTTTCTGGTTTTAGTTTGTAATTAGAGAGAGATTATTATGACCCGCTGGAGTCCATCCCTCTCACACCCAGTTGGATTTGGACCTTTTCTTCTTTTTTTTTTCTTTTTTTTTTTGTTTGTTGGGGGGGGTGGGGGGGTGGGGAGGGTTTGTTGTTCTAAAACGTTGGACTTGGACCTTTTTCTCACAATACAATAATTTTGACATGCAATATTTGGGGACAGAGAAGGAAAACCACCATTTTCTAGGACTTTTGACTCTGACATTTCAAACAAAGCCCGTGTTCATAGGAATGTACATTTTTCCCAGTTTTTTCAATGGCGACTGGGCTTACATCACTTCCTTTTCTGGTTACTCTCTACTTCATCCATAAGATTCCATTGATGCTTGCTCAAAATGACCAGTTCATCTACAATGGCTTCCATCAAGCAAATCTGCATCTAGATGGAACCGCTCGAATCCACCCCAATGGTCTATTGCAACTCACCAACAATTCAGAACTACAAGTTGGTTATGCTTTCTACCAACTTCCTCTAAAATTCAACACTTCTTCGGGTTTAACTCAGTCTCTTTCATTTTCCACAAACTCTGTATTTGCAATAGTTCCAGAAACACCATCAAAAGGTGGCCATGGAATTGCCTTCACCATCAGTCCCTCGTGGAAATTCACCGATGTTGTAGCCAGCAATTATCTA
The DNA here is from genome assembly GCA_023736055.1 of Quercus glauca. NCBI lineage: Eukaryota > Viridiplantae > Streptophyta > Magnoliopsida > Fagales > Fagaceae > Quercus > Quercus glauca. Next base: position 30,162,876 of record CM043315.1, read on the forward strand.
GGACTCCTGAATGCCTCAAATAATGGCCTTTCAACAAACCACTTATTAGCCATTGAGCTTGATACTATAGAGGGTCAAGAATTTCAAGATATAGACAACAACCATGTGGGAATCGATGTGAACAGCCTGAAATCAATTGAATCAGCTACTGCAACCTACTTTTCTGATCAAGAAAGAAAGAATATAAGCTTGGAGCTAGTAAGTGGCAACCCAATGCATCTTTGGATAGACTACAATGAAACAGAAAAACTACTGAACGTAACACTAGCCCCGACCAGCATCCCAAAACCAAATCGGCCTCTCTTGTCAACACACATCAATATGTCTCAAATTCTCTTGGAATCCATGTTTGTTGGTTTCTCTGCAGCCACTGGTGCAGTTACAAGTGACCACTACATTCTTGGATGGAGCTTTAATAAAAGTGGACAAGCACAAAACCTCGATGTTTCGAAGCTTCCTCAACCTCCCCGACAGAGGAAAAGTAAAGATAAACGGGGACAAATTACCATGATTTTGATCATAGCAGTAGTGGTTGTACTGATATTGGTTGCTGGAGCTATTTTCATTTTGAGGAGGAAGAAATATGCTGAAATACTAGAAGATTGGGAAAACGAGTATGGTCCTCACAGGTTCAGCTACAAGAATCTCTGCAAAGCAACCAAAGGTTTCACAAACAAAGAGCTTCTTGGAGAAGGGGGATTTGGAAAGGTTTATAAAGGAACACTTCGTTCTTCCAATATACAGATTGCAGTCAAGAGAGTCTCCCACGATTCCAAACAAGGGATGAAGGAATTTGTGGCTGAGATCATTAGCATGGGTAGGCTGAGGCACGGGAACTTGGTGCAGCTCCTAGGATATTGCCGGCGAAAGGGTGAACTCCTCTTGGTCTATGATTATATGTCCAATGGAAGCCTTGACAAGTTCTTATATGGCAATGAAAAACCAAAACTTAACTGGCTTCAACGATTTCAAATCCTCAAAGGAGTAGCATCTGGCCTTCTCTACCTCCATGAAGAGTGGGAACAAGTTGTTCTACATAGAGATGTAAAAGCAAGCAATGTTCTATTAGATGCTGAATTAAATGGAAGGCTAGGAGATTTTGGCCTTGCCAGATTATGCGACCACGGTACCAATACCCAAACCACCAATGTGGCTGGAACTGTGGGTTATTTGGCTCCTGAGCTTACTAGAACAGGAAGGGCAACCACTTGCACTGATGTGTTTGCCTTTGGGGCTTTTGTGCTGGAGGTGGCTTGTGGAAGAAAGCCTATAGAGCCACAAGGACAACCTGAACAGGTAATTTTGGTTGATTGGGTCTTCGAGTGTTGGAGAAAAGGAGCCATCCTTGATGTTAGTGATCCTAGATTGGAAAGTAATTATGTGGTGGAGGAAATGAAGTTGGTCTTGAAACTAGGCTTGCTTTGCTCACACTCAACGCCAGCAGCCAGGCCTAGCATGAAGCAAGTGATGCAGTTTTTGGATGGCAACGCTGATCTGCCAGAATTACCACATGACAGTGCTTGTTTTGGTAACTTTACAAGTGTCGAAGAATCTGAGATCTTGTTGTCAATTCCTCAATCATTTGGCAAGTATTTGTCGCCCTCCTCTAGCACAGATTCAATCCTCAAGTGTGGTCGTTGAATTACTTGCATATCATGCTATGGGTAGACAACATCATGGAACTATGCTCGGGACCAAATCAACCAGTGGCACACAGAGACATTGTCTTCGGGGGTGCAAAGAGGATAAAAAGGAACTCGTGAATAATATGATGTATACAGTCTTTTCCTTAATGTAGAATATGATAGTATCATTATGTAACAATATAAAATATAATATTAGTAGGAATCTACTTGAGCTCTGAGTAGTACTACAATTAGATTAATTCAGTAGTTGCAAGCTTTATAGATCAAAATTAATGAAGTGAGTTGCAGAAACCAGATTGGGTTGCTCATCAAATTTTAGAATGTAGCAAACCCACGGCCAGCAATCAATTTGTATGAAAATTATTGATTACCTTCAAAAATTAGCTAGCTGTACGGTTTATACTGAATTGCAGTGGCAAAATGGGATATAAAGAAGTTGGTGTGGCATCAGAAAAAAGTTCTCTATTTAAAATAATAAAAGAAAAAAGAAAAAGAGAGTACTAATACACAGATCAACAAGTTTACCTAATTGGAACCCAATCTATACACTTGCATACTTCAACCCAGTGAACTTATTCATTACCGTGGCACACCATGAGGGTCACTGCTCTTACATATTAAAGCATCTAAGAGATTTGCAAGTTCATCCCTATTAAAGAAGTATGGATATAGGTATGGTCTCTCTTGTGTGTGTTTTCACATGAGACCATGTGTGTTTGCATGCACACAACACATGCAAAGCACGCACATGCATGTGTTAAGTTGATTACTCAAAACAGATAAAACTATTTGAAACGAATTTGTATATCAGAGATACAGCATGTCAAAATTTCTAACTTACTGCAAGAAATCAGGGGTGCAGACAAACGAAGCTAAGATTAAAAACAAAGTATTAATTATGATAACTATTAAATATTCATGTAAGATAGAATGAACATCACCCACCTACATAGCAGTATTTGTGCAATCCCTACATAATGTAAAAGAACTTGAAACCCTCTTGTATAGATTCAATCCAAAGTTCATTCATCTCTTGAAGCAGGATCCACCCCAGTTGAAGGGCTATCAGCAAAATAGTCTTGGTGCTTCACATTCACGCCATACTGCTCATCAATAAAAAACAATGGATTACTAACCAAAAAAGGAAAAGTGACCAAGGATCAGGTTCTTGATTATGATGATGACCAAAATACTAATAATAATAACAAAATCAGGGAAATAAATTATAGAACATCTAAATCAGAGACAATATATCAAAAACAATTCCAAACGCCAACAAAGAGACATAACTGGCATTCAATTAATTCTACTGCAACTTTCAAACAAATGAATTCAAAGCTGGGACAATAATATTCCATATGCCCTTAGGATATATAATGCTGGCTTGTGTCTCTGTATGTAATGTCAGGTTAATCTATGTTTCCACGGGTGTTTAACCACAACCCCAATAAGAGACCCAGTAAAATGTCTCACTTTTTTTAATGAATTAAGTGCATAAATTTGTCATATAAAATGTGTCGGTTGTTAGTAGCACAGGTTTAATGAAAAATAAAACATTTACTGTATGGCTGAAACTTTTTTTTTTTGGGATACGTACCGTATGGCTGAAACAAATCAGGGGGTGGTCAGATTCACCAAGTATGGCTGCCCATGGTGGAACAAGGCAGTCATGTCTTTGTTTATACCCAAGCAACCATGAAATCCATCATACCTCTATTCTTTCATTGGTATATATCCTCCCCAATCACTCTCTTTTCCACAAATGTTCATTCAGATACAATTGTTGTACAATAAAAGAGTATAGAAAACAAATAAAAAAGAGAGGTGGGTGTGGGGGAGATTGTGATCCCACCACCAACGGGATGCAAGCAGATCTCAATCCCATCACACCAACAGTGAGGTGTTGTGGTGGTGGTTGCAACGCTGAGGAAGTGCACAGCAATGAGGCAGAGTAAGGATGGTCAGGTGAGATTGTGATTAATTTGTATTTGGTTGCCAAGACAATGTAAGAAAGGAAAGGAAGAATTTTTTTTTTATCTAGTGATGCCACCTAGGCATTTTGTTAGACACATAGGATAGAAAGTTAATGAAAGTGAACAAAATGACATAAAGTGTTAACGTTTTCAATAGTTTAAGGATGAAAAAAGAACTTTTGATAGTTTAGGGACAAAAAATGAACTTCATGCAAACTTTAAAGATGAAAACAATATTTTTTCCAAAAAAGAACCCTATCCAACATTACAACTGAGTTCTAACTGCAATAAAAAAAATTTGTGAACCATCCTTGGCCTTGGCTTAGTTGGTACAAAGGTAGATCAATGTTGCATAAGCATTAGGTTCAAATCTAACAAGCCAAAAAATATTGAAAGTTTAATCATTACCCTTCTAGGATTCGCTAGACTAAGTATCATCCTGAAATTCCACCACATTTTGTGGATTAGCTTACAAATCAAATTGATGCAGATGTATACAACAATGAAAGAACAACCATCAGACATAGAATGTGCCAGAATTAAATCATGATCTATCAAGGAAACCTCTCTAAAATTATAATTAGAATATTACATGAAATATTATGAGAGAACATCCTAGCCACCATTTCAAAAGGGGCAACGAAACAAATCTTGATCTCTAAAGATTGTGTGACTCCTCTCATACATGATTGTGATGTATATAATAAAAAAAACACACACGTTGTATAAAGGATCGTATCATAGGGTTAGGCTTCTCACTAAACCAACCCAATTACTGTAATGAAAGGCCCATATCTCAACTCAAACAATAGGAGATTCTAGAGAATATCGCCACACAGAAATGTGTCTAACCAGACAAAGGAATTAAATAGATACTTCAAATATTTCAATAACTTGATCCAACTTTGAAACTTGTATCCTTATGATGGCATAACTTAAAATTTCTTCTCAACCAGTAAAGGATTGAAGACAAGATTAAAATTTTGTACTCCTAGAAAACAAATGATCTTTGATGTGTTGTCAATAGGATCCAAAGACTTGAGAGTTATAAGCTCAACATCATATTTGACTTTAATAAATCTTCCAAACTACTCTCAGCAATTTCCACCCATGAGTTTCACCATTCTCCTCAATCAATTCGAATTTTCTTCTTTAGCCTCTTCAAAAATTTCTTTCAAAACATTATTTTGGCCTTCAATCTTAACTTGTTCATCACATTCAACATCTTTGATATTTCTTTCAAAATTGGTTGGACATTATTGAACTCTAAACCTGGCTCTTCACTTAATAAGTGAAAGCCATAATTCTTGTTACTATTCATACTGTATGAATTAATTACCATATAATTTGACTTGTATGAAGCAATATTTCATCAAAATCACATGTAAAGAAGAAGTTTACCATCACCTTCCACATTCTTGGCAATGAATAAATTTTAGGCTTACCTCTTCACATTTTGAAATATTCTATATCATTCCACCAATCTCCACATCACTCTCAAGCTTGCTTCATACAAGTTGCACCTTGAAATCCTTAAGGATTTTTGCATTATCAAAACAATCCTCAAGATCAATGATCAAATCTATGAATTATTGGTATGATCTACCATTAAAGCATGAGATATCATTAAAATTAAGAACATGTTGATCAAGAGTTTGGCCATGAGCGCAGAATCTGATACAAATATACCTACCATATTTGTGATCTCTTTTGAATTTTAAACATAGATCGATAAGCATGTAGAAAATCTCCTAGAGTCCACAAGTCAATCACTCATCATTAGCATAAATTACCACCTTGAGGGCCTGCTCCCCACAATCACTGTCAATAGGGTAGTTTCCTTCATTTCGCTTTCCCCATATCAGAATGTCAACAAGTTCTTATACCAATTAATGCAAAATGGAAAATTTCCATCAGGGACTCCTTGAATCCACAAGAGAGAATTTTGGATTCCACCGTATGATAAAAAATAAACTAACTAAAATTTGATTGATAATAGACATCTATTCTTGTTTTACAAATTGTAGGCCTATTTAAAGGCTCCTAAAAAAAAATACATTACTAAACAAATCCTAAATGATATCATACCATAAAAAGACCCTAGCACACACACACACACATCTTAGGAAATAAATAAGAATAATAATAATAATAATTACAGTAAAACTGGCATATAAATGTCATAAAACACTTCAATGCTTACCTCACGAAGTGATCTTGAGAGGTCCTCCATTGTCAATATTAGGCGCTTATCCTGTACCCAGGAAAAACTTAGGCAAGCCAGCAATAATCATGATATAAAGGCAAATGAACACAAAGAGTGCATGCAGAGCACCTTTTGCTGCTTATCCCTTTTGTCCTTTACAACTGCTGCCTGTCTTGCCTTGCATTGCCTATATTAGATGTCATACAAGGTTAAACATAGAAAAGCAACTGCCAAGGACTGGAATTTCAAGTTGTTAGTATTGAGGGTGACCTATAGCTCTTCCATGAAAAAAATTTAGGATCAAATTGACATCTAAATTGGATCCAAACTAACACAGAAAACTGTTAGAAAACACACATTCAAAGCCAGATATACAGCATCTATGTCACAAAGCCTATATTCCTTCACACACCCATACGAGGTCTAAGTTGGGTCACCAGTTGGTTTTTGTTATCTGATTACCGACAACATATACTCAGACATTCAAAATTTTAATTTTAATTTTTTAATAAAATAATATTCACCACCCATTTTAGTTCAAGGATGTGTTATTTGTCAATTAGTATGTAGATATTCAATGCAGACATTGAAATAGCTGATTGAAGTATAAGAAGCCAAGCATGTAGTAGATAAAGCATCTAAGTAGTAAGCCCAACTCCACTTTGCATCTTTGAAATTACTGGTGTTTTATTTCAAAGAAACATAATAAATAAATAATATGTCAAGTACAAAGACCTCCCCAACTTCTACACCCACCCTTATGCCTCTCCCTCAAAACCTAAAATACTTGTTGCATTCCAGTTTGTATTCCTAAATCATAGAAAAGGGTCATATTTTTTGAGTTTGAAAACATATATTGGTGTACCGTGTATCTACATGTATGTGCATGAATGTATCTACACGATGAAATGGTATAAGAAGAGTTGAGTGGCATACTGAAGAGCGTCACTTGCAACCTCAGATACAAACTTTTGCGTAGCAACAGCCACCAGCCTAATTCTGCAAAAATAAAAGCCAAATAAAATTTAATCAGACAAGATATAGCATTAAAAGAAAAAACCCAAAAACATACATAAATATAACATCAAACTCCATTCTTCTTCAATGTCTTCAGCAAGATTTGAACTTTTCTTTATCTGTAAAGTTACTCAAATTTATAAGAACTTGAACCCACCTCCTCACCCTGAGCACCATGGTTATAAGAACTTTGAAAGCACACCCCTTAGTTAATTCCCATCAAAATTTGGAATTAAGCAAGCACTAAATTTCAAAAAGGAAAAACTAACAAACACTGATAATATTTATTGAAATCCTCAGAAACAGACAAAGAAACTCGACAACATAAATCTTAAAATTTGTTTCATTTCAATTTTTATTTGAAAAAATCAATAAATAAATAAATAACACGTACAATCGAACATCGGGACATTGAAATCCACTCTTGGCTAAGTAATGCTCCACCAACTCGTCTGGTATCTGAGAAAGTAAAATTCAATACAAACCCATTAAAATTTTAATATAAAAAACAATAAATTCAAATTTTAGAGAGAGAGAGAGAGAGAAGAGTTACAGTGGGAGTGTAGTCCATTAAGGAAGCGAGAAAATCAGAGAGCGCAGCGTCATCGTCGTGTCTACCATCGCTCGCTTGCTGTTGCTGGTTTTGGTTCATTCTCTCTCTCTCTCTCTCTCTCTCTCTCTCTCTCTTTCTCTCTCGCACCAAATCCCCGCCAGCAAACAAAGATTGATGAAGAAATCGTAGGAAATTAAAATGGGGGAAGAAGATTAGATGGGTCAGGCCCATTCTTTGCTAAACCCAGTAAATCATTATCAGAGCCCATCAAACTCTTGCAGCCTAAACCCACTTCTAAACCCAAATTATGGTGGATGATTTGAACAATTTAAAATAAATTGAAATTTTCAGTAATAAAGTTTTGGGTAAGGATTATGTCTACTGTAGTGTCCTTTGCACTGGACCATCTGGACATGTGTCATTATTTGGATGGTACAGTGCAATTGGGCACTGGACTTAATCTAAGTAGTATGTTAAGCTAGTGAAAGTTGTAACTTTGATAATAGAGTTTCATCTAGAGCTTATGAAAAATATTATAGTTATTGTAGGGGCATAATTTGTAATGGACCCTTAACAATAAAATTTATAAAGATGTGGGTATACGGGCTAGGCATTAGCAATACCAACGATGGTAGAGATGAAATCAACATCATAACAAAATGATTTTTCTCAGTGTTCTCTGTAATGGTAAGGACTATGACCCAGGTTAGGTGCTGGTAAGAATCTTTGTAATGACCTCGGATCAGTATCTGTGAGGATTCTTCTAACTTTGGTTAAGGGTTTGTTCAGTCCCCTCCCCGTTTGGGAAATCTCTTGGTTATATATTATTGTTACTTTTGTTAATCTTCACCGTCCACTTGTCAATTATCGGAGCTTCTATGTACAGGGGTTTGTCCCATCATCTGTATTTGCAGGCTTTATGTTACTTCCCAGCCGCCTTTGCAGGCTTTATAATAGTTGAAGTGACTGATGCTTTAGGGTTTTCAGGTCACATCACCATTAAAACGGTCAGAATGTTGGTGAGATATATTCAACAAATGAGGGATATTTTCCCTTTAGCGAAGTCGGTGTGCCGAGGACGTGTCATCCTCGGCGAGGCCTTTCGGTGACCTGAGCTATTTTCATTATCCTCAGCCTTCACAATATCCTCGGCGTGGGCCTTGGGCCGGGTATAAAGTGGGCCAGAGTAATTAACGATTAGGGCCCCACAATAGCCCCTCAAAATTCTGCTGCACGTCCCTTTGGGCGGGGAGGAGGATTTTGACTTCCTTAGCGCATTTTCTCGGCCTGTTGGGCTCTACCTCATCGTCAGTGTTATCGCTATTTCAACTGTTCTTGCAACTTTCTTTTTGCGCAAAGGGTCGCCCGAGGACGGATAGGTTTGGGTCCGGAGACCATGCGAGACCTTGGTTTTTCTTAGCACTTAGTTTTTATGAGGAAATGTTCTTCCTGTTGGCCTGAGGCTTTGGACCATGCAATGCTTAAGTTTTGTCTAGTGCTCGGCTTTTATTCTAAAATATCTGGTTTCCCCATGAGACTTGGGTCCGAGGACCATGCAATGCCTTGGTTCTGTCCAGTACCTAGTTTTCTCGTTTTACATCTGAAGTATCTGGTTTCCCCATAAGGCTTGGGTCCGAGGACCATGCAATGCCTTGGTTCTGTCCAGTACCTAGTTTTCTCATTTTACATCTGAAGTATCTGGTTTCCCCATGAGGCTTGGGTCCGAGGACCATGCAATGTCTTGGTTCTGTCTAGTACCTAGTTTTCTCATTTTACATCTGAAGTATCTGGTTTCCCCATGAGGCTTGGGTCCGAGGACCATGCAATGCCTTGGTTCTGTCCAGTACCTAGGTTTCTTTATTTTACATCTGAAGTATCTGGTTTCCCCATGAGGCTTGGGTCCGAGGACCATGCAATGCCTTGGTTCTGTCCAGTACCTAGTTTTCTCATTTTACATCTGAAGTATCTGGTTTCCCCATGAGGCTTGGGTCCGAGGACCATGCAATGCCTTGGTTCTGTCCAGTACCTAGTTTTCTCATTTTACATCTGAAGTATCTGGTTTCCCCATGAGGCTTGGTCCGAGGACCATGCAATGCCTTGATTCTGTCCAGTACCTAGTTTTCTCATTTTACATCTGAAGTATCTGGTTTCCCCATGAGGCTTGGGTCCGAGGACCATGCAATGCCTTGGTTCTGTCCAGTACCTAGTTTTCTCATTTTATCATTTATTTTATCTATTTATCCATAACCGTTTAATTCTACATTGCTATAATTTACAATAAGTATTAAATAATTACACTTTTCAAGTAGAATAATAATAATAAATGCGGGCTGGAGTTGATGGAGGATAAGACCTTGCCGTGTTTTGCCTCTTCGTTTGATGGGACTCTTCTAATTACGAGGCGTCTCCTGGGTTGTCCTAGTAACGTGTTCTGATGCTTCGGTGTCTTCTCGTTTAATGAGGCGCCTCCTCATTAATGCTAGCCATGGATCTACGAGGATCTAACGGTTGATTGGCCCCTTAGAACTTTGGGCGGAATTATCGCCTCTGGAAATCTCTCCCTGGATTTATTGTGGATTGGCCCTCATCAATATCCCGCCCTCTATATAAGGCGTTTCTAGGGCAACCTTCTCCTTCACACTTTGACAAACATTCATCTTAAACTTCTCCCAAAAATGTCGCCCAAAAAGGTTCTGCCAAACATAACCGTTCGAGCCCCTTCGAATGAGTTGGCCCTTGGAAAGGGCAATCTCGGGGATGCACAGCCCCTATCAGGAGCCAAGGATGGCACTCCGACCCTGGACGTCACATTGGGGTTGGAGTAGGGGAAATCCAAAGGTTCTCCTTCTTTTTAACCTAACCAGAGGAGGAACCCTCCTCACCGTCTGGAGGAGGATCCAGGAAGAACGTAACCACCTTCCCTTGGGAATGGGTCATTAACCCTCCAAGCCGGCTGCATTGGGGGTGGGAGGGAAACCAGGCGGAACCCAGAAGTGGAGCCGTCCTGTGCCGCGACCTTTTCCACCTCCTATGTAGCTCTTCTTCCCTCTTTTCTCTTTTTTCTCTTTTTCTTTTACTCCTCAACGAGCCTTCCTCTTTTCTTTTCCTCTTCTCTTGCTTCTCATCCAGCCTTCTTTTCTATCTTTTGTTCCTCTGCCGGCTTTGTCAAGCGTCTGCCTTTGTAGTTAGCTTTAGAACAAGCCCCCTGGGCATCACTTGTAAGAGATGTAATAATTTTCTTTTATATTAATAAAGAAGTAGACCTGCCTTGTGTATTGTCCCTTTTCTTTTTCGTATATTCTTATTTCTTGTTGTTGTAGACTTCTGGATGAATATTGCTGTTGTAAACTGTATAGTTCTGTGTTTGCTCTTGATTGATTTTTTTTTTTTTTTACACACCAGCCGTCGCACTGCTAATACACAAGTCCGCCCCACGGTGGGCGCCAATTGTAGGGGCATAATTTGTAATGGACCCTTAACAATAAAATTTGTAGAGATGTGGGTATACAGGCTAGGCATTAGCAATACCAACGACGGTAGAGATGAAATCAACATCATAACAAAATGATTTTTCTCAGTGTTCTCTGTAAGGGTAAGGACTATGACCCAGGTTAGGTGTTGGTAAGGATCTTTGTAATGACCTCGGATCAGTATCTGTGAGGATTCTTCTAACTTTGGTTAAGGGTTTGTTCAGTCCCCTCCCCGTTTGGGAAATCTCTTGGTTATATATTATTGTTACTTTTATTAATCTTCACCGTCCACTTGTCAATTATCGGAGCTTCTATGTACAGGGGTTTGTCCCATCATCTGTATTTGCAGGCTTTATGTTACTTCCCAGCCGCCTTTGCAGGCTTTATAATAGTTGAAGTGACTGATACTTTAGGGTTTTCAGGTCACATCACCATTAAAGCGGTCAGAATGTTTGTGAGATATATTCAACGAATGAGGGACATTTTCCCTTTAGCGAAGTCGGTGTGCCGAGGATGTGTCATCCTCGGCGAGGCCTTTGGGTGACCTGAGCTATTTTCATTATCCTCGGCCTTCACAATATCCTCGGCGTGGGCCTTGGGCCGGGTATAGAGTGGGCTAGAGTAGTTAACGATTGGGGCCCCACAGTTATTATTAAAGATTTATAGTCTGTCACATTAATAACATAAGAATTAAATTTTTAATTACTTTTTGTTTGAGTGATGCTACCACTACAACAAATTTTTAAGAATTCAAATGATATTTTGGAATGTTATAAATTTAGATTAATCTTTTAACTGCATATATTATTAACTACTGGTCCCTAGCCTACATGGCATTAACGTAGTAACACCCAAAATTGTTTTTGTAGATATACTTGACATTGCACTTCTTTAACAATAGTCTATATTCTTTTTCTTGCTTATGTTTTCGTTTGATTTTAAATCTTCACCACATTCCACTAACCTTTAACACTTCGATTGGAACTAGGGAATAGAATAAAAAAATTAATTTTAAAATATTCCTTCCATTCTCTTGTTTGGGAATTTAAATAGAAAGGATGGAAAGATCATTTCTTTATTTAGAAGTTTAAGTAGGATTGTGGAAGGAAATGGAATGGGTAGAAGAAAATACTCATTTATTTCTATTCCCTCAAAAACTCAAATTTTCATCCCCAAACATTTTTGGAAAGAAAATTAAATGGCAAAAGTTTGTCTGGCTCTATATATATATATATATATATATATATATTAAGTGGGATTGTGGAAGGAAATGGAATAGATAGGAGAAAATACTCATTTATTTCTATTTCCTCAAAAACTCAAATTTTCATCTCCAAACATTTTTGGAAAGAAAATTAAAAGGCAAAAGTTTGTCTGGCTATATATATATATATATATATATAATAAAAGTTGGGCTTAGACAACGTAGTTGCGCCAAGTGCTTTCACCAAATTGCAGAATTTTTTTTAGATTTTTAGATTTAAAAAATATATAAAATTTTTCTTCTCCTATAATCTCTAAGTTGATAAAAAACTTAATTTGATTACAATCCATATTCTTTATATAATCCATCCAATCTTTATTTAATCTTAATTTGATTGCAATCCAAATTCTTAATCTAATCCTTATTTCTTTACATGTAGTGTATTATAAAAAAAGCAACAACTTTTTTTTTAATTACAACATGGCACGTTCTAATGCATCTCTAATTGCATAAATTTTTTTAGATTTTTGGATTTAAAAAAAAAACATATATATATATATATATATAATTTTCTTCTCCTATAATTTCTAAGTTGATAAAAATTTTAATTTGATTACAATCCAATTCTTCATCTAATCCATTTAACAAACAAGTTTAAGTTTAAATAAGACTCTAATTCTATTCGTTCTTATCAACTTATTTGGATAAAGTAACAATAAGTATTGTATCAATTTTTTTATAAAGTAACAATTTTACTTTTAGCCTAATTTAAACGTTAATTGTTGTTGTTTTTTTTGTGTGTGTGGATAAAGTATCAAATGATAGCTAATATGTATTAACATTAACGTAAACTTAATTTTAAAAAAAAATCTAATTTAGGTCAAAAAAAAAAAAAAAAAAAGGATAAAGTAACCCAAAAAAAAAAACTAATATATATATATATATATATATTAAATAATGACAAATTTTGTAAAAAAATAAATGACAAATTCAAATCCATGTAAGTTTGAAGAAAAGCGTACAAATTTTGTTTCATGATATTGATAAAAAATAATATACAACAAAATAAATAAATAAATCTTCTTATGCATTCTAAAAACAAACATATTTGTTACACTCTTATGAGTTTTTCTATTACTAAACTTGAAGATGCAATGCAGTTCCAAATGTTAAGAGTAAAGTCACAAACCAAAGTAATGTTCAAAATTCCAGAGCTTCAACGGCTAGTTTTTCCAACGACTAGCACAGCCTTCTTACATCTGAAGCAAAATGATGTCGTTCTATTTAAAACAGTGATGTAATTGTACTTAGTGAAACGTTGTCGTGTTTGCTCTTCTTTGATTAATTGCTTCTTAGCTTCATTAGAACAAGTCATTAGGTAGTTATGATAGTCAATCATTTCCTGATTTTCCTCCACACTTAACGGATCAATCTCGAGATTTACGGGATCTTAGTTGAACAGTTATTGATCTCCTTGTAATATATATATATATATATATTGTACATCAAGTGTAATAAATAGTAGTGTGAACATTCTTCTAGAATTCTCTATTCTTTTCTCATCTCTCTCTCTGAACTTTCTCTCTAATTTTCTTGCTTCTCACTGAGTGTTTTCTGTGTGAACACCATTGTTATAGTCTTTTCAAACTTAGTTTGATTCTTTTCATGGTATCAGAGCAGCAATCAATCCCAACATCAATGGCAAAAACTACTTCAGCTTCAACTTCTACGACTGTGCCTTCAACCTCCACAACCTTGCCTTCAACTTCCACATCCACCTCCATCAATCTCACTAATCAGCCTCTGCTGTTACTGTCGAATATGTCCAATATGATGACAGTTAAATTCGATTCTTCCAATTACATTGTTTGGAAGTATCAGATCTCCATGGTGTTAGAAACGTACTCCATGTTTGAGCTTCTTGATGAAGTTCCACTTGTTCCTTAGAAATTTCTCAAGGATTTATCTAGTGACATCACTTCAGTGCTTAATCCAGATTATCTCATCTAGAAATCAAAGGAAAAGGCACTTTTCACTTTCATTAGCTCAACACTCACTCCTTCAGTTTTAGCTATAACTGTCGGATGTTCTTCAGCTCAAGAAGTCTGGAAGGTTCTTGAAAACATATTTTCTTCAATCTCAAGGTCACATGTGATGAATCTAAAGGGTGAGCTGCATAATGTGAAGAAAGAATATGATTCTATGGACACATATTTGTAGAAAATTAAAGTGATAAGAGACAAGCTTATGGCAATTGATGTATTCTTGGATGATGAAGAGCTGCTTCATGTAGCAATCAAAAGCCTTCCAAAAGAATTCAGTGCTTTCAGGTCTGCAATCAGAACAAGAAGCACCAAATTAAGTTTTGATGAGTTAGCTACTTTGTTGAATGCAGAAGAAGAATCATTGAATGAAGGAATGGAGATCAAAGACTCCACCTTTGCAATGGCAGTTAACACTGCACCAAGATTTAACAACACTGGTGGATATAATAATCACAACTAGTCTAAAAATAGAGGAAGATGAAGAAATAACAATGAAAGAGGTTGAGGCAGAGGTTCATCACCTAATCAGTTCAACCAGTATTCACAATCTCAAGGCTCTAATGCAAGACTAAAAAGGCCAATCTATCAGATTTGTGGTAAGGTAGGTCATCTTGCCTTAGACTGCTATCACAGGATGGATTATGCCTATCAAGGCAAACATCCACCCACAAAGTTAGCTACTAGGGCCACTTCTTCCAACTCCAAGATAGCTCAGGAGCAACCTTGGCTAGCAAACAGTGCAGCTACAGTCCATATCACTTCAAGCCTCAACCATTTGAGCTTTCCCAAACCTTACACTGGTCAGGAGCATCTCACAGTTGGTAATGGTCAAAATTTGCCTATTACTCATATAGGTAACTCACTAATCCCTTCTTCTAATTCTCCTATTCAACTTAGAAATGTGCTTAGAGCTCCCTTTATTGCTTCTAATCTTGCTTCAGTTCACAAACTTTGTCATGATAATAACTATTGGTGTTACTTTGATGAAAACACATTGCTCATTCAGGCCTTGGCCACAAGGCAAGCACTATACAAGGGCAAGAGTGAAGGTGGTATGTATTCCATCTATCCTCACAAGGCCACTGAGTTTTTGCTTCCTAATAAATTGTGCAATTCAATCCAACTTTCTTCTTCTAGTGGGCATTTGTGGCATAGTAAACTTGGCCATCCTAACTCTCAAGTCCTTAAGTTTTTGTTACAAAATAATGGATTGTCTTTCAATAATAGTGCTAATTTTTTCAATTCTTGTATTCACTGTCTTCATGGCAAAATGCACAGACTTCCATTTCCTAGTTCAAGATTTGTAGCTAATTCCCCTTTTGAACTTGTACATACTGATCTGTGGGGTCCTACACCTCTCTATTCAATAAATGGCTACAAATATTATGTCATTTTTGTTAATCATTTTTCACTCGTTTTACATGGCTGTACTTACTTTTTGATAAGTCTGAAGTTTACTCAAAATTTGTCATGTTTCATGCTATGCAAGGGCGAAGCCACCTTATACTGTGCGGGCCAAAAATGTTCAAAATTTTTTTTATAGTTGGTAAAAAATAGGCCCTAAAGAATTTTTTGTCAGATTTGGCCCCTTTAAATGAAACTGATTGGCCTCCCCAAGTCTCCTTGATTCATTCAAATTTATTCAACTATGTTGACCTTTTGTTAGTCTTTCTTCATCTCTCCTCCCCCAACACGTCATCACACAATCCCAAATAAGGTTATTACTTCACCTTTTCAATTTGTATCTTCCATCTGCCTCATCACTCACAGTGAAAGTGCTCCTTAATCTCTCTACTCCTCCATTTCTTCTTTTCCTTTTTCATTTCTATTTTACATCAAATTCTATTCATTTTTATCTAAGTTCATTTTCTATTTCTATTTATTTATATTATGGTTTATAATTTTTTTTTCTTCCTCTTATTTATTAATCCAATTGATAGTCTAATTCATTATTTATATTTAGTATTTCATACTAACAAACTAAGACAACCATATTTAAGTAAGCTTTGGTATGACAAACACATCTAATACTAGATTAGATGCATAAATCTTCATAGTCCAATATATGGTACCACTAATTTTATTTTAAAAATCTCATACACATGCCAAAACTAACAAATTTGTTTGTGTTTGACAAATTTGTCTAGTAATGAGCGGGTCATACATACATACATGGAGACACACACAAACATGCGCACGCGCGTGCATACACACACACACATATATATCTTGTTAATCAATATGATCATTTAGTCTTGGCTGGCCCCCCCAAAGGAAAATTTCTAGCTCCGCCCCTGATGCTATGGTTAAAACACAATTTTCCTCAACCATTAAAACTCTTAGATCAGATGGTGGAGGTGAGTATACTTCTAAGTCCTTCAAGCCTTTTCTATCTTCCAATGGGATTCTTCATCAGATTTCTTGTCCCTATACACCTCAATAGAATGGCTTAATAGAGAGGAAGCATAGACACCTAATTGAAACTACCATCACCCTTCTTTCTCAGGCTTCCCTACCTTCCTCATATTGGTCTTTTTCTATTCAATCAACTATGATTTTAATCAATTTACTTCCAACAGCTACTCTAGGGTTCTTTTCTCCTTGGTACAAGCTCTATAGTCAACATTCTAATATATCTTCTCTTAAAATTTTGGTTGTGCTTGTTTTCCCTTTCTTAGGCCATCCACCAAACACAAGCTTAATCATAAGACCACAAAGTGTATTTTCTTGGGCTATTCAGCAATTTCAAAAGGCTACTTATGACTTGACTTGCTCACTCACAAACTATATACTTGTGGGCATGTTTTGTTCAATGAAGCGAAGTTTCCCTTTTCTTCTACTCCCTTTTCTGTTTCAACCCCTAATACACCTAATCTAGATACTTGGCTATCCAATCTACTATATTTACACTCTTCCAATTAGCCTTCTATCCTAGGACCTTATTCTAACCATCTGTCTCACACTACACAACCTAGTTCTACTACTCAGTCTAACACGTCTTGTCATCTTCCCCAATCTAACACTTCCATAATATCAAATCCATCTGCCTCTATCCCTCTTACCACACATTTTTCTCCACCTACCTCCATTTCTCACACTACACCTCCAAATCATACATCATCATCTCTATCTGTTCCTACACCTCATGCTCCATCACCATCTATTCAACTTATTTCTTTCCAACTACCTCTTCCCATCCTGATTCCACTACATCTATTCTTGCTCCTGTGAATACCCATCCTATGACTACCAAATCAAAGAATGGTATCTCCAAGCCTAAACTATGTTACAAGACTGTGGTTGATTATACTTATACTGAAACCCCATCATATAAGATTGCTTGTAAGTTTCCTCAATGGGTTTAGGCCATGGATGAGGAATGTTCTACTTTGCAAAGGCAGAAGACTTGGTCTCTTAATCCTATTGTTCCTGGCATCAATTTAGTGGGTTGTAAATGGGTTTATAAACTAAAATTACATAGTGATGGCACCATTGCTTGTTATAAAGCAAGATTGGTTGCTAAGGAATTTCATCAACAGGAAGAAGTGGACTACACTGAGATATTTAGTCCAATTGTAAAACCAACTACAGTGAGACTTGTTCTTTCTATTGCAGTGAGCTTTCATTGGCCTCTCAGACAATTGGATGTCTCCAATGCCTTCCTCCATGGTTTTCTAAAGGAGAAAGTGTATATGGAGCAACCACCAGGCTATTTGGTTCACAAATTCCCTAATCATGTGTGCAGATTACACAAATCTTTGTATGGCTTGAAACAAGCCCCAAGAGCCTGGTTTGACAAATTTACTTCCCAGCTTTTGCATCTTGGTTTTGAAGCTTCCATGGCAAATTCCTCCTTGTTTGTATTTCACTCTCATCAGACTATCATTTATTTGCTAGTGTATGTTGATGATATTATCATTACTAGCAATTCCAATTCACAAGTATCTCATCTTGTCACTGCTCTTAGTAAGGCTTTTGAGCTTAAGGATTTTGGTGCTCTCTCTTATTTTTTGGGCATTCAAATTGTGCCTTCCAGATTTGGTCTCACCTTATGCCAATCCAAATATGCCTCTAATGTGCTTCATAGATTCAAGATGGAGAATTCTAAGCCTACAAAGACTCCATGTTGTCCCAATGTTTGTCTTACTCCTTTTGATGGATTTGCTTTACCTAATCCTTCTGAGTATAGAAGTATGGTGGGTGCTCTCCAGTACTTGACATTCACATGCCCTGATTTGGCTTTTAGTGTGCATCGACTGTGCCAGTTTATGCACCATCCCACTACTTCTCATTTGGAGGCAGCCAAGCGTGTTCTTCATTATGTGAGAGGAACTTTGCATTTTGGTATTCATCTTACTCCTAGTCCACTTACCTTCTCTGCCTTTTCTGACGCAAATTGGGCTGGTGACCCAACAAACAGAAAATCTACTACTAGGATATTAGTTTTTCTTGGGTCAAGCCCAATTTCATGGTCTTCCAAGAAGCAATCCACTGCCTCACGTTCTTCCACCGAGGTAGAGTATCATGTCTTGGCTTCCACAGCGGCAAAGTTGGCTTGGTGTAACATCCCAACCCAACTTTATAATTAAACTATGTGTTTGAGTGGTTAATTTTTATTTTTAAGCCACTTCCTTTCTATAATTAATAGAAGAGTATTTAATAAACATATTATTTTATAATGCCTTTGAATAAGAATTGTAAAGATTATAAATAATTAATGGCTATTTGTATTATAAATATATACTAAGTATGTACAAAACTATATTAAGTGGTTTAAGTTATTAGATGCATAGTTGGCGGTGTTTTAATTAGGTATGATGCATAAGATTTTATAGTGGAAATTCCACCTACACATGCAACCAATGAAAATTCAACACATAATGCCAAAGTATCACGCATGTTGACAAACCCAAAGACCAACATTTGGCTGGCCATGCAATAAACAAACTCCACCTCATTTCTTCTTTCACTTTCTCAAAACAACTAGAACATCCAAGAAGCTATCTCCCTCTCTTTTTCCCACGAGTCCACATGAATCAGAATTCTTACCTTACTTTACTTTATTTTCTCTTAAGGAAAGAGCTAGAAGCTCTCTTGAGTCTTTCTTCTCAAACCCATGGGTCCACACCTCAAAAGGAAAATAAAGCTCTATCTAATTCCTTCTTCATGCTCTCTCAAAGAAACTAGAAGACTCAAATACTCTCTCAAGCTCTCTACCTCTCATACTTTCGAGTCTAGCAACTAGGAAAAGGAAATCCTTTCATGCAAGAGTGATTCTATTTCTATTTCCCCTCAAGAACCAGAAACTTGGTAAGGGTTCTAGCTACTCTCATCTTAGAATTCATGATTTCTTCAAGGAATTTTTAGTAATGGTATTTGTGGTTTATAAAATTAAGAAATCATGAATTTGTAAGTCTCTCTCTCTCTCTCTCTCTCTCTCTCTCTATATATATATATATATATATATATATACTGTTTTAAGAAATTTTGAAACTATGTTGGTGATTTGTTGAAGGTAGATTAGAGTTTTTACTAATTAATGATTGTATATGATTAAGGAAGTAAAAAAAACTTAGGATGAGTACTTTTGATGTTACTACTGGAATTTTTATTGTATTTAATTTTGCTATAAATAGTTAAATGACTATATGTAAGTGTTTTCTAACATGTCTAATGAGTGTATAAAAATCTCTATATGATAATAAGACTATTTGCGATCATTTTATGATTTTACAAGAAAATGTTGCAAAGCTATCACTATGATAGATTATGTGTTTACGCATGATAAATTATGTATTAAATTGTATACAGTGAATTTGGATGCTAAGGATATTTGCTATGAAATCTAAGACACATATGGTTGTAATGGAAGAGGTCTCACATTATTTGGATTAATATAAAAATAATGGTTTAATTTCTAAGTTGCATGAAATTCTGTCAGGATAGATTTGAGCATGTTGTCTTGTATGATTTTTAGTAAATCATGGTTTTATTCTTTAACTCTGAAATTGATATGGTATTTACTAGACATCCAGATGAGTTTCTCTGTAAAATCGTATGAAGATTGGATGTGTTTAGATAGCCCATTTATATTTTACAGATGAGGTATATGCTGCTGAAATGAGCAGTGAACAATAAAAGATAACTCTGATTTTAAGGATTTAATTCTAAAATTAGAATGAATGTTTTGAGCTATAATTTAATATTCTTATCTTTTGGTATGTCTAAATCATAGATTAATTTTGTATAACTTGGTTCTAGGTTTAGTACTCAAAGGGGGGGTTCTAATTAACCATTCTTCTACTTTTTCATGTTGCTGTCTTGTTCAACGTGTTATATGTTGCCATATGAGTGTATATGGTTATATGACCATGTTTAAAGGATTTTACGTTTATGCATGCAATATTGCCATAATCTCAAAGCACCTTTTGAAATGAAGTTGGCTCTTCTAGATATATGATATTAATGTGAGAATGTTGGTTTCTCTATGATTTGATACATCATGGTGTTCGATGAATGTATCTTATGTTTGTGGGAACCTCATTGAGGTGGGATTAGAATTTCTTTGATTATGAGAAATAGGCTTTAAGATGAATGTGTAAGTTTATAATAAAGAATAATTGATAGTAATAAGTTTTGATATTTGGTTTAGGTGTTACCAGCCCTAGGTCTGAGCTCCTTCGACTTTAGGTCTCTGTTCCTCTGTTTTCAGGTAAGGGATAAGTTATACGAGCATTTGGTAAGTCATGAGCTTATTTTAAAGTATATTATACATTAAAAGGCTTTTGATTAGAGATATGGCATATAATCATGTTTCAGATAAAGATATGTTTGTGAGTTTTCGAAAGCTTATGTATATGATTTAAGCATATTGATGTTAATACTAATTCCATGAACATGATGTTTAAAGAGAATAATGGAAATGCTTTTATTATGAAATGTTATGCAAACTATGAATTTCAGTATGATGTATAAGTATGAAATGTTTTCGGGTTATGTCCTTTGGTGATCTGAACTTAGCCAGTAAGGGTTAAATTACTGGCTTTCTATAGAAAATGTTATACAATTGGCCATTAAAAGTGGCACTGGCTCTGCCGTACCCACCCTTGTTAGTTACAGCCAACTTGTGGAGGATGCTAACCGACACTCATGGTTGAAAATATGTATTATGATATGAATCATATGATTCCGGGAATCCCTGGTATTGTGGGCAATTCTGGATGTCTAGCACAGTGGTGCTCGAAGCCTCCCAAATAAGTACAGACTTATCAGATATGGACTAACCAATATGTTATGAACAGCTATATTATTTTATTGATCATGAGAGATTAATTTGTTTAAATGCATTATGAAAAGTTAAAAGGTCTCATAAAAGGAAGTTTATGATAAAAAGAAAAGTTGTTCTTTAAAGATAAAAGTTTCTGAAGTTCTGTTGTGCTTTAAAGATAAAGAATCTGATGAAAATGTTTTAGTGTTCTATAAAGATAAAACTTCTGATGAAAGTACAAGTTTATGTTAAAAAAATTATCAAATATCTATTCTTTATGAAACGTTAAGTTTTATGACCATGAAAGTTATAATATTTTACAAGGAGCAGTTTATAAAGAAAAGTCTTCTTATTCGTCAAGATGTTTCTAGATTAAGATAAAGTTACCAATTATCTGATTTAAGTTAAAATGATTATTTTGGAACGAGCATATATATATTATAAACAATTCGAAGTGAAATGATTGTATACATCATCGAGAATATATACATAATAGTTTGGTAACTTTGTATGTATATGCTCGATTATGTTTAGATGCATACATATATATATATATATATATATATATATATATATATATATGTATGTATGTATATTGATTGTATATATATTCTCGAGCATATATATGTATGTATGTGATTCTAAACAATCAATATTATATTTGGTGACTTTGTAAGAAATGAAAGAAATTCAATTCGAAAGGTTTTGGTAATATTATTCTAATAAGAAAAGGGAGAACAATTATTTTCCTATGAAAAGCGTATAAGTTATTATTATAAATAGTATAAAATACTATGCATTAAAAAAAATGTTCTCCTATTTGAACATTTATAAAATGAAATGATTTGATTTACATGTATTCTTATTAAATTCTTATGTATCTTACCCTTACTGAGTTGTGTAAATCACCCCTTCCACTCTTTTAGTCAACAAGTTTTATTTTGAAGCAGAGGGAGCCTCAGTCGAGTTTTAGAAGGAGCTGGTTTTAGTTTTAAAAGTATAGATCCCAAATTAACAATTTAATGTTTAACTTTGTAGTATTGTATATTTTAGGATCTAATAAAAGTTATGTATCTTAAAGTATTAAGAGATGTATTATGTGAAATTTAGAATTTGAGTAACTGATGGATTATATTATTCTTTAAGTACAGTGTAGATGCTCTGAATGTCAAGTGAAAAATTATATCGTTTAAGTAAAGAAACAAGGATGAAAAGAAAGAGGGAAGCTTTTGTAAAAATTTTGTAAAAATTAAGTTGGTTCTTATTAATATCAGGTTTAAACTTGATATCAGCATGCCAGTCATGGTCACAAATTCGAGTATCGGTCCTCATTTATGGCCGTGACAATTTTGTTGATATTTTCACTAAGCCATTGCCTGGTCCTCATTTTCTGTTCTTCGTGGCAAACTCTTGGCTGACACAGCCTCGTGTTTGAGGGGGGATGTTAAGAGTAAAGTCACAAACTAGAGTAATGTTCAAAATTCCAGAGCTTCAACGGCTAGTTTTTCCAACAGCTAGCACAAACTTCTTATATCTGAAGCAGAACGATATCGTTCTATTTAAAACAATGATGTAATTATATTTAGTGAAATGTTGTCGTCTTTGCTCTTCTTTGATTAATTGCTTCTTAGCTTCATTAGATCAGGTCATTAGGTAGTTATGACAGTTAATCATTTCCTGATTTTCCTCCACACTTTACAGATCAATCTTGAGATTTACGGGATCTCAGTTGAGCAGTTATTGATCTCCATGTAATATATATATTGTACATCAAGTGTAATGAATAGTAGTGTGAACATTCTTCCAAAATTCTCTATTCTTTTCTCATCTCTCTCTCTCTGAACTTTCTCTCTAACTTTCTTGCTTCTCGCTAAGTGTTTTCTGTGTGAACACCATTGTTATAGTCTTTTCAAACTTAGTTTGATTCTTTTCACCAAAATGTCGCTTTTATTTGAGGTGATGGTTGGAAATATGCGACCCAATCTTATCTCAAACTTGTGTTGTTCATATCTCCAAATGAAAATCAACTTCATTCGAAGCCAATTTTTCTCTGCCAAAGCAAAAAAATCTCTTCTTAGAAAGCTAAGCTTTGAAGACTGGCGAAAGACGTGCAAAACACCACATAACTTGGGTCCCATGCAAAGCCATTTTAAACGGAGGTCTAGTTAGAAATTAATATAGTCTTAGAAGTTGGATAAACTTGCACCAGTTATAATTATACAACATTATCAGACAGAGATAGGTCGAATACATCTTGGAGTTTCAATTGATTGATAACAAGTAACAACATGGACGAAAAGGAAATGCCCAGTTTTTTACAACCTGAATCTCTTCATTCAAGTAAAACAAGGCACAGAAGAAAATTTAAAATTTCATTCATCAAAAGGTCTAGTCATATTCTTGTCTGTCACCCCACTCCAAGAAATTTAATTTCAAGGAATCAAAATGATTAAAATTAATTATAAGGAAAAATTGATGCATAAATTTAAAATATTTCTACCCATATTTAATTAGCAATACTGCATTTACGTGCAGGGGCGGAGCCACTTGGCTCCCCCCCAAAAATTTTCAAATTTCCACTAGAGTATGTAAAAAAATTACATGGGCCCCCCCAAAAGTTAAGATCCGGCCCCCCTATATTATTCTCAACAATCTAGTCCAAAACAACTTCAAATTAAGCAAAAAACTTGGCCCACATCTAGCCCCACCAGCTAGCCCCAATTCCCTAAGCAAACAAAGTTATTCTTTTCTAAACCATAGACACCTCTAGCCCAGCCCAAATCCAAAATCTAAAATACCTAATTAAACACAAACAAAATGCATCTTCACCATCTGAAAAAGAGAGAACAATCCTTACCATCTAAACAATCTAAAAGAGAGAACAATCTTCAGACTTCAATCCTCACGCCTCTACCTTAGTTTTTTACCTTCTCAGTTCACGCCTCCAATAGTGTCACGCTCACACCTCTGCCTCAGAAACAATCTCCCCGCTGGCACACCATGACGCCGCTGCCTCCACCAGCCTGCTAAATTAGCCTTCATTGCCTAAACCTCAACTCAAGCCCTCACCTCAATTCCTCAAGGTATCTCATTCATTCATTCTCATCTCAGTTCTTTACTTGACTTCTCCCTCTTTTTCTCTACAACTGAACTAAATACTGATAGTAGAATAGAAATATCAAATATGTGCATGTGATTTCCTTTTGCCAGCAAAGCAATTTATACTTATTTGACTTTCTCTTTTGTCTTTTTGTATTTATTGTTATTGTGTTATTTATTATTTGATCCATTGACTCTGAGACCAGCCTTTTTGAGTTTTGGCTTTTGTGTTGTTTGTCCTTTGAGTAGGGGCCGGGTGGGGCTTGTGTTGGGGTGAGGGCTGTGGGTTCGTATTTGGTTTTCAGTCATTACACTATACATGGTAGTGGGGTGTTGTAAATTTATTTGGTTTATGTTGTTTGTTTATGATTGATTTGTTTATTTAGTTTTTTTATCCTAAAAGGTCATTACTTAACTACAGGTGTATTTATATTATAATTCATGTAAGAATGAATTTTATATGATAATTTATTATCTTTCTCTCCCAAGTTAGTTTATCATTTTTTGAATTTATTTTTTTTATTTTTTATTTTTGGGATTGAAATTAGGTGTCAAATAATGAGCAAACGACAAACAATTGATGCATTTTTTAAGAAAAAAGATATTAGTCATTCAGAACTTAGGACTTCTATAGAAACAAATGTTGGGACTTCTGTAGAAACAAATGTTGATACTTCAATGCCTAATGAGCGTCCCTTCAAATGTTCAAGAATTGAATCTAAAGGGAAAGACCATGATCCAGGATCACGTAAACAAATATATGAATTCCCTATCAACGAACAAGATTAAATTCCCTGTCTACATTGAACTAGACAGTTTTTCATGTTTATTAATGTTCAAGTATATAATGATATATGAAAATTGATAATTTTGTATCCAATAGACTTATGAATTATATTTAGTATATCTATATTACAACCCGGCCCCCCCAAGTAATCATTCCTAGCTACGCCCCTGTTTACGTGCATATTGCAAAGTTGCAAACCAATATATACAATGACAACAAACGTCCTTAGGTAAACAAAGATTATATGAAGCGAAAGAAATTACATAAAATCAGAAAAACACCCTTACTAGGCTCCACAAATATTTATAGCAATGTCACCAGATACAATTATTACTTTTCCACAATTTGGATCCCCTTCATCTTTCTACTTTCTTTTTTTCTTTTTTGAGTCATCATCATTGCTTTCACCGCTCATAGTTCTTGCCAACCACTCAGATCAAAATTTAAATGTAAAACACACACATATATATAAGACACAAAGATAGAGCTGCTGTGCATTACAATATTTGCCCTTGATCCTTAGTAGGGAACGGCTCCTTTTTTGTGTGTGTGTGTGTCCTAAGACAGTAGCAACAGTCATTGAAGTAATGTAACTTTGAAAGAGCTTGGCTGTGAAAATGTCTTTTTATATCATTTTATTTTATTCCTTGAATAGGTAAACAAAAATTTAATTGAAAATGAGCAAAAACCTCAAGTACACGGAGTATACAAGAGATTTTCCTAAAACCTTAACAGGAAAAAAAAAAGACCAATTAAAAAAAAGGATGAAGGATGCTGGCAAAAGCAGTCATCTTCCAATCATACAAAACTTAACCCAAATAAAAGACAATACAATATGACCAGAACTCTTGTACTATCGACACACACACACACACACACACAAAACCTCTTGTGCTACAAAGCAAGCAATGGGTTCCAAGATTTTTGTATTTTTTATGGATTTATTATTTTAATTTTTGGTCTAGTGGTTCACCTTTTTCATAATTACTTTTTGTTTAATTTGATTTTTTTGTTTAAATGTTGATGTGTCTTTTTTTGTCATCTTTAGCGCTGATGTGGACACTTAAATTTAGACACAGCAACATTAGGCATGCCAACAATGCATACCGTTAGTCACGTATGTGCTTTCCGTTAGTGATTTAATGGTAGAGAC
Organism: Quercus glauca; assembly: GCA_023736055.1. Classification (NCBI taxonomy): domain Eukaryota; kingdom Viridiplantae; phylum Streptophyta; class Magnoliopsida; order Fagales; family Fagaceae; genus Quercus; species Quercus glauca. The sequence continues at coordinate 30,189,296 of CM043315.1, forward strand.
CAAATTGAGTGTAAGTTGAAAATAACAGGGACTAAATTGATTGTTATCAAAATGTAGTGATCAAATTGACTGTGACCACAAATTTGACGGACCAAAATGGTGTTTTCACCTATTTTATACATGGATATCTTTTTTACATTAAGCATGAAGAAGTGCAATGGACCACCTAGTTCTAGTTGCCGTGTTAATTAACGATGGTGTCTCACATATAGAACAAGTCAATTTTTCTGTAAGTCTTCTGAAAATTGGGAAGATGTAACATATTATCTAACTTGATTTATTATTACTTATATATATATATATATATATATATATATATATATATATATATATATATATATATATATTATGGGAGGAAACTAAGTCTCAGCCCCAATCAGGTATTGTTCGCTTTAGGATGGGCAGGGTTGACCCTTACTCCCACCCACACGAATTTGCTCTATCCCACGTCGAGGAGAGACGCCTCCTACCCTTGCCATATAAGCCTTGAGCCTAAGAAAGGGTGTACCATAATTTGTGTGATCTTTGGGGTTTAAGGGGAAACCCCCACCTTCCCCTTTTGTCGTCCAATGGACTTGAAGGAACGCATAGTGTGCATGAGTGCACATGCAGTTTTTTAGACTTGCTCACATGATCACGCACATTATGGTACACCCTTCCTTAAACTCAAGGCTTATAAGGCAAGGGTGGGAGGCGCCTATCCCTGATGTGGGATTGAGCAAATTCGTGCGGGTGGGAGCAAGGGTCGACCCTACTCATCCCAAAGCGAACAATACCCAATTGGGGCCGAGACTAAGTTTGTGGGAGGAAACACACACTATGGTATACCCTTCCTTAGGCTCAAGGCTTATAAGGCAAGGGTTGGGAGACGTCTCTCCCCAATGTGGGATTAAGCAAATTCGTGCGGGTGGGAGCAAGGGTCAACCCTGCCCATCCCAAAACGAACAATACCTGATTGAGACTGAAACTAAGTTTCCTCCCACAAATTTTAGGATTTAAGGGGAAACCCCCACCTTCCCCCTTCGTCGGCCGATGGACTCGAAGGAGTGCATAGTGCATGCGATGTGATGTGCAGTTTCGTGCGGGTGGGAGCAAGGGTCGACCCTACTCATCCCAAAGCGAACAATACCCGATTGGGGCCGAGACTAAGTTTGTGGGAGGAAACACACACTATGATATACCCTTCCTTAGGCTCAAGGCTTATAAGGCAAGGGTTGGGAGGTGTCTCTCCCCGATGTGGGATTAAGCAAATTCGTGTGGGTGGAAGCAAGGGCCAACCCTACCCATCCCAAAGCGAACAATACCTGATTGAGACCGAGACTAAGTTTCCTCCCACAAATTTTAGGGTTTAAGGGGAAACCCCCACCTTCCCCCTTCGTCGGCCGATGGACTCGAAGGAGTACATAGTGCATGCGATGCGATGTGCAATTTTTGAGACTTGCAAAGATTGACCCTACCCATCCCAAAGCGAACAATACCTGATTGAGGTCGAGACTAAGTTCCCTCCCACAAAAAGGCGCCTTTTGGGGTTTAAGGGGAAACCCCCACCTTCCCCTTTCGTCGGCCGATGGACCCGAAGGAGTGCATAGTGCATGCAATGCGATGTGTAGTTTTTAAGACTTACTCACATGGTATCACACACACTATGGTACACCTTTCCTTAGACTCAAGGCTTATAAGGCAAGGGTGGGAGGCGTCTCTCCCCAATGTGGGATTGAACAAATTTATGCAAATGGGAGCAAGGGTCGACCCTGCCCATTCCAAAGAAAACAATACCTGATTGGGGCCGAAACTAAGTTTCCTCCCACACACACACACACACACACACACACACATATATATATATATTTATTTATTTATGCATTTCATAATACCTTAATTTCACACAATATGAATTTATTATACTAAAACTTAAAGTAAAATATTTATTTATTTTTATTATCTATTCTATTATTTAATCTTAAGTAAATTAATAATAATAAAAACTATTTACGTATGAATTTTGATTAAACCATGCATCGCACGGGCATAATGCTAGTATAAAATAAAAGTTGGGCTAAAAAACCATGGTTGTGCCAAATAGTTTCACTAAATTGCAATTTTTTTTTTAAATTTTAAAATATATATATAATTTTTTTTTTTTTTTTGTTCTTATCTTCTCCTATAATTTCTATGTTGATGTAAATTTTAATTTAATTACAATCCAAATTCTTCATCTAATCCTTTTATTATTAACTTATCTATAATTTCTAAGTGATTTATTTAATTAGCAATTGGAAATCTACTTTTGTAAGTAGACACAAGGAAAAGCACTAACCACATCTGCGCTATACCTCAAAAGAACTAGTCACAATTGAGGTTCCTTGTAGTTGTTAATAAAGTTCAGATCTACCCAGTAAATACTCGATGTAAGACTCATCACACACCCACACACATCACACAGTCAATCAAATTGGGGCATAACAACTTTATTTATGAGTTATGAGTTCTAGCATTCTAGGGGATTAGAATTCTAGGGGAAATCTACTTTATTTATGAATTATGGATTTGGACCTTTTCATCTATCCTTTTTTTTCTTTTTCTTTTTTGGGCTAAAATGTTGGACTTGGACCTTGTTCTCACGATACAATAATTTTGACGTGAAATATCTGGGGACAGAGAAGGAAAACAACCGTTTTCTAGGAGTTTGACTTTGACATTTCAAACAGAGCCTGTGTTTATAGGAATGTACATTTTTCTCAGTTTTTTTAATGGCGACTGGACTTACATCACTTCCTTTTCTGGTTACTCTCAACTTCATCCATAAGATTCCATTGATGCTTGCTCAAAATGACCAGTTCATCTACAATGGCTTCCATCAAGCAAATCTGCATCTAGATGGAACCGCTCGAATCCACCCCAATGGTGTTTTGCAACTCACCAACAATTCAGAACTACAAGTTGGTTATGCTTTCTACCAACTTCCTCTAAAATTCAACACTTCTTCGGGTTTAACTCAGTCTCTTTCATTTTCCACAAACTTTGTATTTGCAATAGTTCCTGAAACACCATCGAAAGGTGGCAATGGAATTGCCTTCACCATCAGTCCCTCGTGGAAATTCACCAATGTTGTAGCCAGCAATTATCTAGGACTCTTGAATGCCTCAAATAATGGCCTTTCAACAAACCACTTATTAGCCATTGAGCTTGATACTATAGAGGGTCAAGAATTTCAAGATATAGACAACAACCATGTGGGAATCGATGTGAACAGCCTGAAATCAAATGAATCAGCTACTGCAACCTACTTTTCTGATCAAGAAGGGAAGAATATAAGCGTGGAGCTAGTAAGTGGCAACCCAATGCATCTTTGGATAGACTACAATGAAACAGAAAAGTTACTGAATGTAACACTAGCCCCAGCCGGCATCACAAAACCAAACCGGCCTCTCTTGTCAACAAGCATAGATCTGTCCCAATATCTTTTGGAATCTATGTATGTTGGTTTCTCTGCAGCCACTGGTACAGTTACAAGTGACCAGTATATTCTTGGATGGAGCTTTAATAAAAGTGGACAAGCACAAAGCCTTGACGTTTCGAAGCTTCCTCAACCTCCCCGACAGAGGAAAAGTAAAGATAGGCTTATCATGATTTTGATCATAGCAGTAGTGGTCATGCTGATATTGGTCACTGCAGCTATTTTCGTTCTGAGGAGAAAGAAATATGCAGAAATACTAGAAGATTGGGAAAGCGAGTATGGTCCTCACAGGTTCAGCTACAAGAATATCTACAAAGCAACCAAAGGTTTCTCAGACAAGGTGCTTCTTGGAGAAGGAGGTTTTGGAAAGGTTTATAAAGGAACTCTTCGTTCTTCCAATACACAAATTGCAGTCAAGAAAGTTTCCCATGATTCCAAACAAGGGATGAAGGAATTTGTGGCTGAGATCATTAGCATGGGCAGGCTGAGGCATAGGAACTTGGTGCAACTCCTGGGATATTGCCGGCGAAAGGGTGAACTCCTCTTGGTCTATGATTATATGCCCAATGGAAGCCTTGAAAAGTTCTTATACGGAAATGAAAGGACAAACCTTAACTGGCTTCAACGATTTCGAATCCTCAAAGGAGTAGCATCTGGCCTTCTCTACCTCCATGAAGAGTGGGAACAAGTTGTTCTACATAGAGATGTAAAAGCAAGCAATGTTCTATTAGATGCCGAATTAAATGGAAGGCTAGGAGATTTTGGCCTTGCCAGATTATGCGACCATGGTACCAATCTCCAAACCACCAATGTGGCTGGAACTGTGGGTTATTTGGCTCCCGAGCTTACTAGAACAGGAAGGGCAACCACTTGCACTGATGTGTTTGCTTTTGGGGCTTTCATGCTTGAAGTGGCTTGCGGAAGAAGGCCAATAGAGATACAAGGTCTGCCTGCAGAGATGATTCTGGTTGATTATGTCTTTCAATGCTGGAGAAAAGGAGCCATCCTGGATGCTAGTGATCCTAGATTGGAAGGTAGTTATGTAAAAGAGGAAATGGAATTGGTTTTGAAACTAGGCCTGTTTTGCTCAGAGTCAATGCCAGCAGCTAGGCCTAGCATGAGGCAAGTGATGCAGTTTTTAGATGGTGATGCTGATCTGCCGGAGTTGCCACATGACGATGCTAGTTTTGGTACATCTACAAATAGTGAAGCATATGGTTTATCGCTATTTCCTTCATCTAGCAAGGGTTCTGCTCCTTCCTTGTTTAGCACTGATTCAATCCTCAGAAGTGGTCGTTGAATTAGCTGTACAACATGCTATGGGCAGAATAGATCATGCATCTTTACTTAGTACCAAAACATTCAGTGGCACACAGAGCTAGAGATGGGAGGTATGCAATTTCTTTCACTTAAATAAACTGATATTAGGTAGTAGTCTACTTAAGCTCTATGTAGTACTACAACTCAACAAGATTAACTCAGCTATTTCAAGCTTTATAGATCAATATTTATGTAGTGTATTGCAGAAAAAAAAACCAGATCGTGTGGTTGATCAAGTTTTAGATTACTAAAAAGTGAAATCCCACAGCTAGTAATCATTATGTGTGAAAATGATTGTTTGTGAAAGGTGTAATTTAGACCCCTTGGTCGATTTTATGGGGAACTAATCAACTTTGCAAAATTAACAGTACAAATGCAGATTGATTTCCGGTTAATTATTAATTACCACAGTAAACAAGTCAACAATTATAATCAAGGTGTTCTAACACAGTCCATTGTTGACGAAGTGGAAAACTTATGAAGGCATTCAAAGATACCAATATGGGGCTTAACCCCAGCCCCAAGAAGTAACTAACTAATAGAATCGAAGCTTTACAATTTGAGATATACCCATGACTCAAGATTCTACACCCAATAGGTAACTCACTCTTGTGACCCCACAATCAGCTCCAAATCGCTTAAACTCTTCTATTATGAATACTTTCCACGAACTGTGTTTGTCAATCCATGAGGCCATATTTTTTCTCTTTGAATAGCACTATGTTGCTCTGGTATAGCCTCCTTGACTTTAAAAGTTGTGCAATAAGTGATTTATATAAATGCATAAAGTAGAGTTAAAACCTAGCAGGAAATCTTCTCCTATCAAAATTCGGACTCAAAATCGTGCAAGTTTTCACTCTAGTACTTCTTGAATTTAACATTCATTTGTCAACTTTAAATCTCAATATCTCACTTGATTCAAATCCAAATTAGATTCCAAATTAGATCAAATTTCAAATGTGTCTATTTTGAAACCCCGGATGTCTACTTTCCAATGAAACTAGTTTCACTCAAAAATTCAATTTGGTGCAAAAGAGATGGGTAAAAGATCATAAACACCTTATCTTGAGCATATAGAAACTTTTTTGTCTATGGGGAAATTCTAAGCCGGACTCAACCCACTTTTGAAATCAATTAACTACACAAATAAAGTTTGCTTTCGCAATATGGTTGCTTGAATGGTTTATAATGAATTGCAGTGGTGTAAGGGCATGGAAAGGAGTTGAGTGAGTAGTACTCAAAAGGTTTTTTTCCTTTTTCTTTTTTCGGAAGAAAAAAATTTTTACTAAATTGGAATCAAATCTGTATACCGGCATATTTCAACCCTGTGAACTTATTAATTACCATGGCACACCATGAGATTAAGGTTCTTAAATTTTCAAGCATCCAAGAGACTTGCAAGACATATCCTTTTAATTGGAAAAGAAAAAAAAATCTATTTTTTTTATAAATTTTCTAGATTTTTTTTTATTTTTTTAATTTCAGAATTTCAAAAATAACAAAACGTAGTCATTTTGGGGAACTTAAAGGCAACCTACCTAATGGAGTGGACAGAAGGACTACATTGAACACGAATTAAAGTTGGGCAGATTGAAATGACTAAACTAAAAGTTACAAGACTGAATTGAATTTTGGGCAAAATTGGATGATGCAATTTGTAATTTAGTGAGTATATTTTTACTTTTTTTTTTTTAGATTCTAACTAGCAACTTAATTATTGTAATCTTCATTTTTTTTATATTATAACGAGGACCAAAGTTATGTATTTTATTACTTATTAATAAAAATAAATTTTTTATCTGATTTTCTTTTCTTTTTTTTTTTGTTTATAAATTAAAATAAGTGACGACTTCGTCGTAATTGTAAATTCCTCAATTTAGGTAAATAATAATCAATAGTTGAATCTCTACCTTGAGATTCACAATTATTATGGTGATGAGATTTCATCCCTAATTAAATTCTAATTCACTTCAAATCATGGTTCTCAGTTGTCACTATTGTATTCTTTTTTTCTCAAAATTAAATTAAATAAAATAAAATAGAAGAATTGTTGTATTCAAATCAACTAGTAAGAGCAATGGCACTAGCATTGTTGTAGTGATGGTTGATATTTTTAGGGAAATACTTGAGATTGCCAAACAATGAAGAAATTGCTAGATTGTTAGCCTATGTGCAAAGCCGTGGATTTCTGGGGATGTTTGGGAACATTGATTGGATGCATTAGAAATGAAAAATTGTCCAACTGCATGGAAAGACGTGAGCCAACTATTATTTTGAAAGCGATAGCATCATATGACCTTTGGATATGACATGCATTTTTTTTTTAATTATCTAAGTCAAATAATGACATTAACGTGTTAGAGCAGTTTCATATATTTTCCAAGCTCACATAAGGACATGCTCTTTCAGTTAATTACTTAATCAATGACAATAATTACACAATGGGATACTACCTTGCCAATGGCGTATATCCAAAGTGGTCAACATCTGTAAAAACAATCCTACCTCTGCTTGGACAAAAAAGAAAATTATTTGCAAAATCTCAAGAGGCATATAGGAAGGATGTAAAGCACGTAATGTAATTGGAGTGCTTCAAGCACAATTTGCATTTGTATGTGGACCTACACGATTTTTTCAATCTTGAAATGCTCCAAAACATCATGAAAGCGTCCAAAATTCTCCATAACATGATTATTGAAGATGAGCGAGATGAAAATAAAGCTATAAATTTTGATTATGAACAAGTTGATGAAATCCTCATACACAATGTTGAACAAAACACTAAGCAAAGACCTTTTATTAAAAACTGGACTCTTTGAATTACAACACTTTACAATCACTGATGCTTTGACTCACTACCACTAGTGCACGCATAGCACCTTTCTTTCACTGCACACAGCACTTACTCACAAAACATAATTACACACACTTGACACCTTACTCCTAGACACCTAGCTACTAACCCTATGACACAACCACTCTTGACTTTCTTTTTTTCACTTCACACTAGTCTTGGTGCTTACCCGTACTTCACCTCACTTCACACGTCTAGGTCTTGGAGTTTGGATAGCGTTTTCAATGCTTGCGTTGCGCGTTTGCGTTTGTCAGTGGGTCCCGTGAACAATACAATTGCACACACTTGACACCTTACTCCTAGACACCTAGCTACTAACCCTATGACACAACCACTCTTGACTTTCTTTTTTTTCACTTCACACTAGTCTTGGTGCTTACCCGTACTTCACCTCACTTCACACGTCTAGGTCTTGGAGTTTGGATAGCGTTTTCAACGCTTGCGTTGTGTTTTTACGTCTGTCAGTGGGTCCCGTGCACTGTTCATGGGACCCATAAACCTCTTTTTTCAGCAAAATTTTCATTAAAAATTGGTCCTACAGCATTATTCACACATTTAAAAATTATTTTGCTACAGTGTTTTCAGTTTTCAATTTTCAACAATAAGCGGTATCTAAACAGACTAAATTATTTTTTATTTTAATTTCTAGCACCTCTAGACTATTACAAAAAATTTATGGTTGAGTTTTACTTCTACATAGAAGTCTCTAGAGAATTAAAGAGAGACATCTCATAGAAAAATCCGGAATGCAAGAGAATTTTCTAGAGAATGAGAGAGGCGGTGCTTGATTTTTAACACACAAGTGTCACACGAGCAAGTTTTTAGAATTTGCTCAATTTTATAAAAGCAATAGAGACCAAGAAGTTCATTCTCAACACCAATTGGACCTCATCGAACATTGATGGCAATTAAAAGGCGAGTTGTAGGAACTTTGAATGTGTGAATTATGGATATGAGTTTTTATTGTAATTTGATATGAGTTGTGCATGTGAGTTTTCTATGGACTACATTGGTAGTTTAGTAATTTAGTTCAACTTAAACGACTTCTATGGACTACATTGGTAGTTTCCGTTGCATCTATCATACTCTTCAAAGAACCTGTATGATCATTAAGGAAAAAAATTCCAAAAATATGATTGTCACAAAAAAAAAAAAAAAAAAGTATTTCTAGATATATGACCGTTAGAATAATTTATTAATTTTTAATCATTGTTAGTGTAGGGTGAATATTTGATGGGCTAGGCACAAACTTTGCAGACTGTGAGCCCAATGAACCCCCAACAATTAATTTGTAGAGAATGGGTTAAACAGCTGGGCTGGTTATGGATTTAGCAACGGTTCATGCATGCAAGTAAGGATAAAACGATGTTCAGACTAGTAGTCAGTAAAAATTCCCTCAGGTCCGAAGAGACTAAGTATTTATCAACTTAATGAATACAATTTTTTCCCGTCCCCTTTCTTCAGAGTCCTATTCCCTTTATATATCCTCCTTCTTCCTCATCTTCACCGTACACTTGTTCTTCATCCAAGCATCCACTTGAGTATATGTCACATCAGACATTTGCTTTAGTCTGCCATGAGTGGTAGTAGCTGAGGCTGAACTGTTCAGGTGTCTTCTCCACATAAATGCGGCCAGGAAAATTGCTGCAGTGCATTAAATGCGGTGGTAGCAGCTTTTCCTTTAAGATATTTTATGCTCTTCTTATTCCTAGGCACGCCCAGAATTCGCTCTCTACCGTGGGATCAGTTGGGAAGGTCGCTCTGGCCTTCAGTATATTTGTTTGATCAAGCTCCCTAATGATCCGATGAGGGGATCTTTTCGGATAAACAGGATAGTCTTCGGACGTGTTCCATTATTCTTTTCAAGTGCTTTTCCACCAAACGGACTCAGCCCTGATCCTTTTTACCTCTTCGGACAAATAAGGGTATTCAAATTGGGCCCTGGGCCCAATTCGTAGCGTTGGGCTCACCCCCACAATAGCCCCTCAAAATTCTAATTTTTCCCACGCATCCGAGGAGAAAAAAAATAGGATTTTGATCCGTTACGAAATAGAAGCTTTGAAATTGTTGAATCTCTGAATCCACACGTGTGTGCGCATAAATTTAGGCGCTTCATTATTGCCGCTGTCGTTGCATCGTTTCCAAGGCGCCATTAATTGCTCCAGGCGGCGTCTTGTCTATGGGATCCAACAGTGGGCTGCTGATCAACGGTCATGATTTTCCTCTAAATTTAGGTGGGATAAATTCCACCATTTTGCCTGCTCCTATATAAGGCCCCAAAAAGGGGGTTACTTTCCCCTTTACTTTGCGATTTCCAGACTCTCAGCGAACTTAAGCATCCACGCTCACAGCGCCCTTCCTATCATCAACTCCAACTTACACCAGAATCCACTGCGATCTCTCTACGAACATAAAGGTCATACTTCTGTTCAATTCCGCGTAAGTTCCTCATTCGAGACTTTTAAAATCTTTTCGGCTTGCCTCTTCGGCGTTTGGATAGTCGCTCCTTAGTTTCTGTTTCGCACCTTCCCCTCTATCCTAACTGAAAATGGGTAGATTTAAATACTTAGTGAGTAGTCCCTCCCAGATGGAGAAGTTTAGGGCGATATATCGCATACCTCAGGACGTGGGCTTGAGGTATTGCTCTCCGGAAGAGTTATTAACAAACCGAGAAGTGGGCGAAGTTATAATCCCCATTATCGCCTTCCTAGAGGGAGGAATGATCATCCTCATGGGTCCTGTCACCAGAGGCTATCTCACAGGCCATAGACTTAGCCCTGAACAGTGCGCACCTAATATGTTTAGGATTTTAGGAGCAGTTGACGACCTAAACCGACATCTAGGATTGGGACTTACCTGGCTCGATGTGGTACACATGTACGAGTGTCGTACCAAACAAGGAGTGGGATACTATCTTAGATCCCGATCCGATATCGTCTGGCTCATCTCCTGTCTCCCCAAATCTAACAAAGGGATGAAAGACGACTATTTGATCGTCTCGGGCGCGTGGCATGACGGACTTCATTGCTCAACCCAGCTAGGAGAGCCAGGTGGGATATCCCCTATTTAGGTTTCCTAACAGTAGATTAAGGGTTTTTGCTTTCAATGATTCGGCCTTCTCTTTCTATCACATTTCAAGTTTTTCTGATAGTTTTATTGTGGTTTTTACAGATAGAAATCACGTTACTCCTCGGCTCAGCCTCACAAACACCACAGCGCTCAATTACCTTCTTCGGTCAGAGATCTTCGCAAGCGAAGACGGACAGCTTAGGGCCGTGCACCTTATCCTCGGCTATACCCCAAAGTCAACAAATTTTCAGCCAATCGGCAACGCGATAACACTCAAAGACCGCCGCATCCACCGTATCGACGTTGCTCGGAAGGATTTTCTGGCTCCCTTCGACCTTGCTCCTGTGCCACACCCCAACCCACAGGGCATACCATTGCTCGTTCAGCCTATTCAGCAGGCTCCTCCTGAACCGGCAGCAGAGGAAGAAAGAGTTGCTTCTTCAACCCCTTCACTTGACGAGCAGATTGACCAGTTCAGATTTAAAGGGGAAGCTTTGGAAGAGGTTCAGATTTTGAACGCCGACGAGGGGATTGATAGGCAATCGGTCGTTCTCCCACAAAGAATAGACGTGCCAGATGATTCTTCTGAAGACATGCAGAGTTTGACAGATCTGATGAAGAACAGAAGGCCGAAGGCCGCGACTAAAGGCACTGGCACATCTCAGCTAACGGCGACTCTTCCTCCTCCCCCTCCTCAAGCTCCCTCGGATCCCAGCTTAAAGCCACTGCCGGATCTAAAAAAGAAGAGGATCGCGACTGAAGCTAAAGATACTGAGGTTGCGCCTCCGAAGGGGCCCAAGCAACAGAAGGTGGCCCATGACACCAGGGGCAAAAGGGCTTCATCCACTGAGAGCAAGGAAGACCCCTTGGCTGCCGATGTACGCCGAAGCGCTCGGACATGGCCCCCAAAGTTGACACTGGATGGTGCAGCCATCCCATATGACGCTTCCATCAGAAATTATGGTGGAGGGAAGGCCGACTACATTGCAGAAGCATTGGAGCAACCTCTGCTCCTTCCGAAGGACATGGAGTCCTACAGCCGCTTCAACCAGCAGGAACTCTTTCTATCCCTTAAAATGGATTTAGCCATGGTAAGGGAATTGACCCTCTTCTCAACTTTTTCAACCCCCCTTTTTTTTGTATTCACAATTAAAAAAGGAAATTCTTAATCTGTCGCGCAGATCGCTCAGCAAATATATGTGGCTGAGGAGTGGAACAAGAAAACCCATATTCAAGTCCAAGCGGAGGTCCACTCTCGCACGGAGACTGAGAAGGCATTGGGCAGCCTTAAAGATGAGTGTGCCCATATATCCGAGCAGCTGAAACAGGAGGCAAAGGAAAGAAAAAGTCTGGAGGCTGGCCTTAAGAGCGCTCAAAAGCAGGCCGAAGATCAACGCCAAAAACTGTACACCACTAAGATCAACTTGGAAACTGAAAAAGCGTTGGTGAAGGATCTTTGGACCGAGCTTGACAAAGCCAGGGATTCTGCTAAATTGGCCAAAGAGGACGCTCAACTGGCCAAGGAAGCACTCGAGGCTGAAAAACAAGCTGCTTATATGCTGGGGGTGAAGGAGACCCAAACAAGGCTGACCGAGGAGTTTGCGAAGGTCTGCAGGGAATATTGTGATATAACGTGGGGCAAAGGCCTTGATGCGGCTGGAGTCCCCCCAGAGTCTGCCCTGAGGCAGCCTAGGAGTGTTTACTATCACCCCGACATCTGCGACCTGCCAGAAACCTTGGCTCCTTCACCGGCCGAACAAAACCTCCCAGACCCTACTGAGGCGAGCCGGGCACCTGATCGGATTGGTGATGTGGGTGAACTGTCCAAGGCTGACCCATTGCCTCCGAAGAAGGACTAGGTGTTTTAGGGGTTTTACCAGCATGTTACTTTTTGTTGTATTTACCTGTAGTAGTTGGACTCCTCTTTTTTTTTTTTTTTTTTGCTTTGTAACTAAGTTATTTCCCTTTTTGATCAATGAATTCCCCTTTTCTTTTTAATGCCTCTGTTGCATATGTCACCGCATAGCATAATTTACTATTATTGCAAATTACAATAACGTGCAACTTCCATCAGCATATTGTGATGATAAATAACCAGAATTAATATTGAAAAAAGCAGGTTGTATTCAGGTTATTAGTACGCGATGAGAGCAATGAGTGATATGAAAGCTTTACATGATTGAGTCCGACCTTAAACACTTGACAATTGGGAACAAATTTAACACAAATCACCTGGTCCGAGGACTATAGGCGTGGTCGAATTTAAGTTTAAACACTTAGGAAAATTGTGAACGAGTGCTAACTAACCCAAATCATCTGGTCCGAGGACTACAAGCATGATTGAATTTAAGTTTAAACACTTAGGAAAATTGTGAACGAGTGCTAACTAACCCAAATCATCTGGTCTGAGGACTACAGGCATGATTGAATTTAAGTTTAAACACTTAGGAAAATTGTGAACGAGTGCTAACTAACCCAAATCATCTGGTCCGAGGACTACAGGCATGATTGAATTTAAGTTTAAACACTTAGGAAAATTGTGAACGAGTGCTAACTAACCCAAATCATCTGGTCCGAGAACTACAGGCACGATTGAATTTAAGTTTAAACACTTAGGAAAATTGTGAACGAGTGCTAACTAACCCAAATCATCTGGTCCGAGGACTACAGGCATGATTGAATTTAAGTTTAAACACTTAGGAAACTTCTTAGCATAATAAAATGGTATATTAACTGAAAAAAGGATTCACTTAATAATAATACCTTTTGAGGTTATTTACATTCCACGGCCGGGGTATTACATGATTATCCAGATCTTCTAGGAAATATGCTCCAATACCAGCCCTTGAAGTGATGCAATATGGTCCTTCCCAATTTGGTCCTAGTTTTCCCCAAGCTGGATTCTTTACATTACCGACCACCTTCCTCAGCACCAAATCACCAGGTTCTAAAGGTCTCAGCTTTACGTTGGCATCGTAGCCTTGTTTGAGCTTTTGTTGGTAATGTGCCAGTCAGACCATTGCATTTTCCCTCCTTTCTTCAATCAGATCCAAGCTCTTTTCTAGCTGCCCATCGTTGCCAGTCGGACTAAACGAGCTAGTCCTGTATGTTGGGAACCCAGTCTCCAAAGGTATGACGGCTTCAGCCCCATAGGTCATTGAAAAGGGGGTCTCCCCAGTAGACCTGCGAGGCGTAGTCCTGTATGCCCACAATACGTGGGGCAATTCTTCTACCCACCTACCCTTCGCATCATCCAGCCTCTTCTTTAATCCGTTAACTATGACTTTATTAACAGCTTTAGCTTGCCCATTCCCCTGGGGGTAAGCGGGGGTGGAGTATATGTTTGTGATTCCCAGTTCGTTACAATAACCCCTGAAAGCTTTGCTATCAAACTGAAGCCCATTGTCCGAGATGAGGGTGTGAGGGACCCCAAACCGAGTGACAATATTCTTCCAGACGAATTTCTTTACATCCACATCCCTGATGTTTGCTAGAGGTTCAGCCTCGACCCATTTGGTGAAGTAGTCCGTGCTGACTAGAAGGTACTTCCTGTTTCCTTCTGCCTTAGGGAATGGGCCCACGATATCCAATCCCCATTGAGCGAAAGGCCACGGGCTTGATAGGGGGTTAAGGGTGCCACCTGGCTGATGTATGTTCGGCGCAAACCGTTGGCATTGGTCACATTTTTTGACATATTCATGGGCTTCTTTCTGCATATTTGGCCACCAATAACCTTGAGTAATGGCTCAATGAGCTAAGGATCTACCTCCGGTATGGCTCCCACAGATCCCTTCATGCAATTCTTCGAGTAGTGATTCAGCTGCTTCAAGATGCATGCACAATAAATATGGACCTGAATAGGAACGCTTGTAAAGTCTATGGTTCTCGAACAACCAGAACCTAGTAGCTTTCCTCCGTACTTTGTCCGCTTCCCCTTTTTCTTCAGGCAATACATCGTCCTTTAAGAACTTAATGATAGGATCCATCCAACTTAGGTCGGCTCTGATGTGATGAACCTGGAGTGTCTCCTTTCTTAATTCCGTAAGTTTATGCATGTCCTCAATGAGGACAGCTCTTGCGCCGAAGAGGTGGCGAGCGTGGCCAAAGAATCAGCATGCATGTTACCGCTTCTGGGGACATGCTGCAGGCTAAAATATTCAAACTCTGACTGCAGGGATTTAGCTCGACCCAAGTACTCCTGCATTCTTTCGTCTTTCACTTTGAATTCACCTTGCACTTGACCAACGATTAATCTGGAATCCGAGAACACCTCAACTGACTTTCCTCCCATCCTTCGTACCATCGTCATTCCCATCAATAGAGCCTCATACTCTGCCTCATTGTTTGTCGCCGAGAAATCCAGTCTTAACGCTTTTTCAATGATAATTCTCTCTGGGGATATCAACACTAGTCCTACTCCTGAACCTCTCTAATTCGATGCGCCATCTACGTACACTTCCCAGGACAAAGGGTTTCGAAGAGAAACCATGCCAATAGACCTTCCATCTAGGCCCAGTGTTGGTGTTACTTCTTCTAAAGGGGGCTCCGTGAATTCGGCCACCAAGTCCGCAAGGATCTGGCCCTTCACTGATGTGCGTGGCATGTATTTGATATCAAAAACCCCTAGGATTGTGCCCCATTTGGCGATCCTTCCAGTGTAATCGGCGCTTCGGAGCATGGCTCTGAGTGGAAGCTGGGTGAGGACTATAACGGTGTGGGCTTGAAAATAGTGAGGCAGCTTCTTCGTACCGAGCACCACAGCTAGGATAGCCTTTTCCAGTGGCAAATAACGAATTTCAGCTTCATGCAGTGACTTACTTACGTAGTAAATTGGTTTTTGCACACCACAATACGTCCGTATCAACACCAAGCTCACAGCATTAGGAGCTACAGCGATGTAAGCAAACAAGACCTCATCTGGTTCAGGACTGGACATGATTGGTGGCCGAGCTAGGTAGTCCTTAAGTTGCTGAAAAGCAACAGCACATTCCTCCGTCCATTCGAAACCCTTTCACTTATTGATCAATGATAAGAAAGGCCTACACCTGTCTGCTGATCTGGAAATGAACCTATTAAGGGCAGCGGTCATCCCAGTCAGCTTCTGAATTTCCTTGGGGTTCCGAGGAGCTCGTAAGTTGTTGATGGCCTTTATCTGATCGGGGTTAACTTCAATTCCCCTGTGAGTGACCATATATCCTAAGAACTTGCCTGATCCCACACCAAACGAACATTTGGATGCGTTCAAGCGTAATCTGTGTCCCCTTAGAATTTCAAAAACATCCCTGAAGTCCCCAATGTGCTCGGCTATAACCTTACTCTTCACCACCATGTCATCAATATAAACTTCCATGCTTTTACCCAACTGCGGCTCAAACATTCTGGTCATCATCCTTTGATAGGTAGCCCCTGCATTTTTCAAGCCGAACGGCATTACCTTGTAGTGGTAATTCCCCATAGAGGTTACGAAAGCTGTTTTCTCCTGATCACTGAGAGCCAGCGGTATCTGATGATAACCTTAAAAAGCGTCCAAGAAGCTCATCCGAGGGTGTCCAATAGTAGCATCAACTAGTTGGTCAATCTTCGGCATAGGAAACGGATCCTTCGGATAAGCTCTATTAAGGTCAGTGAAGTCCACGCATACCCGCCATTTTCTGATTTTCTTCTTTACTACTACGGTGTTAGCCAGCCATTCGGGATAAAAGATTTCCTTAATAGCCCCTGCTTGCTTGAGTTTCATCACTTCTTCCCTGACTGCCTCTGCGTGTTCCCTCGATGGACGCCGAAGCGGTTGTTTCTTGGGAACGATGGTGGGATTAACGTTTAGATAGTAGCAAATGAACTCTGGGCTTACCCCTAGGGCTTCTACGGAGTCCCAGGCAAATACATCAACATTGGCTCTGAGGAACTCTATCAGCTCTTCCTTCTCTTGAGGAGGCAACATGGATCCAACTTGAAAGAACTTCTCTGGGTCGTTATCAACAACTATCCTTGCCAAGCTTTCACACTCTGCCTCTTCGACCGAGGTTTCGGTGTCCAGCACCGAAGGTTTTAATTGCTATAAACTCTCACCATTACGGTCCGAGCACTCAGCCTGAGGTTTGTGCTGGATAGCTGCCACTAGACATTGCCTGGATGTAGATTGATCTCCTCGGATCTCCTCAACTCGCCCTTCAGACGGGTATTTAACCTTCTGATGAAGAGTGGAAGATACAACCCCGAGGGTATGAAGCCAAGGCCTAGCCACAATCGCGGTGTAAGGTGAGTAGGCATCCACCACTATGAAATCTACCTCCACCGTCTCAGACCCAGTTTGTACAGGTAGTCTAATCTGGCCCTTCGGGATGACCACTTTGTCATCAAAGCTCACCAAAAGGGAACTGTAGGGCGTTAAGTCCTTAAGAGCTAAGTTCAGCCCCTTGTAAAGGTCTGGGTACATTATTTCTGCGGCGCTGCCCTGATCTACCATCACTCTCTTCACGTCGTACCCACCAATTCTGAAAGTAACCACCAGAGCATCATCATGCGGCTGTATAGTCCCAATTTTGTCATCGTCCGAAAATCCCAAAACTGGTTAAACCTCCACCCTAGGCCTCTTCGGCTCTCTGCTAACATTCTCCGAGGGCATCCGAGCGACTGATAATATTCTGGATGGGCAAGACCCTGTCCTCCCTGGTGCGGCAAAGATAACATTTATCGTGCCCAAAGGGGGTTTTACAGAATCATCTCTCCGAGACCCTGCGTTCGCCTGATTTCCCTGGCCATAAGAGTGGTGTAAAAGTTGTTTTAATTTGCCCTCGCTAACAAGTTGATCCAAATGGTCCCCCAGGCTCCTACAGTCCTCCGTAGTATGCCCATGATTAAGATGGTATTGGCAGTAGAGATTGTGGTTACGCCTTTCAGGGTTTCCGACCATCTTGTTTGGCCTCTTAAAGAAAGGTTCATTCTTGATTCTCTCCAGGACTTGGTGCACTGGCTCACGAAACACAGCATTGACTGTCTGAGGGTTCGCTGAACCCTGTCCGACCCAATCCTTTCTCGACCTGCTATGGTTCTGCCGGTCCGACCTAAAATCCCTCCTCTCCTGAGGGATAACCTTATCATTTCTCTTACTCTGCAGTTGGTCTTCCTCAACTCTTTTATACTTGTCTATCATATCTATCAACTAGCGTACACTAGTAGCAGGTTTGCCCGTTAGGGACGTTCTCAAGGCATGTTCAGTGGGAAGGCCCAGCTTAAAGGAGCTGATGGCCACCAAGTCACAGTCTTCCTCCATCTCGTTATATGTCTCCCAGAATCTGTCTGAATATGACTTCAAAGTCTCACCCTCTCTCATGCTGACGGACAATAGGGAGGCCATAGACTGCGGAACCCTTCGACATATGACAAAATGCGATCCAAATGCTTGAGTTAGCTCTTGGAAAGAGCTTATGGAGTCCGCTTTCAGATTATGAAACCATCTCATGGCGATCGGTCCCAAGCTGGACGGGAAGACCTTGCACATTAAAGCCTCATCTCTTGAATGAACGGCCATCCTTTGGTTGAAGTGACTCACGTGTTCCACAAGGTCTGTCCGGCCGTTGTAGATGGTGAATGTGGGTTGGTGAAAACGTCGAGGAAGTTTGGCATTCTCGATGTTACGTGTAAAAGGAGATCTGGAAATCTGATTCAGAGCTTTACTCATAGCGTCGTTCCCTACGCCCCTAGGTAAGGGGCCCCGAGGATTCCTCTCACAATGGTGCATCTCCTTATAGGGAAAGGACTCGCTGACTGGCGTTCGAAGTTTCTGCTTGTAGTCAATGTCCTGTTCATCCTAAGAATCTTCATCAGAGTGCGAGGAAATGCGTTTCATCTTTGCATGGCGCAGCTCCCTCTTTAGCCTTTTAATTTCTAACTGCATGCTTTGGTTTTTCTCTGCATGGTAAATGTGGCTCTCTCCATGCGACTGGTTTCGATCGTCGTGTGCGGTGTGTACGCTACCCTCACGATCCTGCCTCCGTTTTAGATTAAGAAAAGGATCGGTGTGTTGAGATGCCCTGGACTCTGCTGGTTGTTGCCTTGGTTCAGCCATTTGTGAGGTGTTGCTTCCACCTTTGCTCAAGCTATTTCCCACAAACGGCGCCAATTGTAGGGTGAATATTTGATGGGCTAGGCACAAACTTTGCAGACTGTGAGCCCAATGAACCCCCAACAATTAATTTGTAGATAATTGGTTAAACAGCTGGGCTGGTTATGCATTTAACAACGGTTCATGTATGCAAGTAAGGATAAAACGATGTTCAAACTAGTAGTCAGTAAAAATTCTCTCAGGTCCGAAGAGACTAAGTATTTATCAACTTAATGAATACAATTTTTTCCCGTCCCCTTTCTTCAGAGTCCTATTCCCTTTATATATCCTCATTCTTCCTCATCTTCACCGTACACTTGTTCTTCATCCAAGCATCCACTTGAGTATATGTCACATCAGACATTTGCTTTAGTCTGCCGTGAGTGGTAGTAGCTGAGGCTAAACTGTTCAGATGTCTTCTCCACATAAATGCGGCCAGGAAAGTTGCTGCAGTGCATTAATGTGGTGGTAGCAGCTTTTACTTTAAGATATTTTATGCTCTTCTTATTCCTAGGCACTTCCAGAATTCGCTCTCTACCGTGGGATCAGTTGGGAAGGTCGCTCTGGCCTTCAGTATATTTGCTTGATCAAGCTCCCTAATGATTCGATGAGGGGATCTTTTCGGACAAACAGGATAGTCTTCGGACGTGTTCCATTATTCTTTTCAAGTGCATTTCCACCAAACGGACTCAGCCCTGATCCTTTTTACCTCTTCGGACAAACAAGGGTATTCAAATTGGGCCCTGGGCCCAATTCGTAGCGTTGGGCTCACCCCCACAGTTAGGAAAAGTCGGGTTTTAAAAAATATGACTGTAAGAACATAATATTCAAAAATATAACCGTTGGAAACAAATAATAAAGAAAAAAAATTATAAATACAATGTTAAAAGTATAGCCAATGAGATGTAGAATGTATTATTAAGTGATGTATTAAAATAAATAAAGTAACATTTTGTTATGTCAAAGTAGCTTTTTTTAACGTAACTAATGCTAGTGCTCTAAGGTTACTCCAAAAAATAAAAATAAAAAAATGCTAGTCATTATTTTAAGTGACTTGGTGGGCTCTTGGCTTCACTATTTTAATTACTTTTATGTCATTATTGCTACCTTGTATTTTACTTTTTTCCTATTTTTATATCAAACTTAATGCTATGGACACAACAATTTCACAACATATATTTAAACCTTTATCTTTCTGCTCTATGATTTTGAATTTCATTTTGGGTAGTTTTTGGTGGGTGATATTTAGTTACAAGTACTGGTCAATATTTTGTAGTATTAGTATCCTTACATGTTTTTCTACTCTGTTCCAAGGATTGAGAGCAAGAAGATTAATATGAAAATTCAACATAAAAGAGAGAATTTGTAGTCTATTCGCTTGAAATGTATAAAATGTCATCCGATCTTGGATCATATCTATCTTATGTTCAAGCCTTATTATTCAATCCTGAGAGGACACCACTACTGAGTACTAACTAAGAGTCATTTTCCTGTCCTCAAAAAACTTCGTAATCTTCTATTAGCTTTTGATTAAAGAAAGCTATGTAATCACAAAGTTGTTTATTACTAATATTTGATGATAGTGATTTTCACATGCCTTACACGTTCATCAAAAGATTCAAAACTAGTATTTCACAAAAATGGCTACATTGGCTAATTTCTCAGGTTTTTTTCTTTCATTTTTTTCCGGTCAATAGCTAATTTCTCAGTTGTTGAACTCGATAGGGTGCCAAGGCACATCACAAGAAGTGGGTTTGGAAAGAAGAGAACAAAGGAATACGATAATGCAAATATAAAATGACAACTTTTATCCATTTTTCTTAACCATCTATCCTTGATTATAAAGCAACTTTATCATAGTCTGCAAAGGTATAACCAGTGGCAATTTACCAGGCATGTCAATAAAGATCCTGTTGGCATATTTATTTTTCTAATTTTTCCATTCATTATTTTTTGCACCCATTCAACACGCATCACATTTATCCAACCTAAAATATTTGATAATGCAATATTATTGAAGGACTTGAATAAAAAAATCTCAATAAATAGTAATTATACTTTTGACAGTAACAAGTTTTTCAATGACTTGGGCAAAAGCACAACATATAGTATATGCAAACAAATGTAGATCTAGTATTCAAAACTAACAAAATTGACCATAAAATATATAAGGCAATGTGACAGTTTCTTATAGAACAAATACAGCAATAACACTCGTGATTATCTGGGGAGGAGGACGCCGGAGGATCTTATCCCTACTTCAATGACTTAAATGCAGAATCCAATTTCTGACTGGAACAAAACACTCACATGAAATCATAGTCATCAAGAGCATCATAGGAAGTAACAACCATTTCATCGTTTGGCTTGTCAACAAGGAACGGCTTTTTCCTAGGGGCTGCAGGCAAGGAAAAACAATTGAGAAACACAAATTGATAAGTTATTGATAAATTCCTCATTACAGAACAACTGAGAGCACCAACTGAAAAAATGGAGAGATAAATCCATTAAATACATATAAGTCAATGTCTGTCAATCACAACGGATTTACAATCCTGTGTGTGATCCTCTTGAAGTATCCAGGAAGTCAAAGTACACAAAAAGATACCTTTCTTTTTACCAGCATTTGCTTCCTTCTCTGCTTTTAGTTTTTCATTTGCAATTGCTGTGACAGAAGATGCAACATCTTTTGCATCTGCTGCTTTCAAAGCAGTCATAGACAGTCTCATTACATCCTTGAGTAAAGCAATATAATGGTAACTTTTCTGTATCACAGAAGCACAGGTACATTTATTAACAAAGTTAGATATTCACTTCACCTTTGGTCAAAACAGAGGAAGACAATTTAACACACCTCAAATGGACGCAGCTTTTGTGATACAAGCTCTGCATATTCCAAGAAATCAGTATCTGATTTGGGAATAAAATTATCAATAGTCTTCTCATCTCCTCTCTCACCAAATAGTTCTTTGGTAGATTTATAATCTGCTTCTTCCACCAGCCTGTCATGGACAATATAGTTGCACTAAACATCCTCTCAGTATACCAGAAACAAATAAAACATGCCTATCATTAAGTTTTTACAAGCCTCCACACTAATTGTCTATTAAGATCAATACACAAGTTCCAAATTAGCAGGGATCAAACCGTTCTAATAAATCATGATTTGCATTTGTTTTTCAATGATTACGATCCCAAACAAACTTAAGTAGAAAAACAAATGCAGGCAAGCCCATAATTTAAAACAGAACAACGTGCATCCTATAGCATGACGCAAAAACTTATCAAGCACACTGTTCAAAACTATGGGCAACATCAACCATCAACTGTGCACTATGATCAGAATGACAAGCAAGGTTGTTGGGGGACACTTCTGGATGCCAAACACTGACAAAAGAGCTTAGGATCTGGGCTGTCAACTTTGTTCTTTGTCCAGTTTAGTGGTCTCATTTTGCTTAGAGGTTTTTAAAGTAAAAAATAAAAATAAAAAGCAAAAAGAGTAAGGAAAAAAACAAAAACAAAAACAAAGCCCAGATATGAGACAGCAAATCTGGCACGCTAAAAGCCCCCCTACAAAGTTACCTAGATACACTTAAAATAAAGCTCAAAAAAGGGTCAGTTTCAGTTGCAAACTTAGCTTCAAACTTAACAAAACCTCAATTGATGCAGTTTCAGTTACTTGTTTTCTGGATATTATCAATTTTATTGTGCACAGGAGAAACCAACTTGGAACTGTTGGTTCATAAGACTTGCAGGACGCAGTGTAATGAGAGAAACCAACTTGCATCACCAGTTACCAACAATCTGAGTCTAGCATTAGATGCAAAAAAGAAATGCAACTTTAACACATCATGCTGCTCAAGACAGATAGTGTAAAAAGTAATATTTATTGCTGCCCCATAATTTTAAGGGTTATCTAGAAATCATTTACCAATCACCAGATAAGAAATAGACATGCCTACAATTGATTTACTACCCAAAAGAAGAAAATAAATCTATTATTAGCAGTAATAAATATTTGAATTTTTACCTTTGTTGGCGCAGTTTCTCAGCTACAGGATCTAGTGGCTCTTCTTTTACTACTTCAACAGTTTTTCCTTTCTTTTCAGCAGCTTCCACTGCGGGTTTCTTTGGAGCCCTTTCAACTGGAGGTTTAGTTTTTGGTGCCTGGTAATCACATATAGACACAATAGATTTTGCATTAACATAGACAAAGCGAACACCATAAACATGAGGTACTGGCATGTCAGTCCATATAACTTAAGACCGCAACTGCATAATAGCAACTCTAATCCATGTTCCAGTAAAACATATGCATCCAAAATTCAACAGTGAAATAGATAATCCTTTGGAAAATTTCAAACTAAACAACTTTTAATACAAAATGAACAATGAACAACATGTGCAGGGGAACATTTATGCAATCACCAAAATGGACTACTGAAAGAAAACAATGACATCTTTTTGTTAAGTTCCATGTTACTTGGACTTATTGGTTTGCCCCAACCACTGGTGCTGTCAGAAGACAACACAGATATTGGCAACCCGAATATGAGGCATGTGCTACCTCCAAAAACCAAACTCAAAAATAGCAAAACAATTTTCAGGAAATTATGTATTTATTTCAGTTGAGCTGATCAAAAAAAAAAATGATAAGTAACGTAAGAAATTTTATTAGAAAAAACTAACCAAGCACACTGGAAGTGTACTAGAGTGGCACAAATCAAGAGCCCAGAATAGAAAGGTAAAAAAATAAACAGGATCTGAATATAAATAATGTTCTTGGTGGTTCTGTAAATTGTTCAATTCAGAACAAATAATACAAATGCAACAACACCTCAATATTTAACTAATGAATCAATCAATCAATACTCGGCCCTCTTTTCCAATCAACAAGTGTGGTAAAAAATAAAATACTAAGAGATCGTAGTTAAATCATCAATCATACCGTTGTAGGTTCATCTTCATCCTCCCATGATTCCTTCACATCATCATCGTCCACATCTTCATCATCCCAATTTAATTTAGACTGCTCCTTTGTAGGGATTGGTGGAATTTGCTCATCCTCTGAAACAAAAGAAAGTAGTATACACCTTTGTAAATTTATATAGCAGACTCTAACATAAAAAAATTTAAAAAAAAAAAAAAAATACATAAAATAAACCTAAAGAAATTATAAAGGAAAAAAATTAGAAACAAACTTCACTAATATTATGCCCTCACTAATAAAGGAAAAACTAGAAACAACACTGACTATTGTTGCAGTTAATGAATGCAAATTCTTTAAATCCCTTCTTTAATTATTTTGATGGAAACTGTTATTTTTCAAACCTAAAGTATGCTTCAAAATATATAAAATATACCTAAATACATGTGTTTACTAATTATTTGATTACCATATCACTGTATCGTGTCCTAAATTTTTAAGATTTGCTCATGTCTTGTGTCCCGTGTTGTGTCCGTGCTTCTTAGTGCAGCAATGTATTCAGTTTTGGTTAGTCAGAAAGATGGGGATACACACAGCTGGAATGTTCAAATTCATAGAGATTTTAATGATTGGGCCTGAGATAAAGAAGATTTGTAGCAGACTATATGCAAAAGAATGACGGCACTATGTATTGGGAAGTCACATTCAATAGACTTTCGTAGCGGACTATAGCTGCTAAGAGGTCCTTTTTCAAGTTTGGAAGTATTTCTAGATGTATGTAACTTTAGATTATTTTTGTAGTTTCCCAAAACAATTTCTGTGTTCACGGGGAACGCTAAATTTTTCTCTCTTCAATTATTTCTTCAGTTAATTATAAAAAATTCCAAAATTTCCTTATTCAAATATCTCTAGGAGAGAAGGTTGTGATAAAATGGGGTGTAGATTGAACAGGAATCACAAATTTGATGTTCATTCATATTACACTGCCATATGAGGTACCAGTGAAGTCTATTTCTCTTGGAAGAGTAATAGGTTTGTAAAGGCTCCAAAAAGGGTTTCTTTCTTTTTTTTTTATAAGTAATAAGTTATATTGATAAAAAAAAAGGAACACCCTAGTACACAGGGAGTGGACAAGGGAAAAGAAATCAAATACAAAAATGGCAAGAGTCTAGGAAAACAATAAAAGAAGGGAATGATTGTTTTTGCAAAGCAAACAACCAATCCCTTAAAGTTCTAAAAAAGAGTAGCTTGAGGTCTGGAATAGATCTCTCGATATCTTCAAAACATCTACTATTTCTCTCCCTCCAAAGACACCACATTAAGCAATGAGGAATGATGGACCAAATGTAACCATTTCGATGACGACCAAAGCTGCCTTGCCAACACCCTAACAACCCCAAAACAGTGTGCGGCATAACCCAAGTTACTCCAAATAGACCCAAAACCATAGACCATAGATCCATAGCAAAAGGACAATGAAGGAATAGATGGTCAACCGATTCACCATTTCTCTTACACATGTAGCACCAATCCAAAATCCACACCTTCCCTTTTCGTAAATTATCAATGGTCAAGCATTTCCCCAAGGCAGCAGTCCAAACAAAGAAAACTACTCTAGAGGGAATTTTCTACTTCCAAATACTTTTCCAAGGAAAACCAAAGAAAGTGTTGCCAACTAAAATTCTATAATAATCTCTAACCATGAAGCCCTCATCTTTGCTAGGTATCCAACACATTTTATCCTCACCTAGCCCCCTTAAAGGAGAACCATATATGGTTTCCATGAAGTCTGACATAGCCTCTAGATCCCGCTCATGCACCCCCCTAAAGAATCTCACATCCCAAAAGAGGACACCATTGGCGGAATTCATAAGCTCAACCACACTGGCATCCTTATTTCTGCAAAATCTGAACAAGTCAGGATATCTAACAACAAGAGAAGTCTCTCCACACCATCAGTCTTGCCAAAACTTCACTCTAGACCCATCACCAATATCATACAGAATATGGCGCGAGAAAGAAGGTCATCCCTGACTGATATTTTTCCATAAACCAACACCATAAGGGCCAATCACAGATCTGGTACACCAGTCCCCCCACACACATCCATACTTCATCTCTATCACTTGTCTCCAAAGGGCATCTTTCTCAATCCCAAATCTCCAAAGCCCCTTCCCAAGTAAAGCTTCAATGAAAAGTCTTATCTTCCTTATCCCTAAGCCACCTGAAGAAATAAGAGCACAAACAGTAGCCCATTTAACCAAATGAATTTTAGGATCATCTCCAAAACTGCCCCATAAGAAATTCCGCTGGAGCCTCTCAATTCGGTTAGCCACACTAGCAGGCATAGGAAATAAAGATAAAAAATAAGAGGGTAAATTAGAAAGGGTGCTTTTGATTAGGGTGACTCTACCTCCCTTGGATAAATATAAGCGCTTCCAACCCGCCAATCTCCTCTCCATTTTCTCCAGAATTGGATTCCATATAGTCTTATCCTTAAATTTAGCCCCCAAAGGAAGACCCAGATATTTCATTAGGAGAGAACCCTGCTTGCAGCCAAGAACGACCAGGAAAAGGTCAAAATTATGGACTACCCCAACCGGAACCAATTCAAACTTGCCCAGGTTAATCTTTGACCCGACACCGCCTCAAACCAGATAAGAATCATACGAAGAATCAAAATCTATTCTAAATCAGCCTCACAAAAAATTAGCGTGTCATCCGCAAAAAGGAGATGAGACACCGCCATGGATCTTCCCTCCAAGTTCCCCACACTAAATCCTGACATGCGCCCTTCATGAACTGCTTTATCCAACATCCTTCCAAGAGCTTCCATCACCAAAACAAACAACAATGGAGACAACGGATCACCTTGCCTCAAACCTCTAGTGTTACCAAGAAACCACAAGGAGAGCCATTAATCAAGAATGGAGAAACGGACTGTAGATAGACAAAAGAAGATCCATTGTCTCCATTTGGCAGAGAACCCACTTCTTTCTAACATCTGCAGCAGAAAACTCCAGTTTACATGGTCAAAAGCCTTCTCCACATCCAGCTTACAAATCAGCCCCGGCACCCCAGACTTCAATCTACTGTCTAGACATTCATTAGACAGCAACTTGGGGGAAGATTCTTAATCTTACCTATGATAATCTCATCTAAAAAGGATTTACCTTACTTGGGGGTATGCATCAATGCAACGATAATCTCATCTAAAAAGGATTTACCTTACTTGGGGGTATGCATCAATGCAACAAGGAGTGGTGACCATTTATTGATTCATTGCAATGTTGCATTTGATATGTAGAGTTTTGATTTTAAAGCTTTTGGGATTCAATGGAGGTTACCAAAGAAAGTAATTGATCTATTGTTTGGTTAGAGGAATTGGTTTGGTAAACATTCATTGGAAATATTAATCTAGCTCCATAATGTTTGATGATGACGTTGTGGAGGGAACAAAATCACCACTTTTGAAGATGCAGGAATTTCAATGACCCAATTAAAATCATCAATCATCAGATCGCTGGTTGGTTGGTCTTGTGGGTTAGGTTTTGCCAATAGCAACCCATTGCAGACTTTGTAGAGTTGCTATACTTCTGTGCATAATTTTTACTCTGTAATTCTAATGCTAATTTGTGTCTATAATATGTACTCATGAAGTAATCCTGTCTCAATAATATATCATTACTTATATAAGATTGAAAAAAAAAACACATATTTATACAGGCAATAGTCCAAATTAACAAATAATTATCAAAATACAAATCTTGCCTTACTTGTTTAACAATCAAGCATCTTGCCTTTTCTTGCTCAATATAAAAATAGTAGGAAAATAAGGAATAGAAAACAAACACCACAAAAATAAACAATAAATTAATAAAAGCAACTGTATCTATACTACTCTATACTTTTTGTATGTATATAATTATACTACTTTGGAATTGTACAAACAAAATTGGAAGTATATATTTAGCTGACTGAATTAAGAGACCCACTAGGAGAACATTGACCACCATAATTATACTTCTTTTCTTAAGCCTCGGTTGCTATAGAATCAAACAAATTATCACTCTGTTTGTTTCGGTCATAATGTTTTTCTAAAAAAATGAGTCATTTTCCAAAAAGTATTTTTCATAAAACTATCTCATTTTCCTATGTTGGGTAGCAACCTTAAATGAGTTGAAAAAAAAATCTCCTAACTTCTCTTATTTAGTTTGTGAGATAAGAGTTATTTTTCAAAAAAATTTAGTGGAAAACAATCTCTAAAAATAAGCTATAGCTGCTATACTTTTTATGTTAACCAATGGTAATTTTCCTTTGACTCATTTTTTTTATGCTATCAAACAATGGAAAACACGGAAAACTATCTTCACACAACGTTTTCCATTGAAACAAACAGAGCATATACCTATACTAAGGGAAGTGCACCCAAGAAATTGACTAACCTATAGATCAACAAATGATAATAATATAATTTCATCAAGTCAAGTAACCAAAAGAATCTAAGATCAATAGTAAAATAGAACCACTAATATATCACAATCCTAGTGAATAGAAGCATAGCATTGCAAATTCAAGATTTTGAAAATCTCCCAAGAGCTAGGATTTACAATAGCACACCAGATTAATGGCAGAAATAATTAGAATTCAGAGAAGAAAGAATTACCCCAGTCCTCCATCTTGTTGTCACTTTCTCAGACGAAAAATCGCAACTATCTTGCAAAGAGTGATTCTGCATACAAAGAGATGTAAACATAAGATGAATAAATTAATAAAATAGTTAAAAATTAACTCCACATATGTCAGCTGTTTAGAATAATAAACTATCATCCACTTGGCAGAAATGACTTAAATACTTTTTCAGCACCCTAGCTCTCTCATATTTAAATACCATCAACAAACACGGAGACGGACACGGGTACGGATAAGACATGATGACATGAGAAATTTTTTTAAAATTATAACATAAAATGGCCAATAAGACACCAGTACAACACCCTAAATGAAGTGTCCATGCTTCCTAGTGTGTAACTTACCAATATAATCTATCAAACACTTTTACAAACTAAAATTTGATTGCACTGCCATTCAATATAGGGAAAAGCAAAATTTGATATTCTCTTTAAAAATAAACTCATTGATGAGGACATCAAGTTCAACGTATATATATATATATATATATAATGACATTAATTAAAAAAAAGGAGTACCTGGTGGTCGTGGTGTTAGGCTTTTGCTACCGCAACTTCATTTATGTTCTCAGTAAGCTCTAAAATCCCACAACTATAATTAATATAAAGTCAAAAAAAAAAAAAAAAAAATGAATGTTAGATATGTTGTATTAAGTAACTGATTCCTTCGATATAATTGGACACTAAAGTTTCATAATTTCCAAGGAAACAAATACAAATGTCATACTTATCCATGACGGGAACTAGCCATTAACACAATTATACTCACATTCATAATTACATATATACATGTGCTAATGTCTAAGAAGCACGGGAAAAGCCCTGTGCGTCTGTGTCAGAAATGGACAAGGCTGCATACATGTCTATGAAGTGTTCCACAGTATGGACATGGTACTATGTAATCAAAACCATTCAACTTCATGGACTTTAATACCCAATTAAAAAACCGAAAGAGCGCAACAATCACACATATCAATGGAAGACCCACAATTAATCATACTGAATCGACATATTCAAATTGCTTTTTCTTATATACAAGCAATAAATTCTTTTCGAAAAATCAACAAGTACACATGGAGCATACTAGCACAGAATCACACAAACAACATATTCTGATTGCAAAGTGAACAAAATACAACTCACTCACTGCATCAAAATAGGAATTGATGCATACCCATGAAGCAAAACAGGACTAATACTTCAAAAAAAAATAAAAAAGTGAAGATGCAATTTTGTGATTGGAAAAATGCTTCCACAATTGCCTGCGTTTGTTTTTTATACTAAAGACTAATACTTCCAATAAAAAATAAAAAGCATATTCAAGAATCGAAGCATACCTCTCTTCACAAAAAATTCAGAGTTCTTCCCCTAGGTTTGGGGATAAAGGAGTGTACAAACCCTAAAGGAGCAGAGGTAGAGAGAGAGAGAGAGAGAGAGAGAGAGAGAGAGAGTAGAGATTAGAAATATAGAGAGACCGATTGAAAAGAGAAAGTAGATATTTCAAATCGGCAGGGCAGAGAGAGAGAGGAGAGATTCGAAACGAGTGGTGACGGAGAGTGAGAGAGACGGCGGCGCCGTGGCGGGGAGGGGCGGGGGATGAGAGAAACGGAGAGCGTGAGTTTGTATGTTGAGTGAGAGAATAGAGAACGATGACAGATATAAAACACCCAAAGATTGCTTGGGTTTTTTTTTTTTTATATATATAAAATGAGTGACTTTTGGTTTTTTTTTTAAGAAAGTTTCAATCGGTCTGTTAATAGTTTTTTATTATCAGATTAAAATATTAATTAATTTTAATTTTTTTTGTGTAAATGAGAGCTGCACCCTAAATCTTTTTGTTAATTACTATTACAAGTATTCAAGCCATTGAGATACTACAAGAGCCAAAAAAAAAATTTGAGAGTGACTAATGAGCATACACCTTTAAAACACTTTTGTTCATTCCTAAAAATTTCATTAAAAAATTAATAATAATAATAATAATTAATTAAAAAAATTCTACTGTTCATATCATCTTTTGTTTATTTCAAATATTTATTGCTTTGCATCTCAACTTATTTAATTAATACAATAAGCATCTCATTTCCTCAAAAAAAAAAAAAAAAAAAAAAAAAAAAAGCAATAAGCTTCTTTTTTCTCTCTCTCTCTTATTCATTACATTTACCATTAATATCCATTTGACAGTAGTTTATTTCTGATAATTTATTTATAAGTTTCTCAAAAAAAAAAAAGATAATTTATTTATAAAATATTTATTATAAGATAAAAATTTTTTGTTAAATGTCAGGTTAGGTGGCTTTGCCAGATTGGTTGCTTTGATGCACATTCCTAGAGCATCCACATCAGAATGTGGAAAATCTTGTATAATGGAAAAACACAACACTTTTATACATTTTGTTTCAAAAATGTTCCACATCAGTGTTTCTAAAAATGTGTAAAGTTGTGTATATTTATACACTTGCTGCAATAACCATGTAAATATACACGGTTAACTGTAACTCGTTTATTTTTTATTTTATTAATTTTTTCTCTCTCTTCTCTAGTTGGTCTCTTCTTTTTTCCTTCTCTCTCACTCCTCATTCACTCTCTACTTCAACCACTCATCTAGAACCTCTTCTTTCTTCAAACATTTTTTTTACATTGTTTTTTTATACATCTGTAAGCTCTCAACCATCTGGTAAATGGAGAACATGGTGTCCTCTTCGTCGGCGTCGACTTCGGCGAGAGCTTGAGGAGGCTCCGATCAACCTTCACAGCCGCAGCAGAGGAATGGGTCTGATCAACCTTCGCTCCGATCAACCTTGGGTTTCAGCTTGAGTGGGTCTGGGTTTCGGCTTGATCTGGGTCTCGGCTTCATCTAGGTTTCGGCTCCAATCAACCATAAGAATGAGAAACAAAAGCTCCGATCAACCATGAGAATGAGAAACAAAAAAATCACAAAGCAAGTAAACAGATCTGGGTTTCTGCTTGATGGTGGCGGGTGATGATGATGGTGGTTGCGTCTAAGAGAGAGAGAGGCAGTGAAAGAGAGAGGCAATGAGCAAGGAAATAATTAAAAAATGCAAAAATGTATATTTTATTGAATAAATGTGTAAAATAGCTGACGTGGATATTTTGTAAAAATGAATTAGTAAAATAGAAAAAGTAAGTTTTAAATATGTAAAATAGACAAATTTTTTCACGAACTGCTATCGATGCTCTAACCTTCTAAAAAATGACTAGCAAAAACAAATTAAACTCACCTCCCTAAAATATGCATTTGATACATGCCATTAGCCCCCCAACACCACCCCCCCCCCCCCCCAATTATTAACTTTGGAAACAATTTTTCACACTATTTAAAGCTTGTTGCATCCTTTTATGAGTGCAAACCTTATTGGTGCCTTTTCAAATATATGGGTTGTTAATTGTTATTCTGTTTAATTTAATATGGGTGAATTTAGAATGCATAAAAGCCCTTAATTAAATTATGTGATCGGGAACAGACAGTGAATTTTCAAAAAATGTAACCTTAGTTGCTGTTGAAAGTTTTCTCATCAATGTTTTTTCATACATTGTCACTTTAGAATTTGAGATGATAAAAAGCCAAAAACAACCCATCCCGTTTAATCTGCCTTGTCTTATACTAATTTTTACGACTTGAAAAGGTGACAAGACTAGATAGGTTTTTGCTCACCTCACCATGCTCCTCGCTATATATATAATCTTGTTTGTATAAATATATATTAGCCTCATTACATGCGCGGAGGCTCTTTTTTTATTTTGAGTTTAATATAATTTTTCAATTTAAATTTATCTATTGTTAGTGAGGTTACACAGAAAATGATTTTTATAAAACTAAAATTTAGGATTTGAAATAAAGTAAACTGCTGGATTAAGTGTGTGCTGGTTTTTAGGAAAAAAAATGTATCAAACATACGTGAGATATGTTTAGATAAAAAGTGTGCTAATTTTTAAGAAAAAAGTTTCTTTGGTAGTTTTTTTTTTTTTTTTTTTTGGAACTTTGTTGAATTACAATTTTAACCCTAGTTTTTATTTTTTAAGAATAAAGATTATCTAATTAGATTATGGGTATTTTTGACATTTTTTGAAGTCATAACTAACTTTCTAAATCTTCTTAATATATAAAAGAGTAAACTATGTTAATGGTCCTTATCCTTTACACTATATATCAATTTGGTCCCCAACATTTCAATTGTGTCAATTTAATCTCTAACCTTTCAATGTCGTGTTATTTTGGTCCTTGAAGTTTAACGTGTCAAACGGAATAATAAAAAATTAATTTACTTGCCACATCAACTGCCAACTATACAACCACATCATATTAAAAGTAAAAAAAATAAAAAATAATAACCTAAATTGTTGTTCTCAGCTCGTATGGGATATTGGGATTGGGAAAAAATCAAAATTCATCTCTCTCAAATTAAAATTAAATTTTGGTGAGCCATTCCATGGACCAGTCTGGTAGAACTCTTTGTTGCCTTTCCTAATATAAGCCTCAGGGTATGAATGAGGTTGCATTTCAATCCCATATGTGAAATCTCCAGGAGAAGGATCATTTGGACTTTTCCAAGCACCGCTTAATACCTTTCCTTAAGTCCCATCCCATCTTCATTCCTGGGGGACGGATAATCAAAGCTTTCTCACAAAGAGATTCCTGAATTTCCATCTCTGAGTACAAGATTTCCAGAGTCTAAGAATTGCAATAAAGGATTTTTGGCTTGTATTTGTGTTCCTAATCCTATGGACCAAACAACAATCTTATTGTTACTCATAAGCACAAGACTGCTTGTGCTGTTTATCATTAACAAGCCAGAAGAGTCATTGATTGGGTAGAGTCTGTTTGCAACCCAAACAATAGTTTTAACTAGGATATTCTTGTACCATATTCCCAAGTAGAGATTCTTGGATAGGGATTTGGGATGGAGATGACCGTGAGATTGAGAAAGAAGGATTTTAATCTTTTCCCAATCTCAATATCACGTGAGAACAACAATTTAGTTTTTTATTTATTTAAATTTAATATGATGTAGCTGTACAGTTGGCAATTGATGTGGCAAATAAATTAATTTTTTATTATTCCGTTTGACACATCAAACTTTTCCATCCAAGTGATAACGTCAAGGACCAAAATAACACTACACTGAAAGGCTAGAGATCAAATTGATACAATTGAAAAGTTAGGGACCAAATTCACATATGGTATAAAGGATAAGGACGATTAATGTAGTTTTCTCTATATAAAAATAATATATAGATATAATTATATATCCTAGCTATAATTTTTCTTTTTTTTTACTTATTCTATTCCAAAATACTTGTCTCTTTTTCTTTATTAGTACTCTCGATTATTTTCCTCTATCTTTCATCTTTATTTTATCACTCTCGTTAGAATTAGTAAAACATTTCAAACTCACCCTAAACTTACCATGCCTCCTAACTTCTGCCTTAAAGAAGATATGAGATGAAGATGGGTACTAATAATCTGCCTCATTGCAATCTATATCTTCTAATATGTTCATGACATCAGGAATTCAAATCTTTCTTCTCCGTTGTAACTAGGGGTGTTCGTGGTGCGGTGTAGTGCAGTTTTGAATCATTTTTAGCACCACACTTTACGGTGCAGTTTAGCTAAAACCATAACTGTACCGCACCTTACTTTTGCAGTTGTAGGGGCCTTTTTTTTGTGTTTGGGCTGGGCCGCCCTCTGCAAGTGATGGGCCCTGATGTGTTTTCTGAGTAGGGAAGTTGAGACCAGCCCAACTGCAACTCACTTTGGGCTGGCTTGGCACAAACTTAACCTAGTCTGCCAGGAACACCCTTTACGGCAAGCAGAGCTATTATAACGAAATTTCAGCAGGCAGATACAATGATAACAAAGTGAACAAACAGAATGTTATAACTTTCAATAATAATGATGGCCGAATGTCACAGTAGTAATAGCAATAATAATAATAATGGCTTTTAAAAGAAAAGAAAGCAATGGATTAAACAATGATGGAGGTTTAATCAAAGATAAACGTCAAGCCAAAATCTAGTCTGTAATGGTGACCGTCCAAAGAGGAAGAACGCTTCCTCTCAATGAAATCAACCTCCCAGGTGAATATCTTGCCGTGGGGATTAATAACTTTGAGGGAATCGGACCTAAATGGTTGAGGTGTGAAGAAAGTTATTGTTATTTTTACCGCTTCATTATCCCTTAGAGAGTGGGATTTTGAGGGGGAGAGGAAAGAAAAGATCTATCGGTGCATGCTTATTATCCTCACAAGTGATTTTCTTATCTTTTTCCTTTCTTTTCCTTTTTCCTTTAGTTTTTCTTTCTATGTGTTTTTCTTCCTCTGTTTTTCGGTCCCTCCTACAGGGCACGGCGAGGCTCCTTTTATAGGGCCTGCCGTAAGCATTCTTTTACCATTTTACCCTCTAACAGCCTTTGTCTGGTCTGGGCATGCTTGCCGACCACCCTCTGCGCATAGCTCGCCCTCGCCAGACAAAGACAGGTTCGTTTTGTTTCTGTCCGCTGTGGCACTGCTCTGCCGTGGCCTTAAATGCTTTCTCTCTCTTCCTATGGCATGCACTCAGCGTTCCCTCTCCAATCTTACCCCTTTTGGACGGTCTGTCATCCCAGCAGGACGTACCTCCAAAAGGGTTTGGACAGGGAACGCAAAATAAATCCTTTCCCCCCTCCCCACCACCAAACCACACCCCCCTTTACCTCTTACCACGGACCCATGGCCCCACCACGACCCATATTGGCTGGGTACAGGCTGGTGGCACCTGGGCTTTGCGCATGCTCCCTGTTATGTGTGTTTCGAAGCCGGCCTGCGGCTTATGGCGCCTTGTTGGTATTCGTCTGCCGCTCTTTTTGATTCTTTCACGCAGACTTTTTGCACCTTCACTACCCCCTTTGGATTGGGCTTTCCTTAGTACATCTCCCTTGGCCCATTTCTCGTTTTTATGCTTTATGTCTTGTTTTCATTGCTTGGCCTTTCCTACCATGGCAACATGTTCCTGTTAGGCCCATTTCAGACCTGCCGTTTCACTTCTTCCCCCAGTGACTTATGGAAGTCTGCTGGTGTTCTCACTTTATGGGCTCCATTGTCCTTTTCTTTCTTCTTTGGGCCTGCGGCCCTTAGGCTTCCTCGGCCCATTTGCTGACTTTGTATTCCCATGGGCTTTTATTTACTAACTTGATTGGGTTTCCTCGGCCCAATCTCCTCATTCTCATCCTTGGGGTTCATGGGCTTGCCATTAACCCCTACTTTCTTTACATCGCTTTGGGCCTGCCGCGGCCCATTCTCACTTTTTCATACCATACATTGCCCATGGGTGTCATTTCTCTCTTTCCGGGCCCTTTAGGCCCATTTGCTTCCTCAAGACCCATTTGCTCGTGTTATGGGCCTGTGTTTTGTTATTCCTGCCGCTCAGGCCTAATAGTTTTATTATGTTCCTGCCGCTATTATTGTCTGTTATGCTAGGTTGGGCTGACTTTACGAAAATGACCCTCAACATTTAACCCCTTGAACATATGGAGCGTTCTTGCGGTTCATATGTGAACGATGGACCTTTTTGTCTTTTTCACTTTTCCTTTTCCTTCGCGGGCTTTTTGAAACCACGAACTCTTTCCTGCACGTACAAGTATTTTTTTTTTCTTGCCGTGAACAGTGGTGACTCTTCGGATTTCCCAAAACGGTAGTTGCTTTAAGACATAACTGCCGTCTCATTAATTCCATCCTCTTTTCAATGGCTGACCAGTCGCCTCCCTTCACGCCGGCTTTAATTACCCAGGTATTTAAGAGAAGAATCCCCTCCCAACGCAGACACAGACTCCTTTTATTTCAAAACTTCTTCCTTTCCTCACCATTTTCTTCTTCTCGAATACCCACCCCTTTCTTGCTCCGTTCAAATTCTCACGCCATGGCACCAGTGAAAACTCCGGCTTCTTCTCGCCGTAAAGGAAAAAATGTCGCCGTGGACCCTCCAGTAGAACACGAAGTGGAAGAGGAAGAGGCGCGCTCTGATTCGGACCATTCCGAGGAGGAGGAAGCACGGCGCGACCCAGACAGCGAGTGCGCCCCGCTGATTGATCCTTGGTACAACCTTAGTCCTCATTTTCCTAAGGCTCCTGGAGAATATGTGCCGCCGCCGGTGAACCGTGTGTGGCTTGCTCTTTGCCGGCGAAAGCCTGATGTTTCTTGGGCTCCGGTGTCTTCCTCCATCTCCGACTTGATCATTCGCCAAGGTATCGCCCTCCCCGTACCCATTCACTTCGAGTTTGGGTCCGGCACCGCCTTGGGTTGGAAAGAATGGGTTGATAGTGAGTTGTCAAATACCCATTTTATGGGTTTGCTTCAGAGGGCCGGTGTTCTGAAGGCCGTCGTCCTTTCTCGAAGTCTTTCCAACTTTAGAGACCTTTACAACCTCCGCCACTTAGTTCGTCGATGGTGCTCCACCACTCACACATTCTTCTTCTCTTGCGGCGAACTTACGGTTACTCTTGAGGATGTGGCTAACCAGCTTCTTTTGCCTATTCTTGGGGACGCTGATCCTGCCACTATTGAGCTTTCCCCCAAAGAGGAAGACATTGAAGCGGAGTTGAAGAAAAGGATGGCCGGAAATGCCAAGCTGTCTTTTTGGGTTAGTTCTTCCTCTAAGTTTTCTGCTATTGCTCGCCGTGCTGCTTTTATTACCTTTTGGCTTTGCAAGATTGTTTTCGGGTCCCCTCCGCATTATGCCATAAAGCCTCTATATTTTCGTTTGGCTATCAAGATATCTGCTGGGGTGAGTCTGCCGCTAGCCCCCATGTTTTTAGGGCATTTATATGTGCAACTGGATATCCTGCGGAGCGACGAGAGTCAGGCTGGTACTTGTCACATAGTCGCCTCTTCTGTACATAGCACTATCCTGCAGCAGCTATTGTTTGAGCGTTGTGCTCAGTATTTGGCGAAGTGTAGGCCCGTTAGATTTGCTAAGGAGAAGTATCATTCTTGTCCGCAGGCCATCACTGATTTTTGTGGCAGGTTTAAGCATGACTTTCCTTTGGATTTTCGTTGGTCCGGTTTGAAGCCTATAGATTATTCTATTGTTGAGTCTTTTGATGAAGGTGTTGGTTTTTCTTGGAGAGCTTATAGACAATTGCGTCCTGGTTATACTTGTGCGGATTCGGTCATGGGTCCATTTGTTGATACCGTTGGTACTACCACCCCACTGGCTGGCTTTGATGAGGTGGGCATCACATACTTGGCTGCCACCAATCCTGGATGGCTGCCCTACTTGGCAGATAAGGGTGTTAGATTTGTTCATTATCTTGCCAACCGAGTGAGGAGACAGTTTGGCTTGGACCAGGATATTCCTGATGATCTCTCCTTCCTTGCGGAGTCCCCCACTTCAGCCAGACCCTTCCTGCGGCCTACTGCCTTTGCCTTTTGGAGAGAACGTTTTAGTGCCGTCACAGTTGCCGGTTCTTCGAGGGAGGGCCTTTACACCGCTGCTATGCATCTCTATTGGCAGCTTGTCATGAACTCGTTTGGTGCAGAGTTAGCCGGCAGTCGTGGTTTCTCCCTCATCCCTCCTGAGGGGCTTGGTATGGTTATCTCTCCCAACCTTCGGTTGCTCCTTCCTTCTAAGTCCGTGTTGGCTTATGCTAGGAAACAGAATTGGTCTGCCATCTTTGAGTGGAATGAAGAGAAGAGAGGGTGGTTTTGGCACGCAGGGGATTACCCCCCAGGTTGGGCGAAGAAGGTTAAAGTGGTGAACATTCCTGCATCAGCCAAGAAAACTCCTGCCAAGCCTAAGTCTGCTAGTAAGCCCAAGTCTGCCGCTCCTCAGCCTCTTGCAAGTGCTACTCCTGCCAGCAGAACACGAGGCAGCAAAAGGAAAACAACTCCCCATTCTGTGTCTGCCGCTCAGCGAAGGGTAAGTTTCCAAGACTTTTTCTTATTTTGTCTTCCAAGTACATGTATATATGTATACATTTCTTTTCTCTTTCTCTCTGACTTCTCCTGAACCTTGGCTGTCTTTTTCTTCGACTCACTTTTTTATCCCTTTTGCTTTTGCAGTCTAAGCAAAAGGAGGATACGTCAGCCGCCCATCCCATTATACTTGAGAAGCCCGAATCAGAGGTATGTTTCCTCTTGCTCCTGTACTTTGTCTAATCTGCCACATTTTGTTTTTTGGTTACTTTACTCGCTCAAAGTTTTAACTCGGCCCCTCATACTTCTTTTCTCTGCTCTTCCAGGATGAGCCTGAGCCTCTTTCCATATACCGCCCCACGGCCGAGGAGCTTTCTACCCCCATGGGCACTCCTATGGCAGGCTCTTTTGATGGGGGCGAGTTTGCTGCGCTTGCTCCTCCTACGGCCACTATCTCCCCTACTGGACCGGTACCCATGGATGAGGGTACTCATACTGGGAGGTTAGTGAGGCCATTCCCACTCCTGCCATGACATCTCCTGACAAGGAAACCACCCCTCTTGCCGTCACTGAGACTGAAGTCACCCTTGCTACTCCCCTCGTCATCTCCACTGGTGACCCCTTCGCCGCTCTCTCTCAGGCAGTGCAGGGTGTTTCTTCTTTGGTAGTCACCCCTTCTTCTATTCCCGTTTCTGCCACGCATGGGTCTCGTGCTGAATTGTCCTCAGAAGAATCTGAGGAGATCTTTGAGGATCCTGAGGATGAGCCTGGCTTGGGGAGGAGGATTTCTGAGTCTGAGGAGAAGGATATTGTTCCACCCGAGGCAATGGGTATGCACTCTCCCTCTTTCTTTTTCTTCATTTCTTAAGCTTTACTCATTTCCTTTTTCATTTGCGCGTCTATTTTTTTTTGCTTGCAGAGACCTTTGGGGAGTTAGGCATTTCAGCGGGGGTGTCTGCGGTAGCTCCTCCTGTTATGCTCACAACACCTATTCCTGCCATATTTACAACTTCTGTCTCCGCGGTTCCTTCCGTTTCTGCTTCTGCTTTCCCCACAGTCCCTATTACTGTTAGCTCTGGTAAGTTTCATATCTCATTCCTTCATTTCTTCTCCGCGGGCTTCTCTTCTTTTTATTCTTACCAAGGTTCTTTATTTCCACCTTTGCATTTTCTGGCAGGTCTACCTCCTTCAGTGCTTCCTCAATTTGAGATAGGTAATAGCTCTGCCACCCTTCCAGATCCTGCGAGCGAGGCTGCGACCTTCTTTGTGCGCTTTGATCAGTCCGAAGTCAACGACCTTGATCCTGCTTCTTTCTGGGGCTCCAGACCCCCTTACATAGATTTTCATGGCTTCAGAGTCCCTGCGGACTGCGCTCCTCACTTGGTGATGATCTATGATAGTCGCGGGGACTTCATGCAGGGATTCAGACTTGGTCGATCAATCAGAGAGCATTTCTTGAGGATGTTAGGCAGCGTGCTGAACGACATCGAGCACAACTTCGTGGATACTGTCTCCACAGAGAGGATTCTGCAGTGGAGAGCCGCGGTACAGGAGCTCGTCAGTGTTGGCTTTGCGGTGGAGTTCATCTTGGATCACCTTCGAGAGATTGCTCGAGCAGTTTTCATAAGGAGAGTTCAGCCTACCATCGACGCCATTGTTTCTCGCCTTGCGATCCTGAGGAAGGAAGTGGCAGACTTGGAGGGCCGCCGAGAGCGTCTTCTTTCTGGTGTGGGAGGACTTGGTCGTTTTGGGGATCAGTCACTTATCTCCGGACTTTATTGATGATGCAGTTGTTTCCCGTTTCGTAGTTTTTCTTTTGCCTTATTACTCTGTTTAGTACATTATGCTTTTCTATAGCACCTATTTGGGCTTGTTTACCACAGTTTGGGTTTTGCAATCTAACTTCATGATACTATACTTATGATGCTATACTTTGCTACTTTTGCTATGATGTATGATAACAAAGTACTTCGTGCTTTTCATTGCAAGGAAGCAAGTTACAGATTTCGATTTATGACATAGTCATTTCTTGAAAGACAAAAAACAGAGTAAAAGAAAAACATGATAACTTTTGGTAAAACAAAATGGTAAGAGATAATCACATTGCTTTTCCCCTTAGGCGTAATAGTATTTCAACCATTTCCCATTGATGGGATCCATTAAGTCCTTTCCATCCATCTGAGTCAAACGGTAGTACCCACTTGGATGTGCTTCTCTTATCACAAAGGGTCCTTCCCACTTTGGTGCGAACTTCGATGGTCCTGCCAGGCCTCTCCTAACGTAGTCTGCCACCTTTAGGATCAGTTGTCCTTCCGTAAATATTCTTTCCTTAGTCATCCTGCCGTAAGCCTCAGTCATCTTTTGCCTGTATCTGCGGCTGTGTTCTTGAGCCTTTTCCCTCTTCTCATCAAGTCCTTCCAAGTCTTCACATCTTTCTGCCGCAAAGACTTCTTCATCATTATCCTTTTCCTGCATTTGCATGACTCTCAGGGATGGGGTTATCTTTTCTGCGGGGCTTACTACTTCAGTTCCGTAGACCAAAGAAAAAGGTGAAAAACCCGTGGCTGACTTAGGTGAACTCCTGTAGGCCCAAAGAGCGTCTGGCAGATGCGTTGCCCAGCCTCCCGTGTATTATTGGCTCATTTTACTGATGATTCTTATAAGGGTTTTGTTGGTTGCCTCCGCTTGCCCATTTCCTTGAGGGTAATATGGTGATGACCGGTGATGTTTGATTTGATAAAACTCTAGCATTTTTCTCACCTCGCTATTCACAAAAGGTGTGCCGTTGTCACTGATGATCCTGTGGGGGACTCCAAACCTTATGATTATGTTTTCTTTGATAAAGTTTGCCACTGCCCCTCCTGTGGCCTTACGAAGTGGCACTGCCTCTGCCCACTTGGTGAAGTATTCTGTAGCTACTAGTATCCATATGTATCCTCGTGACGGCGGATTCACCGGTCCAACTAAGTCAAGCCCCCAAGTGTGGAACGGTCATGGTGTGACCATGCTATGCAAGTTCTGTGGATGAGTGTAAATCAAATTGGCTTGTACTTGGCAACTGTGGCATCTTTTCACAAACTCTGCCGTGTCCCTTTTCATGGTAGGCCAGTAATAGCCCATTTGCAGCAGGCACCTGTAAAGCTTCTTCTTTCCCTGGTGTTCCCCACATTCCCCTGAGTGTACTTCTTTTATCATTTCTTTTGCCTCCTCAGGGCCCAAACACCTCAAGGGGTCTCCTTCATACCCCTTCTTGAAAAGGATCTTGTTGTGCACAAAATAGCGCGTTGCTAACCTCCTGAGCTTGTATTTTTCGCTGTGCTTCTGCGGCAGGATGCCTTCGGTCAGGTACTGTATAAATGGGTCTCTCCAGTCCTAGCTGATGAACACAGCGTAACTTTCTTCTCTGTCTGCCGTGAGTTGGCAGCTTCCACATTGGGTTTGGACTTGGTCTGCGTCTTTACTCATGGTTGGCCAATAAAAGCCCGCCCTTTGGAGTCTGCAGTAAAGGCTAATTTCTCCGCAGGATCCGCAAGTCTTTTCATGCACTTCTTTCAACTTTCTCTGGGCCTCCTTTTGCCCCACACATCTGGACAAAACTCCGCCTGGCATCCTGCGGTATAATTCTCCTTTCATCAGGGCGTAGTCCTTGAGTACTTTTAGTCCCATGGCTTCTTCTCCTCCCATCAAAACTTCCTTTATGGGTATTCGCCAATCTCCTTCGCGGTGTTCCTCCTGAAATCTTTCTTTCAATACTTCAATTATGGATTCTTCCCTCTTGCTAATCTCCACTCTGGTGCTTTCCCCTTCAAACATCACTTGCGAACCCAACGCGGCCAACGCATCGGCAAATCGATTCTCGTTTCTCGGGGTGTGTTCTATTTCGAAGGTTAAGAACTTTTCTTCCATTTTCTGCGCCATTGCTCTGTACGGGGCAAGATTGGGTTCTTTCAGGGAGAAACTCCCTTTGGTCTGGCAGACTACTAGGTTGGAGTCACCTAATACTTTCAAATGCTTAACTCCCATCTCAAGGGCTGTGGCCAGCCCCGTCAAATAAGCTTCATATTCTGTCGTATTGTTTGAATAGGGGAACTCCAGTTTGAACGATAGCGCTACTGCTTTATCCTCTTCGTGATACAAAACCACCCCAACCCCTCCAGACTGGGCGGTAGAAGATCCGTCAAACTTCATTACCCACTGTTCCCTGAGTTCTTCTACCACGACTACTTCCCCTGGAACTTCGTCATCCAGCGGGAATTCTTCCTCCCCTGGAAACTGTGCCAACAAATCTGCTATAGCCTGGCTCTTTACTGCTTTGGGCGCCCCCATTCTCAAATCATACTGCGACAGTTGCAACAGCCACTGTGATATCCTGCCAGAGAGGATTGGCTGCTGTAATAAAGCTTTGATGGCGTGGGACTTAGTCATCAGCCATACTTCATATGCCAAGAAGTAATGGCGTAATCTTTGTGAGGCATAAACAATAGCCAAACATGCCCTTTCTGCCCTCGGATAACGAGTTTCTGCGTCTTTCAGGGCGCGGCTGATGTAATATACTGGTTGCTCGATGCCACCTCCATCCTCTTGGGCAATTAAGGCACCGATGGCATATGAGTTGGTAGCCATATAAAGCAGTAATGGCCTT
Organism: Quercus glauca; assembly: GCA_023736055.1. Classification (NCBI taxonomy): domain Eukaryota; kingdom Viridiplantae; phylum Streptophyta; class Magnoliopsida; order Fagales; family Fagaceae; genus Quercus; species Quercus glauca. The sequence continues at coordinate 30,232,268 of CM043315.1, forward strand.
TTGTGTATTGGGGCCTGTACGGTAGGGAGGTTCATCATGATCTGCTGCAGCCTCTTGAAGGCCGCCTGCTGCGCTTCTCCCCATACAAAATTTTGCCCTTTCCTCAGTAATTTGGTGAAAGCCGAGGTGATCAATGCCAGCCCAGGGATGAATCTTCGGATGTACGAGACTTTCCCTAAGAAACTTTTTAGTTCTTTCACTGTGGTTGGGGGTCTCATAGTTGCAATGGCCGTAGCCTTTGCTGGGTCAACATCTATCCCTCTGCTGTGTACTAGGAAGCCCAAAAATTTCCCCGAGGATACACCAAACGCACACTTGAGGGGATTCATTCTTAACTTAAATGCTCTGCACCTTTCGAACACCTTTTTTAGCACATGGAAATGTTCTTCCCTCTTCCTGGACTTGACTACTATGTCATCCACATAGTCTTCTAACTCCTGATGCATCATGTCGTGGAATATAGCCGTCATTGCCCGTTGATAAGTTGCGCCTGCATTTTTTAACCCGAAGGGCATTACGATGTAGTGGAAGTTTCCATGGGCGTTCTAAAGGCTGTTTTCTCCGCATCTTTTGATGCCATTCTGATCTGGTTGTATCCGCTGAAGTCATCCATGAATGAGAACATAGCGCTTCCTGCCGCAGAATCTATCAATAAGTCCATATTGGGTAATGGAAATTCATCTTTTGGGCATGCTTTGTTGAGATCCCTGAAATCTACGCAACACTTGATCTGGCCATTCTTCTTTTTTACTGGTACTATGTTGGATAACCAGCGAGGATGTTGAATAGGCTTAACGAATCCTGCGGCTAGCAGTTTCTGCACTTCTTTGACTATCTGCCCTTCGATTTCTGTGTGAAATATTCTGGCAGGTTGGACTATTGGCCTAGCCTGCGGGTCCACATTCAACGTGTGCGCTACTAACCCAGGGTCTAGCCCTGGCATTTCACTGTAGTCCCATGCAAACACGTTTTTGAATTCTTTCAGTAGCAATACCAATTCTTTTTTCTCATCTTTCATTAAGCTCGCACTGATCGAGATGGGCCTCGGCTCTTGTGAAACAGATCCTAGGTCAACTTCTTCCATTTCCTCTTCTGCCATGACCTGCACCTCCTTTTCGGCTACAATTCTCTCGTATTCCTCTTTGTTACTTCTCTCCTCTAGGCTTTCTTGGACTCTGCAGCACATCAAGCCCTCGTGCTATTTTTCCTGGGTGGGGCCTGTCTGGGTTTCAACCGCGGGCCCCACGTGCCTTCATAATTTGTAAATAATTCTGCCATCAGAGCCTCTGACTCTTGTGCATTGGGGTGCGTCTTCAAATCCTGCGGCGGGCGCTTCTTTCCTTCGTTTCTTTCTTGCCAATAATTCCCTCAGATCGGGTTTTGGGTCATCTAGGACATCCTTCCATCTAGGTACGAAAGTACCCAGCGGCTTTGACACTGAACTCTCCCCAGAGGGAGCCCATTGATCATAGAACATAGTTTCTACTAAGTGAGCCTCCGTTCGTTCAAATGGTGAAGGATTCGCGGCTATGCGTACTACCCTACCGTTTAATCTTCCTTTCACACATTGGTGATAGGTGGATGGGACCAGCCGGTGTTTATGCAACCATGGCCTCCCCAGAAGCACGTGGTAGGATACTTCAGTTTTTACCACGTGGAACCATGCTAAAGAGGCTATGGGGCCCACCTTCAGCCATAGCTGTATGTGGCCTGCTGTGTACTCACCTCTTCCGCCGAACCCTGTTACTTCCATTAGGCATCCCTGAATCTTCCTTTCTGAAATCACTGCTGCCTGCAGAGTGCTTAATGGAATGAGGTTCACAGAAGCGCCTGTGTCTACTAAAGCTCTCTTTATGGGGATTTGATTTATGAATGCCGCCAAGTACAAGGGTCTCCTGTGGTCCGGTTGCCCCACTTCCATATCTTCCTCACTAAAAGTGATTTCAGTTGACTCCTGTAAGAGAGCCTTCTCATCTGATATTTCTGCCGATAGGCACTCTACTCCTGCACCAGAGGCAATGCTCACCAAGGCCTCGGTGGCTACCTTTCTCTCCCTTGCTGATAGTCCCAGCTGGTCAAATAAATTTCTGAACTTAGAACTCTGCTGTAGAGTGGTAATGGCCGCCGCAGGCAGAGCCAAGTTTTCTTCTTCATCCTCTCCTGGGTCAACACAAATTACCACCGCTGCTACACCCTTCCCTTTATGGTTCGGGAGTGGGTTTCTTTGGACTTCCTGCTGGGACAATTCTAAAGTCCCCTCCTTTATCCTGCGGTGAACAAGTCTGCGAAGGGCCCAGCATTCTGCCGTAGCATGTTGGACATAATTGTGTAAACGACAAAAACGTGGGTCCCTCCTCTCTTCCTCCGAGGGTTCCCTGGCAACCTGGTTAGGTTTGAAAATTTCATCTGCTATCCATCTGTCTAGCAGTACGTCTAATTCTTTTGAGATGCATGGTATTGGCGGGGGAGTGTCATATTCCCTCCCCTCAGTCTTCCTTCTCCGTTCTCCAGTGGACACCGCCATCGCCTGTGGGGCGTTTCTCTTGTCTGAGCTTGGCTTCACAGACTGAGCCGTCTTTCTTGCTTTCTGCAATAGCTGGGCGAATTGGGAGATTTCCAAATTCTCGAGTACAGCCCTGTACTCCCTGATCATGTTCGTCATACACATCTCAACCAACGTCCTTTCTTCGCAATGGTCATAGCAGTCAAGTGCTATGTCCCTGAATCTCTTGATATATTCCATCAAATCTTCACCGCTTCTCTGTTTGGTTGCTTGCAGGGTTGCAAGCGTCACCGTTTCTTCTCCATGGAAGTACTTGGTGCAGAATACATCTACCATATCATCCCATGTTGGGATAGTTCCTGGCTTTAACCCAATATACCAAGTGTAAGCCCGGTCGCATAGTGATTTAGAAAATTCTCGAAGACATAAGTCCTCGTCTGCGGTGTAAGGGCCAAGTGTGTCGATGAATTTGCTCACGTGTTCGACAGCACTTCCCCTTCTACCATCGTACTGCGCGAAAGCTTTTGGTTCATACCTCTCAGGGTATGGTTTGCTGAGTACCCTCAGTGGGTAAGGAGGCCTTCGTGCATAGAATCTCTCCTTAGGTGCTCTGGCCCTTTCCTGCTCCAGGAGGGCGGATACCTCAGCCATTGTGATGAAACGCTGCTCTGCATTGTGTGGGACACCTCCCGCCGGCGTCTCTTCTTTATCTGTCGCATGCCCTGGGTCATGCTGACTTCCTTTTTCTTTTGTCTTGTCGGTCTTCAACTGACGGATTTCTTCCATCATTTGCTGCTGCGAGTGTTGCAATGACTGTAAAACCTCAATGAAAATATTGGCATTGTCAGTGGGCATTCTTGGTGGCGGTTGGGGGTCAGCCCCCGTTCCGTTGGCACCTTCTGCTTGGTTGGGTGGTGGTTGGTGAGGCGTTGTAGGCCTCGACTCTGCTTGTGAGGGTACAGCACTCATGTTTCGAGTTGTCCTGGACTTTGGAGGCATTTGTTTGTGTGGGCTCTTGTCCCTGTCTATTTCTCAACTCCCCAGCGGAGTCGCCAATTTAATGTAGGGGCCTTTTTTTTGTGTTTGGGCTGGGCCGCCCTCTGTAAGTGATGGGCCCTGATGTGTTTTCTGAGTAGGGAAGTTGAGACCAGCCCAACTGCAACTCACTTTAGGCTGGCTTGGCACAAACTTAACCTAGTCTGCCAGGAACACCCTTTACGGCAAGCAGAGCTATTATAACGAAATTTTAGCAGGCAGATACAATGATAATAAAGTGAACAAACAGAATATTATAACTTTTAATAATAATGATGGCCGAATGTCACAGTAGTAATAGCAATAATAATAATAATGGCTTTTAAAAGAAAAGAAAGCAATGGATTAAACAATGATGGAGGTTTAATCAAAGATAAACGTCAAGCCAAAATCTAGTCTGTAATGGTGACCGTCCAAAGAGGAAGAACGCTTCCTCTCAATGAAATCAACCTCCCAGGTGAATATCCTGCCGTAGGGATTAATAACTTTGAGGGAATCGGACCTAAATGGTTGAGGTGTGAAGAAAGTTATTGTTATTTTTACCGCTTCATTATCCCTTAGAGAGTGGGATTTTGAGGGGGAGAGGAAAGAAAAGATCTATCGGTGCATGCTTATTATCCTCACAAGTGATTTTCTTATCTTTTTCCTTTCTTTTCCTTTTTCCTTTAGTTTTTCTTTCTATGTGTTTTTCTTCCTCTGTTTTTCGGTCCCTCCTACAGGGCACAGTGAGGCTCCTTTTATAGGGCCTGCCGTAAGCATTCTTTTACCATTTTACCCTCTAACGGCCTTTGTCTGGTCTGGGCATGCTTGCCGACCACCCTCTGCGCATAGCTCGCCCTCGCCAGACAAAGACAGGTTCGTTTTGTTTCTGTCCGCCGTGGCACTGCTCTGCCGTGGCCTTAAATGCTTTCTCTCTCTTCCTATGGCATGCACTCAGCGTTCCCTCTCCAATCTTACCCCTTTTGGACGGTCTGTCATCCTAGTAGGACGTACCTCCAAAAGGGTTTGGACAGGGAACGCAAAATAAATCCTTTCCCCTCTCCCCACCACCAAACCACACCCCCCTTTACCTCTTACCACGAACCCATGGCCCCACCACGACCCATATTGGCTGTGTACAGGCTGGTGGCACCTGGGCTTTGCGCATGCTCCCTGTTATGTGTGTTTCGAAGCCGGCTTGCGGCTCATGGCGCCTTGTTAGTATTCGTCTGCCGCTCTTTTTGATTCTTTCACGCAGACTTTTTGCACCTTCACTACCCCCTTTGGATTGGGCTTTCCTTAGTACATCTCCCTTGACCCATTTCTCATTTTTATGCTTTATGTCTTGTTTTCATTGCTTGGCCTTTCCTACCATGGCAACATGTTCCTGCTAGGCCCATTTCAGACCTGTCGTTTCACTTCTTCCCCCAGTGACTTATGAAAGTCTGCTGGTGTTCTCACTTTATGGGCTCCATTGTCCCTTTCTTTCTTCTTTGGGCCTGCGGCCCTTGGGCTTCCTCGGCCCATTTGCTGACTTTGTATTCCCATGGGCTTTTATTTACTAACTTGATTGGGCTTCCTCGGCCCAATCTCCTCATTCTCATCCTTGGGGTTCATGGGCTTGCCATTAACCCCTACTTTCTTTACATCGCTTTGGGCCTGCCGCGGCCCATTCTCACTTTTTCATACCATACATTGCCCATGGGTGTCATTTCTCTCTTTCCGGGCCCTTTAGGCCCATTTGCTTCCTCAAGACCCATTTGCTCGTGTTATGGACCTGTGTTTTGTTATTCCTGCCGCTCGGGCCTAATAGTTTTATTCTGTTCCTGCCGCTATTATTGTCTGTTATGCTGGGTTGGGCTGACTTTACGAAAATGACCCTCAACAGCAGTCATATGTGTAGTGCGATTTAGAGTTTAGCCAAAATCATAACCGCACCGCACCTCATTTTTGCGGTCACATGAGCGATATAGTGTATAACATGCGGTTTGAATGGCTTAAAGTCGATATATTTTTCAAATTTTTGGCTTTTTCTACGCATCTTAAAACTAATTTTTCCCTTTGTTTTGGGCCAAGTTTTAAACTATTGAGATAGCCTTTTCTTTATTTTGGGCTGGCTTTCCTAGGTAACGCTTGTTAGAATTATCAAACTTTTTTTTTTAAATTAAACTATTAATAATATATTTAATATTAAAAATAAATAAATATGTTAATATATAGAGAAAGTGCGATACGATGCGATGTGGTTTTTTTATTATAAAACCGCATTGCACCATGCGGTGTGGTGCAGTGTAGTATACTATTACTTGCGGTGTAGTGTGGTTATGCCATTTTATAGGTAGTTTTGGTGTGATTTTTGTGGTTTATAAGGTTTGGTGAACACCCCTAAATGTAACTATCAAATTATAAAATAAAATAAAAAGTCATTAATATTTAAGAAAATTTTTATTATTTGATGACGGCCAAAATCCATGTCATTTCATTCGTTTCCAAAGAAATGGATAAAGATTTTACCTTCGCGCGAAAACAAAGACAGCATCTTTCTCTCTAACCCACCTCCGTATCTCATTTGTCATTTCCTCTACTCACAGTGCCTTCTTAGTTCTTTACTATGTGCAAGTGTAACTTGTTAATCAGAGCTTGAGATTGTAGCTTCCTCTGCGTCATCTTCACCTTTCTTGGCCCCCTCTCTCTCTGTTCCAAGCACTCACAGGTCAGTCTTTTTCTTTGCTTAACTTTTGTCACTATCTCTCTCACTCATCGATTTTGCTTTGTAAAATTTCAAACATTATTTGCATTTTTACCAACTTTTCTCGAATGGGTATTCGTAGTTTGCCTGGTTATTGAGTGTTGCTCTTGCTTTTGAGCTATGTATAATCCCAGCTGTATGTTATTGTGGATTTTTGTTGTTGTCTACATTCTGTTCGTTGAAATGCTTTCTTGGGTCTTGAATAGGTTCTTGTCAATTGGTATACAAAAAATTTTCTCTTTTTCTCATAATTTAATAAGAAATATTTTGTTGTCTAGATTTGCATGTTGCAAAGGATGCTAAATTAACCAGAGAGTGGAATAATAAGATGGCTAGAATGATTATGTCTCTACTTCCAGATCATGCTGCTGCAGCTAATTCTGTTGTGAAGGGCTACGACTAACTTCTAAGTGGTAATTAACTGGATTCAGTAAATTGGGATAATAATTATATAGATTTTTTTTTTAATAAGTGTATAGAATTTAAATTTGAAATACATGCTTGGAAGGAATTTGTATCTTGCCGTTTGAAAGTGGAGGAAATTTTTGCATGTTTTGTTTATTTAATTAGATGCTGACCAAATTGAAAGTGGGGTTCTACATTTCAGTGCATCAGTAAAAAAAATCTATGCTAACCAAATTGATTTTGGTTTAGACCTTTTGGTTATTGTGTGTTTGGCTTCAATTACATTTTAGAAATCAACAATTAAGGAAGAGTGCCATCCAGCTTCAGGTCAAGTAGCACCTCCTCCCCTTGTTAGAGCAGTGGAGGGTGAGGTTGTTGGTATAAGACTTACATACCATTGAAAAAAGGAAGCATGAAGCCTTAGTCACACGTGATTAGGTTTTGTCTTCTGGAAGTTCAACTGGGTAAGGAGCTAAGCCAAATTGATTTTTTGGTCTAATGATTCAAAGAATGGACCTTGTAATAGAAAGTGGTTTTGAGCTTTATTGTTTATTTAGAGGAGGTCGTTGTTTAGGAAATTAGCAGACTCTGGGCATTTTACACAACTTCCCTAATACTATTTGTACCATCATACTGCAAGATTTTATTTCCTTGCTTTTTTTTGGTGGTTTGACTGATCATAGCAACTTGGTTTGTTTATATAACTTATCTAGTGTTTGAAGAGCATAAGCTTTAATCTTTGATTTATGTATTGTCTCTTTTCAGATACACTCATTACAAACTTTTGAAATATGACAATCAGAAGCTATGCTGGCATTACAAAACCTGGTTTTTTGCTTGTACATTCGGAGTTACCCATTCTTACTCTCCTTAAACCCAAGTTGACTTCCTTATCAATTCTTATGGTACTGGGTGACCACGACAGAAGAATAGGGTTGATTACAAAATGTCAATACTCTGTTTCTGATAGAACATTTGCATCGGGTTCTGCTGGTTCATCAATGTCCAAGCCAAATGCTGCTCGTTTGGGTCAGAAACAAGGAGGTTCGTCATCCCAATATAGTCATCCTTGTTTATTGGAAATGAAGAATGAGAAAGCAAAAAATCGTGCCAGGGTTTATGAGTTCTTGCGGGGAATTGGAATCATTCCTGATGAGCTTGATGGTTTGGAGATTCCTGTGACAACTGAGGTTATGAGGGAGCGTGTGGATTTTCTTCACACATTAGGGCTTACAATTGAAGACATTAACAATTATCCACTTGTTCTTGGCTGTAGTGTAAAGAAAAATATGATTCCTATTCTCGATTATCTTGGAAAATTGGGAGTTAGGAAATCCACTTTCACTGAGTTCTTGAGAAGATATCCTTAAGTTCTCCATTCTAGTGTTGTTGTTGACCTTGCTCCAGTGGTCAAGTATCTTCAAGGAATGGATATCAAGCCCAATGATATTCCTCGGGTTCTTGAGAGATATCCAGAAGTGCTGGGATACAAGCTTGAGGGGACCATGAGCACTTCGGTGGCATATTTGGTTGGAATAGGGGTGGCAAGAAGAGAAATTGGAGGGGTTTTAACTAGATACCCTGAGATTTTAGGTATGCGAGTAGGTAGGGTGATCAAACTTTTGTGGAGTACCTGGAGAGTTTGGGCATTCCAAGATTGGCTGTGGCTAGACTGATAGAGAAGTGACCTCACATCCTGGGCTATGGTTTGGAGGGGAGGATAAAACCTAATGTTGAATTTCTTTTGGAGTTTAATGTTAGAAAAACATTGCTTCCTTCTGTAGTAGCACAGTATCCTGAGATTATAGGACTTGACTTGAAGCCAAAGCTTCTCAGTCAACAGAGTTTGCTTAATTCAATTATTGATATTGGTCCCGAGGATTTCGGCAAGGTTGTTGAGAAGATGCCACAGGTAATTAGCCTCAGTAAAACACCTGTGATAAAGCAGGTGGATTTTCTAAAGAACTGTGGATTCTCCTTGCAACAAGTGAGGAAGATGGTTGTGGGGTGTCCCCAGTTGCTTGCTTTGAATCTCGACATTATGAAACTTAGCTTTGACTACTTCCAATTGGAGATGAAAAGGCCTTTGGATGACTTGGTTATTTTTTCTGCATTCTTTACTTATGGTCTGGAGTTTACCATTAAACCAAGACATAGGATGGTTGCAAAGAAGGGCTTAAAATGTTCTCTTGCATGGCTTCTTAATTGCTCTGATAACAAGTTTGAGGAGCAGTTGAGCTATGATACTATTGACATGGAGGAGATGGAAATTGAGCCATCATTTGACATGAATACACTAATGGAACCAAGGGGCGATGAGTCAGCTTCTGATTATGATGACAGTGATGATGACTATGTATAAAAATCAGGAGTCAGCTTCAGTCTGTAGTGAATATCTTGGCTTTTCTCAAACTGGATCTTTGAGTTGATAGTTTAGATGCAATAGTTAAATGGTAAAATTATTTACTTTCAGTATTTCAGAAAGTTTGTTTAATTTTTATTTTTGTGTACTTAACATGTAATTGATCAAAGTCCGGTGCTTACAGTTTCTTTTTAGGTCCTTTTTTAAGGCTGTTGTCTGAAGCCAGGCATGTAGACATTTGGGAAAGCATTACTGATCTAGTAAACTCTCAGTGCCTGAAAACTGATAATATAGCCTCAAAGCTTTGGTCAACATCGCTGTAAAAATAATAAAAAAGAAATCAAGCTAAGGATAGGGTTTCAGATTGACAGAGGAGAGAAGATAAGGATTGATCTGTGGATGGTCCAGAGTAAACGCAATCGGTTGTTTCTTCAAAGTGAAGATGAATTTTACATATAAATGATTCGATTTTGTAGAAACATGAACTTATTGTGGATGTCATCAGGGGCGGAGCTACACTGGGGGCCATGGCCCCCCCATAATTTTTAAAAAAACTTCATAATAATGCATGCATAGTTTGCAATTGTTTAAAATATTAGACCTTAAAATCAATATTTGGCCCCTCCAAAAAATAAGAGCTGCCCTTGCAAAAAAGAATTGAGCAACTAATTGTTGGATTCCAAAAAATAGTTCATAAAAACAACTGACTATCCACCTTGTAACAAAAAAAGTTGTTAATTTCAAATTTTTTGTTTTTTCCTCCCTTAATTGGTAGTTTTGGTTGTTGAGTTCAAAAGTAAGTTTTTAATAAAATAAATTTTCTCTTAGAGTTATCTTATTTTATTTGGGACTAAGTCTTTTTGTTGTTTTTGTTAAGTTTCAAATTGTTTGTCAATACTTAAAAAAAAAAACTACACTGAGGATATGTGACATTAGGGAGCGACAATACTTAGAAAGTGTTAAGGGTAATTTTCGTAAAGTCAGCCCAACCCAGCAAAGCAGGCAATAAGAGTGGCAGGCACAGAATAAAACTATTAGGCCCGAGCGGCAGGAATAACAGAACACGGGCCCATAACATGAGAGAATGGGTCTTGAGGAAGCAAATGGGCCCAAAGGGCCCGGAAAGAGAGAAATGACACCCATGGGCAATGTATGGTATTAAAAAGTGAGAATGGGCCGCGGCAGGCCCAAGGCAATGTAAACAAAGAAAGTAGGGGTTGATGGCAAGCCCATGGACCCCAAGGATGAGAATGAGGAGATTGGGCCGAGGAAGCCCAATCAAGTTAGTAAAAGCCCATGGGAACACAAAGTCAGTAAATGGGCCGAGGAAGCCCGAGGAAAGTAAAAGGGCCGCAGGCCCAAAGGGGAAAAAAGAAAGGGACAATGGAGCCCATAAAGTAAGAACACCAGCAGACTCTCTTAAGTCACTGGGGAAAGAAGTGAAACGGCAGGTTTGAAAGAAGCCTAACAGGAAAATGTTATCATGACAGGAAGAACCAAGTAATGAAACAAGACATAAACCATAAACCGAGAAATGGGTCAAGGGAGATGTATTAAGAAAAGCCCAATCCCAAAGGGAGGCAGTGGAAGTGCCAACGGCCCACATGAAAGAACCAAGAAGTATGGCAGACGAATGCAAATAAAGCTCCATGAGCCGCAGGCAGGCTTTGAACGTACGTAACAGGGGAGCATGCGCAAAGCCCAGGTGCCACCAGCATGTACCCAGCCAATATGGGTCGTGGTGGGGCCATGGGTCAGTGGTAAGAGGTAAGGGGGGGTGTGGTTTGGTGGTGGGGAGGGGGGGAAAGATTTATTTTACGCTCCCTGTCCAAACCCTTTTGGGAGGTACGTCCTGCTGGGATGACAGACCGCCCAAAAGAGGTAAGATTGGAGAGGGAACGTTGGGTGCATGCCATAGGAAGAGAGAGAGAGCATTTAAAGCCTCGGCAGAGAGCAGTGCCACGGCAGACAGAACAAATACAAACCTGTCTTGTCTGGCGAGGGTAAGCAATGCACAGACGGTGGTCGGCAAGCATGCCCAGACCAGACAAAGGCCGTTAGGGGGTAAAATGGTAAAAAACCAATCACGGCAGGCCCTATAAAAGGAGCCTCGCTGTGCCCTGTAAAAGGGACCGAAAAACAGAGGAAGAAATACATAGAAAGAAAATTAAAAGGAAGAAGAAAAGAAAGGAAGAAAAGATAAGAAAACCAATAGTGAGGATAAGGGGCATGCACCAATACATCTTTTCTCTTCTCTCCCCCTCAAAATCCCACTCCCTAAGGAACAATTAAGTAATAAGAACTTGTTTCGGCTATTTATCATTTAGGTCCGATTCCTTCAAAGTCATTAATCCCCACGGCAGAATATTCTCCGGGGAGGTTAGTTTCATTGAGAGGATGCGTTCTTCCTCTTTGGTTTTTGCCATTACGGACTCGGTTTTGACTTTGACGTTGATTTTGATTAACTCATCGTTCAATCAATTTTTCTTTCTTATAAAAAACCGTTATTATCATTGCCATTATTGCTACTGTGTTATTCGGGCTCTGTCATTAATAAAAAACTATCGTACTCTGTTTCTTTTATTATCATTATATCTGCTTGCCGTAATCTTATTGTAATAGCTCTGCCTGCCTTATGGGTATTTCTGGCAGACTAGGCCAAGTTTGTGCGCAAGCCGGCCCAAAGTGAGTTGCAGTTGGGCCGGTCTCAACTTCCCTACTCAGAACATATTAGGGCCCATCACCGCAGGAGGTAGCCCAGCCCAAACACAAAAAAGGCCCCTACAGAAAGCAATCTTCTCTTGTGAAGCTTCCAATTGCTTTTTAGTGCTTTATTTAGATTAAACATGTTGAATGACAAAAAAAATAGAGGATAATTTTATGTTAGGGGGTAAAAATGTAGCTATGCAAATGTATTTAGGTATATGTAATTCGGCCCCTCCAAACTAAAATTGGTGGCTACGCCCCTGGATGTCATTGTGGTCAAAGATGAAAATGATCCTTAAAAAACACTAGGGCTGGGTTTGGATCCGCGTTTGCGGATCCAACGTTTGCGTTTGCCTTTTTGTTTTGTTTTTTTTTTTTTTTGTCATTCACCCGTTTTAAAGGTTTGCCGCTACTGTTCACGGTTACTGTTCATGAACAGTAGCCGCAAATGCTGACTTTTCAGCCTTCAACAGTGATAATGCACTGTTCATGGGTCCCACAAATCTCAACTTTTAGCAACTTTTTCATTAAAAATGGGTCCTACGGTACTAATCACACATTTAAAAATTATTTTGCTATAGTGTTTTCAGTTTAGTTCAGTAAAATAAGTTGCATCCAAACGGACCCTAGATGTGTGTTGATGCCCAATTTTGTAAATCCATATCCAAAAGCCCATGAAGAAGAAAGCCCAGTAAGTTGCAAAACGCAAATCTGCCGCAGAATATAAGTCTGCCGCAGAATACAGATCTGCCACAGGATACAGTTCTCTGGCATGATGGTTTCGGCAAATGAAAATAAATTGGGCCCAAGACCCTTTTGATCCAGTCAACATCATTTGGCCCACAAAGGCTCAAATCCTTTTGTATAAAAAAGATAGGCGTGAAAGCTGAGAAGAAAAACACACGGCAGGCCTAAAAGGGCCCGGCAAGATTAAGATAAGCAGCAGGAATAACAATCTGGTATGGCAGGAGATGCCAAGCCACGAAGCAAACACCCAAACTAGAGGGAGGCCTAATGATCCAACAAGGCCCAGCCTTCCAAAGAAAGGGACAAGTCATAAACGTTGGAGATGCAACCCACACCAGAAAGAGCCAAAAAGTGCATGGCAGGATATGCACGCCCATTTTCAGACCTCGGCAAACGAATGAAATATCAAGAAGGTAAAGCATGCATACGACCCAGGCATCACCAGCCTATACCCAGCCACTATGGGAAAGAGTGAGGTCATGGGAGAGGGCACGGTCTGACGATGGGGAGAGGAGTGGAAACCCATTCTTGTGTTTCTTGCTCAGGCTCTTTTGGTGGGCACAGTCCTGCTGGGATGACATGCCACCCAAAAGAGGTAAGGCTGGGTAAGAACCATTGGGTGCATGCCATGAAAGACCGAGAGGGAGAGGGTACACACTGGACGAGTAGAAAAGGGAATCTTCATTGTCTGAAAGCCATAGGTCAATGGTGGTAGTCAGAACCATTGACTCGGTAAGTGGTTGGCAAAAGGTTCCCATACCAGACAAGGGCCATGAAAGGGCTAGAATAGTAAAATCGGTCACGGCAAGCTCTATATAAGAGACCCGTAGCTGTGTACAGGAGGAGGAGGGGGGGAATTCGAAAGAAAAAACAGAGAGGGAGGAAAAAACAGGGGAATTGAAAAAAAGAGAAAACAAAGAGAAGAAAACAAAAGAAAAGAAAGAAAGAAAGAAAAAAGAAAAGAAATGCAAGAATTCTAAGAAAGAAAACAGAGAGAAAGATAAAACAAAAGAACAGAGGAGGAAGAAGGAAAAACAGAGTGTTTTATGGCAGGCATGCACCCAAATGGGTTAACCCCCTCTCTCCCTCAATAGCATTGTCCTCCATTGGAGGGAAATACGACTTATACTCGGGAACATACCATTTGGGGCTGATCTCTCAAAGCAATTAATTTCTCCTTTGAAGTTACTTGCGTTGAGGGAGCAGTTTTCCCTTCCCTAGTTAGAGTCCCGTGGTAATACTTGGTGTGGCAGACTCATTCTTTTTACTCTACTAATCCCGCTCTAATCCTTTGTTTAAGTGTTATTCTTTAAAAGCGAGGCCTTTTAAGTTATTTATCTTGTTTATTGCGGCAGAAATAGTGACTGCATTTTCTTTACGTTTTCTATATATTGTCTGCCTGCCATAACCTCTTAACAATGACTCTGCCTGCTGTAAGCTTATAAACAGATTTTAGCAAACGTGGTGTGGCTTGTGCACAAGCCAGGCCAAGGAAGTGGAAATGTATTTCTGCAGTAAAAATGAAGAGTAGTCATTCACACGGCAGACAGCTCTATTGCACAGCAAGGGGCTTTACGGCAGGAAGCTTTATCGCATAGCAGATAGCTTCATTGCATAGCAGAAAGTTTTGTTGCACAGCAGGCAGATAGCAGAAACTTTTATTGCACGGCAGACGGTTTTACTGCACGGTAGAAAGTCTTGCTGCACAGCAGAAAAATTAGACCTGTGGCAGAACTGGAGAATAGTTCCTTCTGCGGCAGAAAAGTCAATCCTGTGGTAGAAACTGGAGAAAAGTTCCTGCGGCAGGAACAAAGGATAAGCCCACTTCGCAGCGTCTTCCCTTGGACTTGGACTCAACGTTTGCGCACAAGCCGGGCCAAGGTGTGCTCCAATTGAGCCGGTCCCGACTCCTCACCCAGAAACAACTCGGGCCTAGTGCGGCAAGAATTTGCCCAATACCCCAATCCAGGCCCACCCCCCTACAATGCGTCAATTAGTTGGATTACAAGGCTATTGAACACTTCATTAGTTCTTTTGAATTACATCAAATCATGGAAAAATACATTACATAAGATGGTATTAGTTGACTACGACATTCTATTGCTGGCTGGCATCAATGTTTTAGGTAGTTATATAGTCTCTCCACACTTGGCCATTATGCATATCTTATAAACGTAAATTGTGTGTGCGCGTTTTTTTTTTTTTTTTTTTTAAGTCTTTTTATTGTTTTCAATTTTATTATTGAACATTATTCCAAGTTCCAACTTAATGGCAAAGAGATATATAATTGAGATTTGCCCACAAGTTAAGTTGATGCCATTCTTAGGGTTTGAACTTTGTCTGCATGAAAAACTTATTAGTGTCTTGGTCTAATAATATAAAGTTATCATAAATTGAAATTCTATCGTATCTATTAAATAATACAATAATAAATAATTGATGCCATTCTTTAGCATTAAGAATATCTAATAGACTAATATGGGATATTAAAGCAGAAGTTAAAAACATGTGATGTTTCTAAATTTTGTAATATCCTACTTGTTTTTCTTTTCTTTTCTTTTTTTCTTTTTTTTGTTAAGCCAAATAATAATATTCTATTCCCTAAATTTTTATCCTTATTTAAAAAAAATTTTTAAAAAAAAAGCACGTAATGTTACTAAATTGCCCATAATTATTATGCAAAAAAGTGTCCATAATACTGTTACTATTTTTTTATTTTATAAAAGGTCATAAAACAATACTATTACTAGACACTAGAGTGATGATAGTTACACGGTTGAAATCATGTTTTATAATTTGTGAAATCATATTTTCAAAGCACGATTTCACAATTATAACTAAAATGTGAAAACACAAGCAAAACATGATTTTAGCTAGAGTGTGTACAATAGTGCATAACTCATTGCGTGCAACAATAATTAGCACTATAGCATGCAAAGTTGCAAAGCACCATAAGAAGGAAAAAAGCTTCCTTATATATATACATATTCGGATCCCTCTCCCTCCAAAAGTTTATTTTGCTTGTTCAGAAAGAAAATCAGAGAGAGGCAAGGTTATCGTGAAGAACTCATCTCAGTCTAAAGCCTAGCTTTTACAATGTCCTTTTATTTTCCATCGTGATTTTCAACTTCAAGCCTCAAATCTCACCGCACTCTCTCTTATGACTTAGCTAGGGTTTATACAAGTTTTTAGGCTAAATGTTTGCTTAGGGTTTATACTTATACATGTTTTTATCCTTCCTATAAATGACAGTGCTTGTTTTGGTACATCTACAAATACTGAAGCATCTGGTTTAATGTCATTTCCTTGGTCATCCCTATAGAAACTGTTATCAGGTAGTAGTCTACTTGAGCTCTAAGTAGTACAACAAGATTAACTCAGATGTTGCAAGCTATAAAGATCAATTTATTTAGTGTATTGCAGAAACCAGATCAGGTGGCTTATCGAATTTTAGAATACTGAAAACCCACTGCCAGTAATCAGTATGTAAAAGATTATTGGTTTGCTGTCACAATGTAGCTGCTTGTATGGTTTATGATAAATTGCAGTTGCATAAGGGCTTAGAAAGGAATTGCACTGAAAAAATTTTATCATTTTTTTCTCTGAAAAAATTAAAAAAAAAAAAAACTACTTAATAGGAACCAAAGTGAACTTATAGATTACTATGGCACACCTTGAGGATCATTTCTCTTACATTTTCAAGCATCTAAGAGACTTTCAAGACATATCCTTGTCAAACAGGTATGACCTGTGTGTGCGCGCGCACGTGCGAGCACACTGCCTGCAAATGCATGTATTTAGTTGATAACACAAAACTGAAAAACCTATTAGAAAGAGGAAATTTGCAGATCAGGGCTACAGTATTTCAAAATTTCTACCTTACTGCAAGAAATCAAAGATGCGTGTAAAAAAAGCACTAAATATGGTAAAAGTATACATTACAAAGAAACCAGGAATGCCTCTCAGTATTGAGAAAAGTCAGCAATCCTAGATATAAACAAGTCCACACACTCTCAAACAGAATTTAAATAGCCTCGTATCTAGAAGGCTGTAAAGGGCTTAAACTCAATACTGGCAGCTACCATTATCGCTCCTAGCAGTTGGGTCAAAGTTTGATGCAGATGGATCAGTGCAACCTTCAGGGACAGGCACATGAACTTGTTGGGCTGCCTTGCCTGCATTTTAATAATTAAAGAAGGCTTAAACAGACTCATCTTATTTGAATATAGCTTATAACTCCAAAACATAATCAACCACCCATAAGAGCCTCCAGGATCAGGGGTGCTAACCATAGAAAGTTCCGCTATTGATGGAATCTTTGTTTGCATCTCCAAGAGCTGCTTCACTCATGTACTTGTCTGCCAATTGAACTCTCTTCACATTGTCCTGTTCCTGGACGAGCATGTTACCATACTCTAGGAGCTGTTCAAGAGTCATTTTTGGCTGCTCAAAGGTTGGGGGACCATCCTTTGAGTTCACAAGACTCTTTCCAATGCTCTGTACTCCAATACCTGATATCCACTTCCTCACTTCATCGTCATAAACTCGAGCTCTTAGGGCACCAAAGAAGTCTGCAGGATGGCAGCACCATATATAATGATCTCTTTTTCTTAAGCTAAACTTTATAGTCACTGATTTGCATATTAGTCAAGCAATATCAATTATATGCAAACAAGTTGTAAATTGGTTGCAAAAACATGAAAGGTCAAGCCCCAAATGATGACAAATTTTTCATTATGGAGTGGTTTCATTTTTTCCAACATGCATCCCTTCTTGAGTTCTTCATGAATGACCAGATTATAAACAACTTCTTCATTAGTCTATCTTGTTGACACATAATGACATGTACTAATTAATTCTTGAAAACTCTTATCAATTACCATTGTTGAGAAATTTTAAATTACTAACTTCATCTTACTCTACTTACCAATAGATTGGCCAGGGAATGTATCAACAATCTTGACGACATCCTCCTCGGGAATATTGTCACTCCTGAAGATACCAAGGCAAACTCCAATCCGGTCGTCCCGGGTGGGAGCCCAATAGAATTTCTCCATACGACCATCACGAATGAGAGGAGCATACAATGTGGAGAAGTCATTGCCAGTGACTATGATGGGGACACGGGGATTGTCCTCCTTGTTGTACATGCCCGGAAGCTGGACACATGTTGGGTTATCAGCAATGTTCATAAGGGTAGCATTCACCATCTGATTGTTCACAGTGTATTGGGTAGTTCCACCCATTCTACCTGCACCCGCATCAAGATCATTGATAAAGAGGCAGCACATTTTTCCTTTCCTAATGATGTCTGCTGCCTCACGATACCTTTGCCTGATCAATTTTGCCGGCTCTCCTGCATTCCCACTTTCCAGTTCCCCAGCACTCATCATGATGGGGCTGAAATTTCATCACCAAGCAATCAGAATGCAAGGAAGAAAACTTATCCTTATTGAAAGTATAGGAAGAACAATGGATTTAGAAAACAATCCGAGTTGTAAACTCACCTAATTCCCATCTTGGCAAAGACAAGCTCACACTGGAAAGATTTACCTTGACCTTTGCCTCCCCAAACACCCAGAATGAGAGGAACCTGATTAAAATTCAAGATGATCGTCCAAGCTATCAGTTTCAGAACCAATACAAACAAACTATATTTTTGAAGAGAATTGAGCCACCAACCTTGATGTTAGGCAAGGACATGAAGTTTTTGGTGATATGAACCACAAGTTTGTCCATGAAAGCTGGAGCTATGTAGAAACCATCCATACTGTTATCCAAGTTGTATCTGAAAGACAATTCACAACTCTATGATGAACGAAAGTCACGTATATCAAAATAATAAAGCATGATGCCACCCATAAAGAATAAGAGAGTCTTTATATTTATTGCTTACTGCCGAAGTCCAGTACTAATGTAGTCGTATGAGCTCATAATAGCATGGTGAGTTCCACTCCCCGTGGGAGCTTGGAAAAGAGTATCAACCATTCCTTTTCCTCTGGTGATGTCTTGCTGGTCATCAGAAATGTCGAAGGCAAGGCCTTTCCACTTGTCCTTTTCGGTCTGCTTCTCTTCACTGGTCTCAGCAACAACCTTAAAGTTTCCAGATACAACCTTTGGGTAGGTAAATCTTGAGCTCACCTTCTTCAAACTGCTGCCTAGGAAGGCTGAGCTTGGTACCAAACCTCCAGAACCAGAGCTGTTCAAGCTCAACTGCATCAAAGATAATCTCTTTTAGGACCCCCAAAAACACATTATTTTCAACATAGTCAGGGATTCAAATTCATCCACAAGGAATCAAATTTTCATATAGTCCACGAGTTTTTCTTTTGTCCTTTCTTTGTTAATTTCTATGAAGAAGTATAGTAGAATAATAAGGCTTCAGTATCACATATGAGATAATGGATCACAAATAATATAAGGACTTCTATAATAATATGGTTTCATGCTTTTTATTCTAATTCACACTAAAACAGACCAAGGTGTAAGATATCAAGTAACAAAAAGGTGCATATGACCCAATATAATTGAAAAACCTATCCACAATAAAAATGAGACCAATTTCTTTTCACATATCTTAGCCAATAAACCCAAGGACCCATTTGGAACCTCCTACAATAAACTTGGTTTGATAAAGGCAAAGAAAGCAAAAACTCACAGTAATATCCAAAAAGAAAACATAGCGTAAGAATGGCGGGAAAACATAGTACCGGAGTTCCGTTAACAGTTGGCACTGTTGAAACCGTGGCAGCCATGGATTGGTGGTGGTTGTGATGAAGGAAGTTAAACTGCCTTGGAGCACAGTATTAGGTAGTTGGTGATTGAGTTTGAAGTGCTTTTGCTTGTTTAAAAGATATTGGACAATCTGTATTTTAGTTTTAGATTATGAATTCTTAACGGCCACAAATTGGAGATTGGCTTAGGGACACGTGGCGCCCTGTAAGGCAACAGATGGTTGCTTGTGGACGAAGCAGGCGATTCCAATTTCTCAAACTACTTTAGTGACCGCTGAGGATTGGGTTTGAGATTTTCTCTTTCACTTAAAATACAGTATTTTTCTTTTTTCTTTTTTTGTCTTTTAAAATGATGGAAGAAGTCATTTATCACAAATAATTGAAGTCGGTTTAGAGAGGAATGATAAGTGTGAGGTGACTGAACAATTAATACAAAAAAACACTATCTAAATCTTTCTCACCAATTTACTTGATGAATCTTTAGTCTCTACATGATCATCGGTCATCACTAGAACTTTACATGATTGATATGCTGTAAGTGTTAAATTATCAATTCTTCAAAAAAATTTAAGTTATTGGAAAATAGAAGATAATGGTAAATTTAATCATTTAAAATTGATATGGTGTTAAGTGATAAATTACTGATTTTATAAAAAATTTAGCTATTCAAAAATGGAAGGTAGAGGTAAATTTAATCATTTAAAATGGGTTTGATGAAGTAAATGGTCCACAGACGGCACAACAAAGTCTAGATAATTCATCTCCCAAAGCAGAATAGCATTGACCACAGGATTGGAGCAGATCACGCAAGCCATCATTGTCAGTTTTTGCTATCTTCAGCATATGCATTGGGCAGCATATATTTGACTATTCAACTGAGTATCTGATATTTTTAGTTAACTACAATAGGAGTGCCGCTGATCACTTATATTATCCAATTTGAACTAGCAAACACCTGATGTGAGACTCAGCACATGCTCACAGAACACACGCCCAATTTGCCCATTCAATTCATATATTCAGGGGTATCACAATTTAAGCTCTCATTTGCTCCCACCAAGATTCTAGTCCAGTGTCAGATTGCAGGAAGTATAATACATAAATGGAAACGTCAATGATTCAATGCCATCAGTAACCGGTACAAAAGGCCCAATCAATCTGTTCAAGGTGGTCTGGAACCACAAATTGGCTAGTAAATATGCACTTTGTTTTACACTTCTTCTGATAGAGGACCTCTATAAGACCAGCTAATTAGTGTTTTAGCTGAAAAGCCCTTAGTCTTTACTTATAGTCACAATTTCTTTAGCTGCATTAATGTACAATAATGAGGTTGCTTTTATGTAATGGTAAGACACATTACTCAATGTAGTTGAAACATATGACCTTCCAAGCCATGCTAGGTACAATTTCACAGAATAACCAAAATTCTTGGTGTATTTGAAGCTCAGCTAGTTATTCGATCTGGTACGAGGTTTCACTTCAAAACTATGGATTCAATATCTTCCAAGCTCAAACCTTTTGTTTCTGGGACAAGAAGTATGACAAACAATAGTGACAACAAAGCAATAGCCCCAAAAAGAAGGAAAAGGTTTTCCGCTCCTAGCCATTCCTGCAATAGAAGCAGATTGCCCCATAATCAATCACAGGTAGATGAAAATGATGAACAATAAGAAAACCAGCTTCCAAAGTAATGGATTGATAAATGTCATATCAGTACCTTCAATGGTGAGAATGCTAAGGTTACAATAGCATTAGAACCAAAGTTAGTAAGAACTGCAAGACTAATCCCTCTCCCTCTTGTACGAAGTGGGAATATCTCTGACACCATAAGCCAGCTGATTGGCCCAAATGATATCTGAAAGACCATTCAAAGAGCAGAAATCTGTTAATGAATTAGCATTCACTTTGATCTTGTAAGAAGAAAACATGCCATTTAGATATTAAATTCTTTCTCCTTCATTTTCTTTTTCTTTTTCTTAGTGTTCCTCATATTTATAATTGAAAGAAATTGTGTAGAAAATTCCAAATCCTCAAAAGACCAAAGCATTACCTGGTAGCAACCAACATAGAGAAGTAGGGCAGCTACAGCAACAAGAGGGAACCCTCCCAGAAATTTGTAATAAGCAGAAAGAAGAACTAAAGAAATAGCCTGTAGAAAGTCAGAGAAAAGCATAGTTAATCTCCCAGCATATTTTTTTATTAATGAACATTACAGATGAATAATATGAACTAGAAGGATAGTCATATGATGTTTACAATTCCGCTGACACCTCCAATAAGCAGGGGTCTTCTCCCAAGATCATCTACTTTTAAGACAGCTATCCATGTCATCAGTAACTGAAGGAGGAACAATCAGAAATTATTCATTATCAGGTTTACAAAGTGGAGCAAAAGGAATGGAGAAGCGTCTTCCTAAATTCAAAGATTTCATAAGAAGATTATCAAACATACCTTGAACACACCAATTACAACTGAAACTCGGGTAGCATCAGAGGCCGCAGAGAATCCAGCAGTCTCGAATATCAGAATTATAAGGAATATCAAATGGTTACACAAACTGACTTTAATGAATAGCATTTCGCAAAAGAAATTAATTGGCCTTAATCATCAAATACCTGAAGGATTGGACCAGCATAATACAGAACACTTGGTTGCCCAGTTATCTGTAACAGTCAAGTGGTAAATTGCCTTACAAATAAGAAAAACTCCACATTCTCCATTATATGTTTTTTTTATCATAAAACAAAAAGTATAAGGATTAATTTTTAATAGCAAATAGCAGCACAGAGGGAGAAAAATACCTGTTGGAAAAGGACCAAACCTCCACCAATTATGAATGCTTTCAAACTTGGGCCTTGAAATACCTCCAAAATACTCCCCTCTGATTCCTGATCTGCGTAGGTAGTTTTCAAAGAGACAAAAGTGTCTTCTATTTGCCTCTCAGACAATTTGTCACTAGGAGGCCGGCCTCTTAATCTGCTCAGCGCAAGAACGGCTTTCTCTTTGTAGTCTTGTAAAGACCCTTTACCTTGTACGGCCCTAAGAAGTAACCAGCGTGGAGATGGTGGAAGACTCCATATGCCTAGTCCCATAAGTAAAGCTACTGGTGCACTGACTCCAAACATATAACGCCACCCTCCAACTACATCAATTTGAAAGCTTCCAACAAAATAACCCAACTGCAGAGAAGTTCATTTTCTGGCTCATCTCATTTCAGAAAAGAAAGGGAATGAAATGAACATAGAGAATCATATACGAATATACAATACCAGAATCCCTAGAACTATGAAGAGCTCCTTTAAAGATACTAGAGTTCCACGAATCTGAGATGGGCAAGTTTCTGCAATGTAAAGAGGAGCTCCATGCATGGCCTGTCAAACCAATTCACTAGTGAAATGGCTAGCATATGAGTAATCATATGATATTTTATCAACTAATGTACATAAAGCAGAAGGGAAATATCATAGAAGCCCACCAAACCAATACCCAGGCCATAGAGCAGCCGTCCAACTAAAAGGACTCCGAGGCCTGGAGCATTTGCAGTGGTCAGTCCACCAAGCGCATATAGCACGGCTGCTATGATTAGTTCTCGCCGCCTCCCTTTGTGAGTAAGTCCAAAGTATTGGATAAGAAAGATTCATAAAGAAGCTCCAAACCTCAGGATAAAGTAAATAAGTAAAGGAGATACCAAGGAAATCTGCAATTGAGTAGACGAGAATGGAACCAAGAAGGGCTCCATAAAGGGAACCACTGACCTGTATTCAAGTCAATGTAAAAAGAATGGAGTGGTACATTACATAAGATTGTTGGCAGAAATAAGACTGCAAGTTTCCAGAACAGCGGTAGATGTGTTGTAAATTTATAACAATAACACTCAAACCATACCACAAGTCCAAGCTGAATGGCTGAAAGGTTGAACCAAGTTGTTCCACTAAGCTCAGGTGACTGAAATCATCAACGTAATTGAAGTAAATGTATTACTTACTATAAGCCTTTACGAAAGTTCATGATGCCATAATGAATCCGTCATTATCAAAAGTCAAAACAACAAAACCAAATCAATAAGAATTAAGTCAACAAAAAAAAAGTTGCACCTGCAATGAAAGGGTAGCACTAGAAGTGGCACCAATGTCATACCCGAATAACAAGCCTCCCAAGGCTGGGAACAGAAACCTAAAATTGCATGAATAAAGTTAAGTTTGAGGCAACAATTTGTTATTCTATTTAGAGAGACACAAAAAATTTAGCAACATATTATTCTCAATTTTATCCTACTCCCTTCAATTTCGGAACAGCAAAGAGAAAAATCTCACCATCATGAATTTTGCATAATTAGCTAGCATTTTAGAACTAGTCAGTTTGCTTCCCTAGCAAAAATGAGAGAAAGCACTTCCAAAAAATGCTATCTAGTTTGATCAAGGCATAGTCCAAAGTTCACATAATTACATCCTGAAAACCAGCTTGCACTACACAAAATGACAAACAAATGCTACCCCTATCACATCCAATGCAAGATTTGAACCAATAATTTACATTTTCAATACCCACCAAATTTTTTAAAAAAAAATAAAGGAATACAATTTAGCTAAAAACACATAAAGCAAACATAGAAGTGAAGAAGAAGTGTTAGAAACTCACGGCAATATCACAGAGGACCAAGAAAAATTCTCCTCAGACGTTGCGTCAGGCACAAGCGACTCGTTCTCTTCCCCAGAAGCATACTCTTTCTGAACTCCAACCTACACACAAAAACACAGAAACTATCACCCAAGAAAACATAGAAGCAAAAGACAGTAAACGGGATTATTGGATTTTGGGTTCTCACATTGAATTTGCGTCTACGAGCAGAGAGCACAGGAAGTTTTGGAAATATGGAAAAACTGGCCTCGAAACGAGTGATATTTGTTGAAGAAGATGGGTGTGGAAGTGTTCTTAGATTAGTGTAAGAAATTAGAGCCTGTGATGGCTTTGATCGGTGTGAGTGTGAGAGCTTGAGGTTGAAGAGAGACTGAGTTGAAGCACAGCAAGCCATATGAGGAACAAGTGTGTTCAGGCCGTTGATCCCCGCTTTCTTATCTTGTTCTTTATGTACTAGTTTTGTTTTTTTTTGTTTTTGTTTATATATATATATAT
The DNA here is from genome assembly GCA_023736055.1 of Quercus glauca. Lineage (NCBI taxonomy): Eukaryota > Viridiplantae > Streptophyta > Magnoliopsida > Fagales > Fagaceae > Quercus > Quercus glauca. The sequence continues at coordinate 30,256,621 of CM043315.1, forward strand.
ATATATATATATATATATATATGTGGTCACGTTAACGAGTGTTCTTAAAGTATTGGTTAACAATTTATTTTAAAAAAATTTTGACATCACTTTTATGAAAAATGAAAAAAATTGTCAAAACATTAATTACTTTTCTTTTTTTCTCCATAAAAACTTTATTTAAATGGATTATTAAACAATGCCCTAAAGGTACTCATTAACATTTTCATACATACATATATATATATATATATATATATATATATATATATATATATACACTTTGACTTTTGATGTTTTTAGCGCTGCATTATTGGTCCTATCCTCTAATGGTAATGGGTTAGAGGAATGATACAATTTTTTTTTTTTTTTGGATGAACTCGAGGAAATGATGCATACAGTTTGCATAATAAGTCTAGATACATAATAATAATAATAATAATAATAATAATAATAATAATAATATTGTTATTATTGAAATCACAATGACAGAGGAAGTTAATTGTAAATGATAGGCAATAAGACTCAATAATAATTTTTTATTTTATAATTCTATAGTTAAAGAATGGGAAATTTGATTATCAAAAAAAAAAAAAAATAGGGAAAATTTGAACCTAGACATCTTTGTTGAAAGCACCAAAATATCAATTAAAACTTTACTTCACAACTTAAAATATTGTGTATATAATACTGCTAATGGTTTGCATGCATGATAGATTGTCATAATGCCATAATGGTTCAACCTGCATAAGAATAACAATTATTTTCTAATAACTTATTTTTCACGAATTTTTTGGTAATAGCTAAGGTGTCATGGTATAATTGGTACTTATGTTTTCCTTAAAAATAAAGGTACAACTAATACTAACAATAGTATTCTCATATGAAATCTTTTGTGATTGAAATACATTTAAACCATAAAGTAAGGAAGACACTACAACATGACTCGATTAGAAATAGCTTCCTCACCAATGTGAGCAAAGTTGAATGTTGAGATTTGAGAATATTCATTCTCGTTTAATATATATATATATATATATATATATATATATATATAGGCATTTGTGATGTTTATTTTGGACTATCGCCCAAGTGTAATGTTAGGCCAATAAAAGCAAAATTAACTTTGGTGTAGTGATAAGTTACAACAAACAGATAAATTCAAGGCAACTTGATCACAACAGGATTTGTTTGGTCAAGGTTTTTTGTTGCTAAATGGATTTGTTTGGTCAAGTTGTGTGTATACAAATTAAGGAAAGTTACCTGAAGCAGTTCTAGTCAAAAAAAAATGTTACCTGAAGAACTAACAACCAGATAAATTCAAGGCAACTTGATCACAACAGGATTTGTTTCGTGAATGGTTTTTGTTTTTTGGTGTGCTGAATGGATTTGTTTGGTCAAGTTGTGTGTATACAAATTAATTAAAGAAAGTTACCTGAAGCAGTTCTAGTCAAAAAGAACGTTACCTGAAGAAGTTCCATTCTAAAGATAGTTGGAGTGAGGAGTTCAATAGGACTTGGCATCGTCCCCTTCAATTCCTCCCTGAAAGGAGGAATTATAAGCAAAACCTCTCTGAGATTTTTGGCACACAGTCTTTGACTTTGAAGAAAATAAACCCCCTAGCCTACAAAAACTGTTGGCCATTCAAACCCAAAAAATTGCATTACTAAAGGACAACAGATGGCCGTTAAATTTAACTGCCATTCAAAAACAAAAATTTGAGAATCAACTGCCTTTTAACCCCCACAACCGACACCTATTATGCCGCTCCTCCAAGAAAAATTCATTAACCATCATACTCTCTTTATCTTCTTGCTCTTCTCTCACAGCTTTTAAATACTGCAATAAAGTGATTGATTGAGTTTCTGATTTTGTGTGTGAGATTCGAAACATTCTTGCAACTTTCAAAAAATTCTATTCAACCAATGGAGAACAATGGCAATGTTCCTCAGAGAGAAGCCTTCACCAATGCGAGGAAGCCCCCCACAAGGCTACAAAAGCGTGCCCCAGATTCTCTTCAACTTGATGAGGTAGCTGGAAGTATTCCCACCAACCCTTTTGCAGCCGGTAGTGAAACACCAAAGGCAATTCCATTTTTATCGCCACTCGTTCTATCCCCACAACCATTGTCAGAGACAGGAGAAAAACGATTGTGGGATGGCACCAATAATGAGCAAAACAATGGTACCAAGAGAAGCTCAACCTCACCATCAGGTGGATGGCAACATCCGGCTGTGGCCGCAGGCACAGATCCATCGACCCTTTTAACTTCATTTCAAGCACAGTGCATGCTTGTGGACCATGTGCAATGACATTTTTTGGTGCTGCAGCAGCTGTTTATCCGAGAATGGTCATGGTAGGTTCATCAGTTTTGTTTGCAGCTACCCACCATCTTTCTTCTTGTCATACTATAAGTTCTTGAAGATGGCATCTGCAGATGGTTGTCATCGTTGCTTTCTACAAGAAAGATGATAAGAGTATCCCCAGTTAATGCGTTTACTGATCTCAATCTGTGACAGATTCATCAACACTTTTTTATATCTGCCCTCAGTGTGTCATGTTCTATAACATAATTTTTTTTGGTTTTTTGATAATTCAATAATTACAATGGGAAAGGAGAAATCGAAACCCGGATGTTACCGTTGTAAAACCAAGAGGAATCAGTTGAATTACAAAACTCTTGACATTTGTGCATAAGGTGCAATGATTGTAATAGTAACTTTCTCCTATAAATCTTGCACATGAATTCAATAAATTTTTAGATCTACTAGTAGCTGTTATCTCATTATCTCTTTACATATATATATATATATATATATATATGTATGCACTCTGCTTCAACACTACCTTAATATTAGAGGAATAATATGTCCACAATATTTTCACAACAAATCCTATATGACAGGTTGTTACTTGTTGTTATGAGTGGGCAAAAAAATAATTTCAATAATAGATTCAAATTAAAAACTTGTAACAACCTACCAACTAAGATTTGTTGTGAAAATATAGTGAACATATCACTTTTCTTAATATTATCACATTTTAAGGCTTGGAGTTTTCCAATCTAATTTAACCGACCACCAAAAAAAAAAAAAAAAAAAAAAAACCAGACACTACCTTAATATTATCACATTTTGGGGTTTTGAAATATTCCAGTCCAGTCTAACCAACCACCAAGAAAGAAAAAGTGAAAAACCAGCCAAACCGAACGGGCCAGGCAAAGTCGCAGCATTAATTTATAAAGCTAAAAAGCACCACGGAAACCCCTTCTTTCTTTTTCTTTTTCTTTTTCATTCAGCCAAAAAACAAGCAGCACCATGGTGAAGGGCGTTCTACTGGATTGGCTTAAAATTCAGATTTTTACAGTCAACCTGCTATTCCATATGCATGCATACCAGATCCAGAGGATCACGCACCGACCATGCAGCACAGAATTGAAAGTAATACGGCTCTTACATCAATAATAAAAACAAACACAACTACGTAGACCAGCCTTCTAGCTAATTGATACCTCCAAACTCTTCTCCTTCCTAAGGTAGAGGTACAGATACTGGCTGCAACTCATGAAAGGGAGTATTTGATAGGTAAGGCTAGTAGTAGCATATTACTGCCATCAATTGAAACAGAAATACAAAAACATTCAAAATTGGAGTTCCTATTAATTCACAACCCAACTGCTTAAGCAGCAACAACAAAAAAATGCAAATAAACAGACTGCAATTCGTAAATTAACCAAAATGTCCAAGTATACAGAGTAAATTGAATTACATATTCCATTAAAGAAATGGTACGCTTCTGGAGATGCCTTAAGTGACCATCCATTTAAGGGCCGAAAAAGCTGATATGCTTTATGTACAACAGGCCAACATCCTTCCCATCCCAGTTTTAATAAAGTATCAGGCATCCCTCTCTTTCCTCAAGCTCTCAATAATAATAAAGAAAAATTAAGAAACACCCAATGACACCTCTAGATTTGCTTCTTAAGAGCAACTGCCAGGAAATGGCAAAATAGATAAATTCCAACAAAATCAGAAGTCAAACTCTCCCGTTGCCTGCAGAATTTCAATGAAAATTTTGAGCTTAAGGTCCAGAACAGAATGAGAACAAAGGGAATGACAAAAAAGCCAATAGACAAAAGAGGAAAACTGACCTTGTTAAAGAGAATGTCCTTATTGTTTATGTGCATAATGCCATCCTTCAGCGTGCATTTCCACCTGCTCTTGGTACGTGTCACCTACCCACCCAAACACATAATGTATTTAATGAAACATGCGATAATCACAAGATTAAATATAGTAGCCCAATATAGTTTAGGCATCAATTGTACATGATCACCAATAAATTACCTTATCAAACTGTGCCAAAACTAAATGCTGTGTGTTTTGCTCCTCTCCTTGGTCCACATCATCAAAATCATCATCATCATTTTCGTTTAATGGGGGCTCATCATCATCATCCTCTCCAACATCATTTTGAGCAACTACAGCAGGAGTACCTGCCGGTACATCTGAAATAAACAAATAAGTGGTAGCTCAAACATCAGAAAGAGACAACTTATGCTCACCAATTTTATCCATTTCAAAGTTAAAATTTATAATCACAATCTTTAGTACACATTCACAAGATTTACCATTAGGAGCTGGTGTGTTTGCTATGTTGTAGTCTTCATTGAAAACTCCTTGATAATTGTATATCTGTAGGATGAGAGGGCACAAGAGAAAACAACAGCTGGTGAAAAATTTTTATAAAAAATATTAAGTAGAAAATTTGATATTTTAGATATTTAGGAAGGAGAGACACATGCAAAATTAGTGCTTGTTGAAAAAGAGACCACAAGCACCCAAGGGAATTTTTAAACTAACTGAATGATCCATTTATCCTACCTTTCGAAAAATTCTGAAATATTCACCTACACTAACTCAGAATATGCATTTTGGGGTGCCATTAATCAATTGGAATTACATGTGTTCATACATGATCAATATCCATAAACCACCATAATCCCTATTGTCCAATAGGGCAACAACTCCTTCAAAATGTTATAAGAACTCAATATTATGGCACTTTGCAGGCCAAAACTTACGCTCCTTTTGTTTGCCAAGAAGATAGATGCAAGAAAAAAGGATTTTCCCCTCATTCAGAGCAACCAGCAATGAGATATGTATCAATTATGAAAGTTACAAATGTAACTTCCACATAACCCGCCCATGCACACTTAAATGAAGGAACCATGTGATTATGATCAGCCAATCAATCTACTTTGAAAGAGGCCAAAAAGAATGAAGGATTTCCATAATGCATACGACACCTAAATCCTCAGGCAGATCACAAAATAAGCCTTTGTAGGCAAGCCCAATAAAAGGCCTTGAATATAAGGTTTTATTTATAACATCAAAAATTAGGCTAGGATATCTGTAACAAACAGCAAATGGACTAATGGAAATATATCAGCATTAGTAGGAATTGTTAAGCATACCAGATACATGCAAATCTTTATAAATGGGAGGAAAAGACAAAAAAAAGGGAAGTACTTGCTTACATTACATTATTGTGCGACCTAAAAATTACAGAAGAACCATACTTACATTGGGAGTAGAAATGACATCATCATCATAAGGATCAGGAATTGGTCCATCAAGTTGAGGAATCTTTGAACAAGACCTTGCCGCATGCGCTAACATCTCTTTATTTGCACCGGTGACTATGCCATGTCCACCCAAAGAAGTGCTTCCCCCACTTACCTGAAAGGTTACCATTGAATGTGTAAGACTGCATGAGATCAATAAGAGAAACCAAAATAGAAGGGTCCTGTTTTCTAACTAAATTCAACTTCCCACAGATAGAGCTATAACAAATTGTATCATACAACAGTAGATGTCCCTTCATATTTCAATATAAAGTGCAGAAAACAGCTTATCTTAAACCAGAACTAGTATTATCTAACCAAAAAAATCTAAGCCCTACCTAGTATAACTAATAATACCAAAAGAAAAAGGTATAATTACAAAATAACTGCTTAGCCAAAGGCAAAAATAGAAAAGCTAATAAAGAACTTTAGGGATAGGGAAATCAGCATCACCTTCAACCATGTTCTGCAAGATAATTTTTAATCATGCCTTTAAGGTAAGCTTACACTTATAGGGCAGGATTCAGTTTCTAGGAAAGTCATGTCACTGAACATTAAATTATCTACAACTCCAACCTCAGGATTCAATTATAGATGACAGGTCTCCTAATTCATTCCCAATTGATCCTTCTCCCTAAGAATTAAAAAAACCAGTTCAACTATACAGGGAGGATGGTGAATGGTAGAAGAATTCCTCCACTTCCAAGAATGGTGCGGCAACAAAAGTCAAATCACATACAACTAGGCAAGCACACAGCACTGGACAAAGGGCTATAAATATCATTCATGCAGTCAGCTGACAGTAATTATACAATGAAACTTTAACTACAAACTAATTATATCCCTGACCATTTCAACTTACTCTGTCCACATTTCAGGAACTCCACTCATCCAACAACTCACCAGCAAGATCAGTAGAATTCCAAGCATCTCAACTAGAGCATCCTTTTCAAACAACTACTCAACTTTGTTTGATCTTACCTCAGTCCTCAATAGAATAATTCTTAGTCAACTCTAAATTTGCTAAAGGACGTCCAACCCAATACATTAATTTTCAAGGACAAAAACACAACGGAAAGCCCAATTTACCTTTTTGAAGCAATCTCCCAGTCTTAAGAAGATGGCACCAAAATTATCATTATTATATATAATCCCAACTTGAGATAAGCAAAAACAACTTCCTCCAAAAATAAATAATTGAGTTTTAATCTAAATTCTTCAAAAAAAAAAAAAAAAAAAAAAACATTCAACATCTTATTCATCAGGAAAAGGAAAAACAAGAGGGAGACAAACCTCAATCTCAAACACCTCAGAAGTAGCATCCCCTGCTCCATCTTGCTGGGGTATAAATCCACCAGTATGATATTGAGGAGGAGGTAAATCTTCACGTTTTCGTTTTCCAGAAGACATCATGAAGAAGTCCTGGATTTTTCTCCAACATTAGGACAACTAATAATATGGTAGTAGTATTTGTAGTACATGTGTCCAAAAGGGACGTGTTTACACCTTGGTCATTCAGAACTCCTTTTTTTTATAGATGAAGTCATTCAGAACTCCTTCAATCAAATAGTTTTCTTCAAACCAAAAAACTAGACATTCTTCAGCAATATGAAGTAATAACAGGTACTACCTGTGTCAGCGGTTGATTAGAAGTTCCTCTGTCTGCTTCATCCCGCCCTTCCACATAAGCTACACCAGTACACCAATGATTATTAGCAAGCCACTGACAAACACCCATGTGCTTATTTTACATTATACTTACCAACGTTAACATCAAGTGGAGGCCTTTGGCTCATCCAAGGAGAAGGAGGTTGCTGCAGCAATAAAAACGAAGGATATCATATGCTAGCTTTAAAACCAACTCAAAGAACTATTAATCTTAGCAGCATCCTTTAGCCTAAGAGGAAACAGCTTAAGGTACAATTTTCCCACCACAAAAGCACTAGTTTATAGAATTAAAAAAAGTAGCAGTATACACCTAAATCAAGCATTATAACATTTAAAACCAAAGCATTTCACGATCCAAACTGCAAACCAAATGGTGTTTATGATGTAATATTTACCATGAATTGGCTAGGCTTTCCAGTTTTCGGATCATTATTGTTGGTGCCACTGCCACCGCTGCTGCCTCCTCCACCGCCACCGCCACCACCACCACCAGTATCACTTCCAGGCGTGGGATAGTCACTAGGTCCAGTAGGAATGTTATACATTGAGCTGTCTACAGTTCCCGGTAAAGGTGTTTGTATGGGAGTCTGCAACGGTGTCTACATTTCCAACAATAAACAAACCCCACATCAACTATCCCACCAATTGAACTCATAAAATCACTATGGAGATACCATTTCAGTTAGGAAAAAAAAAAACACTCACTGGAGGGAAGAGCATTTCAGCAGTGGGAGTCTCATATTCCTCAGTCCCTTCGTACGGCACATTAAGATCGTGAACCGGAGTAGGAGCCCCAGGTGTGGACTTAGGTGCCCCACTCCTCTCTATGGGACCAATCACAACACCGGCTTGAATCATTTTCGCCTCCCATGTCTACAAATTCACCCAAATCACAAACAAAATCAGCTTCACCCAGCTCAAATTTGAAAATAACTTCACCAAAAACACAAATTTAACCCTTCTAAACAAAAATCCCCAAAACCCTAGAATCCACCAGATCGAACCCACATTTCAATTTGCTAAAAAAAAACCACCCATCACCTCAAATCAAAGAACTAAGCAACTACACATAACGAAAATCCGCAATCAACAAAAACCCTAAAAAACAGCAAAGTAAAACGAATCAAAGAAAACAAATTTCGAACAAAAAAAAAAAAAAAAAGGGAAATTACTCCTTGAAGCTCTTTGAGAACGTCTTCACCAGGACCAGCGTTGTTGACGAACTCTTCGCGAACCTTGTTGATGACATCCTCGATGACCTGGATGTAGACGGCGCTCGTCGTCATAGCCGCCATTTTCTTATCCGAAAAACCTCTTCAGTTAAAAACCTCCGCGATTCTCCGAAACGACACAGAACCAGTACAGATTTTCAGCAAAGATCTGAACAACTGAGCATGGGAATTCTAGGGTTTCTGGGTCTGTGTTTGTCAGTGTGTGTGTGTGAGAGAGAGAGAGAGAATGAGAGAGAGAAAGAGAGAAGGAGCGGAACAGAAAAGAAGAATAAAGAGTGGAATATAAATAGGTTTGCATCCGATTATAGTTGTGGGTTCCACGTGGCGAGATCTGCACGATCGATCCTCTTTTTTTTTTCTTTTTTCTTTTTTCTTTTTTCTTTTGTGGTCTTGTTTTGGAAAGAGCTGTTTGTAATTGTAGCAGTGTGTGTAGGAGTCCAACGTTGGAATTTTGGTTTCTTTTTTTTTTTTCTTTTTCTTTTTAAGAAAAGGAAAAACAGGGAGTCAGGCAGATCTGTGATCTGTCACCGTTCAAACATGTTCCCGCAGGTTGCATCTGGGCCGTATATTAAAAATAAAAAAATAGACAACTCTTTTGGTCCAATGGGTAGTAGTAGTGGTACTAGTGGCAGTGGGTGGGTCCTACGTTTTTGTCCACGGTCCATCCCATCCCATCCATGCAATTGATATTTTATTTTTCTTTTCTGGTTCGTTTACTTCTTTTTCTCGTGGACCACTTCAGTAAATATGGATATTTTTTTTTTTTTTGAGAAACCACCCACACATAAGGAGGGGGGAGGATATCATTGACTAATTTCAGAAACATACACAGATTCCACCGCTGGAGGGACATCCTCCATCCAGGATTGGAAGTGGATAAAATTACATGCCAATCTAGCCAGCCCGTGGGCGACCCTATTGCCCTGTCTATGAGTATGATTAAAAAGGACATTACCAAGCGAAGATGCTAACACCTTGACATCATTGACAATATGACCGAAGCTGGAAGAAGAAGGACCATTACTGTTGAGAGCTTTTATAACAATTTCTGAATCCCCTTCCACAATGATGTTGTTAAAACCGAGGTCCTTTGCAAAACAGAGGGCACTCCTAGCTGCCAATACTTCCACCATCTCTACAGACGTAGGTAGTGGAATGAGGTGTGTAAAAGCAGCCATAACTAGACCCAAGTCATTGCGAATTATCGCTCCCAAGCCTGCGGAGCTGGACTCGCTGAAAGTAGCACCGTCGAAGTTGATTTTCACCCAGTTCGACGGAGGAGGAAGCCATTTGGAGACTTTAGGGAGGGAGGGAACTTTTGGGGGGTTAAGGGAGGACTGAATGAAAACCTGAAGAGAAGCCGAAGCCAGTTGGTTGATCATATCCAGAGAAGCAGCATCTTCACCCACACGGAGTTTGTTGCGCCGAGTCCAAATTTGTGAAACTATCATAGCAAACAGGTCCACAAGGTTGCTCTTCTCAGAGCACAATTGCAGCACATCAAGAAACTTGCAGCCATGCCCGCTGCACTTACCAGCCAGCCAAAGTGAACCTTCCAAACCTGCAGTAAGGACGGACAAGACCAGATAGCATGAAATGAAGTTTCAGGTTCCAGGCCGCAGGAGGAGCAGGTTGCATCAATTGGAATTTTCCTTTTCTTGAGATTTGACTTCGAAGGCAGGGAGTCTGACCCTGCTCTCCACATTAAGGATTTTACTCTATTAGGCACTTTCAAAGACCAAATGCCCTTCCATAGCCTTTTTGACTTGGTGAGATCCGAGGACCTGGGTTGCTCATTTATATCCTGATTTACCAAGAGTTGATAACCGGACTTAACAGAGTAAACACCATCAGTGTTTAGCGGCCAAGTTCGAACATTTATGCACTCGCCAAAGCTTAGTGGGATAGCCTTGATTATGGCCGCTTCACTGGGCAGAAAATTTGCGTCAATTTCTTCTTGTGACCAGTAGTGCCCAACTTTATCAATTAGGGATGAAACCTTTTCCTGATTGTCAAAATGGACAGGTTTGGAGATGATTTTCTTTAGACTAGGGTCCGGCAGCCAGTTATCATGGTAAATCTGAATTGATGAGCCATTGCCCACCCTCCATAGCATGCCCTTTTGAATGATCTCTCTGCCCCTAAGAATGCTTTTCCAAGCAAAAGACCCATAGCCTTCCTTTGCCTCAAGAATGCTGCCCTTTGGGAAAATTTTGGCTTTGAAAAATCTGAAGAACAGGGAGTCCTCATTTGTTAGCAACCGCCACACTTGTTTCGCTAGCATCGCATCGTTAAACTTTTGGAGGTCTCTAAAACCCATGCCACCAAATGTCTTAGGCATACACAGGGAGCTCCATTTAGTCCAGTGAATTTTTCTTTGCTCACCTCTTTGACCCCACCAGAATTTCTTGATCAGGGATTCAATCTCATTGCATAGGATGATAGGGAGCTTGAAACAACTCATGGCATAGGTCGAAATTGCTTGGATGACTGCCTTGAGGAGCACTTCGCGACCTGCTTGAGAGAGGAGTTGCTCCTTCCACCCTTGAAGCTTGGCCCAAACCCTTTCCTTGATGTATCGGAAGCTTGCCTTCTTGTTTTTGCCGATTAGAGTCGGTAAACCCAAGTATTTCTCACAGTGCTTCACTTCTTAGACCCCGAGGGATGCTTTAATCTGGTTAAGGGTGTCCGGGTGCGTAGACTTACTAAAGAATAAACTTGTTTTGTGCAGATTAAGGAGCTGCCCCGATGCTTTCTCATAGCAAGAGAGGAGAGATTGAACTTTCTGGCATTCAAGCATGGAGGCACGGCAGAAAATCAGGCTGTCGTCGGCAAAAAACAGGTGAGTGAGTCTTGGACCTTTTTTACAAATGGAGACCCCACGAATATGCCCCAAAACAGCCGCTTGGTGCAAAAGACTATGGAGACCTTCGGTACACAGTAGGAACAGATAGGGAGAGAGAGGATCCCCCTGTCTGATGCCACGCGATGGGCGGATCACGTTAGTAGGCTCCCCGTTTATCAAGATAGAGTAGCTGACCGTGGAAATGCATTCCATCAATAATGCCACCCATTTGTCATCAAACCCCATATTTTTCATCATCTTCTCAAGGAAAAGCCATTCAACCCGGTCGTAAGCCTTGCTCATATCCAATTTCAAAGCCATGAATCCCGTTTTACCTGACTGGTGGTTTTTCATGTAGTGAAGGGTTTCAAAGGCCATGAGGACGTTATCTGTGATGACTCTCCCTGCCTGGAAAGCACTTTGGTTCTCTGAAATCACCGTAGGCAAAACCACCTTGAGTCTATTAGCAAGGACTTTGGAAACTATTTTATAGACCACGTTGCAAAGGCTAACAGGCCTGAATTCAGTGATATTTTCTGGAGATTTTACTTTTGGTATCAAGGTAATATTGGTATGATTTATCACATCAGGGATTTTACAGTTATTTAAGCAATCTAGGATAGCAGAGCAAACCTCAGTACCAATGAGAAACCAAAAGGATTGATAGAAAAGGGGGGGCATACCGTCCGGGCCAGGAGCCGTGATAGGTTCCATCTGATTGATGGCTGACTCAATTTCTTCCCGAGAGAAGGGCCTGAGGAGTTGGTCATTCATTTCCTTTGTAACTAAGGGGTGGACTGCCTCCAGGACAGCATCAAAGTCAGTAGGATGTGATGTGGAGAAAAGATTTTGATAATAGTGGAAAGCAATCTCCTTCAATTGGGATTCTTCTGAGCACCAAACCCCTACCCCATTTCTTAAGCCCAAAATTCTATTTTTCCTGAATCTCTGGGATGCCTTACTGTGGAAGTATCTTGTATTACGATCACCCTCCTTCAGAAATAGAGCCCGAGACCGTTGGTGCCACATTTGACTTTCTTTGTCCAGCAAATCATTGAGCTCAGATTTTAAATTCCAGATTAAATTTGCATCCCCATTTCCTTTTGCTGCTGCCAATTCAGCTTTGTTGAGCCTCTTAGAAATCATATCAATAGATCTATTTATACTACCAAAAGAAAGACAACTCCAAGATAGAAGTTTCTCACCGCAAGTTTTAATTTTACCTGCTACCGAAGCCATTGAAGTTTCAGGAGAGGAGGGACCCCAAGCATCCTGCACAGTCGAACTACAACCCCTATCTGATAGCCACATCTTTTCGAATTTGAAGGGTCTACTTAGCTTCGGGGTGATCCCATCTGGAAAAATGACTATTGGTTTGTGATCAGAGGAGTGGGATTTAAGATGTTTAACCAAAGTGCCCGGGTTGAGGAAGGACCACTGGTTGTTAGCTACTGCCCTGTTAAGCCTCTCAAACACCATGCCCCCCTGTCTTTTCCCTTTCCAAGTAAATTTCTCACCCAAAAAACCCAAGTCCCAGAGCCCACATTCATCAAGCGTGTCGCGGAAAGCCTTCATACAGACTTCCTGTCTCGGCCCAAGACCCATTTTTTCATGAGACCATAATATTTCGTTGAAGTCCCCTGCACAAAGCCAGGGGAGGGAAACACTATGGTGAAGAGATTTGAGCAAAGCCCAAGTTTTGGGTTTCCTAGCTGCCTCAGCGAAGCCATAAATACCAGTGAAGCGGCACTGGGAATCAGGATTATTACCAACGATGGTGTCTATGTGATTGGGTGAGGAAGAGATTACTTCAATATGAACAGAGTTTTTCCAAAAAAGAGCTAAACAACCCGTTATATTTACCTGAGGTATGATCCAAAAATGATCAAAACTCAGCTCCCTACATAGTCGTTTCAGACGATCTTCTCCTGCCCAAGTCTCAGCCAAGAAAAGAGCAGTGGGATCTTGTGCTCGAACCATAGATCCAAGCTCTCGAACGGTGCGCCGGTTCCCAAGCCCACTCACGTTCCAGCAAAGCCAACTCATTGGGCTCGGCGGGGCTGTGGAGCAGCCGCCGCCGTTTGAGAGAGGTTGACATTTTGGATTGAGTCTTGTGAGGCTCTGCGTTTAGCTGGAGAGGGATCTTCAAGGGGTGGAGAGATGGGGCGTTTGCCTAATGAAATGTCCAAAGCCAAGTCCTCAGAAAGAAAAGAAGGTCTTTGGACACGGGTCCATTTCTTTTCTTCACGGGCTTGGTGCTACTTGATGGGCTGAGACAGGTTTGTGATATCTTGGAGGGGCTTGGGAGTAGTGGGCTATAAAGGTGAAGTGTGTGAGACTGGGCCTGGGCCCGACTTTGAGGAAGGCCCGTTTACACCCATTTGCTGTCCTTCAGGGTGGTCAAAACGAGAAATACCCTGATTAATCTCTTCGATCAGCTGTTCAAAGTCCTTGGTGGGGGGGAATTTTAAAATGGAGGCCTCTTTTGGATTTGAAATGGTCTGCAGGTCAGCTTCTTTTTCGGGATTTGACCTCCTATTGTCATAAACATTAAATGCTGCTGAAGGGGGAAGGGTAGACTCCGAGGCTAAGTCTGGGTTCACCATGGGCGGCTGAGGGGGCGAATTATGGGGGAGATGGACTGGACTTTCCATGTTTTTCTTAGCAAAAAAACCAGGCACATTTAATACATTCTTCCTTGAAGCTTGAAAAGGAGGGGCTCTTAGCCAAGGGCCGAATTGTTGATCTTTTTTCAGAAGAGAGCCTTCGCTTTCAATCCATTTCTTACAATCTTTGTCTCCATGGGTAAGGAGCCCACACCAATAGCACAAATTGGGTAACCTTTCATATTTAAATGAAACCTAGTGCTCCTTACCATTTTCCAGTGTGATGATTCTGCCACGGCAGAGAGGAAGAGAAATATCAACTAACACTCTAACTCTGATAAAGCTGCCACCGTCACTGTCAGGGGCGTCTGAAGGGTGAATGATGGGGCCTATGGTTTCACAGATCTGTTCTGCTATTACTCTATTTCGAAATCTAAACGGGATATCAAAGACTTGAACCCAGAAGGAGACTTTTTTCAAGTCCAATGGGTTTATGGATGTATCTCTATCATACTTAGCTAGCACCATTAAGTGCTTGTCAAAGCACCATGGTTCACAATTTAGGATTCTATCAACATCACCCATGTTGTCAAAGGAGAAGAGAATCAGATGGTTACCTATACTTTTTATTTTAAAACCTGATTTTGTTCTCCACAGAGGGGTGAAGGTGTTGGCGATGGCTTCAATGTTGAGGGGGCGTTTTGTTAGGAATCTAGCTGCAACCGCAAAGTCCGATACAGCTTGCTCTTTTTTCAGTCGGAGACCTGACCCTTCTTTTTCGGAGAGGGAGAGCGAGCTCCAGTGTTTGGTGATGTCCTCCATAGTTGATGATACAGAGTTTCTAACTTAAATCTACGTGTTTCCCAGACCCCTGAGAAAAGAACCCACTAGCCTCAGGATAACGTTGTTACCCCAAGGAACTAAAACTCCTTCACCAGGAAGGGACGACTGTGCCACTGTTTAGGCGAAGTTTCCAGAGGGAGACTTTCCTAGCAACAGGACAACCTTTAAGAATGAAAAAACAGTTCAAATATGGATATTTATAACTTAATTAGTAAACATTTTTTAATGTATTCAAGATATTTAAGATTTAAATTTTCATCAATTTTATAGTTATAAGAAAATTTTTAAATATATATATATATATAAATCTTATAATTATTAAATTGTCAAGTTATTTCTTAAAAAATATTAAAAGTTAAATTATTTGTATAACGAATTGAGACAAAAAAATTTTTTTGCCTTTTCCCCAATATTCTCTTAATGCAAAATCTTTAGCTATAATAAATTTTAGTAAAAGTCTATTATTTTTATGCTTAGCATATTTTTTTATTTCTTTTTCAATCTTAATTAAACAATAAATTACGCATAAAAATAACATTGTTTGAAGTTTTAAGACTACATTATAATTAAAGTATTGGATAAATTCTATCCCAAAAAAAGTATTAGATAAATTATGTTTTTTGAATTTTAATCAATCATCTTGTAAGACAAGTTATTAATTTAAATTAATAATCTATATATATTCTAGAGTGTAATCTCATCATTAAAGTTTAGTAATACTATAACTATAAATTATTTTATAACATTTTTATAAACTATTGACATAACAAATTCTTATTGGTTCTTATTTGAGTTCCATCACAAAAATTGTTTTTCTTTACTAATAATGACTCATTAACATCAACTGTTTATAAAATAATTTATGTGTTTAGTATTTTCCTTAAAGGATTTAAAAAAATGCTTAAAATTTATTGTGGGGCCCAAATATTTAGTAACCCCGGCCCACTCCACATTGGACCCAAGGCCCACGCCGAGGAGAGGGCGGAATCCGAGGATAAGTGAAAGAAGCCCCAGTCATCAATGGACCTCGCCAAGGATGCCCACGTCCTCGGCAAGCCGACATTGAAAGAAGGGAGCTGTCATTCACCCATTAAATGCATACCACCAACACTCTGGCCGCATTAATGGTGAATTGACCAATAAACAGTGCAGCCTTTGTTACTTCAACTAACAGAAAGTCTGCAAAGATGGCTGATGGGACGAGCCCTCAGACACAAGTTCAGATGACCGACAAGTGGACGGCAGAGATCAACTGAACAAGACTATATAATAGATAGAACCCCCAACGTAGTGGGGGTTGGTTGGTCCCTGGTCGGTTGGCCCGTGGGGGAAGGGTTAATGGGCCTTCGGGGTGTCCAACGAGAACCCTTGTGTTTGTTAAGTTCTAAGGAAAGAGCTCCTCGGACTGGGCCGAGGATGAACTCTCCTAAAGAACACATAGTTAATCTCTTATTCTTGATCTTGTAAACCCACGCCGATCATTGCATCTTTTGTTAGTGCCAACCCTTCTATCTACACTCTACAAATTCATTGTATGGGGGTCCTCCGGAAACTGGGTCCCCACAATTGGCGCCATCTGTGGGGAGGACTTGTGCACTAGCAAGTGCGACGGTTGGTGTGAAAAAGATGAAGAGCAACACTTCTTTTAAAAAAAAATGTACACACAACCAAAGGCAACATACTCATTCAGAAGGCAACCATCACAAAAAATTGAAAATATACAAGAAATAGAAGAAATAAAAGGGGCTACTTCTTTATTAATTTTCAAAAGAAATTACATTTTTACATCAGATGCTTATGCAGGCTTGTTCTAAAGCTGGCTACGAAGACAGACGCCCATGCAGGCTTGTTCTAAAACTAACTACAAAGAAAAACGCCTAACAAGGCTCGTGGAGAAGCAAGATAAGAGGAAAGGGTGAGAGGCCTAGGCAGGCTTGTTTAAAAGCCAAGTCAAGTGACGGAGGGAGAGGTGGAGACAGGCCTACGCTGAGGCCGTCCACAGCTCCCCAACCACCACTTGCGGCGGAAGGACAGAGGAGGAAGAAGAGGTCGCGACGCCTGACGATTCCACCTCAAGGTTCCACCTGGTTTCCCTCCCAACCTCACAACAGCTAGGAGCCGGCAGATCACTGCCAGCCTGGATTGCTGACGGATCCAAATCCGGGGGAGGGAGGTTACGTTCTTTCTGAATCCCCCTCCAAACAGTAAGGAGGGCCCCACCTCTAGCTAGGTTGAAAAGAAGAAGGATCTTCGGCCTCGGTCTACCCCACACCCAACATGACGTCCAGGGTTGGGGTGTCATCCTTGGCTTCTGAAAGGGGCTAAGCTTCCTCGTAACCGCCCTTTCCAAGGGCCAATTCATTTCGTGGGGTACAAACCGCTATTTTTGCAGAGCCCCTGAACAGTGTGTTTGTGAAATTTGAATTCAGATATTTGTGAAGTTTGAAGAAAAGGGTTGTCCCAGAAATGCCTTATATAGAAGGCAAAAATTGGTGAGAGCCAGCCCGCACGAAATCCTAAGAAGAAATTACCGAAGGCAATAACTCCGCCCAATTTCCAAGAGGCTTATTCACTGCTAGATCCTCGTAAATCCGCAAGGACATTAATGAGGAGGCGCTTCATTAATGAGGAGGCACCGAAGCGTCAAGCGCGTTACTCAAATAGCTCAAGGGATGCCTCGTAATCAGAAGAGGTCCACCAGACGAAGAGGCTAGACCAGAGCAGGGTCCCCCCCTCCCCCGGACTCAAGCCTCTGGGAAAACTAATTACTCAAAGAAAACTAGGTACTGGACAGAACCAAGGCCTTGCATGGTCTTCGGACTCAACTTATTGGGGAAACCAACTACTTCAGATGGAGAACTAAGTGTTAGACAGAACCTAGGCATTGCATGGTCCTCGGACTCAAGCCTCCGGGGAAATTAACTGCTCAAAGAAGAAAACTAGGTACTAGACAGAACCAAGGCCTTGCATGGTCTTCGAACTCAAGCCTATGGGGAAACCAGCTACTTCAGAAGGAGAACTGAGAGTTAGACAGAACCTAGGCATTGCATAGTCCTCGGACTCAAGCCTCTGGGGAAACTAATTATTCAAAGAAAAAAACTAGGTACTGGACAGAACCAAGGCCTTGCATGGTCCTCGGACTCAAACCTATGGGGAAACCAGCTACTTCAGATAGAGAACTAAGTGTTAGACAGAACCTAGGCATTACATGGTCCTCGGACTCAAGCCTCTGGGGAAACTAACTACTCAAAGAAGAAAACTAGGTACTGGACATAACCAAGGCCTTGCATGGTCTTCGGACTCAAGCCTATGGGAAAACTAGCTACTTTAAAAGGAGAACTGAGTGTTAGACAGAACCTAGGCATTGCATGGTTCTTAGACTCAAACCTCTGGGGAAACTAACTACTCAAAAAAGAAAACTAGGTACTGGACAGAACCAAGGCCTTGCATAGTCCTCGGACTCAAGCCTATGGGGAAACCAGCTACTTCAGATGGAGAACTAAGTGTTAGACAGAACCTAGGCATTGCATGGTCCTCGGACTCAAGCCTCTGAGGAAACTAACTACTCAAAGAAGAAAATTAGGTACTAAACAGAACCAAGGCCTTGCATGGTCTTCGGACTCAAGCTTATGGGGAAACCAGCTACTTTAGAAGGAGAACTGAGAGTTAGACAGAACCTAGGCATTGCATGGTCCTCGAACTCAAGCCTTTGGGGAAACTAACTACTCAAAGAAGAAAACTAGGTATTGGACAGAACCAAGACCTTGCATGGTCTTCGGATTTAAGCCTATGGGGAAACCAGCTACTTCAAAAGGAGAACTGAGAGTTAGACAGAACCTAGGCATTGCATGGTCCTCGGACTCAAGCCTCTAGGGAAACTAACTACTCAAAGAAAACTAGGTACTGGACAGAACCAAGGCCTTGCATGGTCTTCGGACTCAAGCCTCTAGGGAAACCAGCTACTTCAGATGGAGAACTAAGTGTTAGACAGAACCTAGGCATTGCATGGTCCTCGGACTCAAGCCTCTGGGGAAACTAACTACTCAAAGAAGAAAACTAGGTACTGGACAGAACCAATGCCTTGCATGGTCTTCGAACTCAAGCCTATAGGGAAACCAGCTACTTCAGAAGGAGAACTGAGAGTTAGACAGAACCTAGGCATTGCATGGTCCTCGGACTCAAGCCTTTGGGGAAACTAACTACTCAAAGAAAACTAGGTACTGGACAGAACCAAGGCCTTGCATGGTCTTCGGACTCAAGCTTATGGGGAAACCAGCTACTTTAGAAGGAGAACTGAGAGTTAGACAAAACCTAGGTATCGCATGGTCCTCGGACTCAAGCCTCTGGGGAAACTAACCGCTAAAGGAGAATCAAATACCAGACGGAATTATGGCCTTGCATGGTCCAAGGACTCAGGCCAACAGAAGAACCATTTCCTCATGAAATACCAAGTGCTAAGCAAAGCCAAGGTCTTGCGTGCTCCTCGGCGTCAAACTTATAGGGAAACTAGTAGCTTCAAGGGAATCCAAGTACTAGACAGAACCAAGGTCTTGCATGGTCCAAGGACTCAAACCTATGAGGAAACTAGTCACTTTAGGACGATCTAAGCACTGGACAGAACCAGGGTTTTGTACTAACCGTGGGCCCAAACCTACGACAAAGCCAACCACTTTGGTACTAAGTAATGAGCCTTGCGAAAGACGATAACCAGTGGAGTCGGCTAAAGCGCAATTAAAGTCAGAATCATGCAACTAAAGAAGATATGTATATACAACATACAGTACAAGCAAAACAGATAAAAGGAAACGGAATATGCATTTTACTGAATATCCCAAAAAGTTATACAGCACAACGTGCCATTTACAATGTTTAAAAAAAAATGAATGAAAAAGAAAAACCAAGCAAGAGTACTACGGAAGATTATTCCTTCAGCTCTGCCTCAATTCCTCCCACAGGGGGCTGGGCAGCAGAGGCCTTAGGGTCCTTGCCCCACTCACCTGGAGCTACGACCTGGGGAGGGTCAGCTGGAAGAGATGCCCCCTCAACTTGAAAGGCTTGGACATCGGCTGGAGGGTCTGCGGCCTCTCTAGGCACGTCCGCACCAAGGCTCTCACTCGCCTCAATGGTTCTAGGAGGATCGGCTTCCTCGGCTAGCTCACCCGGAGTGATGGCAGTGGGAACACCTTCCTCGGAAACGACCCCAGCGCCCTCGGTAACCACCTCGGTCTCAGAACTTGGAGGGGCAGTCTCGCGAATAGCAACAGGATAGAACACGCTTTCCGCCCTCCACAGTTCAGATAAGGCTTCAACCCCAGCTTGTTTAAGGGCCTCGTTCCAGACCTCGGAGTAGTAAAGCCTGCATACCTCCGGCACTTAGGCTCTAAGAGTGTCTTCTGTCTCGGCTACCCCTTCCTCATAGGCCTTCTGCGCGGCCTCGCCCTTGGAGGCCTCAGCCGCGGCCCTGGCCGACTCAACCCCTTCCTTGGCCTTCAGAGCCTCTTCCTTGGTAGACTCCGCAACGCCTTTGGCCCTCTCTGCCTCAAGTACTCTCTCTCTCAGGCTCGCGATCTCCCCGTTAGTGACCCTCAACTGATCTTCAGCCTTGGCCAAGCGCCTCGTTTGGTCTAGGGCCAACTTCTCAGGAGCCGAAAGAGCTTTCTTAGCGACGTCTCGAGCCCTCTTCACCTCTTCCAGCTCCTCCATCGCCTTTGTAAGATCGGCCTTGGAAGAGTCGAGGGTCCGCAAGGCGTCTACCAGCTTCTTATGCTCCGAGCCCGCGGCCTTACCCTGGCTACTGGCTACCTCCTCCAATCTGAAAGTTGCCTGGATAGCCTGCCCATCAAAACCAATGCGCAACATATAAAGAGCCAAGAAACAGTAAGTCGTAAAGGCCACGAGCGATCAAAGGAACTTACCATGCCCAAGTGTTGTTTGAGGCCGAGGAAAACCTCCTTACTCCTCAGAGCCTCCAGCTGGGCCATATCCGTTGGGAGTAGCAAAGCCCTCTCTAAGGCATCAGCCACATATGCACCCTCACTCCCTTGAGGGTTCCTAAGGGAGGCATCATCCCTCAAAGGCTCCCCGTGGAGCATAGGGGTAGGCAGCCAAGCCTGGGCCCCAGGCTGAACAGCGGCCTGCTTTTCCTGGCATCGGTGCCCTATCCTCAGCTGCTTAGATGGTGGCCGAGTGTTGGCCCCGGGGGGATCAGTCTCTTTACCCTCCCTAAGCCTCTTTCCTTTGTCCTTCTTCTGCAGAGGACTAGGAGGCCTAGACCCAGATGGTGGACTCTGTTGGCGTGGAGGAGGCGGAAGCCTGGGAGGGGACTTCTCCGGTGCATCCGTCCCCAGAGCATCCTTCCCCAGCTGCCCCTCAATTAATGCCAACAAGCTCTTCTGAGGTCTCTTTTTGAAACTCATCCTGGACTGGAGAGAGGACTTTTCGGACAAAAAATCCGCCTCGGATAAGCTGGGATCACCCAAATCGCCGGAAGGATCGCCAGGCGAATGGAGCTGGTCAAACACACCAAACTCGCCCTCGGAAAGACCGGAGTCAGCAACTTCCTTTTCCTCTAACTCTTCCTCCTCAGCTTCTACGGCTTGTGCCAATGAAGAAGTACCCACCAACGATACGCCTTCGGGAATGGGAGACCCTTTGAGGATCGCAAATCCGCGCTCGACTACGATGATGTTGTGCAGCCGAGGATCTCCAGCTTGGATCACGTGCTTCGGCACCGGAAACGATTTTTGGGTCGGTTTGTATCCAAGGATCACATGAGCAGCCCTAACTTGGTCGTCGTCTTTATTCACAAAGACCTCCGACCTCAGCACTTTCTCTAGGTCCTCCTTGTTAACCAAATTGAAGTAACGCTCAAAAGCGCGCGGATCTGCATAAAAGAAAGCGAGCTCCTGTTAAAAACCAAGTAAAGCTGAGCGCTAAAGCACAACAACTTAAACCCCCTCCTAGTCAAAATGCCCCACCTGGTGTACCCTCCACTGTTGGACAATGAAGGCCCTCGTGCCACTCCCTAGACACAATGAGGAAGTCTTGGTTCAAACCCTTGCTGGATTCAATGAGGCACTGAATCAGCCGGACCCTATCGTCCCTCGTCTTCATATAATAGGACTTCTCCTTCAGGCACTGGAGGTTGTAACACCAGTTCACATCATGATGGGTCAGCCTCAGCCTCAGCCTCATCTTCTCATTCAGGGCATCTACACAGCCTAAGAACCTAAAGACGTTGACAGCGCACTGGGTGGGAGATAAGTCAAAATGTCGGAGATAGTCCCTCGTCACCAGCCCTATGGGAATCCTCATTCCACCCTCCAGAAAGGCGATCATAGAAATCGCCACCTCACCCTTTTTTCTCCTAGTACTCCACTCCCCCACTCCACAGTACCTCAGACCCACTGTATCAGGGATCTTGTAATCGGCGACGAATTTGTCCATCATCTCCTCAGACTCGACTTATTTCTTAAATCTACCCATCCTAAAGAGCTAACAAAGAACTCAGGCGGAAAGGTATAAACTGAAGGGAGAAGAGGACTTACAGAAATAAGGAAAAGCTCCTCGGACGGACTTTTTATGCCAAAGGAAGTTGCAGGTGCAGTTGGAGAAGTGACCGAATTTGAAGGAAGTGCACAGGATCTCTTAATTGCAAAAGTGAAGGGTCAAATCAGTCTGATTGGGTCTTTATACCCTCCATTAAAAATAACCGCACCAACTTTCCCGCCCAATGAGCTAGGAGCATCCCCATCGTCCATTCATCATCACATCGTTGAACGTGGAGGATACAGAGCCGCTGAAATTTAATAAAGGCACACTCTAGATATCGAAATGCCAGGAACGTCCCCTAGGCAGTTGAAAGGATGGTGACACTGACAGAAAGGCAAGACCCGACAAGCCAAGACCATAGGCCCGAGAACGTCAAAATCCTCATCCCCGCCCGAGAGGCCGGACAGTAGAATTTTGAGGGGCTATTGTGGAGCCCAAATATTTAGCAATCTCGGCCCACTCCACATCGGGCTCAAGGCCCACGCCGAGGAGAGGGCGGAATCCGAGGATAAGTGAAAGAAGCCCCAGTCATCAAGGGACCTCGCCGAGGATGCCCACGTCCTCGGCAAGCCGACATTGAAAGAAGGGAGCTGTCATTCACCCATTAAATGCATACCACCAACACTCTGGCCGCATTAATGGTGAATTGACCAATAAACAGTGCAGCCTTAGTTACTTCAACTAACAGAAAGTC
Source organism: Quercus glauca (assembly GCA_023736055.1). NCBI lineage: Eukaryota > Viridiplantae > Streptophyta > Magnoliopsida > Fagales > Fagaceae > Quercus > Quercus glauca. The sequence continues at coordinate 30,279,665 of CM043315.1, forward strand.
TACAAAGGCGGCTGATAGGACGAGCCCTCAAACACAAGTTCAGATGACCGATAAGTGGACGGCAGAGATCAACTAAACAAAACTATATAATAGATAGAACCCCCAACATAGTGGGGGTTGGTTGGTCTCTGGCCAGTTGGCCTGTGGGGGAAGGGTTAATGGGCCTCCGGGGTGTCCAACGAGAACCCTTGTGTTGGTTAAGTTCTAAGGAAAGAGCTCTTCGGACTGGGCCGAGGATGAACTCTCCCAAAGAACACATAGTTAATCTCTTATTCTTGATCTTGTAAACCCACGCCGATCGTTGCATCTTTTGTTAGTGCCTAACCCTTCTATCCACACTCTACAAATTCATTGTATGGGGGTCTCCCGGAAACTGGGTCCCCACACATATAATTATCCACAAATTAATAGAAAATTCAAGTCATACAAAATCAAAATTGGAGGCACTGGTCAAATAGAAGTGTCAACCAAAACTTTATCACCAAATCCTCAAATTTTTGAATTGATGAGTTCATTAAGTTTAAAATGTCCAATAGGGGTGAACATGAGTCGAAAACCCCTAGAAAGAAGAGTGGGAAGGGAATTTAAGGGCCTATTTGGTAGGATGATTTTTGTTTTTGTTTTCAAAATAGTTTTTAAAAAAATTTTAAAAAAAATTGAAATTGAAACTAATTTTCAAATAATATTTTTATATTATACGTGTTTAGTTTCCATTTTTAAGAACAATTTTTAAAATACTAAAAGCAAAAAAGAAGAAGTTTGCGAGACCATTTCTATTTTTAAGATTTTTCTTTTAAAAAAATTACAAAAAGTAATGGATAGAATCTGTATATTATTTCTTTTCTTTTGGATAACGATAAGGGAATACAGCTCATGTATCTAAAAAATGATAAGTTTCAAATTTGAAATAGGAGAATTCTTTTTGCGATAAAGATAAACTCCTTAATTTAAAAGATAGAATAGTTTAAACAAATATGTGGGGTCTACTATCACTACAACAAATGTGGACTATGGTGACGAAACCTTTCATCACAATATGTCCTTATTTCGTCACCGAATACCTATTCGTCACCTAGGCTCCGTCACAGAATATATTGGTAACGAAAATGTTTTGTCACCAATAAAAAAAATGATAGGTGACGAAATTTTTTCGTCACCAATAAAAAGTAATAGGTGACAAAAATTTTTCGTCACCTAATATTTTCGTTACTAAACCTTTTTTTCAATGACAGAATATTTCGTCACCAAATGTTTTTTTTTTTCCAATTTCAATAGATTAAGTGACGAAGTTTTGCGTTACCGATTGTTTTTTTTTTTTTTTTTAATTTCAATAGATCAGGTGACGAATTATTTCATCACCAATTTCTGCTTATAGTCAGATATGGCGACGAAAATTATCGTCACCAATTTTATTTTTTTATTAATATTCTTTACATTTACTTGCCATTACATTAACCTGTTCATTTCTAATCAAATCCATAATTAAAAAAAAAAATCCATTCATTTCTAAGCAAATCCATAAAAATAAAAAAAATAAATAAAAAAAATCCATACAATCTAAAAATAAAATTAAGATGTTCACAAAGTAATTACAACTATTTATATACAAATGATGTATTAGCTTCCAAACTTTACAGAAAATTATTTGACTTCAAGTAGTCCCACAAAAGCTATCTTTTTGCCACCAATCCCATATTTGCACAAGTACAAAGGAAAATACATCAATAACAAACTAAACTGCAAACCTATATCCCTGATAAAATGTACTACAACAACAAAAAAATATTATTATTAGTAAGACAATGCAGAAAATGTCCACAAAATACCCAATAGCAAACTAGACAAAATAATCATAATGCAACATCATATGAAGCAACATTCTCATCAAATAAAAACCAAGCCCACATTACAAACCATAAAAAAATCATAAAGAATGCAGAAAAATCCCAATTTAAAACAAAACAAATAAAGTGAAATACAAAACAAAAACCTAGCCACTATCATAAACACAAACTCAACCACTACAACGAATAAAAAATCTAGCCAACACCATTGAACAAAAACCACAGCCACCACCATAAACAAAAAACCCACCACCATCATTAAACAAAAAACACCAGCACCACCATTAACACAAAAACTCAGCCACTACCATAAACAAAAAACTCAAACATCTCAATAAACAAAAAACTTAGCCACCATCATAAACAAAAAACCTACCACCACTATTAAACAAAAAACATAGCCACAACCATTAACATAAACCCAGCCACTACCATAAAAAAAAATACCCAACCACCACCATTAAACAAAAGGCACAATCACCACCATTAACACAAAAACCCAGCCACTACCATAAACAAAAAATCCACCACCACCATTAAAAAAAAAACACAGTCACTACCATTAACACAAAAACTCAGCCACTGCCATAAACAAAAAACTCAACCATCATAATAAACAAAAAACTAAGTCACCACCATAAACAAAAATCTCACCACCACCATTATACAAAAAACACAATCACCACCATTAACACAAAAACACAGTCACTACCATAAACAAAAAACTCAGTCATCACAATAAACAAAAAACCCACCACCAACATTAAACAAAAAACCCAACCACCACCAACATTAAACTCATCTATCTTATTATTCTTTATTGAATATATTATTGTTCAATGGGGGTAGGTGGATAGTTTGGTCCTTTTTTTTTTTTTTTTGATAAGAGAACAGCTTTCATTAAACTAGAAAAAGAACTACAACAAGGAACAAATAGCAACCCCGCTACAAACAGTCCAAGTGAATCAAGTTTCTCACAACAGGAGGAGTCACACCCCTCCACACCTGGTTTATATCATAACATTTAGCGAAATGGGCCAACTCATGAGCACAACTACATAAGCAAGTTACAACTCATGAGAACGATTTTTTTTTTTAAATGTTTGTTTGCTTTTCTTTTTTAAGAGGATTATTTTCGTTAATTAAATGAAATAACTAAAAATTTACTAAACTTTTCTTTAAAATGAATTCATAAAAAACCAACTACTATTTTCTTACATTAATAATTTTATAATATACTTTATGAGATCAACAACTACACTTTACCATCAAAAAATAACAATAAAACTACACTTTCATGTTTTTTTTTTTAATCAACAATTACAATTTATGTCATAAAAAAAATAAAGACTTCTATACAAGCTTTCAAGATGGATAGTTGAGTCCAACTTTTTTATAGTGATGGCCGTCTGTGCCACTAATTATTTTAATTTGTTTTAAGGATGATATTTGTGGGGACCCAGTTTCCGGGCGACCCCCATACAATAAATTTGTAGAGTATGAATAGAAGGGTTAGGCACTAACAAAAGATGCAACGATCGGCGTAGGTTTACAAGATCAAGAATAAGAGATTAACTATGTGTTCTTTAGGAGAGTTCATCCTCGGCCCAGTCCGAGGAGCTCTTTCCTTAAAACTTAACGAACACAAGGGTTCTCGTTGGACACCCCGGAGGCCCATTAACCCTTCCCCCATGGGCCAACCAGCCAGGGACCAACCAACCCCCACTACGTTGGGGGTTCTATCTATTATATAGTCTTGTTCAGTTGATCTCTGTCGTCCACTTGTCGGTCATCTGAACTTGTGTCTGAGGGCTCGTCCCATCAGCCGCCTTTGCAGACTTTCTGTTAGTTGAAGTAACCAAGGCTGCACTGTTTATTGGTCAATTCACCATTAATGCAGCTAGAGTGTTGGTGGTATGCATTTAATGGGTGAATGACAGCTCCCTTCTTTCAATGTCGGCTTGCCAAGGACGTGGGCATCCTCGGCGAGGTCCCTTGATAACTGGGGCTTCTTTCACTTATCCTTGGATTCCGCCCTCTCCTCAGCGTGGGCCTTGGGCTCGATGTGGAGTGGGACGGGGTTGCTAAATATTTGGACCCCAAAATAGCCCCTCAAAATTCTGCTGTCTGGCCTCTCGGGCGGGGAGGAGGTTTTTGACGTTCTCGGGCCTATGGTCTTAGCCTGTCGGGTCTTGCCTTTCTGTCAGTGTCACCATCCTTTAAACTGCCCAGGGGACGTTCTTGGCATTTCGGTGTCTGGAGCATGCCTTCATTAAATTTCGGCGGCTCTGTGTCCTCCACGTTCAACGGTGTGATGATGAATGGACGGTGAGGATGCTCCTGGCTCATTGGGCGGGAAAGCTGGTGCAGTTATTTTTAATGGGGGGTATAAATACCCAATCAGACTGATTTGACCTTCACTTTTGCAATCAAGAGATCCTGTGCACTTCCTTCGAATTCGGTCACTTCTCCAACTACACTTGCAACTTCCTCTAGCATAAAAAGCCCGTCCGAGGAGCTTTTCCTTATTTCTGTAAGTCCTCTTCTCCCTTCAGTTCATACTTTTCCACCTGAATTCTTTGTTAGCTCTTTAGGATTGGTAGATTTAAGAAATTAGTCGAGCCTAAGGAGATGATGGACAAATTCGTCGCCGACTACAAGATCCCTGATACAGTGGGTCTGAGGTACTGTGGAGCAGGGGAGTGGAGTACTAGGAGAAAAGAGGGTGAGGTGGCGATTCATATGATCGCCTTTCTGGAGGGTGGAATGAGGATTCCCATGGGGCCAATGACGAGGGACTATCTCCGGCATTTTGACTTATCTCCCACCCAGTGCGCTGTCAACGTCTTTAAGATCTTGGGCTATGTAGATGCCCTGAATGAGAAGATGGGGCTGAGACTGACCCATCATGATGTGAACTGGTGCTACAACCTCCAGCGCCTGAAGGAGAAGTCTTATTATATGAAGACGAGAGACGATAGGGTCCGGCTGATTCAATGCCTTCCTGAGTCCAGCAAGGGTTTGAACCAGGATTTCCTCATTGTGTCTAGGGAGTGGCACGAGGGCCTTCATTGTCCGACAGTAGAGGGTACACCAGGTGGGGCATTCAGACTAGGAGGGGGTTTTAAGTTGTTGTGCTTTAGCGCTTAACTTTACATGGTTTTTAACAGGAGCTCGCTTTCTTTTATGCAGATCCGTGCGCTTTTGAGCGTCACTTCAATTTGGTCAACAAGGAGGACCTGAAGAAAGTGCCGAGGTCGGAGGTCTTTGTGAATAAAGACGACGACCAAGTTAGGGCCGCTCACGTGATCCTCGGATACAAACCGACCCAAAAATCGTTCCAGGTGCTAAAGCACGTGATCTGAGCTGGGGATCCTCGGCTGCACAACATCACCGTAGTCGAGCGCGGATTTGCGATCCCCAAAGGGTCTCCCATTCCCGAGGGCGTACCGTTGGTAGGTACTTCTTCATCGGCACAAGCCGTAGAGGCTGAGGAGGAAGAGTTAGAGGAAGAGGAAGTTGCTGACTCTGGTCCTTCCGAAGGCGAGTTTGGTGTGTTTGACCAGCTCCATTCGCCCGACGATCCATCCGGCGATTTCGGTGATCCCAACTTATCCGAGGTGGATTTTTTGTCCGAAGAGTCCTCTCTCCAGTCCAGGATGAGTTTCAAGAAGAGACCTCAGAAGAGCCTACTGGCATTGATTAAGGGGCAGCCGGGGACGGATGCACTGAAGAAGTCCCCTCCCAGGCTTCCGCATCCTCTACCCCAACAGAGTCCACCAATTGGGTCCAGGCCTCCTAGTCTTCTACAGAAGAAGGACAAAGGAAAGAGGCCCAGGAAGGGTGAAGAGACTGATCCCCCCGGGGGCAACACTCGGCCACCATCTAAGCAGCTGAGGATAGGGCGCCGAGGCCAGGAAAAGCAGACCGCTGTTCAGCCTGGGGCCCATGCTTGGCTGCCTGCCCCTATGCTCCATGGGGAGCCTTTAAGGGATGATGCTTCCCTTAGGGACCCTCGAGGGAGTGAGGGTGCATATGTGGCTGATACCTTAGAGAGTGTTTTGCTACTCCCAACGGATATTGGCCCAGCTGGAGGCTCTGAGGAGTAAGGAGGTTTTCCTCGGCCTCAAACAACACTTGGGCATGGTAAGTTCCTTTGATCGCTTGTGGCCTTTACGACTTCTTGTTTCTTGGTTTCTTATATGTTGCGCATTGGTTTTGGTGGACAGGCTATCCAGGCAACTTTCAGATTGGAGGAGGTAGCTAGTAGCCAGGGTAAGGCCGCGGGCTCGGAGCATAAGAAGCTGGTAGACGTCCTGCGGACCCTCGACTCTTCCAAGGCCGATCTTACAAAGGCGATGGAGGAGCTGGAAGAGGTGAAGAGGGCTCGAGACGTCGCTGAGAAAGCTCTTTCGACTGCTGAGAAGTTGGCCCTAGACCAAACGGGGTGCTTGGCCAAGGCTGAAGATCAGTTGAGGGTCGCTGACGGGGAGATCGCGAGCCTGAGAGAGAGAGTACTTGAGGCAGAGAGGGCTAAAGGCGTTGCGGAGTTTGCCAGGGACGAGGCTCTAAAAGCCAAGGAAGGGGTTGAGTCGGCCAGGGCCGCGACTGAGGCCTCCAAGGGTAAGGCCGCGCAGAAGGCCTATGAGGAAGGGTTAGCCGAGACAGAAGACACTTTTAGAGCCCAAGTGCCAGAGGTATGCAGGCTTTACTGCTCCGAGGTTTGGAACGAGGCCCTTAAACAGGCTGGGGTTGAAGCCTCATCCGACCTGTGGAGGGCCGAAAGCGTGTTCTATCCTGTTGCCATTCTCGAGACTACCCCTCCAAGTTTTAAGACCGAGGTGGTTACCAAAGGCGCTGGGGCCGTTTTCGAGGAAGGTGTTCCCACTGCCATCACTCCGGGTGAGCCAGTTGAGGAAGCCGATCCTCCTAGGACCATTGAGGCGAGCGAGAGCCTTGGTGCGGACGTGCTTAGAGAGGCCGCAGACCCTCTAGCCGACGTCCAAGCCTTTCAAGTTGAGGGGGCATCTCTTCCAGCTGACCCTCCCCAGGTCGTAACTCCAGGCGAGGGGGGCAAGGACCCTGAGGCCTCTGCTGCCCAGCCCCCTGTGGGAAGAATTGAGGCAGAGCTGAAGGAATAATCTTCCGTAGTACTTTTGCTTTGTTTTTCTTTTTCATTCATTTTTTTTTTAAACATTGTAAATGGCACGTTGTGTTGTATAACTTTTTGGGAGATTCAGTAAAGTGCATATTCCGTTTCCTTTTATCTGTTTTGCTTGTACTGTATGTTGTATATACATATCCTTTTTAGTTGCATGATTCTGACTTTAATTGCGCTTTAGCTGACTCCACTGGTTATCGTCCTTCGCAGGGCTCATTACTTAGTACCAAAGTGGTTGGTTTTGCCGTAGGTTTGGGCCCACGGTTAATACAAAACCCTGGTTCTGTCCAGTGCTTAGATCGTCCTAAAGTGACTAGTTTCTCCATAAGTTTGAGTCCTTGGACCATGCAAGACCTTGGTTCTGTCTAGTACTTGGATTCCTTTGAAGCTACTTGTACAGCAAATAAGCCATTTGGACCATTCAAAGCCCCCTAGACAGTGAGCGATGCCAGTTGGGCCAGCCGAGGCGGTCAGGCCCATTATGGCATCTTCCCTCACCTTCTCGGGGAACAACGCTCCGACATTTGTCGTATTCGCAAACCCGAGAATACTCCCCGGGAACCGAGGCCGGACCCGCTCCCGAGCGGGCAACGCAGTCGCCGAACAACCCAGAGCAAGAACCCATTCCAAGGTCACTCCCACCTAAACGCCCACTTACGACTAACGACATTGGACCTCCAAAAGCACTAGCGTCAGAGGCAATCATCACTATTCCACTATCGTTTCACTATAAATACATCGAGCTAAGAATGGGAAAGGGTTATTGAAAGTAGGGAGAAAAAAGGGTAAGGAACGCAGAGACGTCTAGTTGTTAGAACCACCCAAAGTAGGAAACTCTCAAACCCACTTCATAAATAAATTGTAAGCCCAAATAGGGAAGGCCCATTGGTCTCTCAGTTGGTGCTCACAATTGGCGCCGTCTGTGGGAATCTCCTACGAAGCTGTGGTTTAGCCAAGACTCGCGCACGGCAGGATGTCAGGGAGGGTCGCCGAGGGTGAGGCTGAAAATCACTCGGCAGGACCATCTCGGGGGTCATCTTGGAGAGAACGAAGACACAAGAGACGTGAAGACAGGGGTAGCGAAAGGGAGGAGCGGTCTGGCCTCGGGAAGGGGTCATACCAGACGCAGCGAGCAGCGTCGAGCGCGTCAGGGCACAGGCAGTTCGATGAAAGAGACGAGGAGTTAGAGCGGCTGCGCAGGCAGGTGAGGGATTTGGAATTAGAGGCGGAAGGACGCCCAGGAAGAAGACTCGGCGACCGAAGCAGGTCAGTAGCAGGGGGCGGTCACCGCATTGTGGGATCCCACCAATCAGGGTTCCACAGACACCGACACCGTTCCCGGTCACATGATCCTTACCGCGACCGGAACCGCTCGCGTTCGCGGGAATCCCACCGTCGCAAGGATCGTTCGCGATCGAGGGAGAACACGGACAGAGGATCTGATTCACCCGACGAGCGACGGCCGTATTACGCGGCAATGGATGCAATGAGCCGCGCTCTATGGGGAGCAGCGCGGTCCCCGTTCACAGACGACATTGAAGGAGCCACAATGCCGAGCCGATTCACACGACCCCCATTTAACATATACGACGGGAGAACGGACCCGGTCGAACACGTCAGCCACTACATCCACATGATGTCCCTACACTCTCACAATGACGCGCTAATGTGCAGAGTGTTTCCTTCCAGCCTCGGACCAACTGCTCTGAGATGGTTCAACGGACTGCGGAAGGGGTCCATCGGCAGCTTTGCTCATTTGATTCAGGAATTCGGCACCCGGTTCGTGACGTGCAGCCGAGTGCCGCAGCCCGTGGACGCTCTGCTATCTATGAAGATGAGAGCAAGGGAAACCCTCCGTAGCTATGCCGGTCGATATTGGGAGCTTTACAACGAAATAGGTGGGGGCAATGAGAAAATCGCGGCGAGCACATTCCGAATGGGGCTCCCCGAAGATTCTGAGTTGCGGGATTCGCTGACCAAGAAGCCCCCCGAAGATATGAGACAGCTCATGAGGCGGATTGAGGAATATAAGCGTTTGGAAGACAATCGGTTGCAGAGTAAGGGCAAGGCCCCGGCAATAAACCGTCCTCGGCAAGTAGGCTTCCAACCGAAAATTGGGAAGGATTTAAAGATACGCGAGCCGTTTTGGCAGGCAGGGGAAGTGAGCTTGGCGTTTAAAGAGCCGGTGCATCGGATCTTGGAGCGGATCAAGAACGAACCCTACTTCAAGTGGCCGAACAAGATGGGAGGTGACCCCTCGCGGAGAAACCAGAATCTGTACTGCACCTATCATAAAGACAAGGGGCACACCACCGAACAGTGTCGCGTACTGAAAGATCATCTGGCACAACTGGCAAAGGCTGGACACTTGAAGGAATTTGTAGTCGACGCCGATGTTCGGGGGACCGACGGAAGTGCCCGGCAACGGGGGAACATTCTTCCCCCGCCCATAGGAGTAATTGAAATGATCCTTGTCCCCCCAGGGGGATCGTCTATGGCGAGAAAGGGAGTGCTGACTGTTGCACAGATGGTGGATTTGTCGGACGGAGAACAGACGAGAAAGAAGGCGAAGTTCGCACGGGAGACGCTTGTTTTCGACGAGCAGGACTTAGAAAGGACGATACAACCACATGATGATGCGCTGGTGGTTACGGCCCGGGTAGGCGGATTCCTGGTGAAGCGGGTAATGATAGATCAGGGTAGCAGAGCCGACGTAATGTACCCAGACTTGTTCAAAGGGCTAGGGCTAAGAAATAAGGATTTAATGGAATACAATACGCCGTTGGTATCGTTTGATGGGAGAGTCGTGATCCCCGAAGGACGTATTTCCCTACCAGTGAATATGGAGGGAAAGGAAGTAGCAATGACGTTTATAGTAGTCGACTCCTTCTCCCCATATACAGCTATCCTGGGAAGGCCTTGGATGCACGCCATGGGGGCTGTCCCCTCCACTTTGCACGTTAAGGTCAAGTTCCCTACTGATCTGGGCATCGCTGTGGTCCGGGGATGCCAGAGAATGGCTCGGCAGTGTCTCGTCATCGCGGCCGGCTTCGGAAATGTAGGGGCCGGGAAAAGGGAGTCCACCGAGCATCCACCTTTATAGCAATTACAGGGACCACAGAAGGAAATGGGGGCTGAAGGCGCCGAGGAGTTTATAAGAGCGAAGATACTGCCGGACGCCAACAAGTATTTCCAATTAGGGGCCAGCATGACAACCAAAGAAAGAGTAGAGGTGTTACTGTGCCTGATACAAAATGTAGACGTGTTTGCGCGGAGTCCTTATGACGTGCCCGGGGTGGATCCTGAATTCATCGTCCACAAGCTCAACGTGGACCCATCCTTCCCGCCCAAGAAACAGAGGCCGAGGAGGGTGGCGAGAGAGCATGCGGAAGCAGTGAACGTGGAGGTCCAAAGGCTCAAAGAAGCAGGAGCAGTGAAAGAGATCTTCTTCCCGGAATGGCTGGCGAATACCGTGGTAGTGAGGAAGAAGAATGGTAAATGGAGAGTATGTGTGGACTTCACGGATTTAAACCGAGCATGTCCGAAGGACCCATTCCCTATGCCGAAGATCGACCAATTAGTAAACGCCACATGTGGACATTCGAGGATGAGCTTCCTTGATGCCTTTCAGGGGTACCACCAGATTGCTTTATCAACTGAGGATCAGGAGAAGACAGCGTTCATAACTCCTGATGCCAATTACTACTACACCGTGATGCCATTTGGGCTAAAAAACGCCGGGGCAACATATCAGCGAATGATGACGAGGATGTTTCGCGACAAGATTGGCTGAACAGTCGAGATATACATTGATGACATGGTGGTGAAAAGCAAGGAGGAGGTGCAACACGTGGAAGATCTAAGGGGGGTGTTTGAGCGCTTACGGCAGCATAGGTTACGTCTGAACGCCGAGAAATGTGTCTTCGGTGTAGGGGGCGGAAAATTTCTGGGATACATGATCTCCTGCCGAGGAATAGAGGTTAACCCAGACCAGATTGAAGCTGTGAAACGCCTCGAATCCCCAAAAAATCCTAAGGAGGTACAGGTCTTAACGGGGATGCTAGCCGCCCTCAATCGATTCATATCCAAATTCTCGGACTGATGCCGGCCATTCTATCAGCTACTGAAGAGATGGAAAGGGTTTCAATGGAACGACGAGTGTGAGGAGGCCTTTCAGGGGCGAAAGGAATACTTAGCACATGCGCCTGGACTAACCGCCCCAGAGCCCGGCGAGGACCTGTATATGTACCTCTCGGTGTCCGAGCACGCTGTGAGTGCCGTGTTACTGGTAGACCGAGGCGCGCAGAGGTCGGTGTATTACATCAGCAAAACCCTGGTCGACTCGGAAACTAGATACCTGCCTTTGGAGAAACTGGTCTTGGCATTAGTCCACGCCACGAGGAAGTTGCCCCAGTATTTCCAAGCTCACACCGTGTATGTACTAATCGAATACCCTTTGCAGTCGTTGCTGAAAAGGTCCGACTTCACGGGACGAATCGCGAAATGGGGGACTCGACTCGGGGCCTTTGACGTACGGTATAGGCCGAGGAAGGCAATCAAGGGACAAGTTCTAGCAGATTTCGTAGCTGAGTTTTCGCCCAGAACCACAGGGGAGCAGGTCTGTATGCTAGACTGCCGCCCGTGGAAAGTGTATGTGGACGGCGCTTCAAACTCCACTGGGTCCGGCGTTGGAGTTGTCCTCCTCAGCCTCGAGGGGATAAAGTTGGAGCATTCCTTCAGGTTGAAATTCAGAGCTTCCAACAACGAGGCTGAATACGAGGCTTTACTGGTCGGGCTGAGGGCTGTCTCAAGCGTCGGGGCACGGGAAGTAGAGGTGTATGTAGACTCGCAGTTGGTGGCCAGCCAGATCACGGGCAGCTTCGAGGCTAGGGATCCCCGTATGAAAGCGTATCTGGAGCAGGCGAAGCAAGCCATCTCCAGAATCGGTACCGTGAGGGTAATACAGGTGGCCAGAACACAGAATAGGCACGTCGATTCCCTCGCCACTCTAGCTTCATCGGTGATCGAGGACGTGCCCCGGATGATAAGTGTAGAGGTAATCACAGAACCAAGCATCTCGGCCGTGAACAGGAATCAGGCAGAGGACGTTGTCTCGGCAATTACGGCGCTCGAGAGCAGTTGGATGGACCCCATCATTGACTACCTGGCCGAGGACAAGCTTCCACCGAATGAAAAAGAGGCAGGAAAGATCCGGAGGGTGGCTCCTCGGTACTGGCTGTCGTCCGACAAAAGCTTGTATCGAAGATCCTACGGGGGACCGTATCTAGCATGCCTGCACCCCACGAAGGTGGCCGGGCTCTTGGCTGAGCTCCATGAGGACGTGTGCGGCAGCCATACAGAGGGACGGTCACTGGCTCAACGGGCCATGACACAGGGATTTTGGTGGCCTAGGATGCAGAAAGACGAAGCTGAGTACGTCCGCAAGTGTGAGCAATGCCAAAAGCATGCCCCCGCAATCCATCAACCGGCCGGCTGCCTGAGCCCAGTAAGCAGCCCGTGGCCTTTTGCTTAGTAGGGGCTAGACATACTCGGGCCCTTCCCCCGAGCAACGGGCAACCGGCGGTTCGTCGTGGTAGCCGTTGATTACTTCACAAAGTGGGCAGAGGCGGAAGCTTTGGCTAACATACGGGACGTAGATGTAAAGAAGTTTGTGTGGAAAAACATAGTCACCAGATTTGGGATACCAGACACCCTCGTCTCCGACAATGGTCTATAATTTTGCAGCAGAGCTTTCCAGGATTTCTGCAAGGACCTCGGCATCAAAAACCGATATTCCACTCCCGCATATCCTCAGGGCAACGGCCAGGCCGAGGCCGTAAACAAGGTGATAGTGAAGGGCCTAAAGAAAATACTAGAAGGGGGGAGGGGAATTGGGCCGAGGAACTGCCAAGCGTTTTGTGGGCATACCGAACGACTCCTAGAAGATCCATGGGAGAGACACCGTTTTCCCTCACCTACAGATCCGAAGCCGTCATACCAACCGAAGTGCATCTATGTAGCGGGCGGGTATCCGGATTCGACCTCGGTATGAACGATGGATTACTGGTAGACCGTTTGGATGGGTTAGAAGAATACCGTGAGGCCTCGACTATAAAACTCGCAGAGTACCAGCAGAAGCTAGCCAAGAGGTACAACCAATCCATAAGGGCGAGGGAGTTCAGGGCAGGGGACCTGGTGCTGAGAAGGGCAGTGGGAAACATGCGGGATACTAATTCTGGGAAATTAGCGCGGACTTGGGAGGGGCCATACCGAGTCACCGCTGTAGCCGGCACGGGCACCTATTACCTAGAAGAGCTTGATGAGAAGCCACTGCCCCGACCGTGGAATGTCCACAACCTTAAAAAGTTCTACCACTGATCAGCTATCTCGCTGTGCGTTCAAGCACTAAATGTTGTACATATTCCGTTAATAAAAATAGTAACGTTTAAGCCGGCAGATGTATGTTGTCCGTAATCGCAGATACAAACCGAATGATAAAAGAAACTTTTTATACTAGGATAGAAGCCCGTCTCTCAGTTTGACCACCGTCACCGAGCGGGTGGAAACCTAGGAATTCGCCTAAGGACAGAAGCTCGTCTCTCGGTTCGACCACCGTCACCGAGCGGGTGGAAACCTAGGAATTCACCTAAGGACAGAAGCCCATCTCTCGGTTCGACCACCGTCACCGAGCGGGTGGAAACCTAGGAATTCGCCTAAGGACAGAAGCTCGTCTCTCGGTTCGACCACCGTCACCGAGCGGGTGGAAACCTAGGAATTCGCCTAAAGACAGAAGCCCGTCTCTCGGTTCGACCACCGTCACCAAGCGGGTGGAAACCTAGGAATTCGCCTAAGAACAGAAGCCCGTGCCTCGGTTCGATGACATCACCGAGCCGGCAACAACATACCATTTCACTAAAACAGGGAGCCTATCTTTCGGCTCGATCTTTGCCACCGAATAAACCAGAACCTACGGTGTCACCGAGACCATTGTTCGGTTGAATCGGAGTCACCGAGCTTACTACAACCTAAGCATCTAAAGATAGCCCCCCGCGCCGGTATTCACTCAATATAACCAGGTGTGGGAAGCCTTTGCTTTTACTAAGTACAACAACCTGTCTAAAAACACAATTGAGAAGGCCGCGTGTTAGGCAGGCAATACAGACAAAATAAAAGTAGGGCAAAAACAAAGCAATGACATTCCAATCAAATCAACATGCGAAACCACAATGTTTAAAATACTTCATCCAATAGTCAAATAAAATCTAAGAAGTTAAACTGTCTCGTCACCACAGCCCGGCGACGTAGGCAAAATCTAAAAAAAAAAAAAAAAGAAAAAAAAAAAGAGAAAAAGCAATTAAAAGGTAAAAGTACGGAGCTCATGAAAACGGGCGCGGCAAATTAAGCTGAAGGGTCTTCGGCTGGAGGGTCACTGGTAACCTCTATCCCCACAGGCTCGGCATGGGCGTCGATGGCCTCCACTAGTTCCCGCATGCTGGATGTCTCGTCCTCATCAATCACATGGGGGGTGCTCTGCGCCTGCGCAGCCGGGGGTGGAAAGGGGATCTCGTTGGGGTTGAACAGGGGAGAGTCCTTGGGTACACCTGCGGCACGGAGAGCGGCCAGCCATCCCTCCTCAAACCCGAGCTTGTGTGCCTGACGCATAATAGGTTCAGCGGAGTTCTCGGCGTCGACAAAGCCCTCGTTGTACCACTTGCCTTTGCAAGCGTCCAACGCGGCCCTCAGATCACCCAATTCCTCTCCCTGACTTGTGTTCAAGCTCTGCGCCTCGGCTAGCTTCACTTGAGCATACCCCAGCTGCCCCTCCAGCTCGGCATTTCTTTCCTCAGCGCGGGCCCTTGCCTCCTCGGCCGAAGCGGCTCTCCCCTCTGCCTCCTCGGCAGCCTTTATTTGCTCCTCCGCGTTGGCCTCGGCGACATCCTTAAGAGCTTTTTCCCGCTTAGCATCTTCGGCGAGCTCTTTCATCCGCCCGTCCACTATCTGGGACAACTGCGCAGCCTGAACGAGTACAAGGACAAAGGATACAGGGGAGGACCCCTTGCATGAATTAGAGAGGTCATTCCAAAAGGAAGGGAAAGAAAAGACTAAACTAAGGGGTGAGGGCCCCCGAAATCCTTACCGCCACGGTAAACCATACTAGCCGCCTGCCCACGGACTCCTCCGTGCCCTCCGTGTACGCATGCACGTCCTCGGGCAGGAGCAAGCCGTTTGCCAGGCATTGGGCAACACGGCCCCCTTGGCCCTTTTCCCAGACCCTGACACTGGCGGTCTCCGGAAGGGGCTCACCGTCCAGCAGGAAGGAAGGCTGCCAGGTCGCGGCAGACCGGGAGGAAGACGCCACGTCCGGCCGGGTTTGTGTCACCGGCTCACGGATGACGATGCCTGGGGACGAACGAGGGGGTGAGCGATCCGGGGATCTGCGCGGGCCGGGCGGTGCTTGATCCGCGTCGCGCTGCTTTTTGCGCATGCGGACTGGTGGAGTTAGGGGGACTCGAGGGGGCTGGCTTGAGTCACCCTGCTGCTGAGCCGCTGGCCGGGCGCCCGGTAGGAAGCGGCCGATGGACATTATCCTCCTTTGCACCATCCCGAGACTGCGATCGGACTCGGTCTCCGGAGAACCAGCGGTCTCGGCTACTGCACCCCCAGCAGCTTAGACGGGTATCCCCTGTTCCTCGCGCGCCTTGGGTTGATCGGGGGCTTGAGGCTGAATTCGCTCGTGGGCCCTCTCACGTAAAGCTCGAGAGACCCTCTTGGCTGACTCGTCGCGGATTGGATGGCGCTCGTCCGAGCAAATGTACCTTGGGCCGAGGTCGCGTGCCTCACCTACCGTAAATCTTGGAGGTAGGAAGTTCGCGTTGCGTACGTCGATGTAGGAGAGAAGCGGGCTGTCAACCAGCATTGCTTGACTGAATGCCTGCCAGGTAGTGTAAACAGGATCAACGCCGAGAATCAAATGTGATGCACGGAGCTGGCCGTCAGAATGGACGAAGATCTCCGACCTAAGGACGAAGTTCAGGTCCCGCACGTGCACCACCCTACGATCCGGTTTGAACCTTTTGCCGTCTGTAAAGAAAACCGCGAAAAAATCAGAAGTTATTTAAATTGAGTTTAAACAAAGTCTAATGGAAAAAGAGCTCGGTACCGACCGACATTGCGCGGCAAAAGCGGGCAGGGGAGATCCTCGGCAAACCAATTGCCGCTCACACGTACGAACTCCCCAGCCGAGTTTTTATTGGAATCAGGTAGGCATGAGATTAGCCGTACCCTCATGTCCCTAGTCCTTAGATAGTAATCTGATTTGATGTTACCACACAGACTGTACATAAAGTTGATGTCATGGTGATTTAATGCCAAACCGTACAACCGGTTTAGCCTACTGACACAACTCACCACTCGGTAAAAATTGAGGGGGAGTTGGTCGGGGCAAAGACCATAAAACCTAAGTGTATTCAAAATAAGAGGGTCAACCGGGAATCTAACCCTGCCCTCCAATATGGCCATTAAGGGAAAGAACACTGTGTTGACACCCTGGCGCCGTTGAATATCCTTATCACCTTCGGGGCAATATGCAATATCAGCATCCCCGGGTATGTTAAAGGCATCCCTAAAGGTGGCTAGAGCGGGCTCAGACGAAAGTAGATAGGAATAACCCATTGCTCAAATTAGTATTTTCAAAAGGAAAGCTGTGATTTATACAACTGAACAGAATGAAACAGAGTAACTAAATAGGAAAAGAGAACTTACTGTGGGCTCTAAGAGTGAATGGAGTTCTGAACTAGAAGGAAGAACGAAGAACGCTCAGCGAGGCAAGGGAAGAGAGATTGAAGAATGCAAAAGTAAGGAAAGAAAACTTAGGGGGATATATATAGATGGAAGGGGAGTGAATGTCAATAAATGAGCCATTGGGTGGGAAACCCAACGGGCCGTCACATTAACTGCCACACGCAACGACGCCTCGGTTCGCGAAGCGTCAGATAATAATGATATCTCATCAAACCTGACGCGTTTTTTGGGACAGCAAACACGTAACCCGCGAAGGAGAGTTCCCGGGCCGACAACCATTCGGGTTCCTTGATTCGTCCCCGAGAATGGGGAGACGAATCAAGGGGGGGCTATTGTACGGCAAATAAGCCATTTGGACCATTCGAAGCCCCCTGGACAGTGAGCGATGCCAGTTGGGCCAGCCGAGGCGGTCAGGCCCATTATGGCATCTTCCCTCACCTTCTCGGGGAACAACGCTCCGACATTTGTCGTATTCGCAAACCCGAGAATACTCCCCGGGAACCGAGGCCGGACCCGCTCCCGAGCGGGCAACGCAGTCGCCGAACAACCCAGAGCAAGAACCCATTCCAAGGTCACTCCCACCTAAATGCCCACTTACGACTAACGACATTGGACCTCTAAAAGCACTAGCGTCAGAGGCAATCATCACTATTCCACTATCGTTTCACTATAAATACATCGAGCTAAGAATGGGAAAGGGTTGTTGAAAGTAGGGAGAAAAAAGGGTAAGGAACGCAGAGACGTCTAGTTGTTAGAACCACCCAAAGTAGGAAACTCTCAAACCCACTTCATAAATAAATTGTAAGCCCAAATAGGGAAGGCCCATTGGTCTCTCAGTTGGTGCTCACACTACTAATTTCCCCATAAGTTTGACGCCGAGGAGCACGCAAGACCTTGGCTTTGCTTAGCACTTAGTATTTCATGAGGAAATGGTTCTTCTGTTGGCCTGAGTCCTTGGACCATGCAAGGCCATAGTTCCGTCTGGTATTTGATTCTCCTTTAGCGGTTAGTTTCCTCAGAGGCTTGAGTCTGAGGACCATGCGATGCCTAGGTTTTGTCTAACTCTCAGTTCTCCTTCTGAAGTAGCTAGTTTCCCCACAGGCTTGAGTCCGAAGACCATGCAAGGTCTTGGTTCTGTCCAGTACCTAGTTTTCTTTGAGTAGTTAGTTTCCTCAGAGGCTTGAGTTCGAGGACCATGCAATGCCTAGGTTCTGTCTAACACTTAGTTCTCCTTTTGAAGTAGCTAGTTTCCCCATAGGCTTGAGTCCGAAGACCATGCAAGGCCTTGATTCTATCCAGTACCTCGTTTTCTTTGAGTAGTTAGTTTCCCCAGAGGCTTGAATCCAAGGACCATGCAATGCCTAGGTTCTGTCTAACTCTCAGTTCTCCTTCTGAAGTAGCTGGTTTCCCCACAGGCTTGAGTCCGAAGACCATGCAAGGTCTTAGTTCTGTCCAGTACCTAGTTTTCGGACTTCCTCCACCGAGGATGGGACCCTGCTCTGGTTTAGCCTCTTCATCTGGTGGGCCTCTTCTGATTACTAGGCGTCTCTTGGGCTATTCGAGTAATGCGCTTGACGCTTCGGTGCCTCCTCATTAATGAGGCGCCTTCTTATTAATGTCCTTGCGGATTTACGAGGATCTAGCAGCGGATAAGCCTCTTGGATATTGGGCGGAGTTATTGCCTCCAGTAATTTCTCCTTAGGATTTCGTGCGGGCTGGCTCTCACTAATTTTTGCCTTCTATATAAGGCATTTCTGGGACAACCCTTTTCTTCAAACTTCACAAACATCTGAATTCAAATTTCACAAACACTCTGTTCAAGGGCTCTGCAAAAATAGCAGTTTGTACCCCACGAAATGAATTGGCCCTTGGAAAGGGCGGTTACGAGGAAGCCTAGCCCCTTTCAGGAGCCGAGGATGGCACCCCGACCCTGGATGTCATGCTGGGTATGGGGTAGACCGAGGCCGAAAATCCTTCTTCTTTTCAACCTAGCTAGAGGTGGGGCCCTCCTTGCTGTTTGGAGGGGGATCTAGAAAGAACGTAACCTCCCTCTCCCGGATTTGGATCCGTCAGCAATCCAGACTGGCAGTGACCCGCCGGTTCCCAACTGTTGTGGGGTTGGGAGGGAAACCAGGCGGAACCTTGAGGTGGAATCGTCAGGCGCCGCGGCCTCTTCTTCCTCTTCTGTCCTTCCGCCGCAAGTGGTGGTTGGGGAGCTGTGGACGGCCTCAACGTAGGCCTGTCTCCACCTCTCCCTCTGTCGCTTGACTTGGCTTTAAAATAAGCCTACCTAGGCCTTTCACCCTTTCCTCTTCTCTTACTTCTCCACCAGCCTTGTTAGGCGTTTTTCTTTGTAGTTAGCTTTAGAACAAGCCTGCATAGGCGCCTGTCTTTGTAGTCAGCTTTAGAACAAGCCTGCATAAGCATCTGATGTAAAAATGTAATTTCTTTTGAAAATTAATAAAGAAGTAGCCCATTTTATTTCTTCTATTTCTTGTATATTTTCAACTTTTTGTGATGGTTGCCTTCTGAATGAACATGTTGCCTTTGGTTGTGTGAACATTTTTTTTTGAAAAGAAGTGTTGCTCTTCATCTTTTTCACACCAACCGTCGCACTTGCTAGTGCACAAGTCCTTCCCACAGACGGTGCCAATTGTGGGGACCCAGTTTTCGGGCGACCCTCATACAATGAATTTGTAGAGTGTGGATAGAAGGGCTAGGCACTAACAAAAGATGCAACGATCGGTGTGGGTTTACAAGATCAAGAATAAGAGATTAACTATGTGTTCTTTAGGAGAGTTCATCCTCGGCCCAGTCCGAGAAGCTCTTTCCTTAGAACTTAACGAACACAAGAGTTCTTGTTGGACACCCTGAAGGCCCATTAACCCTTCCCCTATGGGCCAACTGGCCAGGGACCAACCAACCCCCACTACGTTGGGGGTTCTATCTATTATATAGTCTTGTTCAGTTGATCTCTGCCGTCCACTTGTCGGTCATCTGAACTTGTGTCTGAGGGCTCGTCCCATCAGCCGCCTTTGCAGACTTTCTGTTAGTTGAAGTAACCAAGGCTGCACTGTTTATTGGTCAATTCACCATTAATGCGGCCAGAGTGTTGGTGGTATGCATTTAATGAGTGAATGACAGCTCCCTTCTTTCAATGTCGGCTTGCCAAGGACGTGGGCATCCTCGGCAAGGTTCCTTGATGACTGAGGCTTCTTTCACTTATCCTCGGATTCCGCCCTCTCCTCGGCGTGGGCCTTGAGCCTGATGTGGAGTGGGCCGGGGTTGCTAAATATTTGGGCCCCACAATATTGTAATGTTAATACTTAATATGTTTAGTTACGTATTTTTTTTAATATAAAAGGTGAAAAATCACTTAAATTTTTTTATAAAAAATTTATTATATATTATAACAAGATATATTATTAGTCATAAACTTATTAAATATTTTTATAATTATTAATTAAATATTTATGACATCACCAGTTCGACCACCTGTTGAACCACAAAACCGGTAACCACTCCTTTTTTTGATTCTTTGACCGTATCGATTTTTAAAATCATGGGCACTATTATAAAACTGGAATCATTCATCATTTCAATTTTCTAAACTTATTATAAAACCAAAAATTATACTTTTGTTGTAAACCTCTCAAACCGCAGTCAAACTACGCGAATCTTCTAAACCAAAAGCGGGTTTTCCAGCTTCTTCTTCCCAAAAAATCTAACAATAAAAATGGCAAAAAGTAGTTAAGGTCTTTGTAAAGAGCAACTACGCGTTCACTAGATCCGTTCTTTAGTTCAGTGAAGAGAGAGTGAGAAGGGGAGAGAAACTTGAATTTAGACAATTGATTGATAACATGCCTATTAATCTTTGATCACATTGAAATTTTGTAATCATGAAAAATATATGAAGATAATGTAATTTAACGGTAGATCTGTCAAAATTCACAATGAATTAAGAAATATAGGGTTGAGTTCAAGTTACACCTGATGTAACAATACAAAATGTTACACCACCCAATAACTTATTATTGGATGCATATTTTGAAAATCCAACCGTTGGATTATATGTTCTATATGTTCTTAACATGCATGTCAATTTCCATGCCAATCGGATGTAATTTACCATTTGATCTTTAAACTCATATTTTATGTGTTATTTTAAACTACAAAAACTTGAATTTAGACAATTGATTGATGACATGCCTATTAATCTTTGATCACTTTGAAATTTTGTAATCATGAAAAATATATGAAGATAATGTAATCTAACGGCAAATTTGTCAAAATTCACAATGAATTAAGAAATATAAGGTTGGGTTCAAGTTACATCTGATGTAACTCTACAAAATGTTACATTACCCAATAACTTATTATTTGATGCATATTTTAAAAATCCAACCGTTGGATTATATGTTCTATATGTTTATAACATGCATGCCAATTGGATGTAATTTATCATTTTATCTTTAAACTCATCTTTTATACTTTATGTTAAACTACAAAAACTTGAATTTAGACAATTAATTAATGACATGTCTATTAATTTTTGATCACCTTTAATTTTTTAATTATGAAAAATATATGAAGATAATGTAACCTAATAATAAATTTGGCAAAATTCACAATGAATTAATAAATATAGGGGTGGGTTCAAGTTACACTTGATGTAACTCTACAAAATGTTACACCACCCAATAACTTATTATTGAATTCATATTTTAAAAATCCAACCATTGGATTACATGTTCTATATGTTCTTAACATGCATGCTAATTTTCATGCTAATCGGATGTAATTTACCATTTGATCTATAAACTCATATTTTATTTATTATTTTAAACTACTAAAACTCGAATCTAGACAATTGATTGATGACATGAGAATTAATCTTTGATCATTTTTAAATTTTGTAATCATGAAAAATATATGAAGATAATGTAATCTAATGATAAATTTGTCAAAATTCACAATGAATTAAGAAATAGGGTTGAGTTCAAGTTACACCTGATGTAACTTTACAAAATGTTACACCACCCAATAACTTATTATTGGATGCATATTTTAAAAATCCAACCGTTGGATTACATGTTCTATATGTTCTTAACATGAATGCCAATTTTCATACCAATCGGATGTAATTTACCATTTGATCTTTAAACTCATCTTTTATGCGTTATTTTAAACTACAAAAACTTGAATTTAGACAATTAATTGATGACATGTGTATTAATTTTTGATTACCTTTAAATTTTGTAATCATGAAAAATATATGAAGATAATGTAATCTAACGATAAATTTGTCAAAATTCACAATGAATTAAGAAATATAGGGTTTGGTTCACGTTATACCTGATGTAACTCTACAAAATGTTACACCGCTTAATAACTTATTATTGAATATATATTTTGAAAATCAAACCGTTGGATTACATGATCTATATGTTCTTAACATGCATGCCAATCAGATGTAATTTATCATTTGATTTTTAAACTCATATTTTATGTATTATTTTAAACTACTAAAACTTAAATTTAGACAATTGATTGATGACATGGGAATTAATCTTTGATTACCTTGAAATTTTGTAATCATGAAAACTATATGAAGATAATGTAATTTAACGGTAGATTTGTCAAAATTCACAATGAATTAAAAAATATAGGGTTAGGTTCAAGTTACATCTATTGTAATTCTAAAAAATGTTACACCACCCAATAACTTATTATTGATTGCATATTTTGAAAATCCAACCGTTGGATTACATATTCTATATGTTTTTAACATGCATGCCAATTTTCATGCCAATCGGATGTAATTTATCATTTGATTTTTAAACTCATCTTTTATGCGTTATTTTAAACTACAAAAACTTGAATTTAGACAATTGACTGATGACATGCCTATTAATTTTTGATCACCTTAAAATTTTGTAATCATGAAAAATATATGAAGATAATGTAATCTAACGATAGATTTGTTAAAATTCACAATGAATTAATAAATATAGGGATGGGTTCAAGTTACACCTGATGTAACTCTACAAAATGTTACACCACTCAATAACTTATAATTGGATGCATATTTTAAAAATCCAACCGTTGGATTATATGTTCTATATGTTCTTAACATGCATGCTAATTTTCATGCCAATCGGATGTAATTTACCATTTGATCTATAATCTCATATTTTATTCATTATTTTAAATTACTAAAACTTGAATCTAGACGATTGATTGATGACATGAGAATTAATCTTTGATCACCTTGAAATTTTGTAATCATGAAAAATATATGAAGATAATGTAATCTAACAATAAATTTGTCAAAATTCACAATGAATTAAGAAATACATGGTTGGGTTCAAGTTACATCTGATATAACTCAAAAAAATGTTACATCACCCAATAACTTATTATTGAATGTATTTTTTGAAAATCCAACCGTTCGATTACAAGTTTTATATATTCTTAACATGCATGCCAATTTGCATGCTAATTGGATGTAATTTACTATTTGATCTATAAACTCATATTTTATGCATTATTTTAAACTACTAAAATTTGAATTTAGACAATTGATTGATAACATGGCAATTAATCTTTGATCATCTTGAAATTTTGTAAGTAAGAAAAATATATGAAAATAATGTAATATAATAGTAGATTTGTCAAAATTCACATTGAATTAAGAAATATAGGGTTGAGTTCAAGTTACACCAGACGTAACTTTAAAAAATGTTACACCACTTAATAACTTATTATTGAATGTATATTTTGAAAATTAAACCGTTGAATTATATGTTCTATATGTTTTTAACGTGCATGCCAATTTTCATGTCAATCCGATGTAATTTGCCATTTGATTTTTAACTCATCTTTTATGCGTTATTATTAATTTTTGATCACCTTGAAATTTTGTAAGCATGAAAAATATATGAAGATAATGCAATCTAATGGTAGATTTATGAAAATTCACATTGAATTAAGAAATATAGGATTGGGTTCAAGTTACACCTATTGTAACTTTAAAAAATATTATACGACCAATAACTTATTATTGAATACATATTTTGAAAATCCAATTGTTGGATTACATGTTCTAGATGTTCTTAACATGCATGCCAATTGTCATTCCAATCGGATGTAATTTACCATTTGATCTTTAAACTCATCTTTTATGCGTTATTTTAAATTACAAAAATTTAAATTTAGACAATTGTTTGATGACATGCCGATTAATCTTTGATCACTTTGAAATTTTTTAAGCATGAAAAATATATGAAAATAATGTACTCTAACAGTATATTTGTCAAAATTCACATTGAATTAAGAATATAGGATTGAATTCAAGTTACAACTGATTTAACTCTAAAAAATGTTATACTACCCAATAACTTATTATTGAATGCATATTTTGAAAATCCAACCGTTGGATTACATGTTCTATATGTTCTTAACATGCATGTCAATTTTCATGCCAATTGGATGTAATTTACCATTTGATTTTAAACTCATCTTTTATGTGTTATTTTAAACTACAAAAATTTTAATTTAGACAATTGATTGATGACATGCCTATTAATATTTGATCACCTTAAAATTTTGTAAGCATGAAAAATTTATGAAGATAATGTAAGTATGAAAAATACTAATATTTTAGTTCCCTCCAAAATATTAGTATTTGTGACGGTTATAACACATAATTGCGACAACTTTTCTTGTTGGTCACAAATATTTCACATTTTACCAAGTATTTACGAGGGCTTTATTTTGCCATCACAAATAAGATTTTTTAAGAGAGTTTTTTGGGTCCATCAAAAATTCTTACCCATTTACCCATTATTTGGTGCAAACAATTTAGATATGGTTTGGATATTACCCATTTACCCATTATTACCCATTTAACTAATTAAATCTAACCCAAACCTAACTCAACCAAATTATTATAGGTAAATCTCAACCCACCCAATTACCCAATAGTAAAAATTACCAAATTACCCCAAAAACTTGCAAATAACCAAAGTACTCCTCAAATCCTTTAAAATTGCCGAAATGCACCCTAAACCTAAAAAATGACCAAAATACCTCTTGATGGTGTTGGAGAAAAAGCTAACCTCCATCTCGTCCACATGCCTCATCCAAGAAAAGAAAGGGACCAATAAAAACTCATTCAACGAACTTGTCCAAAGAAGTCTCGTCCGTCCTGAAGGACAGACAGACGAGACATTGTAACAATGTCTCGTCTGGCCTTGAGGGCGGACGGACATGGCATTGTAACAGTGTCTCGTCCGTCCTTAAGTATGGACGAACGAGACGAACGAGATCGCATCTACTCTCAACGGATGCAATGTTTTATCATCACCAATTGTTCTACAATAAACGGTTAAGGATGAAACCCCAAATGTTGTAACTTCCATATCAGTTGTTATGGAAGTTACCTCATGGATCCGCGATGACAGGAGAAGTTACAAAGTAACTGCCTTAAGCAAGCACTATATAAAGGACTCACTTGCGGAAGAGTAAGGCATTGAGACATTTTCTTCCATTTTACAATTATTACTACAAACAATACTAACTTTGTCATCGGAGGATCTTAGACCGGGTCTCCACTGGTCACCTTTGATTATCTTTCTTTTCCTTTCGGGCCCTACATCAGAATCCGGATCATTCGATTTACTGATTTTCTAGGAAACATCACCTCTAAAATCATAAAATTACCAAAATACCCTTAAAACTTAAAACATTATCAAAATATCCCTGGAAACTAAAAAATAAATACTAAAATACCCCATAAACCTAAAAAATAACCGAAATACTCCCGAAACCTTTAAAATGACCAAAATACCCTCAAAATATTAAAATTACCAAAATACCCCCTAAACCTAAAAAATAATCGAAAATACCCTCGAAACCTTAAAAATGACCAAATACCCCTAAAACTTATAAAATAACCAAAATACCCCCTAAACCTAAAAAATGACCAAAATAGCCTAAAATTATAAAAATGAATTTGGAATTTCGTCACCTCCGGTTAGTCTTTGGTTAAATAATTGGTGATAAAAATTTATTTCGTCACTAAAAACACCTACATCTTAATATTGGGTGACGAATTTAGAATTTCGTCACCTCTAGTAAGTCATTGGTGACATGAATATTTCGTCACCCTAGGTTTGCCTTTTTTTCATGACTTATAGTGACGAAATAAATATTTTGTCACCAATTGGTACATCTTTGGTGACGAAATATTGATTTCGTCACCAATTTTAAATTTTTTTATAATATTTGGTGATGAATTCTTATTTTCCTCACTAAATGTTATCATTTGGTGATGAAATTGTTTATCCTCACTAGATTTCGTCATCATAGCCCACTTTTGTTGTAGTGTATTTTCAATTTATTTACAGTTTTGCCATTGAAAATATTTTCTATATCTTGAAAACATCTTCTTAGCCGTTTTCAAAATCTTGTTCTGAACAAGGAAAGTAGGTTATAATTTTCTAAAAACTGTATTTAGAAAATATCAGTCAAACAATAAATTCAAGTGTTGGAGCCACCATTTTGTGGATTGCAAAACAAAAAACTATATTTAAATACCCTTACTAAACAGACCCTAAACTTCCTAACACATTCCCTTTTAAAATACCAATATAGATCATCGAAAAAGGGATTCCATGATTTCAAATAAAAAATTTCAGCATAGAGGAATTCAATAAATATTTTGGGAAGCTTCTTAAGAGAGAGTGAGAGACATTAGGTTGCATCTATTCAACATTACTCTCTACAAGTGGCTCAATCTAAGCAAACTTAAAATCCATTTTCTCATCTCCCAAACATCATTCCTACAATAGAAATCACTTTCCAAACTCTCAAATGGATGATCTGTGGATTAATCAAAGGAGGCAAGTGAAGCAAAGTGGTCCTTCTTGAAGGAAAGCCACCATCAAAACACTTTAAAGAGGCAATGCATGCAAGTATATTGTTATATTTAATTTAATTATCATTACAGTTTGAATCATGATCTTTGATTATATAGGAGAATTAACATGTTCATGCACATGATAATATGATCATGCATATTAGGACTAAATATATATTTTTAATTTCTATTGAATTAACATAATTATCATATATTAATTTCTTGCAATGCATAGCATGATAACGTAATTAGAATTGTTAGAAGTTAAATTTGTTTTTAATTAACCTTTCATAAGTAAGTGTGAGTTTTATAAGTTAATGTAGTGGGAGGTTTATTGAAGTTATGTGTGGGACTTATGAATGAAAGAGTTAGAAAAATAAATGTAGTGGAAGTTAGAGGTTGAATGGTGTACTATATAAACTCATTCATCTGTCAAATTTTATGCAAGAGTTGAAG
Source organism: Quercus glauca (assembly GCA_023736055.1). NCBI lineage: Eukaryota > Viridiplantae > Streptophyta > Magnoliopsida > Fagales > Fagaceae > Quercus > Quercus glauca. The sequence goes on from CM043315.1 coordinate 30,306,849, forward strand.
TGAGTACATAGTTTTAAAGTGTTCTAACTCTTCCCTCTCCACTCTCTCTCCCTTTGTTTAATTTGTGAGTGTGAGTCTCTTCTATACACTAAGTAGTGTGTGCGTGTTTGTGAGAATAAGTGAGAACAGGTCCATCAGTATTTTGTTTTATTTTCAAACAAAGAGGTATTAGAGCCAATCAGTTCATGGTGAGAATGGCTATTGCCAATGGGATGGTGTCATTCTAATTTCCTTGACTTACCAAACACAATTTTGAAAATTGGATTATCCAAATGAAGTGTTGCTTGGATCCCAAGATGCGTGGGAGATTGTGGAGAAAGGTTATGTGGAGTCACAAGATGAAGAATTTTTGACCCTAAACCAAAAGGAAGCCTTGCAAAAGGCTCAAAAGAAAGATCAACAAGCTCTTACGTTGATCTATAAAGGTTTGCATAAAACCATGTTTGAGGAAGTTGTAAATGCAACTTCATCTAAGCAAGCATAGAAGATTCTTAAAAACTTTCTAATGGGAGTTGATAAAGTGAAGAAAGTTCACCTTCAAACATTGAGAGGCGAGTTTGAAAGTTTGCACATGAAATAATTTGAATATATTTCAGATTATTTTTCAAGGGTGTTGGCAATTATAAATTAATTAAAGAGATATTGTGAGAACTTAGATAATGTCAGTGCGGTAGAATAAAAATCCTACGGTCATTAACTTCTAAGTTTGACTATATTGTTGTGGTGATTGATTGAGGAATCAAAAGACTTAGAGTTAGTGACTATTGACTAATTCATGGGATCATTATAAGCCCATGAAGGAAGGTTCAATAAGAAGAAGCAAAAGCCTTTGGAGCAAGTCCTACAAGCTAAGCTCACCTTGAATGAGAAAAGGTGGTGTGAAAGTAGCTAGAGAGGATGAGGATGCGGACATGGTAGAGGGAAAGCATCTGGAGGAAAGAATGATTAAAACTCTCCCAATTATGAAGAGAGGGGGTCAAAGTTCACAATCCACAAGATATTGTGGAAGAGGAAGTGGAAGTTTCTCAAGACCATACAGAAAAAGGTATGATAAGTCTAATACTAAATGTTATAATTGTAAAAAATATGGGCATTATGCTTCCGAATGCAAAAATGGCGCTGGAATTATTGAGGAGAAAGCTAACTATGTTGAAGATAAGAATGAAGAACTAGAGCCGACTTTGTTGTTGGCACACAAAGGAGAAGACAGAGAAGAAAATGGTGCAGGGTATCTTAACACTGGTGCTAGCAAGCATATGTGTGGGAATAAAATGATGTTTATGGAGATTGATGAATCGGTAGTCGAGAATGTTACCTTTGGTGACTCATCTAAAGTTTCAATGAAGGGAATAGGTAAAATTCTTATTCGTTTAAAGAATGGAGATCATGATGTATATTATGTGCCAAGCATGAAAAGTAATATTTTGAGTATGGGACAACTCCTTGAGAAAGTCTATGATATTCGGTTGAAAGATCATAGTTACTTAATAAGGGATCATCAAAATAATGTGATAGCTAATATGCCAATGACAAGAAATAGAATGTTCTTGTTAAATATTCAAACTGATGTTATTAGATGTCTAAAGGCTTGCTTTACAGATTCTTCTTTTCTTTGACATCTAAGATTTGGGCACTTAAACTTTGGAGGATTGCAGCTGTTGGCAAAAACAAATATGGTGAGATGATTGCCTTTCATTGAGCATCCTAACCAAGCCATTGCAACTTGTTCATATTGATATGTATGGACCTATTAAGTTATCATCACTTGGTAAAAGTAACTACTTCCTTCTTTTTATTGATGATTTTAGTAGAAAAACATGGGTTTATTTTTTTGAAACAAAAATCTGAAGTGTTTGGTGCATTTAATAAATGTAAGGCATTTGTAGAAAAACAGAGTGGCCATGAAATTAAGGCCTTAAGATCTGATAGAGGAGGTGAATTCACATCAAATGAATTCAAAGAATTTTGTAAAGCAAATGAGATTCGCTGCCCTCTAACAGTTCCAAGGTCACCACAGCAAAATGGTGTATCCGAAAGAAAAAATCGTTCAATTTTTAATATGACCAGAAGCATATTGAAGAGCAAGAAAATGCCTAAAGAACTTTCGGTTAAAGCTATTGATTGTGTAGTCTATCTGTCCAATCGTTGCCCCACAAGAAATGTACAAGGAAAAACCCCACAATAAGCATGAAGTTGAAAAAAGCCTACAATTTCACATTTTCGTGTGTTTGGGAGCATTGCATATGCACATGTACCGGATCAGGATCAAGAGAGATCCAAGCTAAACGATAAAAGCAAGAAGTATATGTCCATTGGCTATGATCCAAGCTCTAAGGGCTATAGGCTCTATAATCCGTGTTCTGGAAAAGTCATTGTTAGTCTAGATGTGGAATTTGATGAAGAAGGCAGATGAGATTGGAGCACCCAAGAAAAAGAGAAGTATGATTTCTTCATCTATCTGAAGAGGAAGAGCAAGAGAATGAAGTTCACGAAGAGCTTGCCACTCCACCTCCATCACTTGCAGCATCATCTCCCTCTCTTGGAAGTTCATCATCATCATCATCACTAGAAGGAAGTTCTAGTGAAAGACCAAGAAAAATAAAAAGTCTCCAAGATCTTTATGATTCAATAGAAATTTAAGATAATGTAACACTTTTTTGTCTGTTTGCTGATTGTGAACCTATAGGATTTGAAGAAGTGGTGCAAGACAATAAAATGGAGAAATGCTATAGATAAAGAGATCAAGGCATTAAAGAAGAATGATACATGGGAACTTGCAACTCTTCCAATTGAAAAGAAGACAATTGGAGTAAAATGAGTGTACAAGTTGAAGAAGAATGCAAAATGAGAGGTAGAGAGATATAAAGCAAGATTGGTGATAAAAGGCTATAGTCAATTGCAAGGTATTGATTATGATGAAATATTTGTCTCAGTTTCTTGTTTGGAAACTATACAATTGATAATTTCTTTAACAGCTTAAAATCAACGGAGAATTTTCCAAATGGATGTAAAATCCGCATTTTTGGATGGCTACCTTGAGTAAGGGTGTGCAACCAACCCGCCAACCTACCAAAATCGACCCGACCCGACCCGACCCGACCCGACGGGTTGGGTCGGTTTTTAGGGCTTAGTGGGTTGGGTTGGGTTGGGTTACAAATTTTTTTAATAGCAGGTCGGGTTAGGTTCGGGTCATAAAATTCTAAACCCGCCAAACCCGACCTGACCCAACCCACCCATATATTTAATATATATTTAAAATATATTATATAATTAATAAATTTTTTTAAATAACCATCGCCTCCTTCTATGCTATATAAAAGCCAATATTAATGTATATTAGTTCATACATTAATATATAACTGAGTTGAAATATTAATGTATAACTAAGTTGGAATATTAGTTCATATATTAATATATATTTTGTTTATCAACTTAGGTGACAGGTGTGATATATATTTTTTACTCAATTTAATAATAATTGTAATAAAAAAAATTGTCCAACCCATGGGTTCGACTCGACCCATGTGGGTTGGGTTGGACTTATGTGATGAGTTGTGTTAGGTTGAATTTTTTTTAACCCACCATGGTGGGTTGGGTCAAAAAATCCCTTTAACCCGACCCATGTACACCCCTAACTTTGAGGAAGAACTTTATGTTGAGTAACCTATATGCTATGTTGTAAAAGGGCAAGAAGATAAGGTTTTGAAGTTGAAGAAAGCTATATATGGCCTAAAACAGGCACCAATAGCTTGGAATAGTAGAATTAACAAATACTTCAAGATTAATTGGTTTTCTAAATGCCCATATGAACATGCGCTTTATTGTAAGGTGCATAAAAATGAAGATATCTTAATTGTTTATTTGTATGTAGATTATTTGATTTTTACAAGCAACAATCCAATTATGTTTGAGTACTTCAAGAAAGCAATGACTAAGGAATTTGAAATGACAGATATTGGACTTATGACCTATTATCTGGGCATTGAAGTGAAGCAGATGGAGGATGAGATTTTTATTTCCTAAGAAGGTTATGCGAAGGATATCCTCGAGAGTTTAAGACGTTAAATTCCAATCTAGTTAGCACCCCTATAGAATATGGAATGAAGTTGTCAAAGCATGATGATGAAGAGAAGGTTAATCTAACACTTTTCAAGAGTTTGGTTGGAAGCTTGAGGTATGTTAGGCCACAAATTGAATGACCCCTTGTGATTTAAACTAATTAATTAATTTAGTCAAGTTATTAATTAATTAATTTAACATGCAAATACGTGGCAGCACAAACAAATCACCGAATAACTAAATATGCAGCGGAAAATAAATGACACGGTGATTTATTCACGAATGGGGAAAAACCCTAACGGCAAAAACCCCACCGGGTGATTTTCAGGTCACCACTCCCGAAACTCCACTATTATCAAATCAAGCGGTTACAAATAAGGAATCCCAAGTACCTTACCAACCTACAGTTGAACCCTTACCCCAATACCCAATTGGACTTGATCTGTAGCGACAGTTCCCACCTTTGATGCACGGCTCCCAAGTACGTGACTAACCAGATGCGCGGATCCCAGTACGCGACTTCAAATACCAACTTTAGAATGAGAGGTTGGCTGCAGAGTTCTTCAGATCATCCTATGCATGAAGATCAGGAAGATGCTTGGTCACAAAACCCTAAGGTGCACAATACACAGCAACTTCTTGAAGAAGATGATCTAGGTTAAGAACTTCGTCTCAGAGCACAATTTGCTTGAACAAGGATTGCTCAATGCTTATGCAACTTGTGTCTATGTTGACGGCTCTTAAAACACTCCTTAAATATGTTTAGGGTTAGAAGAAAAGAAGGCCCAAAAACACATTCACGGATCCCAAGAAAATCAAATTAGAATTCTGACTTTTTAAGTCTCGACAGCTAGCAGGTGTCGAGGTATGTGTCGAGCAGGTGTCGAGCTTTAAAAATTCTGCACTTCTACTTGCTTTTTCTTGGACAGACTTGATGACTTCAACACTTGATCTTGAAACATAGTTTCTTGAAGTATTAAAAACACCTAGAACTACCCAATTACAAGTAGAGTGCGTTTTGTCAAAGGATTAGCCAATTTACATAAAATATGACATATGTTCCTAACATGTAAACACATATGTCCTAACAAGGTATCTAACATACACAAGACCAAACATTCTTTTTGGCGTTGGACTAGTTAGTCGTTACATGGAAGCACTAACGATGACTCATTTGAAGACTGCCAAGAGAATTCTTCGCTATTTAAAAGGTACATTGGATTATGAACTATTGAATTCACCTTCTAAAGATTTTAGATTGGGCTAGAGATACGGATGATAGAAATAATACTATTGGTTTTGTGTTCTATATAGGTGATACTAGACGTCCAAGAAGCAGCCAATTGTGACGTTTTCCACTTGTAAGTTAAGTACGTTGCTGCTACCTCCAGTGTTTTTCATGCAATTTGGCTTAGAAGTTTATTGAAGAAGTTGCAGATGTTGCAAGAAGAAGCTACAAAGATATTCGTGGACAATTAGTCAGCACTAGCTCTTGCAAAGAATCTAGTCTTTCATGACTGTAGCAAACACATCGACATGAGGTTTCATTTTATTCAAGAATGTATTACAAGAAAGGAAGTTCATCTTGAGTCTGTGAAGTCACATGATCAGGTTACAGATATACTCACTAAACCACTCAAGTATGACACTTTCAACAAGCTACAAGTCTTACTTAGAGCGATCAAGAAAACAAGTTTAAGTGGGGGATGTTAGAAGTTAAACTTGTTTTTAATTAACCTTTCATAAATAAGTATTAGTTTCATAAGTTAATGTAGTGGGAGGTTTATTGAAGTTATGTGTGGGATTTATGAATGTAAGAGTTAGAAAAATAAATGTAGTGGGAGTTAGAAGTTGGATGGTGTACTATATAAACCCATTCATCCATCAAATTCTATGCAAGAGTTGAAGTGAATATATAGCTTTAAAGTGTTATAACTCTTCCCTCTCCACTCTCTTTCCCTTTGTTTAGTTTGTGAGTGAGTTTCTTCTATACAATAAGTAGTTTGTGAGAGTAAGTGAGAACAAGCCCATCGATATTTTGATTTATTTCCAACAAGAATAGTACATATCATATGGCCATTCATCTCTCAAAGACTTTAAATTGGATGGGATGAGTGCTTAACGCATTCCCATTCCTTTACCTAGCCTCCAAAATTAGATCTTGATTTGTATATTGATTCCTTATCAATTTAATTTTTTTTCTATATTGTAATTAGGAAACAAAGTATTGTTGCTTTCCATAGGTTGTATATGAGGTCAAAGCGATGTACTTTTTTCTTATTTCTTAGAATGTAACTAAGACCAAAATTATGTAATTTTCTTTCCATTATTCCAATGATGTAATTTTAAAATTCTTAAATAAATATGTATTTCAAGAGGCTTCTTTTTTAATAAAATATGTGGCAACTGACGGCTCCATTGTTAAACTCTCGATCTGGAGGGTAACACGTAACCTTTTGTTGAAGGCATTACACACCATTTATTTATTTTATACCATTCTATATGAATACTGAATCCATAATTCGTTCATACTCATTATTGAAGTAGTATACCTCTCGTTCATAACCAAATTCAATGCTAAGTTTTGGAGTATAATCAATAGCCAAAGTTTGTTCATTACCAATGTTCCCTTTCACATGTAATTGTTAAAATGTCAAGTGCAAAATTACTATTGGATAAATGAATGACATATACTTTTTTTAGTTTTATGCAATATGTAGAGTATTTGGATATTGATTTATTTAATAAAAAAAATACAAATGTATTTTGATTTATCTAAAAAACATTCATAATATTTATTGATCCTTTACTTTAGGATTTAGACATGAATATGAATATGGCTTTCAGCTTAGTAACAACTCTATCTCTTTTTAGAGAGTTTCAACTTATGATATCCGCTCCTAATGATAGCTCTTTATCATTAGACCAAGACACCAATCAGTTTTTAGTGTAGGCGAGGATTGAACCCCAGATCTCTTATACAACCATCAGAGATTTTACTAATTGAGCTAACTGGAACCCACAGTAACAACTCTATCTTTAGATGTTAAAGCCAGTGAATGAAACTTTGACAACTATTATCTTTTCACTTTCCTTTATCCAATTTAGATACCAAATTGTATGTATTAGAGAGAGGTACAAAATCTCTCCATTTAACTCATAAGGGTTGTTCACCACTTTAAGACACAATTCCAAATGAAATCTCCTATTTAGTGCATCTAGATCTTCACACAAGCCTTTAGAAGGCTTAAAAACTGACGTTGCATATGTAAGGGATGCTTGGGCTAGTGATTTGATCAAGGTGGCTTGACCTATCCAAGATAGACAATTGCATTTCCAACTACTAGTTATGGCTTTATGTCTTTCTTTAACAAAATCTTTGGCTTTATAGTTGGCGAGAAATAGATGCACACATAGATATCTTACTCTTCTTGGTAATAGATACCAAATTGTATATATTAGAGAGAGGTACAAAATCTCTCCTTTTAATTCATAAGGGTTGTTCACCACTTCAAGACATAGTTTCCAACGAAATCTCCTATTTAGCGCATCCAAATCTTCACATAAGCCTTTAGGTGGCTTAAAAACTGATGTTGCATACGTAAGGGATGCTTGGGCTAGTGATTTGATCAAGATGGCTTGACCTATCCAAGATAGACAATTGCATTTCCAACTACTAGTTATGGCTTTATGTCTTTCTTTAACAAAATCAAAATCTTTGGCTTAATAGTTGGTGAGAAATATATGCACACATAGATCTCTTACTCTTCTTGGTAATTGCTTGATTCCCCAATGATTTATGATATACCTAGTAAATTGTACATGGAACTCTTTTGAAAGCAAGAGAGGCCCGACTCTATGTTGATTGCTTGACTAGACCATTCACAATAAGCATCCTCACACCTCATCAATGCAACAACTCATAAGTTTGGCCCCACATACTAAAAGCACATCATTAACATAGAATAGCTATGTGATATAAGGAGCCAAATTTGCATATTTTTAAGAGAATAGCCTAATGGCAAAGGTAGAGGCAGAGGCATGATAAGGCCTGCATCCTCGGCCATTTGGACAAAAAGGGAACTAGAAAACTCATTTGAAATATGAGTAAATTGTGAAGTGTCCTTATTGAACTTAGCTTTCACCAAGGACTTGATCAAGACAACTTTGAGTCTATGCTTCACTTGACATTGATCCTTAGAGACAATCTTGGTTGGAGATTAAGAAGGGTGAGTCAATAGGGTTTCTCCCTTAGCTTGCTTGGCCACATGCTCAATCGAATTTCTTTAATCTTCTTTCCTCTAACTAGAAAATATGTTAGAGGGCCTAAAGATTAGGCCTTAAGCTAAGGTGTTAAAGGGCCTAAAGATAGGGCCTTAAGCTGAGCTTATAAGCTGTAACTAAACATATCATTCAAAATCTTATACTTATGGAGTAACCATCGAGTCAATGATGCGTAGTGGTTAAAATGGTTACTAATTGACGATGATTTTACATATAGAATTGCCACTTCGATTATTTTAGGATAGAAATCAAGAAAACCATTTATCAAATGTAGTCTTTTTTTTTTTTTTGTTTTTGTCTTTTTTTGTTTTTTTTTGAAATTATTTACCAAATCTAGTCTTAGTTGGTGTTATTCTTCATTTTTTTTTCTTATTTATTTATTTATCGATAAAAAGCCAAAAAAAGAGGGTAAAAAGGTAATTATGTTATACAATGGGTATGTATGTAATTCCGATATATCATTAGGGCACATTAACGCTCTCTCTCTCTCTCTCCCTCTTACTCATTTCGTTTAGCTTCATACAATCCAACAGAATACTCTTTCGCGAGCGTTGAGGCTTATTAAAGAGAGCCATTCGCGTTCCCCAAATTCCAAGACCTCGCTGATAAAAAAGCTCGCCCACATTCATGGCCGAAAACTCTATTTAAGTTCCTAGTCCAAATCTCCCACTCTTCATCGCTCTCTATTTCATCGCCAACTTGCTTCCACCACCATCGCCACCATCACCACCATCTCAGCCAAACAGTCCCTCAAAAACCCTAGAAAATGTCGGGCGGCTTCTTCCGGGTAAGTTCTAAACGAAAATTCATAATTTTCGCGTTTAATTCGAACTTTTCATCTTAGATCCAAACTTAATTCGATGTATATCTCCTAGATCTTTGTGTTTTGTAATTCTCATGGTTCGCACAAAGATAAATTTATGTATGTATGTATGTATGTATGTATATGTGCGTACATGGATGCGGAAACCCTAATATTGTGTATTTTTAGGGCACGTCGGCTGACCAAGACACTCGGTTCTCGAACAAGCAAGCGAAGCTGTTGAAATCGCAGAAGTTCGCTCCTGAATTGGAGCACGTGGTTCGTTTTCTTAAGCTTTGGAAAAATTGGCTTGAAATGAAGGGTTTATAGCGTGCTTTTTTGATGTTGTTGTTGTGTTAATTTATGCATAGGAAATGTGGTTTGTGTTTATAGGTGGACATGAAGAAGGTGAATATGGATGTTATCAGACCGTGGGTTGCGCATAGGGTGACAGAACTTATCGGGTTCGAAGACGAAGTTCTAATTAATTTCATTTATAGTCTTTTGGAAGAAAAGGTGATTAAATGTTTTTAGATGTCATATAATTAGCAATTTCATGTTTCCAAGTTTTTAGTTTTTGTGTAGTTTTAAACCCAAATGCAAGATTAATGTTATTTTTTTTTTTTTTATATTGTAATCATTGATAAATTGTACATGATATGACTTGGTATAGAGATGGAAAACATTGATATGACTAGACCCAGTAACACCAGGTTGACTGAGCTTAAAGTTTATCACTATTCATAAGTAGTGTTTGAACTTTGTTTTGTTTATTTGGATGCAGGAAGTGAATGGAAAGACGGTTCAAATACAACTTACTGGATTCATGGAGAAAAATACTGTGAAGTTTATGAAAGAGCTTTGGGCGCTTCTTCTCAGTGCGCAGAATACTGCTAGTGGTGTTCCTCAGCAGTTTTTGGATGCCAAAGAAGAGGAAATTAAGAAGAAGAAGGTATAAATATTTCTACAACCCTTACATGTTTTTGGTTTGCTCATGTAGTGTCTCTTTCTTGATGGATATTTACCATGGGGTGGTTGCAGGCGGAAGCAGATAGGATGGCAAATGAGATTGAGAAGAAGAAAGAGAAGGAAAGTAGAGAACTTGAGCAAGAGAGATCAAAGAAAATGGTATTGCTTATCTTTTACATGCTGGAGTTGCATTGTCTAGATCTGGGTGTTTGGTTTTAACTTTCGTTTGTGTTTTTCATGGCATTCAGCTAGCTTCTGCAATTATTTGGGTTCATGTCCTTTACCTCAAACTACTGTAGGACGGCGTGGTTGAAACGAGGGCAACTAACACTGCTTTGGAGCCAAACCTAAAGCATAGAGCTTCAAGTGACTATCCTGAGGATGGGAAAGAAGCTGAAAAGAGGAACAACGGTGTGAGAGGAAGGCACAGGTAAGGGATAGGTCAACATTTTACCATTAGCTCTTCCTCTGGAATGGGGTTTTCCTTGCCCCTTTCCCTTTCCAGCTAGTCTTTTTATACCGTGTCATTATACTGCATATATTTCCATGATCTTGCTGCATGCAGTCACACATTTTTAAAGTTATTTTGTGAATCTATTTAGTATGTATTTTTTATATGCCTATACATATTTTTGTTCTTGTCCCCTCTTCTCCTTCAAATTTTCTTTTCACTTTTCCTTCTATTGTCTATTTGTCTTGCAGCTGGCTCCTTAATTTTACTTTAGCATGCTGCTTTCTTTACTAGCATTCATATTGAGCAATTTATTTTATTTTTTGGAGAAGGGAGGGGGGAGATTTCAGTTACACTGACGTTGATACCGTTAATCTATTACTGCTTTACATGCACGATAGAGGCCTGTAGATATTTTTATGAATGTTAAAGTTTGCCAAATTGCTACTGTAGGCACTCATTTTTCTGCCATGCTCAGATGTAAACAAGAAAAGGGAAATAACATTTTACTTCTTACAGGGTTTCTAGATCTCCCCATTCTGCCAAACGTTCCCCTTCACCCCCTCGGTATCTTTCCTCGCCATCATATGCTATCATTCTTCAAATTTTTTTGCTTGGAGGAAAATTCCATTTACATTGGGGATTTCTTGTGCAGAGGATCTCCATCTAGGTCAATCAGCAGATCGCGTTCTAACCCCAGAAGTTATTCTGAGTAAGCTTCTTTTTGCTGTCAGTAATGGGAGTCTTTCGATTATTAAGATATTATGACTAGAATATTCCTGTTGGTTTTTCTGCACTTGTTCTAATAAATAATAACTATGGGTGTTGCATGTGTAAAGCTATTTTTTCTTCTTCTTATCAATATGTTTCTTTTTCCTCTTTCAAATGTAATGTCTGACTTGATTTATACTTATTTTAGTGACAGACACAAGTCAAGGAGTGTATCTAGATCACCTGAAGCTCGAGGGCGCTCTGTTTCTTCAGAAAGGGTGTATCGCTCCCCACGAAGACGATCTGTGACCCCTCGTCGGAGGCATTCACCTATGCATTCTCTCTCTCCAAGACGGAGATCATCTTATTCTAGGCGAAGATCTAGATCGCGATCACAATCACATCGTAGATCACCCTCTCCAGTGAGGCGAAGATTGCGTTCGCCTTTTCGTCGAAGGTCACCTTTCCCAGTGAGGCACCGCAGGTCACCTTCTCCACGACGTCGTAGGTCTCCTTCTCCAATCCGACGTCGTAGGTCACCTTCCCCTATCCGGCGTCGTAGATCACCTTCTCCTATCCGACGTCGTAGGTCACCTTCCCCCATCCGGCGGCGTAGATCACCTTCCCCTATGCGGCGACGAAGATCACCTTCCCCTATGCAACGACGTAGAACACCATCACCTGTTCGACGTAGATCCTCTTCACTTGTGCGGCGAAGAGCACACTCACCTATTAGACGCAGATCACCTTCACCTATTAGACGCAGATCACCCTTACCTAATCGCAGCAGATCATCCTCTCCCTTACAAAGATCACCTTCTCCTGTACGAAGGCGGTATCGAAGATCTCCAACTCCACCACATGACTCTCCATCACCTGTGCGGCGTAGGCCACCTACTCTTGGCCGTAGGCAATCAAGTTCTCCATCCCCTTCAGCCATCTCCATGCCATCTCCATCTCCAACCACGACTAAGTACCGTAGGAGCCCTGTGCGATCTCCGAAAGAAAGAATCAGGTACATAGAACATGGTTTTTTGTTTCCTGTGTTCTCTTTTTATTTATTTATTTGTTTTTTTTTTTTTTTTTTGGGGGGGGGGGGGGGGAAGGTGTTTCTCTATATACATGGGTTTCAAGTGTGTGGCAAGTATAAGTAGCTTCAATAGGGGTTACAAATTTATGTTTGTAGAGCTAGAAGATATTGTGAAGCCTAAACCACCAAAACCTCCCATTGCACTACAAATGGGTCATCAGCTTTGTGTTTGCCACAATCGATGTTATATTTTTATTTTGTAGATTCAATATGTTGGGCTGCTTTTACATTTATTTTTTGGTTAAATCTGTGTTACAGGATGAATGAAAAATTGTCTTTCGCACAGAAATCTCCTAGTTCTTTGAGGTCACCACAAAGAGCTTCTAGGGATCGGAGTGATACACGCAAAAGAGTGCCAGTTTTATTGCCTTCACCTGGGAAGTCTCCAACTTTCTCAGAATCTCCACCACGGGCAAGAAAAAGGGTTTCTAGTGAAGATAGGAGGTATTCATCTTAGCTGCTTTTTAGTATAATCTTTTGATCATTCTCTTGGATTTATATATGTTGACCGTTTTGGTTGCAAATGTCATTTAGTCCATATGAGAGTCCTGTGAGGCAAACAGGGAATCAAATGACCCGTGATGCCAGCTTCAGTCCTGCAGGGAAACCTCGTCATGGTAGTCTAGAAAGTAGTGAAGAGGCAGGCGAACCTAATTACGTCAGGTTAAATTTGAAGTTGACCATTATCTGATTGCTCAATTTTTGTGTTGTCTTTTTGGTCTCACTGCAGGGGGATGCTTTGATTTGCTAGTTTAATTTTGTTGAGGGTGCTTCTTTTGTAGGGATGATATGAACAATAAATCTAAGTCTTCACAGAAAAGGTCCATCCATTCATCTTCGGTCAACAACCAGAAAGATTCCCCTATGAAGGTTCATTACAAGGAAGGGCGCTCTCCTGAAAGATTAGCAGATCGTCGGGCTACTGAATCCCAGACTCATTCTGATAAAATGGAATTGAGAAAGAAAGAAGAGGAGAAAAAAAGGTATATCTTTCTCTGTTGAATGAATCTTGTCCTCCTGCTAATTAGACACCAGTACTTCTGCATGAACCCATGGGTCTGATATTATGAAGCATTTCTGACTGTGAGAAATCTTTTAGGAGTGGGTTTCCTCCTGAATCTCCTGGGAAACAGAAGTCACCAATATCGTATAAGGACTCTTTGCTAGGTGATAGGCAGCATCTGTCATACACTGGAGAAGGTAAAATATCTGATGAGAAGATCCGCTCTCGTTCAAAGAATGTTGACAGCAATAGGCGTCCTTCAGAAACTGCACTAGATTCGGTTGGAAAAGTTGATTATAATAAACATACGGCTTCAACAGATTCTGGTTCTGAGGAAAGTGATAAGCACAGAACCGAAGAGAAGAAAAGGAGAAAGCATAAAAGATCTGAGAGGAAAGACGTGGCTTCAGATGATGATTACAGTTATGATTCTGAACTAGATGATAGGAAGGAGGCTAAGAGGAGGAGGAAGGAAGAGAAAAAACTGCGGAAGGAGGAAAAACGTCGAAGGCGTGAGGAACGGCGTAGGAGAAAGGAAGAACGGCGTGCAGAGAAGCTGAAAATGAAGAATAGGGATGGTTCTTATGCTTCTGATGGTGAACATACTGCAAGGAGAGAGTCTAATCCAAGTGATGATGAAGACATGCAATCAGAGCAGAAAAGGCTTGAGATTGAGTTACGAAAGAAGGCTCTTGAATCACTTAAAGCAAAGAAGGGCATCAGTCACTGATATTGTTGCTCCTTGGAACACTAAGCTGTTCTGTTTCTTAAAGCATTTTTGTTTTCTAGATTCCTGTTGAGCAGTATCTAGTTAAGTTTGCTAGGAAATTTATGTTTTAAATGGAAGTGTGTTTTATATTGGTTACTGTTTGATGTATTCTATGTTTACTGCTGGCAGCTGAAATGGATAAATGAGGATTTCATGAGCTATTCTCTTGAGTGCAACTTTATGCAGAACATGCTGCTAGATTTTCTGGTAATAATTTGTCTTCCCTTAGCTGGGAATTTATTTATTTATTTATTGTTTTATTAGGAAAGATATTGTAGTCATATGGATATGGTTGTACCTATGAAAAAATTGTAGTCATTTGGGTGTAAGGCATCTTATTGCTGTGACTGGAATTTGTTTTGTGTTTGTTTGTTTAGATTTTTTGTTTTATTAGATTCAGTGAAGTAATTTGCAGGGGAAATCTAACCATGTAGATATGGTTCACAATCCTCTTGTTGTGTTGTTAGGACAAAAGATGAGCCTAAAGGTCTTGTTGTTTTTAATAATTTGAAGTTGATACTAAACTGGGTTTCTGGTCAATTGGTAGATGAAAATAATGTCAACAGATGATATGGTTGAGCAGACCATGTGCAGATCCACATTCTGAACATCAATTCAGGTGACTTTTTTTTCATTCTTTTATGGGCTCTTTAAGAAGAACAACCTTGTGATTATGGGTGAATCCTCTTTGTAGCCATATAGTAGCTCCTTTCTCACTGTATCTTGGTTTAACCTCTGTATGGTTGGCAGCTTGTGAGTTGCTCCTTGGGCCTTGTTTTCTGAATTTCTTCATGGTGCTATAGTTCTTGGAATCGTCCTGTCCTGATCTTGATATCAGCTATAAAGTTTACGGAGATGGCATCGTGCATGTATATATGATGAATAGTTCTGTATGAGAATATACAACCATATTTTTATGAGCAGTTGTTTTCAGGCTTTCCTGGCCTGTCTTTTTCATTTTAATCCAGATAGGTAAAGCTTGGGTACTTATATATTTGTGTTATGGAGACGCTCTTCACTTTGGGTTGGTATTTGCATAAGAGTTTGGTGCATACACATTATGTAGGTTATATAGATAGTTACTTTCTCTGTTAGCTTCAGTTATTTAAATCTACTTGGTATCAGTTCTAAACAGATGATGCATGAGCTTTTGGCTGCAGTTTCTAGGTTTAGCCTTCTTGAACTTGATGTTGGTAGAATAGGGTCCTACTTCAAGTAGGCAAAGATTTAAAATGGTTTTGGTGGGATTCTGGTTAAACAAACCACCACACCAACAATCCCCCCCCAACAACAACACAAACTAAAAACTTCTCCTGCGCTCCCTTTGTCTTTTTTGCTCTCGCCTCTTTATTGTTGTTGCGATAAGTGAGGGCTAGTTAGGAGCTGGCGGGGAAGTTAAAGAGAATGAGGACTAGCAGACCTCCTAAGACACTGAGGTTTCCCACTTGGCCTTTTCCTCCACCTTCAATCAACTCTCATGAAACTTCTAGGTTGTTTGACTATGAAACAATGATTTCTCCGGCAACTTCTTCAGTCTCAATCTGTATGGATCGAGGGTCTAATTTAGTATAAATAAAGTTTGAGGGCAAGTATGATGTAGAAATGAAAATTTGAATTTGCTGAATGCTCTTATAATTATAATGATGTTGGACACTCATGGAAGCTGATGAATTAAGAGGTTGCACTGAAGTGACATACACCACGACTATTATGAAATGTGGAGAGTTAGAACAAAAATTTGTTAAAAAGAGCAAGCAGATTCTAAAATTTCAAAGCTGCTTGAACACTTTTTGATTGATTGTGGTGGCTTAGAAGCAGAGGGATTCAAAGTTACACTTTGGCAGCTCTTAAGTTAGAATTTAAGAGAAGATGATCTTTCAAGCATCTTGTACAAGTTGGTTCCAGTAGAGAAATTTGTACAAAAGAAGTTTTTAAGTCTTCAATCTAGTTATCAAGGTAGTAGCAGTTTTATGTTCTTGAGAGAGAGAGAGTGGAGAGGAGCATTTGTGCAAGGATTTGTTTAGTATCATTGCTATAGAAATTTGAAGATTATTACCGTGGTAGAATGTGGTTTTAGCATATTAACTACATATATTATGCGTTTAAGCGGCTGTGCAAATAATTATCCGAAGGACTAAAGAACTACCAACAGACAAGCCACAGTTTGGTTTTTCAGGAACTACCAACAGACAAGAAGCCATAGTTCGGTTTTTCAGGTCAAGTGTTGGACCCGGAAAATGTGTATTTCCTTGTGTGGCTGTAGATTTGCATTTTAATGAAATTTTAGTGATTGCTTGCATAAGGCGTGTCATCTTAATATGGCTTGGCTATCCTTAATGTTGCTTCCCTCAACTATTTTATGCAAGCTGTGCATGGCTAAATACTCATGAATATCTAATCAAGATAGTGCTTCCAAAACAAAGACTGAAATTTGTATATATCTGTGAATCAATCAAGTCCTTCTACCCTATTTTATGCCGTCATATTGAGTAATGTTTTTGTGCACCTGAAGCTGTTGATTCCTTCCGTCTTCTACAGTATCTTTTTGTGAATGAGTAGTTCAAAGGATTACATACTATTTCATAAATTTTTGCTACAATTTTTGTGTAAGACTCTGTGCAGTTGCCTATCACATGGAGTTTATTTATTTATTTATTATTTATTTTTATTTTTTACTACTAACACTTTGCTACATAACAGTTTTGTTAGAGAAGTTGTGGCACTAGATTTTTACTCTAGAAAAGTCTATGGACACAATTATTACAATTGATGATGTGGTAAATTGTTAGTAACAGGTAAAATTGTAATGTAAGGGGTGGATTTCGATGAGAACTGGTAAAATTTTGCCGACTTAACTAAATATCAGTTGTAAAAAATGTTATGAAATATTTTGGTGCATGTAATATTGCTCTATCTTTAGGCAAAATTTGGTAAATAGTACAATTTTCGGAAAAACTTTGGTGACTAGCATGCGTTTGAACATATTTGGTTAGTTGGATTGTTTTTGGAACTCGAGTTTGTCAAACTCGAGTTTCAACTTAAAATCGAGTTTGCCAAACTCGATTTACTCTTGGATAACACGACGTGGATTAAAAAAAAAAAAAAGCACATGGAAATCGAGTTTACTAAACTCGAGTTTCATGCTTTTAAAAAAAATAACTCAGATTGAACTCAAGTATAGGAAACACGAGTTTTGTTATTTTTCTTTTAAATGGAACTCGAGTTTACTAAACTCGAGTTCCATGTGTGTTTTTTTTTTTTAATCCACATCAGGTGTTATTCAAAAACAGTACAATTTACTAAATACTTTTAGCCGCATGCAATCTATCTAATATTTTTCTTAAAAGATGTTGGTGCTCAAATTATGCCCTATCTTTTTCTTGAATTCTTGTTGCCTTATGTGGGCCATGCTTTATCTTTTTCTTGAATTCTTGTTGGCTTCTGTGGGCCATGCGTATCGAGTTTTGTGGTAACGTGGTGGATAAAATTTGATAGACGGAAGCTATTAATAAGCACGTCCCAAACTCCCACTGCTCCCTGTTATATCAAGTGGGCATGTCGTTTTCTTGTGCCTTGTGGTGATATTTGAACGTTTGGTGCCTGGCTTCGTTGAGTAGATAAACCTTGACTACGTGGCTCAATTACATTTGCTACGCTTCCATTGCCTCCCCCCATCAAGATAATATCAGGAGCAAACAAAAACTATTTGGCGATGGCATCATTTCGTGGGTTTTAACAAACAAAAACTTTTAGAATCTGGATATACGCTACAATCTCATAGAGTTGGAGGAGAGGGTGGCCTTCCACGTTTTCTCTCTTTTTATCTATGGCTCCTACTCTCACCTCCAATTCATTTCTTCTAAACACTACACCTCATTCTAGGCTAACCTTCAAGAAAAAAAGGCTCACAATCTTTGCCAAGCAGGCTGGTCCTTTCCCTTCACTTCGTTTTGGCAAGAACAATCGCTCATCATCCTCAGAAGAGCCCCAACCTGATGATTCAGCTAATGCCAATCCTCTTCGTTTTAACTTTGGAAAGATACCAGACGTGAAGTCTTTGATACCGGCTGTGAATAATCCTTCTACGGCCTTATCATTTGGGAACCAAAGACGTAAGGACCCCGGCACGGTGTTTGTTGCCGGTGCCACCGGCCAGGCTGGAATTCGCATTGCACAAATGTTACTGCGTGAAGGTTTTATTGTTAGGGCTGGGGTGCCTGAGCTTGGTTCTGCCCAAGAGTTGGCTCGTCTTGCTTCCCAGTACAAGGTTAGTTTCTGTAGCCATATCTCAATGTTGGTCAGATTTTTTGATCCAAGTATGCTATCTGTTGTTATTAATTAGATATGGGAGATTTGTGGAAGGTCATATCTAGCCTTTTCTTTTTTTAGTTCCCAGCAAAGAACCATATTATTATACACTTAGGGACAAACCAAATTAAATAAAAAATGGTTGAAATCTTTTTATTTTCATAACCAAAAATTATAAAAGAATTATGGAATAGATGTTATAGGTTGAAATTTTATCATATCTATATATATTTTTTTAAAGAACACTAAACATATTTGGAAAATAATTTTTCTTTATCCTAGATAAAACTCATTGCTTTTGATCATATTTATTTTTTTAAAAAGGAACACTGAACATATTTAGAAAATACTTTTCCTTTATCCTAAATAAAACCCATCGTTTTTGCTCGAGATTGGAGTTGGATGTGTTCCCTTAATCTAGCTACCTTGAAAAAAATCATTTGTTTAAGCAATTGCATTGTACATGTAACATGTTTTGGGGGATTTCTGCTTACACATTTCACATAAGTTTGGACAATCAAGATTTGCGCAAATATTTAATGCAACTAACAAAGATGTGCGTCAATCCATTGCTAAGATATGCTATCACTATGCAGTCTTTAAGAATTTGACATGGCCCAATATGTGAAGTTGCAAAGCCTATGTGAAAATTTCTTGATAAAAAAATGGAAGGACTAGGCTGTATTGGATCCTATTGATTTTCCTTGCTACAATTACATCACCACCACAGATCATATCAAACGAAGAATCGAGACGCATCAACGCGGTCCAATCCACCTTCCAAGACACCGAATCAATCGCCAAGGCGATCGGAAATGCTAGCAAGGTTGTCGTCACGATCGGGCCCGCAGAAAACGGTCCCACTTCTGAAGTCTCCGCATCAGATGCATTGCAAGTGATCCAAGCCGCCCAGCTGGCAGGAGTAAGCCACGTGGCTATAATCTATGATGGGAGCATAGGGAGCTCATCAACATACAATGTACTGGATGGAATCTCTTCATTCTTTAACAACTTGTTCTCACGATCACAGCCGCTGACTGTGACTGAGTTTTTGCAAAAAGTAATCGAAACGGACGTCAGCTATACATTCATAAAGACAAGTTTGACGGAAGATTTTTCACCAGAGAAGTCATATAATGTTGTGGTGTCAGCTGAAAGAAGCGCCAGTGTAAACGACTACAAAGTAATGTAATGTATGCCATAATATCTATATTTCACATTGTACATCTCATTTTGTTCTGGACATCAAAACTTTGATTCTTTTTAATATTCATAGTTTTTTGTTTTTGTTTTTTTGGTCATGTGTTGGAAAATTAATATTAGGTAGCCAAGTCCCAGATAGCATCTCTAGTGGCAGGTGTTTTCTCAAACACAGCGGTGGCAGAAAATAAGGTACATTGCTTATTGCTTAAGATTATCTAAAGTTGTTAGTGTAATTTTACTATAAAGTTCTTAAAATCTTATTTATTTATTTTGAAATGAGTGGATTGAATTTTGCTACGTTATTGCGAACATTGACTAGGACTATTTTATATATATTTAAATTATTGATAAGATGATAACATTTTATTAATTTATTTAAAAAGATTATATTCACGATATTTTCATAACATTGTCATAATATTTAAAAGTGTTGTGAAAATGTGGTGAACGTAGCACTTTTCATTTAAAAATGGATAAATGAGATTTTATAGATCCACATTAAAGGTAGTCCAAAATATAGAGGAATCTAGTATTTTTTTTTTTTTGATTGAGAGGATACTAGTTTATTACTTATAAAAGAAAAAAAAATGTACATTTTCAAACTAGGTATTATTATTTTTGAATCTGGTTGTTGTTAGGTGACAAATGATTGAGCATCTTAGTTATATGTTATTTAGGTTGTGGAAGTTTTTACGGATCCATCAGCCCCCTCAAGGCGTGTAGACGAGCTTTTCAGGTAAATTGCAGTAAATATAAGCAATATTTCATAATGGGAATATTAATCACATCAATTGAAATTTTGGTTGTTTGAAGTTTGGACTGAGTATTTTTTAAATTAAAGAGATTAGAATATTATGGTAATTTCAATAACAATGGTATGTATGGTGACCATGACTTGGTGATGGTGGTGGACTGGTGGTATGTTTTCATAGTGTTGTTGGTGATGATGGTGGATTTGGCGGTGTTAGTAACAAAGGTAGTGAGGTGGTGGCAGTGGCAGTATCGACAATGTCATTAGGTGGTGAGGGTGGCAATATTGGCACTAATGGTGATAATATTTGGTGACACCGTGACATGAAAATAGTAATGGTGGTAAAATTTGTAAAAGAACACTTCCTTAAAATTTGAAGAGGGGATTTAAGATGCTTGAAAATAACAAGTTCAAAATTGTTTGTAACTTTTGAATTAGATTTCTTATTAACCTAACGAAAAGAAAATCAACTTTGGGAATTTACAATTACAACTTGAGCAAAATCTTACCTCAAAATTCCTCATCCAAACCTAACAGATTTCTACGTGTCAAATAGAATCAGTTGGGAATGGTTTCAGGTTTGGAATGAAACTTTATTAGCCCTGGAAAAATATCAAATGGAGGGACAAAACATATACATGAGCAATTTTGCCTGTTGGTGAAATATTTGGTGGTAGTGCTTTGTTATTTCTATTTTTGAAAATTCAAGGAGCACATTTCTTTTACTCATGTTTCTATTGGTACAATACAGCATTTTAGCTCATTCTTTAAAAAAAGAAAAAAGCTATAATATTGTTTAAATTGTTTGAATGTATTGCTTCTAGTGCCATTCCTGAGGATGGAAGAAGAAGGGCTTATGCAGAATCACTAGCAAAGGTCAGAGCAGAGGAAGAGGCAAGGGTAGCAGCTGAGAAAGCTCGTGAAGCAGCTGAAGCAACAAAGAAACTCGAAGAAGAAGTGAAAAAGCTTTCAAAGCAAGAAGCTCGTGCTGCTAGTCTGGCCGAGGAAGCTCAAGAGAAGGCAGATGCTGCAGAAACTTCAATGGAAAACCTTTTGAGCAAAGCCAAAGACTTTCGTTCAGGGCTATCCTGGAAAAGTTTTAGTTCCCAGCTCACAATTCCAGGTCAAAACCCTGAAGAGAAACCGAAAGTGCAGATTGCAACTGTTAGGGGACAGGCCAAGGCTCGTTCTTTGCTGGCCCAGAAAGCAGTTGTTAAACCACCTAGCCTAAATTTTCCTTCTTTCAAACCAAAGGAGAAGCCAGAGCCAAAGCCAAAGCCAAAGGGCAAACAGACAGAGGAAAAGAAAGAAGTCAGGAAGGTGTTTGGCGGCCTGTTTTCACAAGAAACCGTATACATTGATGATGACTGAGATGATACTTTGTGATCCATTTCTGCTCTTTAAGTATGTTTTGGTGCAGATGTAGTGTAACCTGTAATGTTTGTAATTTTATTATTGTTGAAAGGCTGTATTTATGATTTTCAGCAAGAAACGTGTACTGGTTTAAGGATAGCTTATAATAAGTTTCTTTAATCTTGTTGACTGTTACATTTGTCCCTCAGTAATTGAATAGAATTACCCTGCTTAATGTGAAAAGAAAAGGTTGAATGGGCAAGCATTTGATGGAGTGTAAGATAGCTTCGGATTTAAGAGTTAAGGATTTTTGGTTGGGCACATTTTATGTTTTTGACTAAGAGTGCTAAATGAGGGTGTTGAGGATTTTTGTCAACCATGGCCAAAGGTCACAATTGAAGAGAATCTGTGCTAAATCAGCGTAATATCTAAATATGAAATTAAAGAGGGATCATTTAAGAATAAGTAATTTATGAAAAATACAAAAACTTTTAAACTAAACTTGTCCTCAGGTACAACCTTAAGCACGGCATGGCCTCACATAATCCGGCCCTTTGTGTCACGAGGGCCAGAGGGCCCTCAACAGGCCAGAGATGACTTTTCTCGTGTCTCCATTCAAGAAGCAAGATTGCCCAAACTTGTTTTGATTGAATGCTTTATAGCAACAATCGAAACTTACGTATTTGTGTGTCTTACTAACAGCCTAGCCGTTAAAGCAATTCCAACGTTGCATGTAAAATGCAATTCAAATGATTAGCTGCAAAAGCAACTGAACAATCACATTAATTAACAACTTCAGGAAGAGAAACCCAAACACAGAATCCCAACTCTTAACTTATTAAATTACGATTGAAAATTTTCTCTTGAGTTCATCATTTTTTTTGGCTAGTTTGATTCTGAAATTAGATTCAAAGTTCTTCAAATTTTCACCATGTCATTAGTCCTTGCTTCCAAGTCGCGTGTAATGCAACAAAGATTAATATATTTATCAAGTAATAAATTTGTGGTAAGTTTATGCAAATCACTAGCTATTTCAGGAATAGTCTTATACTTTATCTACATTATCCTCTCTAGCCATCCCTGCTGCCGGTCCTCTACTCTCTCGGCAAGCTTAAAATACCAAGGGTCTTCATCTTCCATTTCAGTTTCTCCAACTAACATTAGCCACCTTGTGTTTGGAATAGCAAGTTCTGCAAATACATGGATAAACAAAAGAGCCTACATTGAATCTTGGTGGCAGCCTAACACAACCCGCGGATATATCTTTTTAGATAGAGTTCCCAAAGAGTCAAAGCAATGGCCTTCATCTTTTCCTTCTTTTAGGGTCTCAGAAGATACCTCCAGATACAAAGAATACGATAAACTCCCAAACCCACATGCAATTCGAATGGCACGCATAATTCTGGAAACATTTAGAGAGGAAAACAAAGGGGTTAGATGGTATATCATGGCAGATGATGACACAATCTTTTTTTTGGATAATCTTGTAGAGGTTTTGGCAAAACATAATCATAATAAGTACTTCTATATAGGGTCAAATTCAATATGCGTGTCATCGAATTTTGATCATTCGTTTGGAATGGCATTTGGCGGGGCTGGGTATGCCTTGAGTTATCCTTTGGCGGAAGCCTTGGCGAAGAATTTAGATGTCTGCATAAAGACATATCCAACATTGTATGGGAGTGATCATATTATACAATCCTGTGTTGCTGATTTGGGAGTCTCTCTGAGCCAGGAAAACGGGTTTCATCAGGTAATGTTGTTTTCTAAGTACTTTCATAGTTTCGCTTGCATACGTTAGAATAATTGTAATTTGTATATAAAACTGTACCAAGTATGTAGACCTCTTTTGAGAGGAATAGTATTTTTTGTGCAATTCCAAATGCAAAGTGAAGTCGTCTTATTTTATTGGTCAAATTCAATATTTGAAATTCAACAAATTCCCTATTTTCTTCTCTTTCTTCTTGCGAAATATGTGAGAAGAATGAATTTTTAACCATAAAAATGAGTTGTCCCTCATTGCATTACGGATAATATGAATGCTGTACAACTGTACAAGTAAATGAATCGTCCAGTACAAGTAATATGCGGTCTAATAGTAGCATAATTGAAATACTTTTTTAACTAAGTAAATGTGTTTCTCAAAAAAACTAAGTAAATGTAACCTTCACTAGTCTTAAAGTGTTAATGTTTAAGTAGAAATTTGAATTTTGTATTGTGAAAGTATTTTTAATGCCATGATTATGATCCTAGTTTATTTCATGAGTAAACATTTGGCAGCAATTTATAAAAATCTGTCAAATATACATATTTTTAATCAGATTAATCTCTTTGTCCTGGTCAACTTAAAAGTGAACGATAACAACTATGAAAGCAATGAGAACAATAAGAAAACAACAATTAACTAACGAGTACAATCAGCAAGACAACAAATATTGACTGGCAAGTCAGGAATTTTGTTATTGTATGTATCTTTAATATTTATTTATTTTTTCCATTACAGATTGATCTGCACAGAGACATTTCAGGATTTCTGTCAGCTCTCCCACAATCTCCAACCGTTTCGCTTCATCACCTTGACCAAGTTGAGCCTATTTTCCCTTCTATGAACCGCTACCAATCACTAAATCACCTAATGGAAGCTGCAAAAGCTGACCAGTCACGACTATTGCAACAGACTATTTGCTATCATAAGCAAAGCAACTGGTCCTTTTCCATATCATGGGGCTACTGTGCTCATATTTATGAAAAAATTTATCCACCAAGCATTTTACATAGACCCCTCGAAACATTTGTACAATGGAAGAAGTCTGCTAGACCACCTTACATGTTTAACACTCGATTTCCCTCAAATGATCCTTGTGAGGCTCCTCATGTTTTCTACCTTGAGACTGTTGAGAAATTAATCATGGGGAACCAAATTGTTACAAGTTACGTTAGAAAATCACCTCATAGGTTAGTGGTTTGTTCATCGAGTGGGAATCACTCTGCTGATTTCATTTCCAAAATTCGTGTCTTCTCACTTGTCATTAGGCAAGATGAGGTGAGTACATTTTAATATTAGAGATATTATAAATTTTATTACATAACTATTACAAGCTCATATTTTATTAATATTAAAAAAAGTACTCTCTTCGTCCCACTTTTTTTGTCCTCTATTCCATTTTGAGATGTCCCAAAATATTGTCCTGTTTCTAAAAATAAAAGTCATTAATTTACTAATGTTCCTATTATACCCCTATTAATTTACTAATTCAATTTTTTGATAAATTTTTTTAAGGGTAATTTTGAAAACTTATACATTTTTAAAAGGTAGACAAGATAATAAATAATGTTTCCTTAAAAAGTTTGACTTTTCAAATAGGACAAAAAAAGTGGGACGGAAGGAGTAGTAATTTAGACTCCTATTATGTTGTTAAAAGTGGTAGCACCTTAAATAACATTTATTGTTACGTCACTTTATAAACCTTTAGTATAGTAAATATTAATTACAATATTATGCATGTAGCACACAAGAACTTTAACATACAAAAACACGATTTCAAAAGGAGTATATATAAAGGGTACAATAGCAAATATGTAATAAAATTTTCTCTTTTTTATTATTTATTATTGGTAACCCTTCTTTTTATTTATTCATTCACAGGGTAGTAATAGAAGAGAGTGCTGCGACATTCTGCATGTGGCTGACAACAACTTCACCGAGGTCAAGTTTAGGGCTTGCATGAGGGATGAAATAGTGTCCTAATGTAATATTAGATATCCAAGTGAATGAAGCTTTGAATTTATGGGTGTGTTTTTAATACAAAAGTATTATTTTCACTTATATGATGATTGCACAAAGCTTTATTGCTCATGATGATGCTAAAAAAAAATTGTTGGGTGACATGAGGGACAGCCACCTTTTTTGGGGTGTTGTTTAAGTGAGGAACATCCGAACTAATGGAGAAATTATGATGATATTTTGCTAAAATGCAAATATATTGGGTTGAGACTTGGGATTAATTTGGTGGTGGGGATGCTTTTTTATTTTTTATTTTATAGTTTTTATATGATATGAGGATGATGTTTTATTAATATCATATACCCTTTTTATTAATAATTAGCCAGTAACATGTTAAATTCATGTAAAAAATTGATTACTTGCTTTATTCTATTTTTCCTATAAATATATATAAAATTAATTATTATGGTAGTTATTAATATTTAATAAGCATATATTATAATTGTATTTTTATATGAAACTATCCATTCTACCATGTAAAGAACATATGATAATATTCTAAGGGAGGTGTAGGGACTGAGTTAGAGCACTGTTCCTAAAGGAAAAGTGAATCCAAGCTCAGCAAGCCTAATACAATAAATTTGTAGAGAGTGGGTAAAAGAACTGGACTTTAATGACTATGACAATAGTTGAAAATGATTTAAAGAATGAATAGATAAAACAAATGCAGAATTAGGCAGGCAATTCTATCCTCGGCACTAGTCTGAGGAGCTTGGACTTATTATTATTTCTTGAATGTCAACGATAATGATTACAGAGTTCATTCAGGTTGCTACAGTGTTTTCTCTTGTAAAATCTCCCATGCCATTTCTCAGGCCTCCTTCTTCCTTATATATTAGTTTCCTCCTTCATCTCCACCGTACACGTGCTAACCAGATCTGCAGTTGTTGGTCTTTGTCACATCAACCTCCTCTTAGAGCTCCTAGGTAGTAACTGTGAGTCTGAAAAGCCACTGCTCATGCATCATTTCCATATTAATGCGGCTAGAGTGTTAGTTGTGGAATATTTAATGTGGAGACAGCATCTTTTCCTGTAATTACTTTACCGTCATACTTCAACGTGCTTTCTGTACTTATCTTTTCTCCTTGGAGTGCTTTGGGAGATTGTCTTTACCGGTGAACCACATTTCTTGTACCTCGGCTTTGGCTGGCCGAGGGTAGAGTTATCCTTGGCACGGTTTCCCGGGCTGCCATGATTTCCACTGTCTTCTTCATAGGCGATTATAGGCCTTGGCAGTACAAAAGGTGGATATTTATTACTGGGCCTTATGACCCCACAGGAGGGTTTAAATACATAATAGAATTTAATAATTGATAGAAGAGTTTCTTTGGATTAGGGAAAAATTAAATGTCGAGGTTCATTCTAATTGTAATATGAATAGTACATATTTTCCTTCAACAAATAGATTGTTGCAAGTCAAAGTGCAAGAAGTTATTGGAAATGAATAATAGAAATCATTGAAACTCAACGATAGAATCACGTGAAATTTGGTGGCTTAAGAATTTTTTGTGAAGATCAAAGCTCATAGCCTTGACTTTGACCTATGCCGCTTTTTTGACAAATTTCTTTAGTCAGATATTTTTTAGCTAAATTTGCTATTTATAATAAATTTTCCTTTTATCATGTATTTTTTCAAAACGAGATTGTATTTGTTTGGGATGTTTATTAGAATTCATCTATATTTATATATGATATATAAAATGGAAGCATAACAATTAATTTTGCTACTATTTTATTGTGCTATAAATGTCATCCACCTATTTTCAATATTTTATATTTCTTCTTATCCTTATCAATTTCTCACTTCATTGTTACACTTTTTCCAAATTTTCTCATCTCTTTGACCTTTTTATCTCCCCATTATTCTCTATCTTATAATTTTTCTTCCTCCTTCCATTCCTCTTCCTTTAATTTTGATTACTCTTCTTCCAATCTGTTTTTTTTTTTAAAAAAAAAATGTTATTCTCTCTCTCTCTCTCTCTCTCTCTCATTTAATCCATATTTTTCTCTCACAAAATATATAATTACCCTCTCTCGATTATTTTTTTTTTCTTTTGATAGATTTTTTAATTCGTTTTTGCATCTCTACTTTAGGTTGATGAGTTTTTGTATTCTTTAGATTTCTACTTTGGGTTGATTGCAATTTGGCTTTGAGTTTTCAAGTTGTTATCCTTTCTTCTTCTTCTTCTTTATTTTTATTGTTAGATGTTATCCTATTACATTATAAAGATAGTATATAATGATATAATTTTATTCTCTTACATATTATGCTTGGATAATGTGGCGTTTACAACTATACATTTTAAGACTCTTCTTCTCTTTATCTTATTTTTATAAATTTATTATTCTTTCTCACATTTTCTTCGAAAATATGATTATCTTCTTTCTCTCTGTTTCTCTCTCTCTCTAAATTTCTTGCAACTCTACTTAGGTAGATGATTTTTTTAAAATGTTTTTTATTATTATTATTTTTTAATTTTATTGCTTTACCTTGGGTTGATATGTTTTGGTATTATGTTTTTTGAGTTCCCCATCACAAGGCCTTTCTCTCCCTCATATCGATTTGGTTTGATTTTTGTTTGTTAATACTTAATTATTTTGGAAGTTAAGAATTTGAGTTTATATCAAAACAAAATCTACATAGCTATGTATTTGAATGTGTTTATTACTTATTTAAGTAATATCAATTGTAATTTTGTAATGAGTTTTGATTATTATGATAATTTTCCTAAGAGAATGTGAAATTTGAATAATAAATTTGAAATTTAAAAAATTTTATTGTTTAGAAAAAATTAGAAAAACATTATGCACTCTAATAGAAATTAGAAGAATATTATCAATCAAACACACCAAAAATAATAAAATGATATTGTAAGAGTTGGATTTGGAAGCTCAAGCCCACTTAGATTAGTAGTGCCTTGCACTTCAACCCAAGCCCAGACAATAGAATTTTTTTTGTGTAGAGGTGGGAAGGCAATTACAATAGAGTTGCTGCCTAAGCTTAGGGCTAATGAAGTGGTTCACAGATAAGGAAGAATGAATCAAGCAATTGTTGAAAAAAGTGGTCCTCGTTCACTTCTGAGGAAAAGTTCTTATATATGTCTTACTCTAGTTTTATCAAGCAATACATTGTTCACTATTCTATTTCTCACTCTATTTCTCTTAGAAATATCCCCCGTTCCCTGTAGAGCTTCTTTCCTCTTATATATCCTCCTTCTTGGCATCTTGGCCCTCCACTTGTACGCCCTAAAGCTCTTCTCTGGATACTTGTCTCATCAAAGTTCTACTGAAGGTGGTAGAAGGGGTTGTTAACTGTGAAGACACTATTCAGGGGTCACTTCTTCATTAATGTAGTTGATAAGGTTGTTATAAAGCATTCAATGTGGGGGTGGAAGGTATACTGTTTCAGGAAGCTTCCTCCCACCATGCCTCTCCTAGAATGCTATTTCTCCCATTCGGGTGTTTATCAGATACTAAGCACCTTCCCCATCTTCTTCTCAAGTAGACCAACTTCTTGGGTCAGATGCGCTTTACAAATGAGTGGGTGCAGGACATCCCACTCCTTATTCTACTCGGTCCTTGGACACCCCACTAATATATTTCTAGAGATAGACATATGAAAATACTTTTGAATTTTTTAAAATTTTTATAGAGAATAAATTATACATTATATACTATATTACAAAATAATTATATATTCCCACACATTTTGTGGGTTTGTGACTAGTAATATTTAAATTTGTAATTTTCTCAATTTCATGCTTTTTATTTTTGGCAATTTCCTATTTCTTTAACCTAATTTTGTGCTTAACCTGAATTAGGGATTTCTAAGATTTCTTATTAGTTATCCAAGGACTGTTTTGTTTTAAAGTTGTGGCTGGGCATTCAAAAATTTTAATAGAAAATTCAGTGAGGTTTTCTTTTATTCACTTTTGAGTGGATTCCAGATTTCCTTGCGTGGATTTAAGGATTTAT
Source organism: Quercus glauca (assembly GCA_023736055.1). Lineage (NCBI taxonomy): Eukaryota > Viridiplantae > Streptophyta > Magnoliopsida > Fagales > Fagaceae > Quercus > Quercus glauca. The sequence continues at coordinate 30,336,361 of CM043315.1, forward strand.
TCTTGATATAGACGTTATCTATTTCTTGTGGCGACCCATGGTGTCACTTGATATCCTATATATGTCAATGTCACCTCTCAATTCCGTGCTAACATGTATTAAGGTGGCATTGATGGTTTTTTCAAGAGAAAAACTGTGTAGGAATTGCAGTTGTACGTAGGGTGCATGAGATAATAAATTGCTGCTATGCCTTTGAAATGGGCACAGGCAGTGTGGAGCGCAGATTAGGTACAAGTATTAGCAGACTAATTAGAAGGTCTGCACTAAGCCAGAAAGATGCATTGAGATAGTTCTGGCACTGTTGCAGAAGATAAAAAAATGTTTAGAGCTGCAGGCTCAGTGGTATTAGTTTTGAATACATTTTAGACGCTCTAAATCCTTTAATTTCTATATGCATGTCACCCAAGTAGTAACTAATAACTAATAAGATGGTGTATATACACTAATGATCTCTGTAATTCTGTTGTAGCTATGTCTACACTTATACCCCTAAAAGACTAATTAAGTTACAATTAGGCCTCAACATGCGCTGCACAACACACTCAAACAATCCCAATCCAATTGGATTGGCACAATTTGGGATATCACAAAATGTTGGGTTCTAAACTTCTTCTGTGAATTAAATAATTCAACTAACAATTTTAATTGGTCACCAAAAATTATAATCATCAAAATTGCTAAGTCAAAATATCAATTACGCACAAAAACATATAAGTTTACGTGGAAAACATTTTTTCTTTGAATGGAAAAAAATCTCGGGATAAACTTTGAATCAATCCACTATTATAAAATCACTTATAATATTTTTTCGCAAGAACTCCCAAATTTATATCCCTTATATATATCTCACGGCTAATTTTTTTTTCTTTACTCTCACAAATACTATGCTCATTGCAGTTTCTTCTTCCTTTCTCGGGCACTATTTTTCTTTTTACTATGCTCACATTGTGGCATCATCTCTTTCTAATTTCTTCACTTCACAACATGAATCAAAGTCTTATAGATTCTCCCTGATTTGTGTTCTTTATAAAACTTTTGCAGAGAAAACTTAAACATTGTTGTCTCCCTCCTTATGTTATCTTTTAAGCAAAAATCTTTTTTTTTTTTCCCTCTTGGTTTCACACTCAATTCTATTATTTTTCTTCTCTGTCTCTTGGGCCAAAACCATCAAAATTTTTGTAGCATTGTCTATTTATAAAACTCAATTCTTATTCCATGGTGGATGATGATTACATTAATTCTTTAATAAGGAATACGCTTTCCTTTCACTCTAAGTAATAGCATTTTCTTCCGTACCAAAGACACCCAAAAAGAACCAAATAAAAATTTCATTTTTCAGGAAGGAAACCAGTAAACTTACCAAGTCATAATTAAAATTTAAGGCAATTTCTCAACATATAGCTGGGCTGGCATCCAGCTAGCAGAAGGGGTTCATAATTAAGGGTTGAGCTTCTTCCACTATGTGGCCTAAGAGTTGAAATAAATTATAGTCTATTATATTACCTTGATTTCTATGGCATTCAAGATCTTATGATATGGGTTCACTGCAAATAAATGAGGAGAAATGGATAAAGAAGTTTTTTTGTTTTTGTTTTTGTTTTGGGGTAAGGGAAATGGACAAAGAAGCCAATACGACATGCAATCAATATAGTGCATGCATCATAATCCTATGATGGATTCACTCCACCGTTAAATCTTATTGGATGAAAAACTGCCTTCCTATGATTTGACATACAATCTAATCTAGGTTTGGTGGTGGAAAAGAACATTACAAGAAGCTAATAATACGACACTCAAATAGGGCTTGTATATTTGAGAAGATTTACCTAACTCTAACCTCTTATATTGTTCTCCAAAAAGAGAATGGGGAATAAGAAAGGTAAATTCTTAAGCATTTTCTCTCTTCTACATTGTTCATATGTAAGAACCAAGCCTAAGTGTTAAGTACAGTGATTACACAAAACAAATATCATTGACTTTACATTTTATGACATAGGACCCCATGTCATTTACCTTATTGTGTCTAGATATGCTTCCAAACTTTTGGGTTTTTAACACATTAATATTTTAATTATCAAACTTCTACCTATAATGTGAAAATTAACAAATTAAGAAGGTTTGAAATAAGGCCATTTAAATAATTTTCTTATTTGGCCAATAAGTTTTGGCCCAAATTACACTTCCTCCTCTCATAATGGGTGGAGGGTAATGTCATGGATTCAAAACCTATCTAGTGCCTATGTAATTTAACAAATAAAAATAAAACTATGATATTAAGTTATTGACTCCTAATAGTCACACTATGAGGGAAAAGTTTTTAGTGCTGTTGTTATATTTAGTGCTACCATGGTACAAGTGCGTGTACATGATTAAGAAGAGAGGTCAATTCATGCAAAGACATATTGGATTAGAATTGTCTCCAAAATTCCTCCCAGGATTTTGCTTTAAGGGACAATGGTCCTTACAGTCATGCCACTAGAATGACAGAAAAGACTTCTTGCCTGGTGGAATAATATATATGCATATATACGAGTTCTCAAGATAGGGACATTGATTCTCTACTGATCATTATTCACAACATGTCATGTCAAATTGTCAACAATTATGAAGAAACTTAGAAGAAACTTAGAAGAAACATGTAAAGCTCTTGGTAATTAATGAGCTACAGCTTATCCACATGATAATGCTAGTCCACAACAATTGGTTGGGTGTTCAAATATGCCATTTTTCTGGAAGTACTTCAGGTCATTAAGAAAATTATTATCTTCACAGATAGTGAAGGTAATCAGAAGTACCTACTATAGACAACTTATCCTGGTTCTTGTGTTATGAGCAATCGTGTTATAAGCCCTGGTTTTCACTTTCAATTGATATTTAGGGTTTATGATTTATATCAGATGTCTTCAGAAACGTCCCATTTAAACCCTAATTTGATTATAAAAAAAAAACATTTAAACCCTAATTTCAACTGTACATTCAGGTTAATTTTGTTGCTTCACCTGCGTTTCTCCTTGTTCTGAAAGTTCAGAATTGATATATCAAGTAATTTGGTTTCTTTGTTGGTAGTGCAAAAAATTAAATTTTTGCAGTTTCATATGAAACTGCAAAAATTTAATTTGAACAGAACAAACGAAATACTTAAATAAAAGTTTCACAAGTAATACACCACCATATATGCCATAAGTCTACAAATATTACATAGGTGAACACATGAGAAAGTATCTTTTGTAACAGCTATACCAAGTCATTTATGTGGTAATTATGTGAGAGATTGGTGGGATCAATTTTAACAAAAGTGTATCAAATTGAATCACATGACATTCAATAACTGAATTGTTACATATATAATTGTTTGGTATAACTGTTACAAGAGATACATATTCATGATTACGGAAGTTTAAAATGAGAAAAAAACAATAACCATGTAAGAGAAATCTGCTTTACAACAAGATTGAAAAAAAATAATTACCAAAAAACAATTTCTATAAAGGTGTGAGAGTACAATCCCATGATATATGTTCAAACTCAGAAGAATTTTTGAGTAGCTGTTGGTGCTGATGGGTCCTGAGGCTCTGGCCCAAGTCTAAGTTCAAGGTCTATCCCAGAACCTGACGAGGCATGAGTAGTACTCGCGGTTGACAAATGCTTTTCAATATTCGAATGAAGTCGACTGCCTGGCTTATGATCTTTTTGTGAAGAAGTTTCCACAAACAGTGGAAGTTGCTGAACTTGATCATAATATTCATCACCAACATGGGTTTCATCCCTATCACCTTGTTGACTAGCTAGCATCCAAGGCAATTTCTTTGTGTTTCTTTCGTCACTACCGGGCTTGGTTTCCAAAGGCCATGAAGAATTCCTTGGTAGTGTAGAATTCGAGGATGGTTGGCTTTTATTAGTCACCACTCGCTTGAGCACAGCCTTTTCTTTTCTGTGGATATTCATGTGCCCTCCTAAAGCTTGTGCATTAGAAAAACCTCTCTTGCAAAAGGTACAATCATAGGATCTTGCTTGGCTTGCACCTTGGTGATCATCTGAGTTCACCTGCTCGGAATTTTCTAGGTTTGGTTGATCAGACTCCATGTTAGAAGCAATCAAATACAGAGAAATAGAGAGAGAGAGAGAGAGAGAGAGAGTACAGTGATCTATTTCTAGTACTACTAGTTATTTTTGTCGCCAGTCTTTGTCAAACTGGCTAGTAGCGATGATGATTTCGTTGGGAGTACGAGACCTGCTTCTAGATTTATGATCTGTAACTTCCTGGAAGTTCTACAATATAATATAAATTATGAGTCAACGGACAAATAGCCTCAAACTTGGTCATGGTAGAATTAGACTACACACGTTTATGTGAATATATATACTACCATTTAACTTTTTTTTTGGTAATGATATGATGGAAGATAAAAGAATGATGGCAAAAGGAGAGAATGAAAAGGATATTAGATTTTCATAGTATGTGTTTGATCAAAGGGATAGTTAAGTAATAGGATGAAAAATGTTTATACAAATTATTTGTGTGGTTGCGAAGAAAAATGAAATAAAATAGAATGTAATTTGCATCAATTTATTAGTATGTTCTTGCTATGTATAAGAATCCCTCTTCTTTTTTTTTTTAATTTTTTTTTTTAAAGTTTTGCTTATTAATTGAAGACTTACTTTAACATGAACATGCAATTAGCATATTGTATGATTTAATTAACAAATGAATTTTCACAAGCATATTTCATATTTTTTATGACTTGTTGTAAGTCTAGTTGAAACTGATACCATTTTAGTTTATCATGCCTATTCAGTGATTTCTTATTTTATACTCTATTTAGAAACTCGAAATTTGATTTTTGCATTAATTGAATCTATATTATTATTTATTTTTAAATTTATTTTTCATTTTTTTATATATATTTTATATTTAAACTCGAAATTTGATTTTTACATTAATTGAATCTATACTATTAATTTGATTTAAAATTTTTTTTTCATTAAAATATCTACTTGTTTGCACTTTTTTACAAAATCTATTGGGATTTCCCCTGTCATGTTCTTAATAGACTTAATATTATTACTATATTATAAATTTTAATCCTGTTATAGGTATCAAAACAAACATTAAAAAAAAAAAACCAAAACAATAAAATAAGATAATAACAAGAGGGGTAAAATAGTGAGATCAGTACACCTGAACTTTTTCCCCAACCATCTCATCCAATTTTGGGGAGGGATTTTGGTGGGTCCGGTGAAAATGTTACCCATCCCCCTTTCCTTTCTCCCTCTACTTTTATCCAATCAAACAGAAGAAAATTTCAACCCCATTTTCCACTTTTCTTTTTCTAACCTTTCAATCCTTTTCTTTTATGGTAACAAAGTCAAAAACTAGAAGAGAATTTCTCTAGTGGAAAAATTATTAGGAGGGAATGGAGAAATTATATGGTGCTTATGGTGGACCATGTCACTCTTACCTAGTTGAGTGACGTGATCACTATTCTACTAAAAGATTTTTACTTGTTTAAATTAGTTGAGTCAGATTATGTTAGGACATATGTGGAACTTGTTAGAACATATGTTATTACAAATTAGCTAATCCTTTGACAAAACGCACTTTACTTATAATTGGGTAGATCTAGAATGGGTTTAGTACTTCAAGGAACAAGAGTTCAAGTCTAGTATTGAAGCCTTGCAAGTCTGTCCAAGAAACAAGTGAAAAAGTTATGTTCATTAAAGCTCGATAGATAGCTTGACAGATAATATCTATTGAGGTTTGATGCTTGTGCTCGACAACTGCTTGACAGAAACAATATCTATCAAAGATTACGAAATTCAGATTTTCAGATCTGTTTTTCATGCATATCGAAGTTATTTGTCTAGGATTTCTTTTCTCACAACCCTAGATATATATAAGGATTATTTTAAGGGCCGTCAAAGGTGATGTAAAGTGATGCAACTCAATGCAAATTGATTGTGCATTCAAAATGTGACTAGAGATAGAATTTGACCTAGTTCATCATATTCTTTATGGAAGTTGTTGCGTCTTTGCGTCAAGGGTTTTGTAACCAAGGAGTTTCTTGATCTTCATCGTTTGGATGAACTGAAAAACTTTGCAGCCAACATCTTCCTCAAGTTGGTGTGTTAGTCACGTACTTGGATCCGTGCATCGATTGGTTAGTCATGTACTTGGAGTCGTGCATTGAAGGAGAGATTGTCACTACATTACAAGTCTAATTGGGTATTGGGGTAAGGGTTTAACTGTAGGTTGGTATTAGGTACTAGGATTCTTTTTACTCGTAACCGCTTGTTTTTGATAATAGTGGATTCTTGGGAGTGGTGACCTTAAATTCACCCGGTAGGGTTTTGCTTCGGTGGTTTTCTCCATTTGTAAACAAATCACTTGTGTCAAATTTATTTTCCATTGCATTTAGTTTAATTGGAGATTTATTTGTGCTACCACGCTTATTGCATGTAATTGAATCTAATTAATTTACTTGGCTAATTAATTGATTAATTTATCAAAGTGGTCAATACATTCTTGGTCTATCAAGTGGTATTAGAGCGGGCACACTCTAATTAGGGTTAATCTTTGCTGTGTGATCTATTGACCCCTGTTGTCATGGCTGCAAACAGTATGAAAAGATCTTTTATTTCAAATACATCTTGTTTTTCTAATCTATATTTGATTGAATGTTTCAAAAAATGCAAGTCTAAAAGTTATTTGAAAGCTATCTTGAGGATTATTGAAAAAGGTCTTAGTATAACAAAGAAGAAACTAGATTGGCTCAGAATGAAAATTTGCAGAGGAGTTCGTCTAAGAAGGGTGAAACTTAAAGGCTCCCTTCTTAAATGGCAGATAAGAGAGAAAACCATTCCTACTGATTTGTCACGTAAGCATGAGGTGTGCTTTATGATGAAATCTGTATTTAAGGTAATGGACACATGTTTGTGGTACCTTGACAGTGGATGCTCAAGACACATGACTGGAGACCTTTCTCTCTTTAAAGTTTTCGAGTCTAAGAAAGGTGGAAATGTCACTTTTGATGATGGGAGCAAATCACAGATTAAAGGGATAGGAACCATCTCTCTACCTGGACTGCTAGATATTTCAAATGTATTATATGTAGAAGGTCTGAAAGTGAACTTGTTGAGCATAAGTCAGATATGTGATCAAGACTTTATGGTGCTGTTCTTGAAAGGGAAATGCCTTGTGTTGAATGAGTCTAGGAAGAAACTCATAAGCGGTATTCGCACTTTGGATAACTGCTATGGATTGGTACCTGATGCTGATATTGTGTGCAATAGTATTCATTTGCCAAATGAAGATCTATGGCACCAAAGGATGGGACATGCTAGCTACAAACATCTATCAATTGTATCTAAGCATGAATAAGTCTTGGGGATACCAAAACTCAACAAAGTTAACAATGTTGTGTGTGGGCCGTGTTAGCTTAGGAAATAGACGAAAGCAAAACATCCAGGCACTCAGACATTAGCTACGTCTAGACCTTTGGAGCTACTACATCTGGATCTCATGGGTCCAGCTAGAACCGAGTCTCTTGGAGGAAAGAGATACATCATGGTTGTGGTAGACGATTTCACCAGGTATACTTAGGTCATTCTTCTAAGATCCAAGTCAGATGCTTCTGAGCACATTGAAGCCTTGTGTACAAGATTGCAAAATGAGAAAAATTTGAAGATTGATCGAATTTGAAGTGATCATGGTAAAGAATTCGAGAACTCATACATGGAATCCTTTTGCACTAGATCTGGTATATCTCAAGAATTTTCTTCTCCTATTACTCCTCAGCAAAATGGTGTAGTAGAAAGAAAGAACAGAGTCATTCAGGAGATGGCTATAGCCATGTTGCACAACAAGGATGTGGCTAGAAATTTATGGGGAGAAGTAGTCAATACCGTATGTCATACGGTTAATAGGGTGTATTTCAGACCTGGTATAAAAAAGACTCCCTATGAATTGTGGAAGGGAAGAAAGCCAAATGTGAAGTATTTCAGAATCTTTGGAAGTACTAGCTTCATCCTTAAGGATAGAGAGAATATGAGAAAATTTGACCCCCGAAGCGATGAAGGAATATTTTTGGGATACACCTTCACTAGCAAAGCTTATCGGGTGTACAACAAAGAACCAAGAAGATGATGGAAACAGTCAATGTTGTTATTGATGAAGTTTCAGATTCTGGTTCTGAGAAAATTAGTGAGGAAATACCTAAGGAAATTCTTCCTCAGAGCCTAAGGTTGTTCAAGAAATAGTTGAACAAGAGCCCATTTCTCCAAGTACTCTAAGTGTTGTAGAAGTCTCAGCAGACATTCCTAACTCACTTGATTTTGAATCTCATGAAGAGAAATGACCTTCCTCAAGGATTAAGTTGAATCACCCTTTTGAAGTTATTGTGGGAAACATGAATGAACTTACACTAAGAAAGAGTATAATTGATAAATGTGTTGCTAACTTTGTGTCATATTCTTGCTATTTGTTGCAGGTTGAATCCACCAAGGTTGAGGATGCTTTCTAGGATGAAAGCTGGGTTGAAAACATGCATGATGAACTGCTTCAGTTTCAAAGGAATGATGTCTGGACCCTAGTACCTAGACCGGAAGGAGAGCACATCATTGGCACAAAGTGGATATTCCATAATAAAATTGATGAGGAGGGAAATATGATCTGCAACAAGGCTCGTCTTGTGGCTCAAGGATACTTTCAAGTGGAAGGAGTAGATTTCGATGTGACATTTGCTCCTGTATCTCATATGGAATCCATTAGGGTTCACTTGGCCCTAGCTTGTCACTTGAAGTTCAAGCTTTACCAAATGGATGTGAAGACTGCATTCTTGAACTGGTTCCTTAAAGAAGATGTCTATATGGCTTAGCCTAAACAATTCATTGATCCACACTTTCCGGATCATGTGTTGTACCTCAAGAAGGCATTCTATGGACTAAAGCAAACACCAAAAGCTTGGTATGACCGGCTTACACAATATTTGGTCTCACATGGTTTCACAAGAGGACAAGCTGATCAAACTCTCTTTATCAAAAAGTAAAATGGAGAGTTGATAGTTGCTCAAGTCTATGTTAATGATATCATCTTCGGGTTTACTAAGGATGAACTTGCTCATAATTTTTCTGAGCTTATGCAAGCCAAGTTCGAGATAAGCATGATTGTAGAGTTGAATCACGTCCTTGGATTGTAGACCCTTCAGCAAGAGTCAGGTATATTCATATCTCAATCTAAATATGCTAAAAATCTTGTGAAAAATTTTGGATTGGAATCTACTAGTTCTATTAGAACCCCCATGAGCTCAAATGTTAAACTCACTGTTGATTTGTTAGGAAAAAATGTTGATTCTTCTCTATATAGAAGCATGATAGACAGTTTTATTTATCTTACTGCTAGTAGACTTGACATTAGTTACAGTGTGGGAGTGTGTGCTAGATATTAGGCTAATCCCAAAGAGTCTCATATGATTGCTTTGAAAAGAATCATAAAGTATGTCAAATCCACTGCCAATTTCGGTGTGTGGTATAGTAAGGACACCAACGATGTCTTAGCTGGGTATTCTGATGCAGACTGGGCTGGTAATGCTGATGATAGAAAAAGTACTTTGGGGGTTTTTTTTATGTGGGTAATAATCTTGTCTCCTAGATGAGCAAAAAACAGAATTCCATCTCTTTATCCATTGCTGAGGTTGAATACATCGCTGCCGGTAGTTGTTGCACCCAACTTTTGTGGATGCCAAAACTCCTCATTGATTATGGTATTCGTCAAGAACATCTTACCATCTATTGTGACAATACCAGTGCCATTAACATCTCTAAGAATCCTGTTCAACATTCTCGAACAAAACATATAGAGATTCAACACCACTTATGAAACGTCCCGTCAGTTAAAAAAAAAAATGTAAGGTCAGTTTTTTTGGGTTCCCACGTGCCCCACCTAACCCCACTACCCACCACTCATCTCACACTACCACTACATCACTTGGCTAGCCATCCTTTCTTCTTATTTTTCTTTTCTTTCTTTTCTTTTCTCTCATACACTCCTTTACTCTCATATCCTCTCTACCTGGTGCTTCCACACCACCATCACCAACATTTCCACCATCATTTTCATTCAAGATCACCGGAAAATTCTTGTGAACCTATAAGCACCTTCACATCCTTTTTTTGAGGTAAAAATCTCTAATCTTTTTAGTGGGTTTTACACTTTTGCTTGAGGTTATTTTTATCTAAGCTTTAATAATGAACCCATGTGATTTATGAGCATTAGAAGTGATATTTATATGTTTGTATGTATAGGTTTTGTATTGGTGGAATTATTTGATGAGTGGGTATATGGTTTGTGCTAATGATGATTACCTAAGGTTTATTTATGGTGGAAAAATTTAGAGGTTTTGAGTTATAACATGTGATAGTTGGTAAATCTAATTTTTCTATTGCTATTAGGTTTATTTGGAGTTAGTTGAAGTTCTAAATTTCTTGTCTTGGAGGATATTTTGATTTTGCTTTCATGGGTCTCTTAATGATGTAGTGTAAATTTTATCGAAGCTAGTCATAATGTTGGAGATGATATTAAATGAGATCAACTTTATAAATTGGAGTTTATGCCTTGTGAATTAAATTGTTGAGAAACTTTGGAAGTGGGATATATTATTATTGATGAGGTTAAATACTAGGCTTGCCTAATTAAGTGCTCATTTGGCAATTCCTAAATTGTAGCTAGATATAATTTTAAGCTCTATGCTTATTGTGATAGGTTTACTTGATATTGTTTAGGTTCTAGTTAATCTCCTTGGAGCTTGGAGAATTAAGCTTTTGCGGTTGCGAGGTAAGTAACTTTTTAATGGGATTTTTGAAAAATAACATAAATGTTGTTTTTGGGTTAGACACGTTTTTGGAAATTACCTATGGAAACTATATTTTCCTAAAAACTATTGTGTTGTAACCTTAATATATATATATATATATATGATTATATATGAAAATGCATCATATTTGGTATTGCAATTGGGGAAATGTATGAATTGTTGATATGAAAAAATGAGCATCTTTTATTTAATTTAATAAGAAAATCATTGATTTTATGGTATATTGAAAAATTTAGAGATGCTTATCTTGTCTTGTATTATTTGGGAAATTGATAGAAAATCTCTTGACAATAATGAAGTTGAAAACCTTACAAACTTTGTAGAAGTTAGATTATTTAAGGTTTTCTGAAACTACCTGGATATGAACTATGTGTTTCAAAGTAATGTAACCTGTGAGTTTATGTGGTTTTAACACCATGCCATGTGTGATTTCCTGATGATCACTCGATTTGGTTTTCGTGGTCTTTGTGACAACGGAATCAAGTCTAGGTTAGTGCTCTTTCACTTTGGATGACGCGTTCTTCCTTGCTGTCCATGGGGGGAAGAGGATTCCTTGATTGTGTGTGGGTGAGGTTGCTGCCCATGGGGCCAAGAGACCACATGCAAGAGAGGTCCTATTTGACACGCTCTCTTTGCTGCCCATGGGGGGAGAGAAAAACCTTGAGGGTGTGGGTGAGGCTGCTGTCCATGAGGCCAAGAGTCTGCATACTAGAGAGGACAATATCATACCAGTTGTGAATGGGTGGATCCCTTGACCGGTCTATGTGGTAGTGTGGTATATTTGTGATAATTTATCTTATGTTAGATATTATGGCTTTGGAAATTATATTGTTGATGCTCACAAATTATAGTATATAGTTTCAAAGTATTTACTTTGAGAAATTTTGTGTTTCGTTATTAAACCGTTTTTGTCATATTATTATTATTGAAGATGAAACTTGTATTTCCCCCACCCCCATTAATTATGTTACTTACTGGGCTCTATCTCATCCCACTATTTTATAAACTTTTCAGAGTAGGCAACAGTCTTTTGAGACAGCTTTTTGGTGGCTAACAGTAGTTAACTACTGATGGAGGCTGAACTTTTATCATGGGTATATTAGATGGTGTACATCTTAGAATAAACTTGACTCATTCTTTTGTATATTATAGTGGTTGTGACGTTATTCCCACTGATGGGACAAGCTGATGATATGTAATTATTTATTTAGACCTCTATTCTTTTGTGACCAATGGTCTTTGTAATTATTGCTTAGAGTTCTGACTTACTTTGAGAGTATATTCAATGGAATTATTATGATAATTCTTGATGTTGGCACTTGATATGATTTTTGTGGATTGGATTGTCAAAAAGGAAAAATCTATAGGTACTTTGAGACGTCTTTCTCATGCTTTGGACCCTTGGGGGTTTGGGGTGTGACAACTTCATTCGGGAGCTTGTCGAAGATGGTACTCTCACTCTTGAGTTCATTTACATTGACGATCAGAAGGCTGATTTGTTCACTAAGCCTCTCGATTGCAAACTATTTGAATTCCTACACCAAAACATTGGTGTGATCTCCATGGAGTGATCTTTTCTCTTTCTTCTCCTTATGCATTTGCATCTAGTTTTATGTTATGTTTTGTTTAACATGTTTTTGTTTGTTTGTTTTCAGTTTTGCTTTATTTTGTTTTTCATAAAAATAAAAAAAATTGAAAAATATGAAAAATAAAAAAACAGAGTGTGTTTTGTGTACATTGGTACTTGTATACATTGGATGGTCATTGAAACAAAGTTTCTAAATTTTGTATCTTTTATAACTTAGATGAGCATCTCAATGCACAGCTAAGCAAGTGAGCTTCGTGGTTTGTGTTTGTGATAAGTACGATTAAGTAATCTCTTATACTTAACACTCATATCACTTTTTTTTACGGGAAGGACTAAAAAATCCTAAGAGAAAGGCATAAATAATCATCTCACCACTAAAACCCGCCAATCATGAATAACATTTGTGTGCTTCGGCATAGCAAAATTGTGATGTTTAAAGCTTAACATAATTGGGTATTTCTTCTCTCTCTCTTTTATATGCCCATGCATGATATACTAAAAAGAAAAAGAATATGCAAAGAAATTAAAAGCAAGAAGAATCAAAATGCTTTTAAATATGGTTGCAAGCATGTTTCTAGGAGATGTGGGAGTTATATGATATACCTCGAAGGTGATAGTCCCCAAAAAGTAGTTATAATTGTGTGTGACTTAAATTGATTTTCTCATATCTTAAATCATCATAACATGATACACTTATGCACCTTTGCTATGTTTTCACACACAACACACAAATTCTTTGCTACTTTTGATACACGTGCAAGTACAATGTGCTTTGGTCATCACAAGAGATACATGTGTTAATGTATACTCACTAAACTGTCTTGACTTGTTTTTGAAATATAAAATTGGTTAAACGTGTTTAGTGTGTGTGTGTTTTGGTTCACGTGCAAGTATACTTTTGATACACGTGCAAGTACAATGTGTTTTGGTCATCACAAGAGATACATGTGTTAATGTATACTCACTAAACTGTCTTGACTTGTTTTTGAAATATAAAATTGGTTAAACGTGTTTAGTGTGTGTGTGTTTTGGTTCATGAATGCTTTGCATTTTTCTTATTGAGAGATGCTTTTGAGAGCTTAATATGTTGATTGGATCTTTGGTTGAATAGCTTGTTTGATTGCATTCATTTTTGTGTGTTTTTCCTCTCTTGAAAACCTAGTTTTTATCAAGCTTGATAGCTTCTCGATAGATTACTATCTATCGAGCCCTTTGGACTTCTTTTCTCGACAGATCTTGTCGCATCTTTGATCCATCGAGCTATCTAGAATTTGTCTCGATAGCTTTTCAATATATTCTCGATCCATTGAGAAAGTTTCTGTCTAGCCGATAGCTTCTTGATAGCTTTTCGACCCATTAAGGTGATTTTGCCGTCGATAGATTCTCGACAGCACCTCAATAGATTCATATCTGTTGAGATTCTTGTGAAATTTTTGGGTTGGGTGTTGCTTATTTGTTGCTGTATGCTTATGCATTGCATTCCATTTGCATTTTCACAATGTTTCATGCATTTAGATGTTTGTTTACATGTTAAAGATTGTGTGCTGTTAGGTTTGGATTGGGTTGAACCCATGATGCATTTTTTTTTGCACGTCACATGTTCATGCATTTTTCATGCATACGTCCCCTCTTCTTTTCTTTTGTTGGTACTTTGTTGTGATTATGTTTTCTATTTCTCTCCCTCTCTCTCTTGGATAGTCTACGCATGGCACCTAAACGCAAATCCATACCGTCTCGGAACCCTCGTTGTTTCGGGACATCTTCTTCTGATCCTACTCCTCTTTACATTTGGTTTTGTGATGAGAAGGCCAGTAAGGACTTCTCAGAGAACTTCTCCAACCGTGGTATTCATTCCGAATGCCACGTGGTTCTATTGAACTTTTCTGATACTGCTCTACCCACAGTTATTCACAGTCAGGGATGGGAATATCTATGTGAGATACTCGTGAGATGTCCCACCGTACACGGCTTTAATACCTCTATACCTCAGTTTGTTATGCAGATTCGAGGTACATGTATCGTAGTCACTCCAGAGATTATTTACGAGATACTACAGGTTCTGCGGGTATCGCATCCTGATTACCTCGCTTGTCCACGTTTGAGGACTGTGTCTAAGGACGAACTTCTATCTCTTTTTTGTGAGACACCTTCTTCATGGGGTGAGCGCCAAAACGCCTCACGCTCGGACTTTGCAAAAGGTTCGAGATTTCTAAACATGGTGATGACATTCGTTCTCCATCCACTATCTCACTATAACTCCATTACTGAGCCATGCTCGCTTTTTGCTATCCCTCTTAGAGGACGTCTCTATAGACTTTCCTTCTCACTTCATTCTCTCTCGCATCGATTTTAATAGAGATACAGCGATCCATGATAAGCTTATTTTCCCTTTGGCTATCACGAGGATCATTCGTCATTTTTCTATCTCTATCCCTGATTCTCATCTATTTACCGTCATGGGTGCCATTAGCGCAGCATCTATTCGACGGAGTGAGGCCCAACTTCGACCGAAGTTGCCACGAACCGAGACGACGACTCCTCCAGCCCTTTCCATTCCATCCACCTCTGCTCCCTCTTCTTCAAGTGGTGGTGTAATGCTTGACGCCATCATGGCGCAACTTGAGTGCATGGATGCTCGCCTTGATACACTCACTACTGAGTTGTATCAGGTGAACACTCGTGTTAGTCGTATCGCACGACGACAGGCTTGCATTGGTGGCTTCGTCGCGTCTCCATCTCCCTCTCCTTCTCTAGAGGCTTCTGAGGACGAGGATGTTGATGATGGTTCCGGTCATGATGATGATGATGAGGATGAGGATGCTAGCTCTTCCAGTGATGAGGAGATGACGACTTCTCAGTGACTTACCCTTTGTCATTCGTGACAAAAAAGGGGAGTAGCTTTAGGATGAGAGTAGTCGTGTATTTAGGGGGGGAGTTAGCATAGGAAATTTTTGATAGGGGGAGTGTATTTTGTTTTTGAGGGATGTAGTGAGGATATATGTACTTTTCTTTTCTTTCTTTTTAGTTACATTATCCTTTTGTACACCAGTCTTATGACCATTATTTGATAACATACATTGTACTTTTATTTCTCATTTATATATGATGATGTATGTTGATATTCACCTATCTCCATGTGTTGTTTCTTTTCTCTCTTTATACACATGTTTCTTTTTTGTATTCAATCCTTTGTTTCTGTTTCACACTAAGATGCCTTATTGAGTTTTGTTTAAAGTGTTTCAGAAAGACAGGTTGTCAAAATCTATCATGCCATGAACCTTTGTTGGGGTACATTTTTTTACACCTAATATTATTTAAATAACACCTATTTATTTCTTTTCAAATGTCACAAACAAATTATTGGGCATGTCTAAATATTTTTTGACTATCATTATGCTAGCCCACAACTGTTCTCCTTTCTATCACAAAATTGGGCTACGAAAGCAAAACATTATAGGACCTAATATTTTTTCGTAAAGCCCAAATTATTTGTTGAGCAAGATAAAATCTAATTCTTTCTAAAGCCCAAGAATTTTATACTTAGCAAATATTTGAAAAAACCCATGATTCAAATTCATGGCAATACTATTTTTTCAATGGGATTCAACCCCATAATCAAAGCCCATGATTCAAACCCGTGGCAAATTATTCATCAAAAAGCCCAGTTCCCACTGGCATTATCAAAAGCTCAATTTTCATTGGCAATATCAAAAGCCTAGTTCTCACTGGCAATATCAAAAGCCCAATTTTATTGCCAGAAGCCCAGTTTCCACTGGCAATATCAAAAACCCAATTTTCATTGGCAATATCAAAAGCGCAGTTCTCGCTGGCAATATCGAAAGCCCAATTTACGTTGGTATTATTTTATCAAAAAGCCCAAGATTATTAACGCTTGGTAAAGAAAAAATATCATAGTATAATTATTTCTTAAATATTACTATGGCAAAAACCATGGCAATCGTCTTATAAAAGCTCATAGGAAGTTATCTTGAAAATTATGTTCTCATATTATAAACCCATGAGACACATGGTCATCATTTGCATCACAACATCCATAATATATATCTTCAACGCTCATGGTAAATATTCAATCCCACAAGCTTATCATTTAAATTATGATGTGATTATTAGAAACCATGAACATTATTTACGATATGGAATTCATCATAGTAAATGTTATTTACAAAGGTATTTTGAAACTTGTCATATTGTTTCAAACATTACAACTAATTGCCCAAAGGCCCATTGCAAGTATCTATGAAAACCCAAAAAATATTTACTAATAAAAGTCCATGAGGAATGAAAACCCATGGCAACATGTGTCGTTGATGTCCATTTTGTAGGATGCACACAACCCAGCCTAAAGGAACCAGCCCATGTGAGCAAGCCCAATCCAAAAGACCCCAGCAAGAGGCAGAGGATTGAAAGTGGACAACCAGTCCTTGTTCATCCATGACCAAGGTATAGCTGGAGGCCCCTACAAGAGAACCAAGTCTTTGAGGATGAACTAGGGGCTGCCCATCAGCTTTCTTTCACCCTTTACCTGACTTGAACAGTGCCTGAGGGTTTTGATATCAACTGAAGTCTAAAGGGTGATAAAACTCCATCATCTTCCTTATGACTGTATCTCTAGCGGAAGGAGGGCTAAAACCAAGTTATCCAAATCTGAACAGATTGATGCTATAAATGTCAAAAATGTCAAGACATGGTTCATGTGCCAAGCCCATGAATCCTAAAGGGGAAAAATTGGGAACATGTGGTTTGTAGGGCATAAAGGGATCTCTAGCAGAATCCCCTGAAGTGGACTTTGAGTTTGACACCTGGCTTAGGGTGTTGAATCCTACTTCTTGGGGTCTAAATCTCAGTTGTAGCACTAGGATTCATTCTTGATACTTGCCTTAATCCCATTGGTTAAACTCAGCTCCATAAATCCTGACATTTAATGCAAAACACTCCAAAAACCCACCATGTGTCATATTACCCAAAGAAGCAAGGCAGCCCCAAAAGTAAATCTTTTACTTCTGGCCAAATCCTAGGATGATTAACCCTGATTCCCTACCTCTGATCAGTCCTACGTTTTTTGGATTTTTGTTAATTAATGCTTCTCTAAACTCCATTATAAAAGCATAAGCACCTTAGCCCACAAACACACAGCTACTCCTTCTGAAACTTTCTGATTTGTTGGCCATTTTTCTTGCAATTCAGCTCTCCTCAAGCTTACGACCCATTCCCCTTAGCCCACACTCACCTAACTTCAGGCATTCTTTCCCTTTTTTACACAATCACAGCTCATAAATGTCTCCCAATTAGTCACAAACAGCCCACTGCTCACTAAAGCCTTAACCTCAGTATTAATCCATCCCACTCACTCAAAACAGCCCACATTACCTCATTCATGCCTTATGCACACATACTCACCAAAATCTTAGTTTAATACTTGCTACACTGAGCTGGGATCTCTCTCTCCCTTCACACCCTGCCAATTAATCCCTTTCTTCTTCCCATGGACCCTTTAATTTTTATTTTTTGTTTTACTGTTGAAGGATATAATGTATTTGTAACAATCGAATTCTTCCCTCACATTGAATGTAATGATGGCTGAAAGTACAATAAATTCCCATGATTGAGACACACAGGAACCCCAGGAGTGAACACCTTCCTAAATTTATTTAATCATTGACTATTGGACTCTAAGTGTAATTTCACCTTTACCGCTGGAGAATTTATCTTTCTGGACTCTAAGTGTAATTTCACCTTTACCGCTGGAGAATTTACCCTTCTAGAATTTTAAGTGTAATTTCACCTTTACTGCTGGAGAATTTATTTCCATTGTACTATCAGAACATGGCCACTAACGTATTAATTATGTATTGTAAAGTGTTTCTATTGGGCTTTTGTTGCTGTTTTGTCAAGTGTAGCCTTTATGTCTTGCTTGGATAGGCTTGTCACCACACCGAAAGCCTTTGGGTGCCATCTTAAGAGCCCATAGTTGAGTTTCGGCTTGGCTTCTCGATATTCTATTTAGAGGCATCAATTTCTCCCTCAAAAACCTTCTTCTTGCAAAGTTTTTCAAGAGTTTGTGTTAGGATTAGATTTTATTGTTTTCAACAAGTGATTATGAGTTTAGTGATTTATGACTTCTTTCACACTTTATTTGTTTGTTGTGCTTTTTGTCACGGATTGCCAAAGGGGGAGATTGTTAGGACATATGTGAAACTTGTTAGAACATATATTATTGTAAATTGGCTAATCCTTTGACAAAACGCACTTTACTTGTAATTGGGTAGATCTAGGATGGGTTTAATACTTCAAGGAACAAGAGTTCAAGTCTAGTATTGAAGATGCTCATTTTTTCATATCAACAATTCATATATATATTAAAGCTTGGCAGATAATATCTATCAAGGTTTGATGCTTGTGCTCGACGAAAACAGTATCTATCGAGAATTACGAAATTTTGATTTCCAGATCTGTTTTTCATGCATATCCAAGTTATTTGTGTAAGGTTTCTTTTCTCATAACCCTAGACATATATAAGGATTATTTTAAAGGCTATCAAAGGTGATGCAACTCAATGCAAATTGATTGTGCATGCAAATTGTGACCGGAGACAGAATTTGCCCTAGTTCATCATATTATTTATAAAAGCTGCTGCGTCTTTGCGCCAAGGGTTTTGTAACTAATGAGCTTCTTGATCTTCATCGTTTGGATGAATTGAAAAACTTTACAGCCAACATCTTCCTCAAGTTGGTGTGTTAGTCATGTAATTGGATCCGTGCATCGATTGGTTAGTCACGTACTTGAAGCCGTGCATTGAAAGGAGAGATTGTCACTACATTACAAGTCCAATTGGGTATTGGGGTAAGGGTTCAACTGTAGGTTGGTATTAGGTACTGAGATTCCTTTTACTTGTAACATTTTGTTTTTGATAATAGTGGATTCTCGGGAGTGGTGACCTTAAATTCACCCAATGGGGTTTTCCCTCGGTAGTTTTCTCCATTCATAAACAAACACCCGTGTCAAATTTATTTTCTGCTGCATTTAGTTTAATTGGTGATTTGTTTGTGCTACCACGCTTATTGCATGTAATTGAATCTAATTAATTCACTTGGCTAATTAATTGATTAATTTACCAATGGGGTTAATACATTCTTGGCCTATCAGATTATATTTAAAACAAAAAATTAAAGAGAGACTGACTTCCTTACCTAACACAAGACAATCCATAAAAAAAAAAAAAAAGGAGTTTGTAGATTAAGGGAAAATATACCTTGTAATGGGTACATGAGTCCTTTCCTTCACAGTTGGTGGGTCCTACTCAACTGTGAGAGAGGGGACTCATATACCCATAATAGGTTATACCTCTTCTTAGATTAACTTTCAAAACCCTTGTTAGCATACCTCAATAACTTAGTAGACAACTCATGGACTTTATTACAGCAACTCTAAAAACCTCTGGATTTCTTTTAAATGATATGTTTGCTACACATTGGAATCTCTAGAATACCAATGCAAGATGGTGAGCAAGGAACTTTGTGGTTTCAAATAAAATCAAATTCTTTATGTTCTTGGTTACATATATGTCACGAGGGTGAAAATCCATGAAGTAGACCGATGTTAAGATCAAACCATGAGAGGGTGTTTAAGGATAAGCAAAGCTCTATTCAAGAATGACTCTTCGGTTTTTATCAATGGTGTTGGATCATAGATTAACTTTGTTTAATTAATTCAATTACCCAAGTTGATTAATTAGGTCAAATTACATACAAATTGTGGAGGCACACACAAATTACCAAATAAAATAAAGTGCAACGGAAATTAAATTTGACACGATGATTTGTTGACTAATGTGGAAAAGCTCTCACAAGGAAAAAACCCCACTGGTTGATTTTCAGGTCACCACTCCCAAGAATCACTAATCAAGAATCAAGCGGTTATAGATACAAGGAATCTTACCATTACCTTAGACTATCCTAAAGTAACAACCTACAGTTGAACCTTTACACTAATCCCTA
This sequence comes from Quercus glauca, assembly GCA_023736055.1. NCBI lineage: Eukaryota > Viridiplantae > Streptophyta > Magnoliopsida > Fagales > Fagaceae > Quercus > Quercus glauca. Next base: position 30,356,832 of record CM043315.1, read on the forward strand.
ATTGGACTTGATTTTGTAGAGACTTCTTCCTTTGTACAGATCCCAGTACGTGACTAACTTCCTAGCAACTGATGTTTTGTTGTTGGATTGCAAAGTTCTTCACTTCAATACATGTGATGGAGATCAAGGCACCGCTTTGAAGGATCTCGTTCAAGTACCAATTGGGCCGGTTACGAGAGCACGAGCAAAGAAGTTCAAGGATGTACTCAACGGACTCATCCAAGAGTTATGGGCTCAAGCAAATTCATGGAGGCCCATTGAGCATGATCCACGTGGGCATCAAAGAATCATCACCTTGATTCAAGTTCTAGAAGGATTCGGTCAAGGCTAAGAATTGGCAAGAGGATTGCATGGCTATTCTAGGCGCCACTTTCTTTTCATTTATGTTGTCTTTTGTTTCCTTCTATATGACTTGGACGTCCAGCTCTTCTTTCCTATTTTAGTGTCTCTTTTTGGCAAGTAGGGATTTTATTTTAGCATTGATTAGGAGGATGGGCATCTAGCCTTTATTGCCTTATATGTCTTGTGTGTTTTAGGATGGTAAGGATTTCTTTCCTTACCCATTTTTTCGGCTTTAATTAGGTTTTAGATGTTAGGGTTTTTTTTTCTTGTAATGTTCAGCCCTTTAAATAGGTGCATAAGCAATGAAAAAGGCAGACATTGAATATTCATAAAAGTTGTGAGGTTTATTCTCTTTGGTTCTTTGAAGAACTATTCGAACTTATCGGGATTTCCCGTGGCGTTCATCTTGACTTATCAAACGGAGTTTCCACCACCGTTTGTGGCGTCTTCCTTATATCGAGGTTCTTGTTTGTCATAAACAACGAGTCGAGGTCTTCAATTCGAATCTGTCCATAGAACAATCTTGGGTTCCCTTTAGTTGTTGGATCTTGTTATTCTTGACGTGGTTCACATCAACATGTCCCAGCAACTGATGTTTTGTTGTTTGATTGGATTCATTGATTGTGTGTTGCATAGACATGTGCTGAGTCTAACACCATGTGATTACTAGGTGTATCTTGAGTTTATAAGTGATTACAAGGAACCCCAATGTAGATGTGACTAGCAGTTTCCTTGTATTGTTAAAAATGGTACTGGAGTAAACTTGTAATGTTATTTGACTTGGGGGCATTGCAACAGAATGTGGGCCTAGATATATACGTCAAAAATTTAAGTGAGGGAGATTGTGATATCTTAAATTTGGTGTATTTGATTGGATTGGATTGTTTGGAATGTGTTGTGTGGACATGTGCTAAGTCTCACATTGGGTGTGTTAGGATATATGTGTTTCACATGTTAGGAACATATGTCACTATTTTGTGTAATTGGCTAATCTTTTGACAAAATGTACTTTACTTGTAATTGGGTAGATCTAGAATGTGTTTGATGTTTCAAGAAACTTTGTTTCAAGTTCAAGTGTTAAAGCCATGCAAGCTTGTCCAAGAATCAAGTGTGAAAAGTGCTGTTCATTAAAACTTGACAGCTAGCATCTATCAAGACTTAGAGTTGTCTGAATCTCGTGGCTCAACAACAGCTCGACAGATAGGGTATTTGTCGAGGTTTATGAAGTTTAGTTTTCTAGGACTATTTTTCATCAAATTCGTGATTATATGTTTGGGCTTTCTTTTCTCACAACCCTAGACATATATAAGGATTATTTTAAGGGCCGTCAAAGGTGACACAAGTTGCACAAATGTTAAGCAAAGTTTTGTTCAAGCAAATTGTGACCGGAGACAGAATTTGCCCTAGTTCATATTTCTTGTGAAGAAGTTGCTGTGTTTTGTACACCGTAGGGTTTTGTGACCAAGGAGCTTCTTGATCTTCATTGTCTGGATGAACTGAAGAACTTTGCAACCAACATCCTTCTCTAGTTAGTGATTGAAGTCGCGTACTGGGATCCGTGCAATTGGTTAGTCACGTACTGGGAGTCGTGCATTGAAAAGGAGAGACTGTCACTACAGAACAAGTCCAATTAAGTATTGCGGTAATGGTTCAACTGTAGCTTGATATAAGGTACTGAAATTCCTTTACTTGTAACTGCTTGTTGTGATAATAGTAGATTCTCGGGAGTGGTGACCTTAAAATCACCCGGTGGGGTTTTTGCCGTGTAGGTTTTCTCCATTCGTAAACAAATCACCATGTCAATTTATTTTCCGTTGCATACTTAGTTTAATTGGTAATTTGTTTGTGCTACCACGTTTTGCATGTTAATTTGATTAATTAATAAACTTGGCTAATTAATCAATTAATTCATCACAAGGGGTCAACACGTTTTTGGCCTATCATGGTGTTTACTAAGTAGATCTTAAGTTTACAAGTACTTATGAGGAACCTCAATTACAACTTGACTAGTTTTTTTGGGGTATTAGTGCATATTTGACTAGTGCTTTCATTGGATTGTTATAGTTAGAGAGAGCGATTTGATCAAAAGAAGATTAGACAATGGAGAGATGCTGCAGTTGTAATTTTTTTGCCACTTAAGCTACTGATATGAATTTTTTGAGAAGTGCTATGTCCACAATATTTTCACAACAAATTATAGATGGTAAGTAGTTATTAGTTATAATTTGAAACCTACCATTGATATTACTTTTTTTTTCCCACCAATAACAACTTTGTAATAACCTCCCACTTAGAATTTGTTGTGAAAATATTGTGGATATAGCATTTCTCGCATTTTTTAGGCTGGCTACACAATTTTCTTTTAATAGAGCCACTTAAAATGATGCATCATCATTTTCTACTAAAAAACTACTATAGAATAATGTGAGAGGCTCGAAAATTAGGGCCCCTCAAAAAAGAGTTTGGGGTGTTTTTAAGGGCATATCTCTTTTTGGGTAAGTGGTGTGGAGTCGCAACTTATTTTTTATACAAAAAAATAAGAAAAAATAAATACAAATTACATGTTCAAAATACTTTGAATGTCATTGATTGAATAAAGAAAAATACAATTTTGGTAAATTAACCTTAATAGGGTTTGGGTCCTAGTTACAAACTATGCAAAAGAATACAAAGCTTTGGTCCTAGTTACAATCTACCAAAATTTAAAGACAAAACACTAATCTACCTATCCAAAAATCCTAAACTCGGGGGCTAAGTTACGGAATGGGAAGGTGTTAGGCACCCATTCTGCGCAGACAAAGTCTGGTCTTTTAGGCTCTACTGACCAATATACCCTTTTTGAATGATGTTGCATGATATGTTATAATGCACATGACAAACACTTGACAAAAATTAACTTAAATAAATTTGCCTTATGGATATGTCCTCTTTAAAAGAAAATTCATATCTGTCTTGGAAATTAAAATAATAAGACTTGATTTGTAAAAAAATCATATATGTTTTTGTAAATGGTAAAAAGCAAGATTTTATTAAGAAAAATCAGAATTGTTTTGTGTAAAGTTAGAAAAAATTTGGTTTGTTAAAAAAAAAAAATCAGATTTGTTTTTTGTAGAGTTAAAAAAAAGATTTTATCAAGAAAAATCAGATCTGTTTTTGTAAAGTTAAAAAAAAAAAAAAAAAGAGTAATTTTATCAAGGAAAATCAAATCTGTTTTTTATAAAAAAAAAAAAAAAAAATCAAATTTTGAAAAAAATCAGATCTAATTTGTGTAAAGAAAAAAAATGATTTTATTTGTAAAAAAATTAGATCTGTTGTTGGACACAAATAAAAAAAGACTTTTGAAAGAGGATCCACATTCATGAGAGAAATTTCTTATGCATGCATCACATATTAAAAAACTTTAACCTAACTTTCAACCCCTTCTTTTGAATTTCAAAATCTGCAATTTCATAACAAAGAAAACTTTTTAGAAAAAAAAAAAATTAGATATGTTTTTAATGAAAATACAGACCAGTTTTGTATTTAGGAAAAAAATCAGATATGTATTTAATGAAAATGCAGATCAGTTTTCAGTTTAGAAAAAAATCAGATCTGTATTTAATGAAAATACAGATCTTTTTTGGGTTTTGAAAAAAATAATCAGATCCGTATTTAATGAAAATACAGATCAGTTTTGAATCTTCATAAAAGAGTTTTGATAGCCATTGTAGATTTTGAGGTCAAAAAGAAAGAATTGAAGTAAACAATCATCTACAATATCTAAGCATGGAAATTATATATTAAGAACAAGAAATCATCAAACATACTAAACCTATTCATGCATCAAACAAAAACATACTAATTAATGGAAGAAGAAAAGAAAGAAAACAGAATACCTTTTGCATGAGCGTACTCTTCGAATGAAAGAATATTTTAGAAATCAAAGAAGTTTATTCACCTAAAATACTTTGCTTATAAAAAAAGAAGTTCCTAAAGTAAAAGCCTCCAAAACGTCTTTAAAGTAATGGGAATAGAAAAGTAAGAAAAGAAGAGCCCTTAATTTTGATTTTTCCCTCTATTTATAGAGGTTGGGATGCTTAAAAAAATAAGCTGAATGAGATTAGATACGAATTGGAACGTGTCCTTATCTCTAAAAATCAGAAGAAGATAAGCTTTATCTCAATCAAGAAGTCCTCGAGCTGGGCCGAAAGTTTGGGCCAATCGGCACTTGGGAAGTGCCGATCGGCACTCCAAGAGTGCCGAATGGCCCTCTTGGGTGCCGGGTCCACGTTTGAGTTTTGGTCCAGTTTGGACTCCCTTTTTGAGGATTTTTGAGCCGGGAATTGCACCTAGACGTGTTTTTAATCCATATTCTAAAAATTAATCACTTTTTTATTTTTATTTTTATATGTATATTCAGGTCTTTAAAGTTATAATTATCTTGTAGATAAATATTCCAAAAAAAAACTTGATTATCCATAACCTCTTTGTTATTTGATTATCCACTTTATTCCCATGCAAGTAGGCTTACTTTTGACACTAACCAGCAATCAATCACAAAATTATTTAATTAATTTTAATTGTCTAACCAATCAGAATTAATTTAAATTAATCATGCGTGATCGGCTCCACTTGAACAAAATGCATGCAGACCGTGAAAACTTGATCACGTGACATCTTTCAATCCGACGATCCGATTTGGAAATCGGATATATCGTCGCGACCGTCAGAATCTCAAGATCATTTTTCTGATATGCAACGAATGAATTAAAGCATGTAATGAAATTCTAAATTTTGGTTATATGAATTGTCACTCTAACCATTTTCTAAGATTAAATTATAGGTGCAAAATCGAGTGTCTACAGATAACATTACAATAGGTTGACATAACTGATGATTAAATTGACACAATTAATTTTCTGAGAACAACATCAAAAAAAAAAAAAAAAAAAAAGAAGAGATTTTTCTGAGAACTAAAATGAAACTGGTACTAAAATTCGCCTAAAAAGTGCTTTTTGCCTATAGGATAAAAATCATAAAATACAATTACAATGAAGGAACTACCTATCCCTTTCCTGTCCTTCACTTATTTTTCTTTTTGAATACTTTTTCCTTTTGTTGCCCTTTTTGAATGAAATAAAGACTACACAATGAAGGTATATTATATATTGAAAAACTAAATATTTCAATTTGAAATTTTGATTTCAATCCTTTTCCTATTAATTCTTTCTTTTCTTCCTCAATAAGGCAAGGAATTTTAGTACTCTCTCTCTCTCTCTCTCTCTCCGCTTTCCAAGTTTCAAATACCAGTTCTCCGCTTCACAGTTCTTACTCTTTGAAACAATTAAAAGGATAGGAGTTGAAGGTCATAAAATCAGATTGGCTAGTAAATGAAAATGAGGATTCCATATGGGGTTTATAACTTTATAAATTATCATTTGATTTAGAGGCGATAGATACATTGAATGTAATTGATATTTTTCTGTTTAGCTAAGAAGCCTGAGATAGTTTTGCTCATATATTAATATCTTAAAAAGATGACGCCAATTTGTCGAAGGTTGAATAGACTGCATATATTTTCTTAAATTACTCGATGGGGGATAGATTGCAATTACGGGTACTCATAGATTAATACAATGGATGATTTCTATTATTATTGTTATTATTATTTATTATTTTTAAATAAGTGAATGAAGTAGATGTGTGAGTTGTTTCAATTCGTAACTAATAGGCCAAGGATATATTGACCCATTGTGATAAATTAACCAATTGATTTAGCAAAGTTAATTAATTAATTCAATTAACATGAAAAATGCGTGGTAGTACAAATAAATCACCAATTAACAAAATGCAGCGGAAATTAAATTGACACAGTGATTTGTTTACGAATGGGGAAAACTTACATGGCAAAAACCCTACCGGGTGATTTTAAGGTCACCACTTTTGAGAATTCACTATTATCACAACAAGCAGTTACAAGTAAAGGAATCCCAACCTACAGTTGAACCATTACCCCAATACTCAATTGGACTTGTTCTGTAGTGACAATCTTTCATTTTCAATGCACAGCTCCCAGTATATGACTAATCAATCGATGTGCAGATTCCAGTACGCGACTTAATCACCAACTTGAGAAAGATGTTGGTTACAAAGTTCTTCAGTTCATCACATGATGAAGATCGCCAAGCTCCTTAGTCACAAAACCCTACGGTGTACAAACATAACAACTTCTTCAAGAGAAAGATGAATTAGGGCAAATTCTGTCTCCGGTCACAATTTGCATGAACAAAACTTTGCTTCACACTTGCGCAACCTTTGACGGCCCTTAAAATAATCCTTATCTATACTACTATTTAAGGGGCTTTCCCTGTTTGGATTCCACATTTTTTATGTCTAAAATACCCTCATCATACCCACTTACAAGTTTTTAACTAACGGGGATAGATATGTAAATTCCTCAATTTTGATGCTTAAGATACCCTCATCATACCCACTTATAAATTTTTAACTAACGAGGATAAATATGTAAATTAAAACTTCTATACTTTAAGACCCACAAACTCACGTACATTTTGCCAGTTTCTCTCAGTCTTTTTCAGATTGAAAACATTCAGTTTAGCTCTACATCTTCTTCTTTCTTCTTCTTCTACTTTTAGATTTGGTTTCTAAACAATTTAAACGGACTTTATCAAAGGCTCCAACGGCTTTTCAGGTTCTATTTTTTGCAAGTTCATCTTTATTTTCTTTTCTTTTCTTTTGTTTCTCATTGACTTTTTTTGAGTTCTTATCTACCATGGCTGCCAAGTACTTACCCGTGAGTGAATGTGATTAGGGATTTAAAGGTGTTTAATAATTGCTTAGGCCATGTCTGACATAGAAATTTCAAACAAGATGATTTGTACTTGAACTGGCTTCTTAAGAAAGGATATTGGTAAGGCTCTTTCTTTTTCTTTTTGCAAACTTTCTTTTGGGTTTTTTTTTTTTTTTTTTTCTTTTTTGGAATTTACGCTATTTTTTAAGAGGATTAGGCTACTTGGTCTGTTTTTTTTTTTTTTTTTTTTTTAATCTCCTCTTCCTTAGTCCTTCCTTTCTTTCTTTCTTTCTTTTTTTTTTTCCCCCTTTTCTTTTTTGTTTTTTTAAACTCAAATACTCTTAATTGTTCAGTTACTCTTTTTTTTTTTTTAAATCTTTTTTTATAGGGAAGTATGTTGGGTTACTTTTAAAGAACAGAAAGAAAAAATATCAAAAAACATATTCTCATATCAAAATCACAGTTTTTTAAATCTTAAACAAAAATAATTAAATTTAAAACAAAGTGATAAACATCAATTAGTTATAGATAAACTTCTCAGATTTCTAAGGTACTTTTCTAATAGATTTGTTTAAATTCTAACTTCTTTTTTTTTTTTTCACGTTCAGACTTTTTTTTTTTTTTAAATACTTTCAACAATAGAAATCCTTAAATTTAGGTTTCTTTTTTCAGTTTCTTTTCACATTCTATTTCGTTTTTTAAAAAAAATATTTTTTCACGGTTTGGTTCATCGGGTACCGATAAGGATGAGGTTTTTTTGTTTTGCTATATATTTTCACATTCTTTTTTATTACGTAAGGATGAGTTTTTATTTATTTATTTTTATGGGGAAAAAAACCTTATTCTTATCCCCTTTTTTTTATAATTATTATCCTTATCCCATCATTAAAAAAAAAATTATTTTTTGCAAGAGCTTTTTTTTTTTTTCCTCTCCTTCACGTTAATTTGGTTAAAAAAAAAAAAAAACTCTTACTTTTTTTTTTTTTTATTCCTTATCCTTATCCAAAAAAAAACTCCATCAGAAAAACTCTCCACGTGTTCCTTGCAATAACTTCCAACTAAATATTACTAACAGCCCAGTAACAGTGGTCACTAACTACAACAAACTTCTCCTAAATTCAAGCACCGAATTATGCTATTGAAATTTTAATAAAAAAATAATTGAAGCGTGGTATTTTTTGTTCAAATGAATTCCAGCTTTTTTTTTTTTTTTTTTATTCCAACTTCTCATCATACCCACTTACAAATTACATATAAATGTGCATATATGTATGGTTACTATAGAAATTTTGCATATAAACAGTATTTTAGACAAACTAATGTGGGTAGTCTTTGAGCAAAACTGTGTAAAATTTGCAACTTTTTCTATTTTGCACTGACTAATGCAAGTGCTCTAAAAGGACTAGCCTCTGAGCACGCGCTCACGTGCGTGCTCAGAGGCTTTTCTATTTTTTGGGTAAGGGTTAATTTAGAGCATTTATTATAATTTGGGATTACTACATTTTTCAATCACAAAAAAAAAAAAAAAAAAAAATCTAGGTGTGTGATGAAAAATTATTTCACCGCACATAATACTCATCACACCCCTAGGTTTTTTTTTTTTTTTTTTTTTTTTTTTTTTTTTTTTGTGATTGAAAAATGTAGTAATCCCAAATTATAATAAATGCTCTAAATTAACCTTTACCCAAAAAATAGAAAAACCTCTGAGCACGCGCGTGAGCACGTGCTCAGAGGCTAGTATATGTTTAGGGTTGTGAGAAAAGAAAGCCCAAACATATTCACACGGATTGGAAGAAAATCAGCTCTGAAAAATTGAATTTCATAAACCTCGATAGATAGGGTATCTATCGAGCTAGCTGTTGAGCATCGGGTTTCAGTAGCTTTTTAAATCTCGATGGATACTAGCTATGAAGTTTTAAAATCTAGCACTTCTTCACTTGTTTCTTGGACAGATTTGCATGGCTTTAACACTAGAACTTGAAACTTTGTTCCTTGAAGCATTAAACACATCCTAGATCTACCCAATTACAAGTAAAGTGCGTTTTGTCAAAGGATTAGCCAATTCTAATATGACATATGTTCCGAACATCAAATCACATATGTCCTAACAGTAACATACACTAAAAGATTATTTTCAAGTATTAAAGTAAGTGTACTGGTTAGTTTGTTTCTGATATTGAAACTTATTAGTTAGTAGTTTAGCACCACCTTTTTATATATTTATATATTTATTTTTTTGAGAGATAATTACAACTTGTTGCTAACCTCGCAGTTTGAACCCTTTCCCCCCTAGACCCCTAAGCACTTTCTGCATGGGAAAGTGCCGATTTAGCTACAAGGCTTTTGTCCACCACCTTTTTTCTTAATTCCTTGATATTCTCCTTTCAATGGCTGGAATTATTAAAATGTAATACAATATAGTTCTATATAATTTTTTACTTAAGCCATGCATATTATGGGTATAATTCCAGTATATAATATATTAAAGTTGAACCAAATCAAAATCAAAATTAGAATTAAAATTAACTTTTAATTGTTGTCTAATTTTGTGCAAGGTATCTATTTTTTTTTTTTAAATTAAAATTTTGGTGCCAATTGATCCATTCATAATACTTGGCTCAAAAGTGAGATAACTACCCCACTCACTTATGTAAAACCACCTCATTCTCACTACTCTTGAATATTTTTGTGCGTAAGCACAAGTTATAACCTAGAAATATATTAAAATAAAAGCACAACCGTAAAGCATGAGTTACAACCTAAAAATATATTAAAATAAAAGCACAACCGAAATCTAAATTAACTTCTAATTACCTATCAAAAAAAAACTTCTAGTTATAGTCTAATTGGTGTCAAGTGTCAATTAATTAATTTAAAAAAAAAGTTGTTTCCAAATTACTCATTCATAATATTCAATATGAAAGTGAAGTTAACCATTTCACTCACTTACGTAAGACCACTTCGTCATCACTACTATCGAATATTTTTGTACGTAACGATAGGTTACAATATAGTTTTATTGATACCAGAATTTGAGAAAAAGAAGATGATTTTGGCAAGACATATTTTTTAATAAAAAGAAATGGTTATTCACTATTTTTTTTTTCCACCTCTAACAAGGTCTCAAAAATATTAGACTAATAAAAACCAAACCCAATTGAAACCATAAACTGTTTTATTTTTTCCCTGGGTAAATGTGTTGAATCATCAATGATGATTAATTTCTACTTATAGCTTGAGATTTTAATTTTGTAAACCAATATATAACTTGGTAGATTGTCAACATTAGTCAATTAATCTCCCATATGGCCATGCACCAAACAGTCTCTATCTCTCTTTTAACATCAAAGTAAAAATTGAAAATTAGAATACAACTTAGTTTCACATAGCCAACAAATTCCCACATTTCTTTTTGTTAAATTTAATACTTAATTATGATATTTGATTCTCTATATGAAATTAACCGTGATTTGGTTAGTTAATTTATTAATTTATGTATTCATCTAATTAGCATGGATTTGATAAGTATTAAAGAAATTTATCCATTCGTCATCAAATTAACATGGTTTTGACAAGTATTAAAGAAATTATTTAATTGATATTAAAATATAAAAGCTCCACTTAAATTTATTATCTTAGGTCTTAAACTATATTGAGTTGGTTTTGCCCACGTAACGGGTAATTTCAAGAAAGAATCCCTTAAGGCGACTATAAGGTGTTAGTTAAGAAACTTAAACCTCAAATTTTATAGACCAATCGTGGGACATGTTTGAATTAATTGCAAAAGATTAAAAAAAAGGTCATGCACATAATTATGGTCTAAGCACATAATTATTTTAGTAAAATAAACATATTCTACTATTTTATTATTATTTTTATGAATTTAATTGTTACAAGTGATAAAAAGATATTCAAACCTTGATTCTCTTTATAGAAAACTAAACAGTATGAATGAACTACATAACATTTGATTTCCTTCTATTCTCCTTGGTAATAATATATTCCATTGTAAAGAACAAGAAGATGAAGAGCCAAATTAAAGGTCACGTCATTGCAATTAAATAAGTCTTGTTAAACCAAAATAAGGACAGAGAGAAAACAACAAGGACATATGCTGTTCTTGTCAAACGCGCTTTCCTACTTAGGCAATTTGCTTTGGATTCTTGTTCAAATGTTTTTGTAGTACATCCAAATGAAAATTAGACATTTATGTTAAGGTATATGACAGAATAGGAAAAAATATATATATATATATATATTTTAAATGAAACTTTTCATGTTTCGTGTGAGCTGGGTATTGTCTTCTTGACCTTTGTTTTACTCTAAAGAATGAAAATACCTTGATGTCGTGAGATAACATATAGAAATGCCACTAAATTCAAAAGCTTACGTTAATGCATTTAGACTAAGTTTTATTATATTTTTCTTCATTGGTTAACTAAATACACCATTCATTCCAACACAGTTGGTCCTTTTGTTTGTTTGATGTTCCTGATAGAGAGGGAAGAGTGTTGAAGTGGAAAAGCATGGCTCTGGCAGATAGTAGATGGTCTCTAAAGGGAATGAGCGCTCTTGTAACTGGTGGAACTAGAGGAATCATCGGGTTATTTTCTATCTCATTTTTCTGTCTCTTTATTTGTTTGTTATCAGTTATGCTATTGTGGAGGAGATTGCCAAACTAGGAGTAATGGTGCATACTTGTTCTCATAATGAAGCTGAGCTTAGTGGATGCTTAAAGGATTGGGAAGGTAAAGGCTTTGTAGTTACTGGTTCAGTCTGCGACGTATCGTCTAAAGCTCAACGAGAGGGGCTAATGGAGACTACTGTCTCCTCAATATTTAATGGCAAGCTCAACATCCTCGTGAGTTGCCCCTCATCCCATCCATGTAGCTTAATTTGGCGACACTGTTCTTCAGTAGTGTTTTTCAGTTTTTCTTTTTACAAAATTTTTCTGTTTGATTTATGATTATTATAATTATTACTGATCTCCTAGATGTTGATATACTGATTGATTTACCGTGTGACCCAGTTGGTCCAACTAAGAATTAACATTATAATGTGGTGAATAAAAAAAAAAGATTCATTTCCTTAATGTATTAGGGAACCCAATTTGAGTAATCTTAGATGTTAGTTTTTCAATAATATGATATTTGAAGTACTCAGGAACTCCATTACAACTATTCTTACAAAGTTATAAATACTGATTTTTGTGCTTCAAATTTGAATGGATCATTGTGAAGTTCACTTATTCTCTACCAAATTTGTAATTAAGGTACTTCAATTTTTGGAGTAGATTAATAATGCTGGGACGAATATAAGGAAACCAACAGTTGAGTAATCAGCTGAAGAATGCTATATTCGGAATCAACTTTGAATCTGTTTACCACCTTTGCCAACTAGCACACCCCTTATTGAAGGCCTCTGGAGCAGGAAGCATTGTATTTATTTTCTCTGTTGCTGGAGTGGTGTCACTAAAAAATATGTCTGTTTACGGAGCAACTAAAGGTATGTAAACATACGATCTAATCTTCAAGGAATGAAATAAAAATTGAAAAAAGTACAAACTCTTATAATTATCTGAGCCTCTATTACTAATTTCCTAAGGAAGAGTATTATTGTGTCTACTTCACAGTTTGTGATAATTATCTCACTTTACATTTTTCAGGAGCAATGAATCAGCTCACGAAGAATTTGGCATGCGAGTGAGTGAAAGACAATATCAGGACCAATGCTGTTGCACCATGGTACATCAAAACATCTCGTGGAAAATGTAATTTTCTTTTACCTCAATCAATCTGCTTTGAATTGAAGGAAACCCAATTTCAATCTCTAATCAAACCAACCAGTTTGTTTGGTGATTAGTCCAGTGGTCACATATGTTCATTATCAAATGTACTTTTTGAGATGAAGAAGTACATATATGTCCATGATCAACATCGTGATGTGATTTCCTTGGACTTGCATTGGTCTAGTATCAGACAAACTATATATGTGATCCTTGTTATTTTGGCAATTAACTTATATATGTCATATTTTTTCCCAGGTGCTCAAGAATAAAGAATATTTGGAAGAGGTAATTTCTCGCACTCCATTGAAGCGCTTAATTAGGAGATCTAGAGGAGGTCTCATCGTTGGTCGCATTCCTGTGCATGCCAGCATCATCTTATATCACTGGCCAGATTATTTGCGTTGATGGTGGGACTGTCTGTCAAAGGCTTCAACCCAAGTCGTGACTAGAGGCAACAATTTTGTGACACTACTGCTATGCTTAACTTCACTGGATATTTTTGAACCTGGTCTTAAACTTATCATGGTCCCAACTCTTGCTTTCAACTAGAAACCCCCAATTTTGTAATAGTGATATCTTTCTATTACATATTTACTCATTTACAATTGGTATATGTACCAAGAAAGTAACAATATTACCCAACTGTGCCTTGTTCAGCACTAATTAACTGGGCAATATATGGGACATTATAAATGCGTTCATGCTTGCTGTTGGGTGCAATAATCGGTGATTCCAGCTTAAAAAATGTAACTTCTGAATTTCAAGACAAATTGAATTTGTGGGATACTGAATGTTGGTCAATCATGCATGAAGATTGTGGGGACCCGTTTCGGGCGACCCCCGTACAATAAATTTGTAGAGAGTGGATAGAAGGACTAGGCACTAGCAAGGAAGACAACAGTCGACATGGGTTTACAGGAATAATAACAAGAATTTGACTAAATGTTCTTAAGGAAATTTCGTCCTCGGCCCAGTTCGAGGAGCTCTTTCCTTAGAACCAATGAATATAAGGGTTGTCCTTGAACACCCTGAAAAACCCCTTCACTTTCCAACTCAAGGGTCCAACCCCTTCAACTTTGGGGGTTCTATCTATTATATAGTCTTGTTCAGTTGATCTCTGCCGTCCACTTGTCGGCCATCTGAACTTATGTCTGAGGGCTCGTCCCATCAGCCGCCTTTGCAGGCTTTTTGTTAGTTGAAGCAACCAAGGTATCACTGTTTGCTAGTCAATTCACCATTAATACGGTCAGAGTGTTGGTGGGGTGCATTTAATGGGTGAGTGACAGCTTCCTTCTTTCAATGTCGTCTTGCCGAGGACGTGGGCATCCTCGGCAAGGTCCCTTGATAACTTGGGCCTCTCCCTTTTATCCTCGGATTCTGCACTCTCCTCGGCATGGACCTTGGGCCCGATATGGAGTGGGCCGGGGTTGCCAAATATTTGGGCCCCACAATAGCCCTTCAAAATTTTGCTGCCCGGCCTCTCGGGCGGGGAGGAGGATTTTGATGTTCTCGGGCCTATGTCTTGGCCTATCGAGTCTTGTCTTTCTGTCAGTGTCACAATCCTTTCAACTGCCAAGGAGACGTTCCTGGCGTTTCGGTATTTGGAGCGTGCCTTCATTAAATTTCGGCAGCTCTGTGTCCTCCACATTCAATGGTGTGATGATGAATGGACGGTGGGGATGCTCTTGGCTCATTGGGCGGGAAAGTCTGTGCGGTTATTTTAATTGGGGGTATATATACCCAGTTGAACTGATTCACCCTTTCGCTTTTGTATTCAAGAGATCTTGCGCACATATTCCGAATTCGGTCACATCTCCAACTGTACTGGTGACTTCCCTTAGCACAAAAAATCTGCCCGAGGAGCTTTCCCTCATTTCTGTAAGTCTTCTTCTCTCTCTAATTCGTACTGTTCGCTTGAGTTCTTTGTTAGTTCTTTAGGATGGGTAGGCTTAAGAAGTTAGTGGAGTCTGAGGAGTCAATGGACAAATTTGTCGCTGATTATAGGATCCCCGATACAGTGGGTTTGAGGTACTGTGGAGTGGGGGAATGGAGTTCGAAGAGGAAAGAGGGTGAGGTGGTGATTCCTATAATCGCCTTTCTGGAGGGTGGAATGAGGATCCCCATGGGGCCGGTGATGAGGGATTATCTTAGGCACTTCAATCTATCTCCCATTCAGTGTGCCACTAATGTATTTAGGATCTTAGGTTGTGTGGATGCCTTGAATGAGAAGATGGGGCTGAGGCTAACCCATCATGATGTAAACTGGTGCTACAAATTTCAGCGCCTGAAGGAGAAGTCCTATTACATGAAGACGAGGGACGATAGGGTCCAGCTCATCTAGTGCCTCCCTAAGTCCAGCAAGGGTCTGAATAAAGACTTCCTCATTGTGTCTGGGGAATGGCACGAGGGCCTTCCTTGTCCAACATAGAGGGTACACCAGGTGAGGCATCCAGACTAGGAGAGCGTTTAGTTCTTTGTGCTTTAGTGTCCTGCTTCGCTTGGTTTTTGACAGGAACTTGCTTTCTTCTATGCAGATTTGTGAGCTTTTGAGCGTCATTTCGGCCAGGTTAATAAGGAAGACTTGGAGAAGGTGCAAAGGTCGGAGATCTTTGTGAATAAAGACGACAACCAAGTTAGAGCCGCCCACGTGGTCTTAGGATACGACCCGATCCAAAAATCATTCTCTGCTCCGAAGCACATGATCTGAGTTGGAGATCCTCGGCTGCGTAGCATCACCGTAGTCGAGCACGGATTTCTGATTCCCAAAGGGTCTCCCATTCCCGAAGGTGTACCGTTGGTAGGTACTTCTTCATCGGCTCAAGTTGCCGAGACTGAAGGGGAAAAGGAGGTTGCTAACTCAGGTCCGTCCGGGGACAAGTTTGGCGTGTTCGATCAGTTTCATTCGCCCGAGGACCCTTCCGGCGATTTAGGTGACCCCAGTTTAACTGAAGCGGACTTTCTGTTCGAAGAAGCCACTCCTCAGTCGAAGATGAGTTTTAAGAAGCGACCTCAGAAGAGCTTACTGGCACTGATCGAGGGGTAGCCGGGGAGGGACGCGCCGGGGAAGTCTCCTCCCGAGCTTCCCCCTTCCGTGCTTCCTCCTCCCCCACCCTAACAGAGTTTGACGTTTGGGTCTAAGCCCATCAGTCCTTTGCAGAAGAAAGACAAAGGCAAGAGACCTAGGGGGGGCGAAGAGTCTGATCCCCCTCGTGGTGGTGGCGATATTCGGCCGCCATCAAAACAGCTGAGGATAGGGCGCTGAGGCCAAGAGAAGCAGGCCTTTATCCAGGCCGGGGCCCAGGCTTGGCTTCCTACTCCCATGCTCCATGGGAAGCCTCTGACGGATGATGCTTCCCTCAGGAACCCTCAAGGGGGTGAGGGTGCGCTCGTGGCTGACACATTGGGGAGGTCCTTGTTACTCCCTACGGACATGGCCCAGCTGGAGGTTTTGAGGAGTAAGGAGGTCTTCCTCGGCCTTAAGCAATATTTGGGCATGGTAAGCTTTCTGATTGCTTGTGATTTTCTTGACTTTCTGTTCTTTGGCTCCTTATCTGCTGCATATTGGTTGCAATTCGCAGGCTACCTTCAGGCTGGAGGACATAGCTAGTAGCCAAAGCAAGGTCGCTGGCTCGGAGCATACCAAGCTGTTGGACACCGTGCGAACCCTCAACGCTTCCAAGGACGATCTTAAAAAGGCGATGGACCAGTTGGAGGAGATGAAGGCGGCTCGAGACACCGTTGAGACTGCCCTCTCAGCCGCTGAAAAATTGGCTCTGGATCAAACTGACAACCTGCACTAGGCAGAGGATCAGCTAAAGATAGCCAGAGAGGAGATCGCGACCCTGAGGGAGAGGGTGCTTGAGGCAAATAAGGCTAGAGGTGCTGCGGAGTCTGCTAGGGACGAGGTTTTAAAAGCCAAGGAGGAGGCTGAATCTGCCAGGGCTGAGACTGAGGCCTTCAAAGACAAGGCTGCGTAGGATGCCTATGAGGCAGGGGTGACTGAAACAGAAGACGATTTTAGAGTCCAAGTGCCTGGCGTGTGCAGACTTTACTGCTCCCAGGTTTGGAATGAGGCCCTTACACAGGCTGGGGTTAAGGCCTCGTCCGACCTGTGGAAGGCGGAGAATGTATACTATCTCTTTGCCATCCGTGAGGTTGCCCCTTCAAATTCTGAGGCTAAGGTGGCTACCGAGGGCGCTGGGGTTGTTTCCGAGGAAGGTGTCCACACTACCATCACTCCGGGCGAGCCAACTAAGGAAGTTGATCCTCCTAAGGCCATTGAGGCAAGCAAAGGTCCCATCGCTGATGTGCCTGGGGAGACTGCGGGCTCCTTAGCTGATGTCCAAGCACCTCTTATAAAGGAGGTATCCCACCCAGCTGACCCTTCCCAGGCTGCGGCTCCAAGCGAGGGCCACAAGGATTTTGAGACCTCCTGTGCACAGCCCCCTGAGGGGGGGGGAGTTAGGATGGAGCTGCAGGAATGACCCTCCGCGCACGCCTTTGCCTTGTTTTCCTTTTTTTTTTTTTTTTTTTTTTAGCATTGTAATGGCACATTTGCCTCGTACAACTTTTCTCTAAAGATTCAGTGAAGTACATGTTTTCTCTTTTCTTACTCGTTTTGCTTATGTTATATTATACATATACATATATCCCTTTTTTTGCTTGCATGATTCTGGCTTTAATTGCGCCTTCGCCGACTACATTGGTCATCGCCCCCTGTAGTGCTCATCACTAGTACCAAAGTGGTCAGCTTCGCCGTAGGCTTAGGCCCGCGGTCAGTGCAAGACCCTAGTTCTGTTCAGTGTTTAGATCCTCCTAAAGTGACTAGTTTTCCCATAGGTTTGAGTCCTTGGACCATGCAAGACCTTGGTTCTGTCTAGTACTTGGATTCCCTCAAAGCAACTAGTTTCCCCATAGGTTTGACGCCGAGGAATGTACAAGACCTGGGCTCTGCCTAACACTTGGTATTTCATTGAGGGGGAGGGAGGGAGGGGGGGGGGGGAGAGATGGTTTCTCCATTGGCTTGAGTCCAAGGACCATGCAAGGCCTTGGTTCTGCCTGGTACTTGATTCTTCATTAGTAATTAGTTTCCCCGTAGGCTTGAGTCCGAGGACCATGCAAGGCCTAGGTTCTGTCTAACACTTAGTTCTTCTTTTAGTAATTGGTTTCTCTATAGGCTTGAGTCCGAGGACCATGCAAGGCCTTGGTTCTGTCCAGCACTTGGTTTTTCTTTTAGTAACTGGTTTCCCCATAGGCTTGAGTCCGAGGACCATGCAAAGCCTTGGTTCTGTCCAGCACTTGGTTCTTCTTAAGTAGTTAGTTTCCCCAGAGGCTTGAGTCCGAGGACCATGCAAGGCCTAGGTTCTGTCTAACACTTAGTTCTTCTTTTAGTAACTGGTTTCCCCATAGGCTTGAGTCCGTGGACCATGCAAGGCCTTGGTTCTGTCCAGCACTTGGTTCTTCTTTTAGTAACTGGTTTCCCCATAGGCTTGAGTCCGAGGACCATACAAAGCCTTGGTTCTGTCCAGCACTTGGTTCTTCTTAAGTAGTTAGTTTCCCTAGAGGCTTGAGTCCGAGGACCATGCAAGGCCTAGGTTCTGTCTAACACTTAGTTCTTCTTTTAGTAACTGGTTTCCCCATAGGCTTAAGTCCGTGGACCATGCAAGGCCTTGGTTCTGTCCAGCACTTGGTTCTTCTTTTAGTAACTGGTTTCCCCATAGGCTTGAGTCCGAGGACCATGCAAGGCCTTGGTTCTGTCCAGCACTTAGTTCTTCTTTTAGTAACTGGTTTCCCCATAGACTTGAGTCCGAGAACCATGCAAGGCCTTGGTTCTGTCCAGCACTTAGTTCTGAAGTAGCTAGTTTCCCCATAGGTTTGAGTCTGAAGACTATGCAAGACCTTAGTTCTGTCTAGTACTTAGTTCTTGAAATAGTAGTTAGTTTCCCCGTAGGCTTGAATCCGAGGACCATGCAAGGCCTAGGTTCTGTCTAACACTTGGTTCTGAAGTAGCTAGTTTCCCTATATGTTTGAGTCCAAGGACTATGCAAGACCTTGGTTCTGTCTAGTACTTAGTTCTTGAAATAGTAGTTAGTTTTCCCGTAGGCTTGAGTCCGAGGACCATGCAAGGCCTAGGTTCTGTCTAACACTTAGTTCTTCTTTTAGTAACTGGTTTCCCCATAGGCTTGAGTCCGAGAACCATACAACGCCTTGGTTTTGTCCAGCACTTGGTTCTTCTTAAGTAGTTAGTTTCCCCAGAGGCTTGAGTCTAAGGACCATGCAAGGCCTAGGTTCTGTCTAACACTTAGTTCTTCTTTTAGTAATTGGTTTCCCCATAGGCTTGAATCCGAGGACCATGCAAGGCCTTGGTTCTATCTAGCACTTGGTTCTTCTTTTAGTAACTGGTTTCCCCATAGGCTTGAATCCGAAGACCATGCAAGGCCTTGGTTCTGTCCAGCACTTGATTCTTCTTTTAGTAACTGGTTTCCCCATAGGCTTGAGTCCGAGGACCATGCAAGGCCTTGGTTCTGTCCAGCACTTAGTTCTGAAGTAGCTAGTTTCCCCATAGGTTTGAGCCTGAGGACTATGCAAGACCTTGGTTTTGTCTAGTACCTAGTTCTTGAAATAGTAGTTAGTTTCCCTGTAGGCTTGAGTCCGAGAACCATGCAAGGCTTAGGTTCTGTCTAACACTTGGTTCTGAAGTAGCGAGTTTCCCCATAAGTTTGAGTCTGAGGACTATGCAAGACCTTGGTTCTGTCTAGTACCTAGTTCTTGAAATAGTAGTTAGTTTCTCCGTAGGCTTGAGTCCGAGGACCATGCAAGGCCTAGGTTCTGTCTAACACTTAGTTCTTCTTTTAGTAACTGGTTTCCCCATAGACTTGAGTCCGAGGACCATGCAAGACCTTGGTTTTGTCCAACACTTGTCTTTTGGACTGCTTGGAGTTAGGGGGCTCATCCTCAGCGTTGGGGAGTCCACCTTTGTAGTGACAACGGCCTCGAGCCTGCTCCGCCAAGGGAGGACTCTTCTTTGGTCTAGCCCCTTCACCCAGCGCGCCATTTCTGATAACGAGGCGTCTTTTGGGCTATTCGAGTAACGCGCTTGACGCTTCGGTTCGCGAGGTGCCTCCTCATTAATATCCTTGCAGATTTACGAGGATCCAGCGGCTGATAAGCTCCTTGGAAATTGGGTGGAGTTAATTCCTCTGGTAATTTCTCCTTAGGATTCTGTGCGGGCTGGCTTTCACCAATTTTTGCCTCCTATATAAGGCATTTTGGGGTGATTCTTCCTTCAAACTTCACAAACACTTGTGTTCAGATCTCACAAACACACTGTTTCCTGGGCGTTTCAAGGGTTTTGCTAGAAGAGTAGCTTGTGCTTCACGAGATGAAGTGGCCCTGGGAAAGGGCGGTGATAAAGAGGCCGAGCCCCTTTCAGGAGCCGAGGATGCCACCTCGACCCTGGACATCATGCTGGAGGTGGGGTAGGCAGAGGCCAAAGATCCTTCTTCTTTTCAACCTAGCCAGAGATGGGACTCCCCTTGTAGTTCGGAGGGGGATTCAAAAGGAACGTAATGTCTCTCCCCCGGATTTGGATCTGTCAGCCCTCCAAGCTGGTAGTGATTCGCCGGCTCCCAGTTGTTGTGGGATTGGGAGGGAAACCAGGTGGAGCCTTGGGGTGGAACTGTCATGTGCCGCGGCCTCTTCTTCTTCCTCCTTCCTTCCGCCGCAAGTGGTGGTTAGGGAGCTGTTGACGGCCTCAACATAGGTTTGTCTCCACCTCTCCCTCCAACACTGGGCTTGGCTTTAAAACAAGCTTGCCTAGGCCTCTCACCCTTTCCTTTTCTTTTAGCTTCAGCGCAAGCCTGTTTAGGCGTTTTTCTTTGTAATTAGCTTTAGAACAAGCCTGCATGGGTGTCTGTCTTTGTAATTAGCTTTAGAACAAGCCTGCATGAGCATCTGCTGTAAAATGTAACTTCTCTTCAATATTAATAAAGAAGTAGCCCCTTTTTATTTCTTTTACTTCTTGCATCTTTTCGATTTTTTGTGATGGTTGCCTTCTGAATAAATATGTTGCCCTTGGTTGTGTGTATATTTTTTTTTGAAAGAAGTGTTGCTCTTGATCTTTTCACGCCAACCGTCACACTTGCTAATGCACAAGTCCTCCCTACAGACGGCGCCAATTGTGGGGACCCGTTTCGGGCGACCCCCGTACAATAAATTTGTAGAGAGTGGATAGAAGGACTAGGCACTAACAAGAAAGACAACAGTTGACGTGGGTTTACAAGAATAATAACAAGAATTTGACTAAGTGTTCTTAAGGAAAGTTCATCCTTAGCCCAGTCTGAGGAGCTCTTTCCTTAGAACCAGTGAATACAAGGGTTGTCCTTGAACACCTTGAAAACCCCTTCACTTTCCAATTCAAGGGTCCAACCCCCTCTACTTTGGAGGTTCTATTTATTATATAGTCTTGTTCAGTTGATCTCTGCCGTCCACTTGTCGGCCATCTGAACTTGTGTCTGAGGGCTCGTCCCATCAGCCGCCTTTACAGGCTTTCTGTTAGTTGAAGCAACCAAAGTATCACTGTTTGATGCTCAATTCACCATTAATGCGGCTAGAGTGTTGGTGGCGTGCATTTAATGGGTGAGTGACAACTGCCTTCTTTCAATGTCGTCTTGCCGAGGACGTGGTCATCCTCAGCGAGGTCCCTTGATGACTTGGGCCTCTCCCTCTTATCCTTGGATTCTGCACTCTCCTCGGCATGGAGCTTGGGCCCGATATGGAGTGGGCCGGGGTTGCCAAATATTTGGGCCCCACAAAGATGATACTAAATATTTTGTAATTAATATGACAAGATTTAATATTGATGTTCATCAATTCATATGATCATACTTTCAAAAAACGTAATTTTCATGTTCATCCCTCCTGTGAAGATTTACAATTGAATGCAAAATATAATCATAACATGCAATCCCATCTCATGATATAAAAAAGAAAGAAATTTCATTCATATATACCAAAATAAAACCAAAACAAAAACCGAGTTAGAGATACTTCGTACATGCATGCAGTATCTCTTGATGAGGAGTGTAGCATCTTCTTCAGAATTTCTACTCATGGCAATGATCATATCTCCGTTTTCATCTGAGGATCTATAAACCTTCTCCTTAGGTGGAATGTAGTAAATGTGTTGTTGGTGCCTTGGTGGCTAGCTGTTGTTGTTGTTGAGGACAATGGGTGGCTGTTTTTCCAGATTTGCCTAATGAGACTAGGGCCTTGAAAATTGGATCGAAGAATGGTTAAAAAGCCTTTGGGTCAAGTTATTATAAGGATGGGATGATTGGTTTAAGGGTTCGTTTGTGATCTGCTTATTTTGCTGAAACTGAAAACTTTTTGTTGAAAGTACTGTAGATAAAAATAAATGTTAGCTGAAATAATAAATAGAACCCATGAATAGTACCAAAAAAGTGTAATGGGACTCATGAATAGTAGCAAAAATAAATTGAATAGTAAAATTAGTTGGTAAAAATAATCTTTGTCAAATAGACACTAAGAGTGATGAATTTCATGGTATTTAATTATGGTGCATAAAATGCATTAAGGTTGATAATTTTAAGTGTTTTTGGGTTCGGAATTGCATGGAAATTTTCAATAGATGGATAGTAGATTATTTCACGGTCAAAAGGAGGTTTTTTTAATGAGGAAAAATTATGCCCTTTTTTTTTCCTCTAAATTTTGTGGCTTTTAGAGGTATTTACAGAGGTGGAAGATGGACTCTCTAATCAGTACTTATCAAAAATTTCAAACCTAAAGAAAGAGTCCCTTTTCTCCGTGAATAAGTACATTAATTTATAAAAATAATTTTTCGGAGTTATAAAAACTTGTGGAATTTCATTTTTAGGAGACAAAATGATGCATATATCCTTACAAAAATATTAGGAAAAAATCTCCGAGGAAAAATTGAACAAATGAAAAATATTCAAAAAGTGAAAATCAGAGTGTCAATCTGACTCCTTCAAGTGCTGATCGACATACAAAGGAGCCAAATTGGCACTTCAAGTACAAATTTAAGCTCCGATAAGCACTCTGCAACACTAATTTTTAGATTTTTTTAAGGGTTTTATGATTTTATTTCGTTTTTTGGTATTTTAAAAGGATAAATCCATGATTTTTATTTATTTATTAGAATAGGGTCTATTTTGGATTTTGGATGGGGGATGATTCCAATTGGGACTAGGTATTCCAAGTTAACAATTTAATCATTTATTCTTGAAAAAATATAATTAATTTTGATAATTAGAAATTCCAAAATTATCTTGTATATAAACTTCCAATGCATACATGACTATGATAATGTTTCAATTGAACCACTGACAATTTTATAAGCATGTAAAATGATAATTTTACCCTTGGATGTATGAAATGACCATTTTACTCCAACCTTATGAAATTACCATTTTGCCTCAATCTTGAAATTTTTGTTATCAAGTGCAAAATGGGATGCCTATGCTTTGGAAAATAAAAAAGAAATCATGATGCATGAACTTAACCTATGAGCCATGAGGAGTTGAAGAGCCAGGAAAGAGAATGACTTGGATCCTAAATTTGTGTTGCTTTAGGCTATTGTTTTCATGCTAAAAAGAAATTGAAAATATGGTTTTCAGACCCGAATTGTTCAAAGAATCGATAAAGGGAGAGGTTTAAGATTTTTAAAGTTGGACTGAGGTTCGATCAAGGTTGAACCATGATGATGTCATAATTAATTTAGTAATGAATAAAAATAAAAATAATTGTATTAAATTTGTAAATATTAGCAAGATTGACTAAAAATATCTATAAAGAAATTGAAACAAACTTTCAAATAAATTTTCATGATAAGGTTAATAGAAAATAATAAAACATAAATAAGCATGAAAATAAACTTGTATAATTATCCTTCAAGTATAAATCATTTTGATTAAATTAAAAAAAATCACTTTTAATTAATTTAGTAAACTTCCATGC
Source organism: Quercus glauca (assembly GCA_023736055.1). Lineage (NCBI taxonomy): Eukaryota > Viridiplantae > Streptophyta > Magnoliopsida > Fagales > Fagaceae > Quercus > Quercus glauca. The sequence continues at coordinate 30,380,750 of CM043315.1, forward strand.
AAATGAATTATTATTAAATCACAAGTAAATTTATCAAAGAAAACAAATTTAGTAATATTTAATATATTGAGAGAGAAGTAATATAATATGTTGAGAAATTATAAATCATGTAAGTATAAAATAAATATAATAATAGATTATAGTTAAACACAAGGAGGTCAAGAGGTCTGATGGTTACAATGATAGTCTTTGCTCTCAAGATACCTATCTTATTAGAAGTTACGGATCCTAGAGATGCTGCATTTTAGAAAGATGTATTCATAGATAAAACAGGCTCAATATTGTCAAACAATACTTGAATTGTAGTTGACTTGCCTCCTGGATCTATACCTACTGGGTGTAAATGGGTTTCTTCAAATCTTTTACAGTTAAGTTGGTAGCCAAAGAATTTAAACAAAAAGAAGGCAAATATGATTTTGATACTTATGCACCAGTAGCTAGAATAACATCGATTAAAATGCTTATGGCACTAGCTTCGATTTTTGATTTATATATATAGCAAAAGAATGTCAAGATCATATTTTTGAATGGTGATCTAAAAGAAGAGGTATGCATGCAATATCCAGAAGGGTTTATTATGCGTGGACATGAAAGAAAGCTTTCAAATTAGTCAACTTATTCTATGGATTAAAGTAAGTACCAAAACAATATAATGAAAAGTTTTATTATGTGATTCTACTTCATGGATCCAAGCATAATAGTGTTGATAAATTCATAAATTCTAAATTCACTACTAGTTAGAGCATTCGCATTAGTCTTATCTAAAATATTTTGCCTATTTTAATATAAGAACCTATTTTTCTATTTCACACAATCAATTTTCAAAACACCTATATCAAATTATCTATTATACACTATATTTTATTAAAATAATATATATTTTTAATTATTATTATTATTATTATTATTATTATTATTATATCTCTCAACTCACATATCTCTTCTCCCTCAAACTCTCTCATCCCAAATCCATAAACTCATCTCAAACTCTCGCCTCTCTCTTGTCCCAAACTCAAAAACCCACCTCAAACTCTTCGCCTCTCTCTCATCCCAAGCCCATAAACTCAACTCTTTGCATCTCTCTCACCTCTCAAATCCCTCATCTCTATCTCTCCTCTTAAGTCTTTCTCTTTTTAGTCTCTTAGATCCTTCATCTCTCTCTCTCCTCTCTTTCTTCTCAGTTCTCTCGATCTTCTTGGTTTTCTTTAATCCAAAACCCACACACTCACACACAGATTTCCTCTAAGCTCATTCTCATACTGTCACCAATCTCCATATGCGGCAATGGCAACTGAGGTTGGTCCATATTCGCTGGCAACAGAATATGCAGGATTGTGATGATTTGGGTTTGGGTTGATATTTTTCCGTTGATGGTTTGTTTTGGGTTTTTCGTAGATTGGTTTGAGTTGATTTTTTATTGATTTTCTATTGATTTTGGGTTTGATTTTCTGTTGGTTTTGGGTTTGATTTTCCATTGATTTTGTGTATGGATTGTTATGTGTTGTAATGGTGGTGGTGCTTGGGTGGTGCAGGGTTGTGATGGTGCATGGGTGGATGGTTGATCTATTGGAAAATCTGGTTTTACATCTCATACAAAACACACAGCGGAAGCAAAAATTACGGATCTACTTCATTCGTGAGAGATAACATATTTCCTTGAATTCTAGAACAAAGAATAGAAAACGTACCTTGATGCTATGAAATTCAAAACCAAGACTTGAGAATATCTCTAATCATCATCTCAATTTCACATGGTGCTCAAGAAGTGTGGTCTTTCAATCAGTTTACACGTATGTGTTCAAGGGAGAATAAGAGAGTGGCTTACACTCACATACACACCATTTCCATCATCTATACTCTAAAAATTCTGTATGTTTCTCTCCTTATACATAACTGATTATCCAATTACATTCACATAATTGGGCTAGCATTTTGGGCTTGCCCAATTGGACTAGCCTTTTGGGCTTACCTAATTGGGCTTTAGTTTGTGGTTTGAGATGGGATCAAAAAGGAACAAATAAGACTTTAGCTCTAATGGGCCTTGGACTTATCTTTCAACTCTTGATAAGTCAAAGTTACCATTAATTATATTTAATACCAATATATAAATATAATTGCACTCTAGGCCTTATTAATAAATTATATCTCAAGATTCTAATGATATCATTTGACCCTTTTATGAAATATTCATAGTGAACAAAGTCATAATGAACTATTATTTTGTAAATAACTATTTTATCATTGAGTACCCGGTTTAATCTGTGAGTGACTGCGACCCGGCCAGCCAATTTTTTCTTAAATTGGGCCTAACCCGCACGAACGGGTGGGATCGTGATACTCAAAATGTTGAATTCACTGTAAATGTACTCCCCCCTAGATTGAGGGTTTTACATGGAGTCGCCACTTATTTAATTTAAATGGAAAAATAAGAAAACCTTCAATATAAAAAAAATGCTTCTGTTGTATTAATATATATGACAATTTACATCAATTGTGTAACAAAATTTAAATACTTTTTTATCCTAGATACAATCTAGAAAGTAAATTACATTGCTTTATTTCCTAGTTACATTCTAAAAAAAAAATGTAAAATTGCATATACAAGAGTCTAGTCTAGAACCCTTAATCTTGATTCAGAGGCTAATTTATGATATGGGAAGGGATTAAGCACCTATCTTGCCTAGTGAAACCGGTCTCCTAGGTTAAGGTGGCCAATATTATGTCATGTCAAACAAATACAAACAATATGTCATATAAACATGTTAATTTGCAAGAATTGTAAACAAATATGTGTTGGGGAATTTGACATAAAGAGAAACAAAAAGTGAAGTTTGTTAGATAAACATTTAAATGTAAAGAAGGCATGAAAGTAATGGCATGTTCATCCAAGAAATCAATGTAAACAAAGAATTCCTAGCCTAAATATGTTCATCTAAGCATGTGAAGAAAAAACAAAGTTGTCGTGTTATTTGTCATCAATATAATTGCAAAGAAAAAAAACATTTAAGCATATTTGATCATCCAAGCAATTATGAAAAAAAAGTAAAGGAAAATCCCTTAGACATGTTTATCTAGAGAAAATTAAAATACTTAGACATGTTCATTCAAGCATTTAAAAAAAATAAAACAACTACCTAGACATGTTCATCTAAGCATTCAAAAGAAATTTGTGGTTTTGTCTAGAAGTGCTCATCTAAGCATTTAAGAGAAAATTGTGAATTAGCCTAGAAGTGCTTATCTAAGCATGTAAAAGGAATATCAATAAGACATATAGGCATGTTCATCCAAGCATATCATAAAAGAAACAAATAATGACTTGTAAGCATTTATTCTAGCATGTGTAGAAAGTTAAAGAACATAATTAACTACTTACCAGCATAGAGCATAAATTAAAAGGGAGAAGTGGTCACTTGGAGGGCTAGGGAGAAAGCAAGGAAGTACTAAACTACAACTAAAGTAAGAACAATAGTTGCACAACAGCTTTTCTTTTTTGCTTTCTCACTAGCTCTCCAGAGGAAATTCGGGGTCCAAAAAATGGAAGAGGTCTTCTCTATTTATAGGGGAAGGGATGGCTTAGCTTTAAAGCTAAGTTATTAGCTTTCTTCTGAAGCTAAGGGAGGAGATAACCTGTTTAAATGAGCTGGAACGGATTTGGTGTTGATCCCCATTTGAATTTTGAAAGAAAATTGAAGATGATGCTGAATTTGTGTTATCTTCTGCACCTGTTTCATATTTTGGCCATAACTTTCTGCTCAAAATTCCAATTGATTCATTTTGGCCATAACTTTCTGCCCAAAATTCCAATTGATTCAGAATTGGCATTTTTAGAAAGGAAATTCAATTCTCTACAACTTTTCTAGAAATAGAGAAAACCAAATTTTAACTTTTCCAGGCCAAAAATGCGATTCAAGTTGCTGCTGAAGATGATGACATTTTTTGAGCATTTTTCTGTTTTTTTTTTAATTTTTGCATGGATCATATCTTTTTCTATCTCCAAATATTTTTTTTTCAAAAAAAGCAGATAAGATGCCATCAAGGAAAACATTTTTTATTATTTCTTAACAAATAATGAAATAAAATGAAATCCAATCAAAAATCACACTTAATTAATTTTAAATTAATTCTTATGAGAACTAATCAAAATTAAGTGTTTAAAATAGGATGTGATCGGGCCCATTGTGTTGGTGAGCCATGATCATTAAAAATTGTTTGTATGATAACTTTTGATTAGGTGGTTCGATCAAAACCCATGACATACCATTATGATCATTAGAGCATCAACATTTGTTTGTATCACAAATCTGAAGATCTACCAGTTGGTTCAATGCAAGTTGTAAAATGGGATGTCTACATAATCTTTTAGTTATTCACATTTATTGAAATTCGATTTCAATAAATATAAGCTTTAGCAAGTCCTTACTAAAGAGGGAGCCCGGAATAACCAGTTCTCATTAAACTTATTTCAATGGGATATTTCATGTCTCTATAAAAAGAGATTATGGATTCTATCTTGAGAATATGTGTTCCCTCAACACTACATGTGGTTACCCAACATACTGGAGGTTTTGACGATAAATATTAGATCTCACTCCTGATATATCAAAGTAATCTACATTTCATGATCGGGTTCACTATCCTCTAAGGATTGAGAGTCTATAAAATTAGAAGTCGTGAGATTAATTGTTCAGGTGATAGTTGTTGATTGAATAATTAATCTCATAGCGGTCCAGTTTAATATGTCTTAACACTTAAGACACATCAACACATTAACTAGAAGTCTCTACTTCCATGATCAAGACAAACCATCTTAGTTGATGTGTTATAGTCTTCGCAGATGAAATGTCCAATTTCATCATCGACTACAAACAACATTTTGAATTTACAAGGAACTTGTGATTTATATCTTTTATGACTAAATCACATAAATCACATACAATGCATCTTAAGGACTATGATAATGTCCCATTAGTTCATTTATAAATAGTCTTATATAATTAAACAATTTAACTATTTATGACATGCCAATAAATTAGATTTTAGGGCATAAACCCCAACATGATCAATTGTGCTCTTTAGATGGAGAGAGAGAGAGAGAGAGAGAGATCTCTGACCGGTAAGAGAGAAAATAAAATGAAATATTGATTAACAGAGCTATAGTAATAGCATATATTTACACGGTTGCTTTAGCAGATGTGTAAGTATATATAGTTATACACCCACTAATGTGGGTAGTTTTGGGACAAAAATGTGTAAATTTTAGCATTTTTTTTATTATAGACACTGATATGAATGCTCTTATGGTGTTATTATATGTCTATGTGGATGACTACCATATATTTGGGAATAGGGCTATAAACGAGCCAAGCTTTGCCGAGTAGTGTGTGTTTGAGCTTGATTCGTCAATAAAAATCAAACGTTCAAGCTTGGCTCGAGCTTGAGACAAGCTTAAAAGCAATGTTTGAACTCGAGCTCATAAGTATGCCAAAAAGTTTGAGCTTGTCTTGGCTTGGCTTGATTAATTAGTCAAGCCAAACTCAAGCTTAATATCAAGCTCAAGCTTGATCTCAAGTCAAGCTTTTTAGATTAGGATAAAAAAAAAAGAAAAATGCATTATCAAATGCTTATATCACCAAAGTTCAAGTAAACAAAAAAGAAAAGAAAAGAAAATAATATACTCATTTTATCATGCTTCTAATTCAACCCGTGATTAGAAATTGTTCAAATTACAACTTTACATAATTAAATCCATCCATTCATTATTCATTGTCTATGGCTTGAATAATTAAAAACATATATATAACTAAAGTCTAAAAGTGTTCCATGGTCAGTTAGAGGGAGTGTTAAAAAAAATTAGAGGAAAGAAGAAAAATTAATGGATAGTGGTAAGTGGTCTCATGTGGACTATGTTATTATTAAGATATGTGTAATATCATAATAATGAGTTTATTTAGTAAACATATATCAAGCTATAGACAAGCCTAAGCTCGGCATGTTTTGTAGTGAACCCTATTGTTCACGAGCAATTTTTTTTTGGTTAGGCTTGGCTTGTTTATCAAACAAGCCTAAAACTAAGGCTCAAGCTTGGTTTATTTATAAATAAACGAATATGAACAGGCTTTTTATCAAACCGAGCCTGAGTTGTTCATCAACGGCTTGGTTTGTTTACAGCCCTATTTGGGAAGGATAAAATTTAGGTACAGTACTTAGGTGTTATTTCTTAGGTTTTCCTTTTAAAATTCAGCCATGTAACTTTTTTATCATGTGATGGAAGTGTATTTCTAGTTAGGTATTGTCACATGACTAAATTTTAAAATGAGAATCTAAGGAACAACACATGAGCATTGAACCTAATTTTTGCCTATTTGGGAAAAAATTGGAGGGAGTATCTAAAACTAAGAAATATCTATTTCAAAATTCAAAATGTGACAAAATTCCTCTTCCCCCTCACCCCTCATCTAAATAAAATGGAGCGCTTTATTGATAAATTAGAGAAACTAAGAGTATGAATAATTACATAATTGTGTTCTGCTTATCTATAGTTGAATAAAATAGAGCATCAAAGAAAAAAAAAGTGCTACATCCATAACATATTCATGACAAATCTTAAGTCATAAGTTGTTATTGGTTTTAATTTGAACTCACCATTAAAATTAATTTTTTGCCCAACAATAACAGTCAGTAATTTGTTGTGAAAATGTTATGTACAAAGATTTCCAAAAAAGAAAAAATCTCTAAAAACTAACCAACTGAATTATAGTAAACGTTATCAGCAACAACCGATAGAAGCTTTACACGTGTCATAAAACAACAAACTAAGAGCATCTCCAATAGATGCTCTATCTCTACTTTTTGGAGAAAAAAGCTCACTATTCATGCTCCAACAGCATGTCTAAACCCAAAACTTTTCCAAATTTTTTTTGAAGTTGCTACAGTAGTTCTCTTAATCTAGAGAACACTGTAGCAACTCCAAACCATTATTTTGTCTTAAAAAAATACCCAGTTGAATAAAAAAAAAATATTCTTTCTCTTTCCTCCTCTCTTCTTTGTTCATTTGTCTCTCTCTTAAATGGTAACACAATCAAAACACAAACACAATATAAAACCAGAATAGAAACAACAGATCAAGAACAGGGAAAAATACAAATTTAACTAGAACAACAAATCTAAAATCAAAACAAAACAACAGATCAAGAGCATGAAAGCCTATCTAAGCTCCATTGTAACAACAAAGTGAATTAGAACAAGAAAAAAAGGAAGAAAAAAAAAAAAAAAGATAGACAAAGGCCATGTCGGCTGTGTGTGTGTGTGAAGTGAGCAGAAGAGGAAAGAAAATAGAAGTAGAAATAGAAGTCAAAAGATCATGCTAGAGAGTGTTCTAGAATCAAGTAGAAATAGAAAAAGTAAAAAAATAGAGAGCTAGAGAATGAAAGAGAGAGTCCGAAATGAACTAGAAAAAGAAAAAGAATGAATTTTTTTTTTCCAAATAACCTTAAATATCAAACCATTTAGTTAGTTGTCACGTTTCAAAACAATGTAAAAAACTAGCATCTCGAGTGTTTAAAACTCGAGTTCCGAAATAAAACTCGAGTTTCTAAATCTCGATTTGTAAGTGGTGGGAGGTGATGTGGAAAAAATCCACGTGAAACTTGAGTTTTTAAGACTCGAGTTCCACCATTTTATTTCCCCTCTTCTTCCTTGCGTCTGTTCGTGATCTTCTGTGTTCTTCGTCACTGGTGTTCTTCTTCGTCGCTCCACCCAGCGTTCTTCTCCAGCCAGATCGCCCCACCCAGCGTCTCTTCGTTCTTTCTTTAGATCTTCTGTGGGTTCTTCTCTTCGTCTTCGTCTTCAATTTCTTCAGAATCTCAGATCTTCATCATGTTCTTCAGATTCATCTTCTTCTTCTATGGAACTCGAGTCTTTAAGACTCTAGTTCCATGTGGCAAAAATGTCTCCATGTCAGCAATCGATCTCGAGGCTTGGAGGCTTGATTTCTTCATTGAACTCGAGTTTCAAAGACTCGAGATGTTAGTTTCCTATTTGATTTCAAAACCTTGCTAATTAACGATATTCTATCCCCTCACTATGGTAGTCTACAAATATCCCCGAAAAAGAAGAGTAGATAAAGAAAGGAGTGGGATACGTGTGTGGTGGGGAAAAAACCAAGAAAAAAAAACAACACCATATGGATGAAATTAAGAAAGGAAAAAAAGAAATGGCAATTAAGAAATGCTAGCACAATATTTTCACAATAAATTTTAAGTAATAGATTATTATTAGCTAATTTTGGTGAGTAAAAAAATAATTTCAGCGGTGGGTTCAAATTAGAACTAGTAACAACTTTCCACATAAGATTTTGATGTGATTCTTATGAAAGTTTTGTGAAAAATGTTGTGAATATAACACTTTTCATTGAAAAATATAATTGTTGGGAATGAATATAGGAAGAATAAATGATGATCAAAAAAAGAATAAAGAATGAATGAAGAAATAATATTTAAATGAGATGGAGAAAAGGATAGAGAATCTGTTGGAAAGTGTATTTGAAAAAGTAGGTAAGTAAAAACTAAATGTCATTGTTTATTCTCCAAACAGTACAAAAATTTGGAGAATTTGTTGGAGATGCTCTAATAATCTAACAAACTGAAGCTAAGGCTGGGTTTGGATTGCGTTTTGCGTCTACGTTTCAGATTTTTTTTTTTTTTTTTTTCTTCCGGAGCTTGTTTCTGCTTTTAGAGACAAAGCGCACTGTTCATGAACAGTGCGCGCACTGTTCATCACTGTGCGCGCACTGTTCATGAACAGTGCTTGCACTGTGCGCGCACTGTTCATACACTGTGCGCGCACTGTTCATGACTATTTTATTTAAAAAATATTAAAAATGGGACCCACAATACTATTCACACATTTAAAAATTATTTTGCTACAGTGTTTTCAGTTCAGTTCAGTTCAGTTCAGTAAAATAAGTTGTATCCAAACGGACCCTAAATGGCACGTGCATGGTAAGTGTGTGAGTTGTTTACGTCTATCAACTCACTTAAGTGAAACGACAGCGTATTATTGCATTGTCTTATCTATTTGTCTTGGTTGCTGTTTTATTTGTAACGACGTCGTCTTGCTGCGCTTGTAATCTGTTGAAGACAACATCGTTTTATGCTGAGCCAAGGTTTCTTCCAACAATTGATAATTATATAGTATTATTATTTATGTATGTACGCTCAATTTAAGAGACTCTCAATAGATTTTGTGAAAAAAGTAAAACTAATGGATTGAATTTGAAACATTTTTCTACAAAAGTTAGCTGTAATATATGGGTCCCAACTAGGAGTGTCAAATAGGTGAGTTTGGAGTGGGCATAATTGGGTTGGGTATATAAAACTCATTTACCCATTAAAACCCATTTAACTAATTTTTTTTAACCCAAACCTAACCCAACCCAATTATTATGAGTAAACCCCAACCCACATAATTACCAAATTATCAAAATTACCAAAATGCCCCTAAAGTGAAAATGACCAAAATACTCTAAAATCTTTAAAAAAATGACCAAAATACCGCAAAACCTAAAAATTACCAAAATACCCCCAAAATCTAAAAAATGACCAAAATACCATTCGAAACTTTAAAATGACCAAAATACCCTTGAAACTTAAAAATTACCAAAATACCCCCAAAACCCATAAAATGACCAAAATACCCCCGATACTAAAAAATGAGCAAAATAATCCCGAAACCTAAAAAATGACCAAAATACCCCCAAAAACCTTAAAATTACCAAAATACCCCCAAAACCCAGAAAATAACCAAAATACCCCCGAAACCTTAAAATTACCAAAATACCCCCAAAACCCAAAAATTTGCCAAAATACCCTCGAAACCCAAAAAATGACCAAAATAACCCCGAAACCTAAAAAATGACCAAAATACCCCCAAAATCCAAAAAATGACGAAACTAATTTGTAAATAGTTTAAGGTTGGGACTTCCAACCTTAAACTATTTACAAATTAGTTTAAAGTTTAAGGGTAATAATAACTTATAGGTAGGTGTGGACTGTTAGGTTAAATCAAGGATAAGTGTTATACTCTTAACAATGGAGTTCAAGAAATTCTCCCTCCGAATGTCTGAATTGAAAGAGAAATCAAAGGATCTTCACCTATAGGAACATAAGAAGTTGGACTGCTTCTAGCAAAAGTTTAAGGTTTACTTTTGCAAATGTTCAAGAAAACCATGATGGAGCACTTGGATAACAGCAATTAAATTTGTGAGTCTTTTTTGCTGAAATTAGATGGAATCAAGTGTGTGTTACTTTCGTTTCTAATATCTAAAGTCGTGGTTTAAGCTTACTTAGGCCACTAGTGACTTTAAAATGTTTATATCAATTGATGGTTTAAGTTGAAAGATTCCTCTTGTATGCATGATGACATCAATATTTGGACTAAACAATTAATATAATAATCTAAGCATAGGCTTGTTAAAAAGTTTGGGTAGATTGTGATATGGAATGTACGGCGTGGGTTTGTATTTTAAGACTTCTCCCAAGTTGAAAGTTTATAAAACTTTTAGGGATTTAAAGTAACACAAACACTAACAAATAAAATAATCTAGAGAATCTATTTATGGACGTGTGGCTCTAGAACACATGTGTGTGGTGTGTGGCGCTTGCATGGTACACTTGGCACTTAATTAGTTAGACATGTGGCATGTTTGCATGTGATTAAGAACAAACCATGATTTTATTTTATTGATATAATATGATATATATTAGATTATAACCCATGTAAGCTATTTTCTAATATAGAAATAACTTATTTTTAAAAGAGAAATCTTTTTTGAAAAATTATGAATTTATCTAAAATGTAATGATGTTAAAAAAAAAAAAAAAAAAAAAAAACCAATTCAAATGTTTAAGTCATAACTCTTCATTATCTATGTATTAAGGCTTGAATCAAATTCAAATACACAATATTTTTTAAAGAAGTTATCTTTACTGGATACGTCAAAATCGTTGCATGCTTTTTGAGATTTTGTCGTATCCCAAGGTGAATTGCTCTAAACGTAACAACAAACTCTGTCTCTTTTGAGTGGGGAAAATTAACACCTAAAAGATTTGTTTAATACATACCTCAAAGTTGCATTATTTCTTTTTACCATTGTTTCCTACTCATTTTCCTCAACAAACTACATGCAAAAGAGTTTAAAAAAGAAAGGAAAAAAAAAAAAAAAAAATCCATGCAAAAGAATATCAAACGAGGCCGTAGGCAATAGGGATGGCTTTATGGTATAGGCAAATGAGTTGGCAGCCTAAGACCTCCAAGTAGAAAAAAATTTCCAAATTTTAACTAATATGTTATTTTTTATTTATCATAATAGTATTAACTAAGTTCAAATATTAATTAATAAATAAAATAATATTTTTTTATCAAATGAAAAGTATGAAAAAAAGAGAGATAAATGCTATATTCACAATATTTTCAAAACAAATATGAAATGACAAATTGTAATTGACTGTTATTGGTGGGAAAAAAAGTAATTTCAGTGGTGAATTCAAATTAGAACCAATAAGCCAGTAACAAATTAACACTTAGGAGTTGTGAAAATGTTGTAAATGTAACACTTTTCAAATACAATATAAACATAATTTTTTTAATGTGAAATAAGTTTCATTCTATAAAGATAAATTTGGGTACAACAAGTCAATAAAGGAAAGGCCGTGGAAACAAAAGAAGAACATTGTAAATATATCACGGTTGGTTTTGTGGATGATGATTTTCTTCTTTTCTTTTTAAATAAGTGGATTAGTCTTATTATACTACCAATTAAAAAAAATAAATGTTAGTAGAACAAGAATGCAATAAATAATTTTGCTTCTAAAAAAACAAGAGAACAAAGTTGATTTAATATTTAAATATTTTATTAAAAAATACATATTTAAATATATAAAAGACCTCAATTTAATTTTGGTCATAGACCTCAAATGCATAGTTATATGCTTAGTAGGCGAAAGTCGGCAGAAAATTTCACATTTCTTTCACGTTTAAATAAGGATACTAAAAAATCTTCTCTCCTCTCCTCACGTGTGTGTTAAAAATACTTAGTATTCTAAAAAAAAAAATACCAACTTTTATGTTTTTCAGTTATAAAAAAAAAAAAACATGGATACCAACTAGCCTTTCACATCTGGCAAAGAAAGTCATGAAGGATACCAACTATAGGCACTGAAAAGTGTAAACTGGAAAGTCGGGCAAAGAAAGTTTTTCATTTTTTTCACTTTTTTTTTTTATAATACATATTTTTCACATTTAAGATATGCCAACTTAAGTTTCACATTTGGCAAAGAAAGTTTCACTCACATGCACAGTTTGAATTTATCAATGTCACAAAAAAATAGGCAAATACATGAATTATTATAATTTTTTGTACTAGCAAAGAGAAAAAAAAAAGATTGATATAAGAGATAAGGTGGAAATTGAAAATACTGATATGAGAATAATAAAGTAACCACAACAACTTCATAACAAATCTTATGCAACAACTTGTTATTGATGAGTAAAACATGTCAATATTGAGCTCAAATTAGAATTAGCAATAGCTTATCACATAATATTTATTGTGAAAATATTGTGGATCATAACTATTATTTTGGTTGAATTCAAATTCTTGTAATTCACAGGTCATGTTGTTTAATATTTTTATTAGGGTGGTCAAAATAAATTAATATAGTATATAATACTTTTTTTGTATGTGTGAGTATATATATATATACATTTTTTTTAATTTAAATTAATTATATATATATATATATATATTTGCTAAATATTAAAAAAAAAAAAATTGACGAGTGAGGGTGGTCACATGACCACCCTCAAATTCAAGTGGAGCCGCCACTGCATGCATAGAGGATGCCGACTAGGTCTGTGATAATAGATTCACTTGTTAAGCCGTACGTGGAAAGTTGATAAAGAAAGTTTTCACATGTAAGATATAACCATGAAATCTCATTTTGTAATAATATACACGCCTTTTCCGAGATGCGTTCTCCTTATAGGTAGCATATGGCATTGCAGTAGTGCTGTAGGACTAAATAGAAAACATCTTTGAATAACACGTGGTTTAAAATGATGTGAAAATATTTTTTAACAACATGGAGGTTTCTAATATCATTATTTAAAATGGTACGAAAATTGAAGTTTAAAAAATATTGTGAAAATACTTGTTTATAGTATTTATGAAGTAAAAAATATGTTTGGTGTTGTGTTTCAAATAACATGTTTCAGTACGTGAAAAAACATAATTGTGTGTTGGATATGTGTGTGTGTGTTTTTTTTAAAAAGCTAACAAGTGGGCCCTTTACAAAAGTGTCATTGAGCAACGTTGTTTGAAATCTGAAAACTAGTAAAAGGAGTTTTCTAAATTCAGTATTTAAACGCCTTAAAATGAGCAATGTAACTTAAACATTCTTAAAAAAACTCTCTTATCAAACTCGTTTTTTTTTAGAACCATAATTTTCAGTAATTAAATACTAATAACTGTTGTTTGGAATCATATACCCTATCAAGGCGGGCTAAACAACAGATGCAATTGATGCGATCACTTAAGGCCTCCAAATTAAAGAAGGCCCCCACTTGAATATATATATATATATATATATATATATTAATTACAAAAAATATTTTAATCCTTCTATTGGTCAATAAAATGCATTAAAAATACTTCATTGTATCTTAAAATGCAGAAGATTAAAAAGGGAAAAAACAAAAATAGCCAAACTTCGTGTCCGTTTGGTATGATTAATTTTGCCAATTTATTTTACTATTCAGTTTATTTTTGTTTCTATTCATGGGTCCTACTTAGGGATATCAAATGGGTGGGTTTTGGGTGGGCATAAATGGGTTGGATATCTAAAACTTATTTACCTATTAAAACCCATTTAACTAATTGCTTCTAATCCAAACCCAACCCAACCCAATTATTATGGGTAAACTCCAACCCACCAAATTACCCAATTATCAAAATTACCAAAATGCCCCTAAAGTGTAGATGACCAAAGTACTCTAAAATCTTCAAAAATGACCAAAATACCCTAAAACCTCAAAATTACAAAAATAACCATGAAACCTACAAAATTACCAAAATACCCCCGAAACCTAAAAATTACAAAAATACCCTCAAAACCCATAAAATGAACAAAATACCTCTGAAACTTAAAAATTACCAAAATAATCACGAAACCTACAAAATGACCAAAATACTTCCGAAATCCAAAAAATGACCAAAATACCCTTGAAACCTAAAAATTATCAAAATTATCACGAAACTTACAAAATGACCAAAATGCTCCTGGAACCCAAAAAGTGACCAAAATACCCCTAAAACCTAAAATTTTTCAAAATAATCACGAAACCTACAAAATGACCAAAATATCCCTGAAATAAAGAAAATGACCAAAATACCCCCAAAACCTAAAAAATGACCAAAATACTCCTGAAACCAAAAAATGACCAAAATACCCTCGAAACCTAAAAAATGGCCAAAATAACCTCGGAGCCTAAAAATTAACTAAAATAACCCTAAAACCTAAAAATGACCAAAATACCCCTGAAACCTTAAAAATGGCCAAAATAGCCTTGAAGCCTAAAAATTGACCAAAATAATCTAGAAACCTAAAAATGATCGAAATACCCTCGAAACCTAAAAATCAACTGAAATACCCTCTGAAACCTACAAAATGACCAAAGTACCCATGGAACCTAAATATGACCAAAATAAACCCTAAACCTTAAAATGACCAAAATATTTTCGAAACCTAAAAAATGACCAAAATACCCCGAAACCTATAAAGTAACAAAAATGCCCCTTAAACTTGTAAGTCAATAAAAATACACCCTAAACCTTAAAAATTACCGAAATCCCCCCTAAAACTAAAAAAAATGATCAAAATACTTTCCAAACATAAAAATGACCAAAATACCTTCTAAACCTAAAAAATGACTAAGATACTCCAGAAACCTAAAGAATGATTGAAATATTCCCAAAACCTAAAAAGTTATTAACTCCGATATTAAACTAACTCCATATGTTATACTTATAAATTATTAATATATCCTCAAATTCAATGCCCTATTAAGATAAGGGTAAAGGGTTGCCCCTGCCGGGTTTAACCTAGTTTTGTATTTTGTTTTTGGATGAAAACTGATAAGCAGTAAAGGAAACCGCCAAACTGGTGATGGACTTGGTAGGTAAAGTAGGCATCCATTTGCACAAACCAGAGGCGCTGACACTAAAATATTTAATGCGTCCAAAGTTATACAAACTGCCATTTTTGTAATCCGAGTGTTGATGTATGGTTTTTTGGACGCCATGAAATGGTTGTGTCTCCATTATAAAGTAATTCTTAAACCAAAAAAAAAAAAAGAAAAAGAAATGCTAACGAGTGCTCTTAGAGTACTGGTTAATAATCCATTTAAAGAAATTTTTTATCAGAAATGAAAAAAAAGTAATTAATATTTTGATAGCGTCTTTCATTTTCCATAAAAAGTGATTTCAAAATTTTCTTTAAATGGATTATTAACGATTAGCATGACCAAAAAAAAAAAAAAAACCTTGATTTATGTAAAAAATTTGCCTCCTAATTGCTGGTATGACAAAAATTATTTTTGTCAACTTATGTTACTATTCAGTTTTTTGTTACTATTTAGGAGTCTTATTGCATTTTTTGGTACTATTCATGGGTCTCACTATATTATTTTAACTAATTTTTTCTTTTATTTACAGTACTTTCAATAAAAAAAATTTCAATTTGAGCAAAATAAGCGGATTTCAAATAGATTCTTCATTAAATTTTAAGAGACAAATTCATTAACTCATTCTTAAATATGTTAAAATCAAAATTAATATCAAACAAATTGTGCGCAGCAAAGATGGGACTTCCCAAAAATGAGGCTTTTTTGGGCCACGACTCACCTAGGCGCACAACCTATTTGTGTGGTGGGATAGTAATTCCTACACTGGGTTGTTCGCAGCTATGAGACTCAATGAGATCACTTTTCTCTCCTTTTGGTGTCAATTCTTAACTCCTTCTATCTTATCCCTTTTTCCTCCCATATTTTCCAACCCTTGTTCCTTCTTCCAATTTCCTATTTATAGGAGATTGTTAGTGGGGTGGTCTTGATTGTCCTAATGTTAATGGATTGAGAGGTCCAATCTCAGAAGGATTTGGTGGGTGATTAGGTGGGAGTGGCTTTGGGAATGATCCCCACTATAGCGAATATGCACGGCAGCGTTATTCCCAAGGTATCGCCGGGCAATCCTTTTACTGTGAGTCCGGGTGAATATATTGATGTCCGGCACATCAATCCGGGCAGTCAACTCAGCAGTTATATTTGTGTTCGGCAGAAGGATTGGGTCCACGGATGGCGTTTGGGCCGGGCCTGTTCGAAGGTGGTCTTGGATTGAGGCCCCGGGGGTACGGATTTTAGGCCCGTGACCCTCCTTGTTGGCCCAAGGCCCAAGTCACATAGACAGGCCTGCACAATCGGGGCCGTACATTAGCCCCCCCCCCCCCCCCAATGATTCATGCCCGGTGAAATGGGCGCGGATCAAGGGGATCAGCGAGAAGGGAAAGATCCCCTGTCCTGGAAACTGAAAAGGTGCACTCTTCTGGATGCGATTAGACACCCATTAAATGCGTTCCTCAAAAGGCGTGTCGTGCCTGCCTTTCTGATCTCAGCAGCCACATTCGCCTGTCGGTTCGTGAACCGAGGCGTGGATACGTTTCACGCCCTTGGTTTCCGAAAGGTCCCATCATTACTATGCCTCATCATTGTGAACTGCCCCTCATTAATGTGTGATCAACCGTCGCGCATCTTCCATTCGTGCCTATAAAAGGCTTGCTCAAACCCACGTTCTCATTTTTCACTTCTTTAGTTTCTGAAATTTTTGTCTGCCGAGCACCCATCGCGCTAGTTGCCCATCAATCCCCAGAATCATCCTTCCTCTTAGTGCCGAGAGTAAGTCCCCTTCCCTTTTCTTCTGCTTCAATTTATTTCTTTCCAGTTCCTTAGAATACTTTAGGATTTAGGATGGGTTTTGCTCACCTTTTAGATTCTAGAAACTCCTTAGTCATTTTTAGGTGTGACTACCAAATTCTCGATGACGTGGACGTGACGTACTGCCACGAAAGTGACATCGCTCTCCATAGAGGGTCAAACACTGCCTTCTTTCCGCTCATGTAAATATTGGAAGGTGGGGTTAGGTTCCCCATCGATCCCCTTTTACTTAGAGCCCTTAGGTATTACGGGTTATGCCCTGATCAACTTGCCCCAAATTTTTACTGGGTTATGAGTTGTATAAGTAAGTTAAACCATACATTTGGTCTACAATTGGACCATCACGATGTAAACCACATGTACAGCCTGTGTGGGAAGAAGAAAACTAATTACTACTTAAAGGTCAGAGATATGAGGATACGGTTGATTTCCTGCCTGCCGGACTCGAACAGAAACTCCGCCGGGGAGTTCGTTCGGGTACGCGGCAATTGGTATTCCAGGGATATTCCCCCTCCTTTGTCACGACGCGAAGTGGGTGGGTGTCATTGCAAGGGTTATTTTTTCATTATCTTCTTGCCTCTGTCTCTCTAACTTTTATATTGATCCATTCCGTTTGTGTTGCAGACGGCTCGGTGTTTACGCAAGATATTCGGGCGGTCCACGTGCGGGACCTTAATTTTGTCCTTCGATCAGAAATTTTTGTTCACTGCGACGGTCAGCTTTGGGCTTCTCATCTCATCCTCGGCGTAGAGCCCGTTTACACCACTTGGCAACCCTTTGGTCAAGCCCTCATAGTTGACAGCCCCTTTCTTTCTTATATCGACGTCCGTCACGCGAATTTCCTTTCGGCCAACCTTACAGCGGGCGAAGCTCGTGACATTGGCCGGTGGTACACTTGTTCGGATGAGCTCGCCCCTATAAGAGACGCATCAGCCGAAGCAGCATCTCGGCGTCTCAGAGAGCTTGCACACATAGCTCTTCAGCGTGAGGCCGAGGCAGAACCTGCCGAGCAAGCAGATCAGGAGCCGCCCGAACAGGAACCCGAACAGGCAGCCGCAAAGTCAAGTAGCTCATCCTAAGCCCGTCCTGGTGCTAGAGAGATGGTCACCCGTAAAACCCTCTCGGTCAGCCGCTTCCTTCCCGGAGCCCAGCAAGCCGCGCAGCGGCAGCCGGAGTAGGGGCAAGTCCAAACTCCCCCCTTACATCCTCCTCCTCCTCCCCCCATGCGTTCCAAGAAAAGGCAGAAGGTCACGCACCAGCCCTCAACCAGTCCTGAAGGCGTCCAAACCCAAGCCCTCACGGCTCCGCCCAAAGGTGTCACCATTCAGGAACCCCAAGGGCAGGTTGGGGTGTCCATGGCGTCATCCTCCCGGTCCATCCCGGACTGGCAGCCCATTTATGAGTTGGATGGCAAGCCCCGCCCCGCGGATGCGTGTATAAGGGCGTGGGAAAAGGAGGAAGGGGGCCGTGTTGCACAATGCTTGGCGCACGATCTGCTGCGCCCGAGTATGTGAGCTCCTTTTCGGAGGCGCCGGACGAATACATGGGGAGGAGACTCCAGTGGCACACCGTTGCAGTAATTTTCTTGTACTTGCACTTCTTTCTTCGTTTGTTATCTCTATTGCCGTGTATATAACATCACGCTAACCACCTGTGTCTAGGCTGCCTAGCTGGCCCACATCCTGAACGAACGGATGAAGGACCTCGCCCAGGATGCTGACCGGGAGAAGACCGGGAGGGAGGCAGCGGTGAAGTCTGCAAAGGACAAGGCCAAAGTCGTGGAGGCTGCTGAGAAGAGGGCAGCTTCTGCCGAGAAAGGGAGATCGCTAGCGGAGGAGAGGACGGCGGAGTTAGAGGCAAAACAGAACGAGACGGAGGTGAAGCTAGCTGAGGAGGTGAGCCGGAATGTTACACTTGCCGAGGAAGTAGCTGACCTACGTGCTGCACTGGAGGAAGTCGGAACCAAATGGTATAATGAAGGGTTCGCGGATGCTGAGAAGGGAGTGGAGCCGGTCGTCTACGAGGGTCGGCGGTTGACTTTTCATGACGGCTGGTTGGCTGCCCTGCAGGTTTTGGGGGTACCCGCCGACTCTCCTCTCAGAGACCCCACCAAGATTCCTTTCTCGGATGCTTTTCCGGCGGTGCAGAGCCCCGAAGGTCCTGGTGATGAAGAGGAGACGGACAGCTTAAGGGAGCTGGTGGAGTAGATAGATGCCCACGTGGAGATGGTTGGTGCGGAGGCAACCAGCAGCCCTTCTGCCGATGATCCGTCCATAGAAAATGTGGAGTTTCAAGACCTTGCCTCTGAGGGCCAGCAACTGGAAGTGCGGACAGGAGACCCACCCGTGGACCTTACCGAATGAAGGCCAATTGGACAATAGCTTGGTTTATTTATTTATTATTATAACTATTTTGCTTATGCTGCCGGGCTGTGGCGGCTAAACTCTTTATTTTTCTTTTCTCTTTATCTTTTTCTGCCTGTCACCAGGTTTTGGTGACTGAACAATTATCTTAATTCCCTGTTGTTTAGATTAATCTGAATATTTTATTGCCCTGCTTTCCTTTATCATTATTATTGTCACATATACATGCTCTTCTTGATGATTGCGACATGATCGGGCGGTGTTTTTGCCCTTTGGAATTACCTCTGCGTAGGGTTATGTACTTGCTCGGTTTTAATAGAAATGACCGAGCAACATGTTGATGCATGATTTATTATCCTTAGTGTCTCTACTTGTACGGTGATAGGGATCGGACAGAGGTAAGGTTTCTTCCCTTGGAGAAATTTTTAAGGCCTCTACCTGCTCGGTGAAGGGATTTAAACTGAGTGCAAGTTCCCTTGGAGAAAATTAAAAAGGTTTCTACCTGTTCGGTGAGGGGATTCGAACCAAGGGCAAGTTTCCGTTTTTAAATAGTTGTAAGGTTTCCACCTGCTCGGCGAAGGGATTCGAACCAAGGGTCAGGTTTCTGTCCTTATTTAGTTTGTAAGGTTTCCACCTGCTCGGCGAAGGGATTCGTACCGAGGGTCAGGCTTCTGTCCTTAGGTATTTTGTAAGGTTTCCACCTGCTCGGCGAAGGGATTCGAACCGAGGGTTAGGTTTCTGTCCTTAAGTATTTTGTAAGGTTTCCACCTGCTCGGTGAAGGGATTCGAACCGAGGGTCAGGTTTCTGTCCTTAAGTATTTTGTGAGGTTTCCACCTGCTCGGCGAAGGGATTCGGACCGAGGGTCAGGTTTCTGTCCTTAAGTATTTTGTAAGGTTTCCACCTGCTCAGCGAAGGGATTCGGACCGAGGGTCAGGTTTCTGTCCTTAGTTAGATTGTAAGGTTTCCACCTGCTCGGTGAAGGGATTCGAACCGAGGGTCAGGTTTCTGTCCTTAGTTAGATTTTAAGGTTTCCTTTGCTAATAATTTGCGCAAACAACTGCTTTCATTAACACTAGCAAACGTACATGAGGGGATACACAACTCGAACTGAGCACATGATTGATCAGTGATAGAATCTCTTCAAATTCTGAACATTCCAGGGCCGAGGCAATGGTATCTTATCTAGTTCTTCTAAGTAATAAGCTCCTTCCCCGGCAACTGCTGTAACTCTATATGGCCCTTCCCAGATCTGAGCCAACTTGCCGGCATGGGTGTCTCGCATATGCCCCACGGCCCTCCTCAAGACCAGATCCCCGGTGTCAAACTTCCTTGCTCTCACACCTCGGTCATATCTTCTGGCCAGTTTTTGTTGGTACTCGGCTAGCCAGATAGTTGCAGCTTCGCGACGTTCCTCTACCTAGTCTAGGTGCTGAACCAACATCTCGTCATTCGAACTGGGGTCGTACTTGGCTACTCGTGCGCTGCATATACTTACCTCGGTTGGTATAACGGCTTCGGCGCCGTAGGTGAGAGAGAACGGTGTTTCCCCCGTGGACCTCCTGGGTGTTGTTCGGTATGCCCAAAGGACGTTAGATAGTTCCTCGGCCTAGTTCCCTTTTGCATTTTCCAGTCTTCTCCTTAGCCCGTTTACAATTACCTTGTTGATAGCTTCAGCCTGGCCATTGCTCTGAGGGTACGTCGGGGTGGAATACTTGTTTCTAATTCCGAGGTCCGTACAGAATTCTCGCAAGGCTCGGCTACCGAACTGCAGCCCATTGTCTGATATCAGGGAATTTGGCACCCCGAATCTGGTGACGATGTTCTTCCACACAAATTTTTTCATGTCCACGTCTTGGATATTTGCCAGGCCTCAGCCTCCGCCCACTTGGTAAAGTAGTCTACGGCTACAAGGACGAACCTTTGGTTGCTCGTTGCCCGGGGGAATGGCCCAAGTATATCCAGCCCCCACTGGGCGAAAGGCCAGGGGCTACTGGCCGGGTTAAGATGGCCGGCTGGCTGATGTATCAAGGGAGCGTGTTTTTGGCATTGCTCGCATTTACGCACATATTCGGCGGCATCCTTCTGCATTTGAGGCCACCAAAATCCCTGAGTCATAGCTCGGTGAGCTAATGAACGCCCTCCTACGTGGCTACCACACACCCCGTCGTGTAGCTCTGCTAGAAGTTCGTTCACCTTGCTCGGATGCAGGCATAAAAGGTATGGTCCCCCGAAGGATCTTCGATACAGCTTCCGGTCTTCTGATAACCAAAACCGAGGGGCCATTCTACGGATTTTATTTCCTTCCTTCTTGTCGGAGGGTACCCGATCTTCGGCCAAAAACTCAATGATCGGATCCATCCAGCTAGACCCCTGAGTAGCAATTGTCGTGACCGCCGGGTCACCGGATAGCTTGATGCTCGGTTCTGAGATTTGCTCTACTCGGATTAGCCTAGGTATGGTCTCAGCCACAGATGACGCTAGTGTGGCGAAGGAGTCGGCGTGACTGTTTTGCGTCCGGGCTATTTGTACCATTTTGGCCGTTTCAAATCCGGACATAATTTGCTTTACTCGTTCCAAGTATGCCTTCATCCGAGGATCTCGAGCCTCGAAACTACCGTGGACTTGATTGACAACCAGCCGTGAATCCGAATGCACTTCAACATCCCGGGCTCCCAAGCTTGGGGCTATGCTTAGCCCTACTATCAAGGCTTCATATTCTGCCTCGTTATTGGAGGCCTTAAAACCGAATCTGAAAGAATGCTCCAGGCAAATCCCCTCGGGTCCGATTGCGACGATCCCCGCACTTGCCCCCATGGAGCTGGAAGCACCGTCTACGTATACTTTCCATGAGCGGCAACCCAACTGGCAGACTATCTGGTATGAGGCCCTAGGTGAAAATTCAGCCACGAAATCAGCCAATACCTGCCCTTTTATGGCAGTCCTCGGCCTATACCGTACATCAAAAGCTCCCAGCCTGGTCCCCCATTTTGCTATTCGTCCTATGAAGTCGGATCGTCTCAGTAATGACTGCAAAGGATATTCGGTCAATACATACACGGTATGGGCTTGGAAGTACTGCGACAGCTTCCTAGTGGCATGCACTAGTGCCAAAACCAGCTTCTCTAATGGCAAGTATCTGGTCTCTACGTCAAACAGAGTTTTGCTAACGTAATACACAGGTTATTGTATCCCACGGTCGCTTAGCAACACGGCACTCACGGCATGTTCAGTCACCGAGAGGTACATAAACAGATCCTCTCCGGACTCTGAGGCGGTTAGTATTGGGGCATGCGTCAGATACTCCTTTAAATCCTGGAAAGCTTTTTCACACTCGGCATCCCATTGAAACCCCTTCCACTTTTTTAGGAGCTGATAAAACGGCCGACAGCGGTCCAAGAATCTAGAAATGAACCAGTTAAGGGCTGCCAACATCCCGGTCAACACCTGTACCTCCTTCGGGTTGCTCGAAGACTTAAGACGCTGCACGACAACAATCTGGTCGGGATTAACCTCTATTCCTCGGTTGGAGATCAAGTACCCCAAAAACTTCCCAGCCCCCACTCCAAAGACACATTTTTCTGCGTTAAGGCATAGCCTGTGTTGCCTCAATACCTCGAACGCCCCTTGAAGATCTTCTACATGCTGCGTTTGCTGTTTGCTTTTTACTACAAGGTCATCAATATATACTTCGACCGTCCATCCAATCTTGTCACGAAACATCCTTGTCATCATCTACTGGTACGTTGCCCCAGCATTTTTTAGGCCAAATGGCATCACGGTATAATGGTAATTGGCGTTGGGAGATATGAATGCAGTCTTTTCCTGATTCTCGCCGGCCAGGGCAATTTGGTGATAGCCTTGAAAGGCGTCCAAGAAGCTCATTCTCGGATGTCCGTAGGTGGCATCTACCAATTGATCAATCTTGGGCACAGGGAATGGGTCCTTCGGGCATGCTCGGTTCAAATCCGTGAAGTCCACGCAGACTCTCCATTTGCCACTCTTCTTTCTCACCACCACTGTGTTTGCAAGCCATTCTGGGAAAAAGATCTCCTTTACTGCACCTGCTTCTTTTAGCCGTTGGACCTCGGACCTAACAGCCTCGGCATGTTCTTGGGCTGCTCTCCTCGGCTTCTGCTTCTTGGGAGGAAACGATGCATCCACGTTGAGCCTGTGGACGATAAAATCAAGGTCCACCCCAGGCACCTCGTACGGACTCCATGCGAACACGCCCAAGCTTCGGACAAGAAACAATAGCAATTCAACTCTCTCCTAGGTTGTCAAGCTTGCCCCTATTTGTAAGTGTTTGCCAGCGTTCAGCAGTATTCCATCTTTTATCAACTCCTCGGCGCAAGTAGTCCCCGAATCTTCTCGGGGGTGCGGTAATTGCTATAATGGGGTCCCTTCGGCCTCTTTACTCTGCTCGGCCTGCTGGCTCTCCCAGTTTGCTGCAGCAACAAGGCACTGTCTGGCCATTTGCTGGCACCCTCGTACCACTGCGATACCCTGCTCAGTTGGAAACTTAAGCTTCACATGCAAGGTGGACGGCACAGCTTTCATGGTGTGGATCCACGGCCTTCCCAAGATTGCCGTGTATAGTGAGAAGGAATTAACCACTATGAAGATGACCTTTACCTCCTTTCCTCCCACGACCACTGGTAACGAAATCCGCCCCTCTGGTACCACTACTCTTCCATCAAATGAAACTAGCGGCGTGTTATACTTTCTCAAATCCTTTTTTTCCACTGGTTCTGCGTCCAGTGATTCTCTCGCGGGCGCGACCGTTAACACCCCCTTCTCGTCGATGCCTCGCCCCCCGGGGGTAAGAGTATCATCTCAATTACCCCGAGCAGTGGTGGTTGGGGGATGCCCTTCTGCCGACCTATATGGCCGATTCCTTGGTCGCCGGGATTCACAACGTATTGGTTTAGATGCCTAGCCCTTACTAGTTGCCCCAAATGATCTTTCAGTACCCGGCATTGCTCGGTGGTATGGCCTTTGTCCTTATGGTAACTGCAATATAAGTTCTGGTTTCGCCAGGATGGATCACCACCCATCTTATTTGGCCACCTGAAATACGGTTCATTCTTGATTTTTTCTACTATCTGGTGCACCGGTTCCTTGAACGTTGGATTCACCTCCCCTGTTTGCCAAAGTGGTTCCTGCGCTCTCCATTCCTTTCGAGGTCTCGGCTGGAAATTCCCTTGCCGAGGATAGTTTATTAGTGGGGCCTTACCTTTGTTTTGCAATCGATCATCCTCCAGGGGCTTATACTCTTCGATGTGCCTCATGAGCTGCCTCATGTCCTCGGGCAACTTCTTAGTAAGTGATTCCCGCAGTTCGGAATCCACTAGTAGGCTCATCCGGAAGGTACTTGCCGCGATTTTTTCATTGCCCCCACCAATCTCGTTATAGAGCTCCCAGTACCAGCTGGCGTAGCTACGAAGGGTCTCCCCCATCCCCATCCTCATTGATAGCAGGGCATTAACTGGTTGCGGCACTCTGCTGCAGGTTACCACCCAAACCCCAAACTCCTGGACCAGCTCGGCGAAGGAGTGTATGGATTTCTTCCGCAGTCCGTTAAACCATCTTAGAGCGGTTGGGCCAAGGCTGGAGGGAAACACCTTGCACATTAACGCGTCATTATGAGAATGCAGGGACATCATGTGAATGTAGTGGCTGACGTGCTCGACCGGGTCCGTCTTCCCGTCGTAGATATTAAATGGGGGCCTCGGGAATTTCCTTGGCATTGCGGCCCGCTCAATGTAATCGGAGAAAGGTGACCGAGCTACCCTGCGCAAGGCGCGGCTCAGTGCGTCCATGGCTGCATTACGCGGCCTTTGCTCCTCCGGAGAGTCAGACCCCCGGTCCACATGGTCATGTGACCGCGAGCGGCCTTGGCGATGATAGGGCCCCCGTGAATGCGATCTTTCTCGGTGGCCAGCCTATATAACTTCTCATGCTTCTCAGAGAGCTTGTAAAGCTTCTCATAGGCTGAATGGATATCATCTTTGTCATCCATCTTCTCACATTCAGTATCCACCAACTCTTCTTCTTGTTCCACTTTTTCAACAATCCCTTCAGTAGGATTGACTGTGGCAGTGAAGGCATTTAAGATTCCGTCATCCTCACTGTCGGAATCATCTTCAGGCTCAATGTCACTCAGGGTTGCAGCAAGAGCCTTGCTCTTCAGGCTCAATGCTCTTCAGATATGTAGGACACTCATTCTTCATGTGTCCAAACCCATGACACCCAAAACACTTGGGTCCTGCCGGAATAGTGTACTGACCGCCTTCCTTAGCATCCTTCCTTCCTTTGTCTTGGCTCTTGAACTGTGAAGAACTGGATTGCCTGCGGTCCTTGTCGAAGCTCCTCCCATTGGCATTCTTCATAAACTTCTTGAACTGCCTCGTAATGTAGGACTTCATCTTGGAATCTTCATCATCGGAAGACTCATCTGTATCACTGCTCTTTGCCTTTAAGGCCATGCTCTTTGCCTTTAAGGCTATGCTCTTGCCCTTGCTTGACTTGCCAATTCTTGATAAACCTAGCTCGTAGGTCTGCAAGTTCCCAACCACCTCAGTCAAAGGAATTTTGTCAATGTCCTTTGATTCTTCTATTGCCGTAATCTTGGCATGAAATCTCTCAGGTAGAGATCTGAGCACCTTCCTTACAACCTTGGGTTCAGGGATGGTTTCCCCAAGATTGAAGGCTAAGTTCACTATGTTCTTAAGTTTGGCATAGAACTCATCAAACGACTCATCCTCCTCCATTTTAATCTCTTCAAAGCTAGTAGTGAGCCTCCGTAGCTTTGTATCTTTGATAGCCTTTGTTCCTTCATTGGTTGTCTGGAGGATGGTCCACGCTTCCTTAGCGGTTTCTGTAGAGGATATTTTCTTGAACTCCTCATTGGTGACTACGCTAAATAAGGCATTCAACGCTCTGCTGTTGAAGTTTGCCGCCTTGATCTTGGCTTCATCCCAATCGGCCGGCGCTTCTTTTGGCTTGATCCAGCCAATCTCAACAGCTTGCCACACCTTCTCGTCTAAGGACTGCAAAAAAACTCTCATGCGTATTTTCCAGTAGGCATAGTTAGTCCCATCAAATAAAGGAGGTATTATGAGAGATTGTCCTCTATCCATGACAAACAGGGGTCAATGGATCAATCACAGCAAGGATTAAACCTAATCAGAGTGTGCCTGCTCTGATACCACTTGATAGGCCACAAATTGAATGACCCCTTGTGATATAAACTAATTAATTAATTTAGCCAAGTTATTAATTAATTAATTTATCATGCAAACGCGTGGCAGCACAAACAAATCACCAAAACTAAATATGCAGCGGAAAAATAAATAACTCGGTGATTTGTTCACGAATAGGGAAAACCCTAACGGCAAAAACCCCACCGGGTGATTTTCAGGTCACCACTCCCGAAACTCTACTATTATCAAATCAAGCGGTTACAAGTAAAGGAATCCCAAGTACCTTACCAACCTACAGTTGAACCCTTACCCTAATACCCAATTGGACTTGATCTGTAGCGACAGTTCCCCCTTCTGATGCACGGCTCCCAAGTACGTGACTAACCAGATGCGCGGATCCCAGTACGCGACTTCAAATACCAACTTTAGAAAGAGAGGTTGGCTACAAAGTTCTTCAAATCATCCTATGCGATGAAGATCAGGAAGATGCTTGGTCACAAAACCCTATGGTGCAAATATACAGCAACTTCTTGAAAGAAGATGAACTAGGTCAAGAACTTCGTCTTTGATCACAATTTGCTTGAACAAGGATTGCTCAATGCTTTTGCAACTTGTGTCTATGTTGACGGCTCTTAAAACACTCCTTAAATATGTTTAGGGTTAGAAGAAAAGAAGGCCCAAAAACATATTCACGGATCCCAAGAAAATCAGAACAGAAAATCTGACTTTTTAATTCTCGACAGATAGCAGGTGTCGAGGTAGCTATCGAGCAGCTGTCGAGCTTTAAAAACTTTGCACTTCAGCTTGCTTTTTCTTGGACAGATTTGATGACTTCAACACTTGATCTTGAAACCTTGTTTCTTGAAGTATTAAAAACACCTAGAACTGCCCAATTACAAATAGAGTGCGTTTTGTCAAAGGATTAGCCAATTTACATAAATAGTCTGACATATGTTCTTAACATGTGAACACATATGTCCTAACAATCTCCCCCTTTAGCAATCCGTGACAAAACCACAACAAACAAATGAACATATGAGAGAAGTCATAAATCACTCAACTCATATTCACTTGTTGAATACAATAAAATCTATCCTAACACAAACTCTTGAAAAACTTTGCAAGAAGAGAGTTTATGGTAAGTAGACTTTGACAACCTGTATTTCTGAAACACTTTTAAACAAAACTCATCAAGGCATCTTGTGTGAAACAGAAAATAATTAGATTGCATACAAGTATAAAGAACATGTGTCTAAAGATAGAAAAGAAACAACACATGTAGAGATAGGTGAAAAAAAAACATACATCCATATATATAGAAAGATAAGTACAATGTATGTAAAACTGGTCACAAGACCTCATATACAAGATCAATGTATCTAACAAGAATAGAAAAGAATAGATACAACAAGACCTCACTACATCCCTCAAAAATATGAACACTCCCCCTATCAAAAATGTCTTATACTAACTCTCCCCTTAAGATGACTACTCTCATAGTCCAAAACTACTCCCCCTTTTTGTCACGAATGACAAAGGGTAGAGTGTCATGTAGACATCTCATCAGTAGAGCTAGCATCTCCATCATCATCATCCGAAGCATCATCGTCATCACCATCATCATCATCATCCTCAGCAGCAGAATCTGAAGCGACTGGAGGAGGTGGTGGAGGAGAAGCCTCAGAAGCAAAACCACCCATGGTCGCCTGCCGTCGTGCAATACGACCAACACGAACGTTCACCTGATACAACTCAGTGGTGAGTATATCGAGGCGAGCATCCATGCGCTGCAGCTGCGCCATAATGTCTCCAAGAGATACATCGCCTGAAGAAGAAAGAGGAGCCGATGTAGATGGAGCTGATCTGGATGGAGCCGAATGGGAGGGAGGAGTGGAATCCGGCTGTCACGACCTAAACTGTGCCTCACTATGTTTTACGGTAGCGGCATCTATGGCAGATATGTGTGTGAAGTGGTCGGACACAGGAGAAGGGATGGAAAAATGGCGTAGAATCCTCGTGATAGCGGAATGAAAGATGAGCTTATCACGGGATGCCGAATCTAGATGAACATCTATGATAGAGAAAATGAAGTGAGAAGGAAAATCTATCGTAAGATGCTCAAGTAGAAATAACAAAAATCGAGCACGAGACTCTGTGATAGAGTTATAGTGAGAGAGAGGATGGAGTACAAAAGTCATCACCATGTTAAGGAATCTAGGACCTTTTGCAAAAGGTCTACATGATGTATACTGATGCTCACCCCAATCAGAAGGGCGCTCACAAAAAGCAGAAATGAGCTCATCCTTGGACACAGTCCTCAAACGCTCACAAGTAGGATAGTCAGGAAACTCTATCCTAGGAACTCTAAGCACATCTGCAACAAGCTACGGTGTGACAGCAATGCGCGTACCTCGAACGCGAGTATGAAAAAGAGGTACTGAACGATCAATCCCGTACATATTGGAGTAAAACTCCTGAATCAGTACGAGAGGGCAGGTGATCGGGACGTCACACAGTGACTCCCATCCCCTACTGTGAATGACAGAGGGAAGGTCAGTGTCGGCGAAGTCTGCTAGAATGACTTGGCGTTCCGAATGAACACCTCGTCTAGAAAAGTTCTCAGTAAATGCCTTGTGGGCATCTCCATCACGGAACCGAAGGTTAAGAGGAGCAGGGTCAGAAGAAGAGGAAGCTCCAAAATGCAGAGGGTTCCGAGCTGGAGTGGATTTACTTTTGGGTGCCATAGACACTACTAACGTAAAAGAATGAGAAAGAGATAGAGAGGGAGACAATCAGAAAAGTCCTAAACAGTTCAAATATGATAATATCTTGAACAAAAAGTACGTATGCATGGGAATGCATGGACATGTGACATGCAAACATAAAAAGCATCATGGGCTCAGCCCAATCCAAACCTAGCAGCACACATACAAGAAACACACATCTAAATGCATGGAAATATCATTTTAATGCATATGGAATGCAATGTATGACATTTTAAACTCATTTTAGTGAAAATTCATCCCAAAATTTCAAGAAAAACTCAACAATTTTGAAAAACCTCAAAATTTTCAAAAACTCCAAAACCTAAGATTCAAAATCATGAAATGCATGAAGAATGAAAGATAAAAAGATCATACCAAGTGATTTGAAGCAAGGAAGGGCCGAAAATCACGTTGGATGAAGGTTTTGAGAGAGAAAAGTGGTTTGGGAGATGAAAAGCCTCGGACAAATCGAAGAGAGATCGAGGAATGAGTGAAAAAATCGTGATCGCACCTTATATAGACACCTCAGTAAATCTCGAAAGCTGAGGTGTCGAGAGGTATCGAGGAAGAACAGGTGAACCAAGAATGAAAGCTCGATCGATCGACAAGGTATCGAGGAGGTATCGAGAAGACAGGAGATTTCTTGATCGATCCATATGGTGTCGAGACAAGTGTCGAGAAAGAGGCATCAGACACAACAAGAGAATCTCGATCGATCCATCAGGTGTCGAGAATCTATTGAGGAGACAGAAACTTTCTCGATCGATCCACAGGTGTCGAGGATGTGTCGAGATTGCGATAAGAAAAAGGCTTAGAAGCTCGACAGATGATCAGGTATCGAGGAGGTGTCGAGGAAGTGTCGAGACAACAGTGAAAAGCAGTTTTTCGAGAAGTGAAAAACACAGACATGAATGCAATCAAGACAAACACCTCAACCATGATCCAACCAACATAAAAAGCTCTCAAAAATCATCTCTCAATGAAAATTTAAGCACATGGATCTTCCAAAAACACACAGACGCACACTAAACAAGTCTAACCAATTTTATATTTCAAAAATAAGTCATAACAGTTTATTGAGCATACAAAAGCACATGTAAAACCTTTGTGATGGCCAAATCACATTGTATCTGCACATGTATCAAAAGTAGCAAAGAATATTACGTGTTGTGTGTGAAAAACATCGCAAGATTGCATATGTGTATACATGTTATGATGATCTGAGATATGAGAAAATAATTTTAACTCACACACAATCATAACTGTTTGATGGGGACTATCACCTTCGAGGTACATCCTATAACTCCCACATCTCCTAGAATACACGCTTGCAATCATTTTTAAAGCATTTTTAATCTTTTTTCTTTTTATTTCTTTGCATATTTTCTTTTTAAACATATTATACATGGGATTATGAGAAAGAAAAGAAATACCCATTGATATTTGACATTTCAATTTTGCTATGCCTAAGCACACAAATGTCATTGACATCACACTTTTGCTATGCCGAAACATACAGATGTCATTAATGATTGGCAGGCAACAGTGGTGAGATGGTTATTTATGCCTTTCTCTTAGGATTTTCTAGTCCTACCCGTCAAAAAGAGTGATATGAGTGTTAAGTTTAAAGAAATAACCTAATCTTACTCATCACAAACAAGAGCCACAAAGCTCACTTGCTTAGTTGTGCATAAAGATGCTCATCTAAGCTACAAGAGATACAAAGTTTAGAAAACTTTGTTTCATTGGCCATCCAAGGTACACAAGTACCAAAGTACACAAAACACACACTGTTTTTGTATTTTTCAATTTTTTTTTTATTTTATATCAAAAACAAAATAAACAAAACTGAAAATAAACACACAAAGACATGTTAACAAAGCAAAAACAATGCATAAAACTAGACTGACTCAATAAAAATGCAAAACAAACAAACAAGCAATGCAACACACAAGAAAAAAAAAAACAAGAAGGGAGAAGAAAGTGATGAAATCACTTTGAGTCCTTTTTCTTCCACACCTTGGAAGAGCCTTTCCTTTGATTAAATCCTTGAACCGGCGGTGAGGGGGAAGAATTGAAACCGTTCAAGTTCGAAAGGAACATGATGGCTTTTAGAAGATCTCCAAGATGAGCAAGAGAGGATTGAAGCTGATTTTGGCTTTCAGATGCTGTCATACTGTTGCTCTGTTGGGTGGCTAGCCACTTGTAGCAATTAGGTCGAGTATGACCGACAGCTCCACAATGATGACAGAGATGCTGCTTCTTTTGTTTAGGCTTTTGAGAGTTAGCCTTCTTAGCCCTAGGGATTTTAGCATCTTTCTTATCTAACTTAGGGGGTGCTCCTAAGATGGATTTACCCTTGTCTATGTTCTCACTAGCAAATTCAGTTTTAACATCAGTATTCTCAATCTTAACAGTATTAGCAGGAGGAACAAAGACAGTAGAACTAGTAGAAGCAGAATTAGAGAAAGAAAGACCATACCCTAAACCTGTTCGATCTGAAGCAGATTTCTGGTTGCTGAGCATCTCATCAAGTTTTGCACTTGAAGTTCTCTCCAGTTGAGCTCTGACTTGAAACAGCTCTGCTTGAAGCTTCTTGGTCTTCTCAGCTAGGAAGTTGTTTTCAAACCTTAGTGCTCCAATAGTTTGATTCGCCTCATCAAACTTTGTGGACAACTCTTTTCGATCAAGTTTCACATCACTGAGCTTCTTGGTGGCCAGCCTATATAACTTCTCATGCTTCTCAGAGAGCTTGTAAAGCTTCTCATAGGCTGAATGGATATCATCTTTGTCATCCATCTTCTCACATTCAGTATCCACCAACTCTTCTTCTTGTTCCACTTCTTCAACAATCCCTTCAGTAGGATTGACTGTGGCAGTGAAGGCATTTAAGATTCCGTCATCCTCACTGTCGGAATCATCTTCAGGCTCAGTGTCACTCAGGGTTGCAGCAAGAGCCTTGCTCTTCCCAATGCTCTTCAGATATGTAGGACACTTATTCTTCATGTGTCCAAACCCATGACACCCAAAACACTTAGGTCCTGTCGGAATAGTGTACTGATCGCCTTCCTTAGCATCCTTCTTTCCTTTATCTTGACTCTTGAACTGTGAAGAACTGGATTGCCTGCGGTCCTTGTCGAAGCTCCTCCCATTGGCATTCTTCATAAACTTCTTGAACTGCCTCGTAATGTAGGACTTCATCTTGGAATCTTCATCATCGGAAGACTCATCTGTATCACTGCTCTTTGCCTTTAGGGCCATGCTCTTGCCCTTACTTGACTTGCCAATTCTTGATAAACCTAGCTCGTAGGTTTGCAAGTTCCCAACCAACTCAGTCAAAGGAATTTTGTCAATGTCCTTTGATTCTTCTATTGTCGTAATCTTGGCATGAAATCTCTCAAGTAGAGATCTGAGCACCTTTTTTACAACCTTGGGTTCAGGGATGGTTTCCCCAAGATTGAAGGCTGAGTTCACTATGTCCTTAAGTTTGGCATAGAACTCATCAAACGACTCATCCTCCTCCATTTTAATCTCTTCAAAGCTAGTAGTGAGCCTCTGTAGCTTTGAATCTTTGACAGCCTTTGTTCCTTCATAGGTTGTCTGGATGATGGTCCACGCCTCCTTAGTGGTTGCTGTAGAGGATATCTTCTTGAACTCCTCATTGGTGATTGCGCTAAATAAGGCATTCAACGCTCTGCTGTTGAAGTTTGCTGCCTTGATCTTGGCTTCATCCCAATCGGCCGGCGCTTCTTTTGGCTTGATCCAGCCAATCTCAACAGCTTGCCACACCTCTCGTCTAAGGACTGCAAAAAAACTCTCATGCGTACTTTCCAGTAGGCATAGTTAGTCCCATCAAATAAAGGAGGTATTATGAGAGATTGTCCTCTATCCATGACAAACAGGGGTCAATGGATCAATCACAGCAAGGATTAAACCTAATCAGAGTGTGCCTGCTCTGATACCACTTGATAGGCCACAAATTGAATGACCCATTGTGATATAAACTAATTAATTAATTTAGCCAAGTTATTAATTAATCAATTTATTATGCAAACGCGTAGCAGCACAAACAAATTACCAAAACAAAATATGCAGCGGGAAAATAAATAACTCGGTGATTTGTTCATAAATGGGGAAAACCCTAACGGCAAAAACCCCACCGGGTGATTTTCAGGTCACCACTCCCAAAACTCCACTATTATCAAATCAAGCGGTTACAAGTAAAGGAATCCCAAGTACCTTATCAACCTACAGTTGAACCCTTACCCCAATACCCAATTGGACTTGATCTGTAGCGACAGTTCCCTCTTTTGATGCACGGCTCCCAAGTACGTGACTAACCAGATGCGCGGATCCCAGTACGCGACTTCAAACACCAACTTTAGAAAGAGAGGTTGGCTGCAAAGTTCTTCAGATCATCCTATGCGATGAAGATCAGGAAGATGCTTGGTCACAAAACCCTATGGTGCAAATACACAGCAACTTCTTGAAAGAAGATGAACTAGGTCAATAACTTCGTCTTTGATCACAATTTGCTTGAACAAGGATTGCTCAATACTTTTGCAACTTGTGTCTATGTTGACGGCTCTT
The DNA here is from genome assembly GCA_023736055.1 of Quercus glauca. Lineage (NCBI taxonomy): Eukaryota > Viridiplantae > Streptophyta > Magnoliopsida > Fagales > Fagaceae > Quercus > Quercus glauca. The sequence continues at coordinate 30,414,714 of CM043315.1, forward strand.
AAAACACTCCTTAAATATGTTTAGGGTTAGAAGAAAAGAAGGCCCAAAAACATATTCACGGATCCCAAGAAAATCAGAATAGAAAATCTGACTTTTTAATTCTCGACAGATAGCAGGTGTCGAGGTAGCTATCGAGCAGGTGTCGAGCTTTAAAAACTTTGTACTTCAGCTTGCTTTTTCTTGGACAGACTTGATGACTTCAACACTTGATCTTGAAACCTTGTTTCTTGAAGTATTAAAAACACCTAGAATTACCAAATTACAAGTAGAGTGCGTTTTGTCAAAGGATTAGCCAATTTACAGAAATAGTATGACATATGTTCTTAATATGTGAACACATATGTCCTAATAGCTTTGGGAATGATCCCCACTATAGCGAATATGCACGGCAGCGTTATTCCCAAGGAATCGCCGGGCAATCCTTTTACTGTGAGTCCGGGTGAATATATTGATGTCCGGCACATCAATCCGGGCAGTCAACTTAGCAGTTATATTTGTGTTCGGCAGAAGGATTGGGTCCAGGGATGGCGTTTGGGCCAGGCCTGTTCGAAGGTGGTCTTGGATTGAGGCCCCGGGGGTACGGATATTAGGCCCGTGACCCCCCTTGTTGGCCCAAGGTCCAAGTCACATAGACAGGCCTGCACAACCGAGGCCGTACACAAATTATTTAATAATACAATATAATTATCTTGAAATATACTAAAACAGAGATAATAAATTTCTAAATCAAAAGAAAAAATCTCATATCTTTTTATCTCTCTACCTCTCTATCAATATTTTTACTTTCGTTTTCTTCCTCTTATTCTTGGTCTTTTTCTATAAGTTCACTCATTCATTTTAAGTTATATTTTTTAGGGTTACGTAAATGAGTATTGTAAGGTGTCTGTTAACAACACATATTTGAGCAACTTTTCAAAATTTTTGGTAACTTTTGATAGCTTTCGATAATTTTTAACAAATTTTTTTTATCTTTTTAATTAATTTTTTGATAACTTTTTTCATTTTTTATAAGGAAAATTCAATAAAGAAAATTCTTTTTTTTTTTTTTTTGGTCAGCAAGGAAATTAACATTATATTAGGTAAATATGGTTCTGTTACAACACAATCTAGCTTTATCATCAGCTAGAATTCTTTCCACCACAGGCGGTGGATGCAAAAAGACAAAAAATGAAGTTACATTACTTGCACCTAACTTGGCCATAGCATCAGCGCACCGGTTAGCCTCCCTATATACATGCTTGATCTGCTTGTTGGGCAACTCCCTCACAAGGCTCCTGCAGTCATTAAGCAAAGGCTCTAAAATTAAGTTGGGAGTACAATTGTTTAATAGAGTCACAACACTCAAAGCATCTAACTCTATTATGAGGTTGTTAATCCCCATGTCTTTAGCTAAAATTAGGCCATCACGAAGAGCCCAAAGTTCAGCCATACAACTGTTTGAGCTCCCAATAGGCCTTGCAAATCCTTTCATCCAGTTCCCATCATGATCTCTAATCACACCACCTCCACCCGCACAACCAGACTTGCCAAAAGCGGAACCATCTGAATTTAATTTAGCCCAACCCATTGGAGGTTTCTCCCATCCTACTGCCACAACAGATTTAGTTCTAGGAATCTTGGCATTCAACCCAATGGAAAAGAATTCAACACTATCCTTTATGCATTTTTTGTACCATACCCGGTTCACTGTACCAGACTTAAAAACAAAATTATTCCTATGCAGCCATAAATGCCACACTCCCATAGGAAATAAAATCCTCCAAGGAATGCCCCTACTACTGTACTTGGAGTCGGCCTTACAGTTGATTTCAAGCCATTTGTCCACTGGAAAATAAAAAGTATACTTTAAACATTCTGGGAATTGAAGTTGCTGCCAAAAATCCCTAGCGAACTCACAACCCCTAAAAAGATGATCAATTGTTTCCATGCTTTGCTGACATACGCTGCATATAGGGTTGAGATTTAAACCCCTTGAACCCAAAACATCCCCGGTAGGAACACTATTGTGAAGGCTGAGCCAGAGAAAAAATTGAATCTTGGGAAATGTATCCACCTTCCACACCCAGTCCACCGAAACAGTATCCAGGTTCAATGGATTTAAACCTCTAGCCAAAAGATAAGCAGATTTTAATGAAAATAAACCATTCTTGGAGAAGGCCCATTGGAGTGTATCCTCTTCATCCTGATTGTGTGACAGCGGGGTGGCTTTGATAGCATTGAGAATCTGCTCCGGAAGATCAAATGAGAGACACTGAGCTCGCCATTCATGATTTTGATCGAAGCACTGTTTCACAGTGATGAGCTCTTCTTCACGGTTAAGAGGCCCCTCAATAAGAGATCTCAAATTACCCAAAGGAAACCAAAAATCATCCCACACTTTCACTTTCTCCCCATTTTTTATAGACCATTTAAGACCTTTAACATAGACCGGCCCACCCTTCTTACAGGCAGCCCAATTGCAAGATCCAGGGAGCACTTTACCACCACTAGCCATTCTACTATGGGAGAAATATTTAGCCACCATCATTTTTGCCCATGGAGCCTCTTGTTCACACGATAACCTCCAACAAAGCTTTGCTAAAAATGCTTTATTACGATCTTTCATACTATGCAGTCCCAAACCCCCAAGATCCTTAGGTAAGGTCACAGTCTCCCATTTCACCATATGCATCTTTCTTTTTTCTTCAGTCGATCCCCATAAAAAATCTCTAATTAACTTATCAATTTGATCACAAACTTTAGAGGGAAGAGAGTGGCATTGCATATAATACTCAGCCACCGGAGCTGCAGACGATTTAACAAGAACCAACTTTCCAGCCTTCGACAATAACTTGGATTTCCACCCCGCCAGCTTGCTTTGCATTTTGTTAATCACAAAGTTAAATGTGCTTCCCCTTCTGCCTTGATGGATAATAGGGAATCCAAGATATTTCCCTAAATCATAGGTTGCTTTAATACCCAATTTCCTGCATATGTCTCTCATCCTTCTTCTATTAACATTAGGAGAGAAAAGAACGTACTGGTTCATCCTTCTTCTATCATAAGTGAACACTTCTAAGTCAAAAATAAAGAAAATTCTTAACAAGCACGTACGGTGTTTGTTAACATTTTTCAATTTTTTAATTTTGCTTGATTGATAGGACTAGGACAACATACTGGTTTTGCTCTTGCACTTGCACAATCTGCTCACAGTCCGAAGCACTGCTGCCACTGCACAGTGACGATGCACACTGCACAAAGCTTGATACGTGATCTTAGTACTGTGCAGGTCCTCGAAGTTATTGAGCCGACTGTATACCGTACATGCCATAATTGTTAAAAATTACTGTGATCCAGCACATATACACACACACAAGGCATGAGATTCCTAGGATTACTTTGACTCTGTCACATTTACGCACAATATTCTTTTCTAACAACCCTATCAGTAATTTGTAAAACAGAGAATTCCTTTTACTTTCGTTTGAACTACCTAATATACTTCATTTCAAAGATTAATATGATGAAGAGTCAAAAGAAGGGTCATATCATTGCCATTAAATAAGTCTTCATCCTGAACCCACGTAGAAAAAAAAAATATATAAAAGCAAGTCGACATATTTGTTAAAGGTGACTAATAATTATTCAAGGAATTTACTAATGTGTGTCTTAAAGATACATATTAATTTCTATTTTTAGAAAAAAAATTTCGAGAATTGAAAAAGTAATGACAGTTTTTTTCAATTTTCGAGAAAATCTTTCCAAAAATAGAAAACTTAATGTGTGGCCTAAGGGCACACATTAACCGGACCCATTATTCAATACTCTTTGAATAAGAGGGTATAATATTTCTTTCTCTCAGGGCCAATCCAAGGGAGAAGATATGCCTGTGCCTTGCGCATTATAGTTATTTTTATAGTGGTTTTATCGTTATTTTTTTTTATAATTTAAACTAATTTTTTTTTAGAAAGATAATTTAAACTAATTTAATAATGAGTAATGTATTTCGTAATTATATTTTTATTTATTATAGGAACAATTATAAATATAATATAGGAACAATCATAAATCATAAATATAAATTTTGTTGGACCAAAATAAAAATAATACAATTTTTCTTAGAAATTCAAAAGTCAAGTTAACGAAAATATTCATTTTTATTAAAAGTTATTTATAACATTTTGTGAATCATTTAAAATAGTATAAAATTTAGAGATTATTCTTTTAGTTTTAAACAAATTTTCTCAAACCTTATTTTTTTTACTGCCTGATAGGCCACAAATTGAATGACCTCTTGTGATTTAAACTAATTAATTAATTAGTTAAGTTATTAATTAATCAATTTATCATGCAAACGCGTGGCAGCACAAACAAATCACCAAAACTAAATATACAACGGAAAAATAAATAACACGGTGATTTGTTTACGAATGGAAAAAACCCTAGCGGCAAAACCCCACCGGGTGATTTTCAAGTCACCACTCCCAAAACTCCACTATTATCAAATCAAGCGGTTACAAGTAAAGGAATCCCAAGTACCTTACCAACCTACAGCTGAACCCTTACCACAATACCCAATTGGACTTGATCTGTAGTGACAGTTCCCCCTTTTAATGCACGGCTCCCAAGTACGTGACTAACCAGATGCGCGGATCCCAATACGCGACTTCAATCACCAATTTTAGAAAGAGAGGTTGGCTGCAAAGTTCTTCAGTTCATCCTATGCGATGAAGATCAGGAAGATGCTTGGTCAAAAAACCCTTTGGTGCAAATACACAGCAACTTCTTCAGAGAAGATGAACTAGGTCAAGAACTTCGTCTTTGATCACAATTTGCTTGAACAAGGATTGCTCAATACTTTAGCAACTTGTGTCTATGTTGACGGCTCTTAAAACACTCCATTTATATGTTTAAGGTTAGAAGAAAAGAAGGCCCAATAACACATTCACGGATCCCAAGAAATTAGAACATAAAATTTGACTTTTTAAATCTCGACAAATAGCAGGTGTCGAGGTAGCTATCGAGCAGGTGTCGAGCTTTAAAAACTTTGCACTTCAGCTTGCTTTTTCTTGGACAGACTTGATGACTTCAACACTTGATCTTGAAACCTTATTTCTTGAAGTATTAAAAACACCTAGAACTACCAAATTACAAGTAGAATGCGTTTTGTCAAAGGATTAGCCAATTTACATAAATAGTGTGACATATGTTCTTAACATGTGAACCACATATGTCCTAACACTGCCTACAATTCAATACATCGAAAAACATAACTTAAAAAATTAATAAAACTTAATAATGATTAATTGGATCAATTAGGAAAACAATTTGATATTGATAATCATAAATCATAAATAAAAATTTTGTTGTACCAAAATGAAAATAATATAATTTTTCTTAAAAATTCAAAAGACAAGTTAAAGAAAATATTCATTTTTTATTAAAAGTTATTTATAACATTTTGTGAATCACTAAAAAGAATATAAAATTTGGAAATTATTCTTTTAGTCTTAAACAAACTTTCTCAAACTTTATTTTTTCTACCTACAATTCAATACATCGAAAAAAGTAACTAAAAAAATTAATAAAACTTAACAATGATTAATTGGACCAATTAGGAAAACAATTCGTTATTGATAATCCATTAAGGTTATTTTCTTTGCAGAAATTGTAATTTCGTCCATCCAGTACATATTATTAAATAAACAATTATTAGCAAAATCTAACACGAATTAAATTGCAAAAGCTAAAATTTGTCACCCATCCGATTATTTTCATTTGGCTAACCTTTGTTTTTTTAAAAAAAATAAATGGCATTATAGAGTATTTCTAATACAACTATTAAGAGTACTTTGTCCGCCATAAATGATAAAAAGGTAAACAAAAATTAATAAAGTCTCGTAGTTTAACATCTAAATCGAGAACTATTAAAAATCATGTTATGTAATAGAATAAATACCAAATTATCCAAATCATGCTATGTAATAAAATAATATTATATTTTTATATGCTATATTTAATTCTTTATAACGCAATAAGATAACATTTAACAATCAAAGAGAACCAAAAAAAAAAAAAAAACGCAACAACAATAATTTAAAAAAACTAAACTAAATCGCATTAACCCAAAGTAGAGTTTTAAAGAATATAAAAAATTATCAACCTAAAGCAAAGATGCAATAAAAAAAAATCCACTGAGAGAGAGAGAGAGAGAGAGAGAGAGAGAGAGAGAGAGAGAGAGAGAGAGAGAGAGAGATAACTTTTTTTTTTTTTTTTTGCGAGGGAAAACTATGCATAGAATAGAAAAGATAGTAACAAATTTATAGTAAGATGGTGTGAATAAGAAGAGATAAAAATAAAAGAAGATGAAAGGAAAGAGGAAAAATGATATTAATGTAGAGGGTAGTGAGTAAATGAAAAAGTAAGGGAATGAGTAGATGAAAAAGTAAGGGAATGAGAAAGGTTGGAAAAGTAGTGGGGAGATGAAAAGGTAAGGAAGGGCGGGAGAAAGGTTGAAGAAGTGTAAATATTAAAAAAAATAAATATTAAAAACAATTATAAGAAAATTGAAAAGAAAAAAGATAATGACGTGAACGCTGATATAGTTTAATTGGAGCGTAGCAACAATTAATACTACACTATATATATATATATATATATATATAGATCGGAGTCCCAGTTAGTAATAAATGTGGATAGTTTGGCCGGTAATCATATGATCTGCTGACTATCTCGTTGGAAAATGAAGTTGCTATCATATTCTTTTTTTTTTTTTTTTTTTTTGGTTCTCTCCCCCACAATCCCACGGAATTTTACCTTTATGTGGCTTAGTTTGCACGATAGCCTGGCAACAAAGGAACTCCAGACAAGAAGGAAAATCATCATAGATGATGGTTGACCTCTCTGCGTGGGGAAGCCTAAAAAGCAATCTGTTAGGTTTAGACCCCTAGTAAAAACAATTTTAAGATTGTTAATATATTAATTATGTAAGTCTTTGGTTAATCTAGCAATTATCAATATTATGCACAACAAAAATATAAATACTTACAATATATGATAATTCAGAAAAACCTATGAATCAAACCATTTTATAGTAAAAATGTGGAGGGACTTAACTTTATTAATCATTTTTCAAAAAAATCCACATCAAGTTATTTATTTTATATTTTATTTTATTTAAATAATGATCTTCATTTAAAAAAAAATATTATCTTCAGAGAGAGAATTAAAATAATGAAATACACAATTACTGTAGCAAAAATGAATTTTTGCATAACTTTACATTGGTTGATGTAAGAAAATTTTGCGGTTAATTGGTTGGATAAAATGTGTAGTTTTTCTATTTTACAGAGAGAGAGAGAGAGAGAGAGAGAGAGAGAGAGAGAGAGAGAGAGAGAGAGAGAGAGAGAGAGAGGCCTTGGTGCATGTAGGTGATAGAAGTGGGCTTGTTTTTCTTTTGCCTATATAAATCGGTCACCCCACAGCATATCAGTGTGGAAATTGTAAGTTATTTTAGAGAAGTGCCTAGTGAAGTGTTCCAGGTATCAATTTTTTTATTTATTTAAAATTTATGGAAAACTCTTTTGGTTTCTTTATTTCAATGCAGTAAGTAAGATCAATTAAAGCATATTTGAGATAGACAATCTCCTTCTTGTGTGCAAAATTTATGGTTATATTTGATAAGGCAATTTAAATACATACTTAAAGCTTGAAGCTCAATTTCTTTGAGATTTTAAATGTTTGAAGCTTCTAATTTTGTAGGCTAAAATTTTATTTTTACTTTTAAAATATAGCACATGTTCTATTTCGTCTTTGAATTAAAATGTTTTATTTTCATCATGAAAATTTAAAATGTTCTATTCTTTGTTATTCTTGTCAAAATATATATTCTATTGACAAAAGATTTGATGAAAGTGGATGAAAGGATGAAATATTGAGATGACGTTTTAAATTTTCAAAGATGAAGATAAAACTTCTTAAATTATAGACAAAAATAGAGTATCTACTAATAATACTATATATATTGGATGGAAGTGTGTGTGTGTATATATATACACTCAAAACTTGCTTTGGCTTCCTTCTTTCATGATTTGTTTTTTATTTTTTTTTTCTTCTCTAAATGTCATCATTGAATTAGTTGGTTTCTTTGCTTATTATTTCTATTAGAGAGGGAAGAGTATTAGGAAAGCAATGGGTTTGGCAGATAACAGATGGTCACTTAAGGGAATGAGCGCTCTTGTAACTGGTGGAACCAAAGGAATCGGGTTCTTCTCTCTCTCTCTCTCTCTCCATGTTCCACTTCAAAGGGTCTGAATCAAATAGTCAAGTACCAAAATATTTTTGATTTTATTCAGGTATGCTATTGTAGAGGAGCTGGCCAAACTAGGCGCAAGAATACATACTTGTTCTCGAAATGAAGCTGAGCTTAATGGATGCTTAAAGGCTTGGGAAGGTAAAGGGTTTGTGGTTACTGGTTCAGTCTGTGATGTATCGTCTAAAGCCCAAAGAGAGAAGCTAATGGAGTCTGTCTCCTCTGTATTTAATGGAATGCTTAACATCCTAGTGAGTTGTCCCTCGTCCATGTAGCTTTGGAGACCTATTTTTTTACTGAGATGAGTTCAAGTTACACCTGGTGTAATTTCATAAGAATTACATCTTTTGTAAACCATTGATTACTATTAGATTTAAGGGTTAAAAAACACTCATAGTAATATCATTATTATTCCTTAAAAATTAGTGATTCATGCATTAACTCTTTTTATTAAAAAAAAAAAAAAAACACAGCATTTATTTATTTATTTATTTTCATCCATATCATCATCTTCTTCCTCTTGTCTTTCTTTTTGCACAGGCCTCCACCGTTCATAAAATTCTCAAGATTAAATTGTAAATACAAGCTATCTTTATTTTGTTTTAATAATTTTGATTACCATTTTGCAAACTCATGATTTGTCCATCATCTTTGTATTATGTAGCCAATATGATAGTAAAGAAATAATATCACATTTAACACTCAAAAAACTAAATGTGACTCTTAAAACCATTTTCTTATGTTCATTGTGGGACTAGTTGTGTGCTTCATATATTGAGTGAGAAAGACCTATATCTGAGTATCATCGAAGAGTAGAGCAGTAGAAAATGTCTCTTCCTAGTGAAAATACTCGCACATACAGACCTCGCTGCAATAAACCTTTGCATCGCTACGCTATCTAATTTTTGGTTTTGGAGTTCAAAAGATAAAGAAAATTAGAAGGAAAAGCAAATAGATTAATTGAAAGAAGCGGAAGAAGAAAGAAGAAGAAACATATGTCAGAGTAAGGAACCCCTTAACTTATAGGCTATAGCAGTATAAATTTTAAATATAGCTTGTCTGTCATATCCAAATACGGTAGTTTTAATTATCAAAGGGTGTCTATAAGGTATAGCCGAGCTCATATGAAACCTCTGAGATCGTTTCAATTTCAAAGCCTTATATAGTTACATTATTGGTTAAAACTTAAAGCTTAGCAACTAATAGACAAGATAAAAGCTTATAATTACAGTAGTTTGAGAGAAACTGTAGAGGGACGATGGAGGCCTGAAAGTATATTGCAAAAAGAAAGACAAGAGGAAGAAGATGATGAGATGGACGGAAAAAAAAGAAAAAATAAAAAAACAAAGAGTAAATGCTGTGGGGTTTTTTTTTTTTTCCTTCAATAAGAAAAGTTAATGCCTGAATCACTAATTTTTTGGGAGTAATAATGATACTACTATGAGTGTTTTTTGACCCTTAGATCTAATAGTAATCAATGGTTCACAAAAGGTATAACTCTTGTGAAGTTACACCAAGTGTAACTTGAACCCATCTCTTTTTCATTAGTGTTTTTCAGCTTTTTATTTTTTATTTTGAGAGAATCACTGAAGGTATAGATTAAACCCCCCCCCCCCCCCTATGTGCAATAAACTTATTATAGTTGTTATTATCATTATTAAGTATTATACCATGTTAGTTCAATTGGTAAAATATTGCTTGTCATCAAATAACAGAGATCTGGAATTCAATCTTCTTAGTTGAACCAGTTGGTTCATTTTTTAAACTATGATTTGAATATTTTGCTTGAATTAGTGATACCCAGGATGGTCTATTGAATAATGTAATAACATAAGAACAAAACTTAGGTATAATTACTTAAGTAATATAATTTATTTTTGTAATTAAATTTGACTATCTAGATGCATTAAACAATGAACCATATAGTCAAATTTAATTGTCCTCAGAAAGTATAATATTATTTTTACTACACTAATTGGTCAATGCATTCATATTATTGATTTTTTTTTTGGAATGCCATTGTTGAATTTAATTGAGAAACTTAAATTGCAACACCTAAGAAACTGTATTTAAGTTTCACCCTGCATAATAGTGAATTTGATTAACTTGATCATGTTGGTTTTTTGCTTAAAATAACAAGGCGATAATGATATGATTTATTTTCTATACATTCTCTAAACTCTACACTCCCTATACCAGATAATCCTTTTTGGGTAAATTACTTTCCAAACTTTAAGTTTTGGGTATCTCTTATTTAAACCTCAAACTTTTAAATGTTTCATTTCAACTTCAAGTTTGAAATAAATTATATTTAAACTTGCTAGTCATGTGATGTTTAATAGCGTTTACAAAGAAAATGTGATAGAAGGTTTAAATTAATGAAATGTTTTTAGAAATTTTAAGGTTTAAATGAAACTTTTGAAAGTTTAAGGTTTAAATGAAATATACCAAAAACTCTAAGGTTTAAAGAGTAATTTATCATTTGATTTTTGTATTTTACCCATTATTTTTGTTCATCTGATTTTCACAATGATTCTTATCATGAAAGATCGTTTGTCATATATATAAATTTATTTTATTTTATTTGGATTGTATAAATTATTTTTAAGTTTTATTTTTTGAAGTACAATTATACTATTGCCTAACTTATTTTCTAAGCACAATAAATCGATGAAAATAAATGCTTCCGAACAAGCACTCGAGTACTCCATTGCATCTCTTCTATATTATTGAGTGTTATAAGATATCCCAATTCTCTACTGAATTTGTAATTGAAATACTGTGCTTCAATTTCTGGATTTAGGTGAATAATGTTGGGACCGATATACGGAAACCAGCAATTGAGTACACAGCTGAAGAATTCTCTATTATTTTCGGAACCAACTTTGAATCTGCTTACCACCTTTCCCAACTTGCACACCCCCTTTTGAAGGCGTCTGGAGCAGGAAGCGTTGTGTTTATGTCCTCTGTTGCTGGGGTGGTTTCAATAAAAAATGAGTCTGTTTATTCTGCAACTAAAGGTGTGCAAAAGAAAGCAGAAGAGAAAAAAAAGTGAAAAAGCTTCTTGCAGATATCTGATATTCATTCATTCATTATTATGATCGGTTTTCTCACTTTATATTTTTCAGGAGCAATAAATCAGCTCACAAAGAATTTGGCATGTGAACGGGCAAAAGACAATATCAGAACCAATTCTGTGGCGCCGTGGTACATCAAAACACCTCTAGTGGACAATGTAAATTTCTTTTGCCTCAAATCACTTCGCTTTGTAGCTGGCACTTACGTCTCTAACCAAAAGGTCCAAAACAAGCAATTTGTCTCGTGTTAACTGTTTAGTCCTCTCACCTCTAGTCACATATTGTCATATTGCAGTTTTAACTTTTTCTGCTTTAATTATTCCATGATCGATACTTTTTTTTTTTTTTTGAGAAGCCACCCCAAAGCAGAGGGAGGGGGGGGGGGGGGGGGGGGGGGGGGAGAATATATATTAAGGTAGATCAGAATGATACACAGAAACAATATCGGGGGTAAGTCTTCTATCCAAATCTGAAAATGCGAAAACTTACACGCTGATCTTGCTAACCTATGAGCTACTCTATTTCCTTGCCTACGATTATGACAAAAAGATATGTTCTGGAAAACAGAGGAAAGGAGCTTGATGTCTCTAATGATGTGCCTGAAGCTTGAGGAGTCGAAACCACCACTGGATAAGGCTCTAATGATCGTGTTCGAGTCTCCCTCAAGAATTACCTGACTTAGACTAAGCTCTTGCGCAAAACCAATGGCACTGTGCGCCGCCAGCACTTCCACCATCTCTACTGAAGTAGGCAGCGGAATAATTTGTGTAATGGCAGCCATTACAAGACCTTCGTTGTTTCGAACAATACCACCCAAACCAGCTAGCTTTTCCTTTTGGAAAGTGGCTCTGTCAAAATTGACTTTCACCCAGTCCTTGGGAGGAGGAAGCCAACTCGTCTGGACAGAAACTTTTGTGATCGGGCAGGGAGATGCCGAAGCATTTTGAAACTCAAGCAGATTTTCTGTAGACATGGAATTAATCGCATGCAGCTGTAACACCTTCTCACCAACACGGAGCTGGTTCCTACGTGTCCAAAGCAGAGACCTGGTCATTGCAAACAGATCCAAGAGGCCACTGTGTTCCTGACAGAGCTCGATGACTTCAAGGAATGATTTACATCTGGTCGTAAGCTTACGCAGCCACGCAAAATTGCACTCCCAGACAGGTGCTAATACTTGGCAAGCCCAAAGAGCATGAAATGAGGATTCACTTTCTAAATTGCAATCTAGACATAGATCATTGCTAAGTACCTTCCGCTTCAACAAGTTCGCTTTTGAAGGAAGTGAATCGGTCCCAGCTCTCCACAAAAGTGTTTTAACTCTGTTGGGAACTTTTAAACCCCAGATACCTTTCCAAAGCCTCTTAACAGGTGACAAGTCCGACACTGAAGGTGAGTCTTTCAATTCTTCATCCGAGAGGAGTCTATAGCCAGAACGAACTGAGTAGGAGCCATCACCATTGAGGGGACAGAAAATCTTGTCCTCACATTCATTAAGGCAGAGCGGGATCGCCTTGATTGCCGAAGCCTCGTGGGGCAGGAAGATGTTGTCAATTGCATCAGTAACCCAGCCGTGTTGGTCCTTATCAATTGGGACAGAGACCAGTGCGTCGTTGCCAAGGAAGTCCCTTGGAGACACCACCCGTTTGTTATAAGGGTCAGGAAGCCAACTATTGTGGTAAATCCGAATCAAAGAGCCATTGCCCACCCTCCATTGAAGACCTTTCCTAATCACTTCTCTGCCTTTGAGGGTGCTCTTCCAGGCGAACGATCAATTACCCTCTTTAGCTTTTAGAATGGAGCCCTTTGGGAAAAATCTTGCTTTAAAGATTATATAAGTGGCCCCTCTTTAGCTTCTACATAACTCGTATTTTTTTGAGATAAGATTATATAAGTGGCCCCTCTCAATTATGTGATGTGATTTCCTTCTATAGTTTTTTTTTGAAGGATTTCCTTCTATAGTAATGAAATTATGCAGGGCATCCATTAATATATTATACCCTCCTTTCATATAAGTGACGGCACATCGCACACTTTACTTGAGATGACGGTGAAATACATAGTATACGGAATAATTTCCCCTACGACTGGTAGTTTAGCATCTGTGATCTGTGGGACTTATGAGTTCCCACCTATGGAACACGCTTTTATATGATCCACATTCTCCTTTTGGCAACTTATTATGTCTTCTTTCTTCTCAGGTGCTCGCGGATACAGAATATAAGGAAGAGGTCATTTCTCGCACTCCATTGAAGCGCATAGGAGAAGTAGAGGAGGTCTCATCTTTGGTAGCATTCCTGTGCATGCCAGCATCATCTTATATTACTGGCCAGATCATTTGCGTTGATGGTGGAATGACTGTCAACGGCTTTAACCCAAGTCGTGACTGAAGGGCAACAATTTTATGCCATTTTATATGTATATTCTGCAAATGTGTTTTGTTTAGCACAAAGGGGGAATGTATGGGACAACGTATATGAGCTCATACTTGATGTTGAGTGCAATAATAGGGGTGAGATGATTTAAATCCCATGTTGAGTGCAATAATTGATGTTGAAAACACCAGGAAGTTGTTGAGTGTACATGTGTAAGTGAAATTCTACTTTGATCAATAATGATGAGAAGAATAAGTAGTTAATATAACATAATCGAACTCATACAAATTGAGATTAGGCCTTTTGAATTAAGCGTGTCTCTATATTAATGTCACCCCAAAGTAAATGGTTAATTTCCAAGGATTTGTTAAACTTGGGTTGTTGTTTGATTTTTTTTTTTGTCTTTTTATGAAAATTACAATTCTCGTGAATATCTTATGTCCAATGAATTACAAAAATGAAACAATTCCTACAAACATCTTAATTACAATGAATTTTGGAAAATTTATTTCTCACTTGTAGAAACGTTAGCAATGGACTAATCATTCAGGTCGAGCTACAATTTTGATTCCAAAAATGCCTAACCAAGAATCTGTTTTATACTTCAATTTTATATAAACTGTAACTTTCCCACCATGCCCATAAAGTTTATACAAAACAAATGTAGCATTTCTCTCATCCGGAATATTCATATAGTAAGTATATTCTCAAAATTCAAGTAACTAATTAGAAAATCTTCTTTGTAAAAACAACCATTAAAAGTTACAATCTTTTTATATTTATAAGGCCTATAATCACTCTAATAAGAGGAAAAATGCTTACCAATAAGTTATTGTAGGGACTAGGGTTGGAGCACTTCTTTTATTAGATGAGTGGGCTCTGACCCAACTTGTCAAATACAATAAATTTGTAGAGAATGGGTTTAAGAACTAGAGCCTAGTGAAGATTACAACAACTAAACATGGCTATGAGTGGATTGAATAAGAAAGACTTGGACGAAAGTATGAAATTCTGTTCCTCGGCCCTAGCCTGAGGATCTAGTAGTTCTTATTATTGCTTCCGCGTTTGGTTACAAAGGTCTCAAGTATTACCCTAGTTATTACAATATTCTCTCCGCTTCCAATCTTCTTTTTTCATTCTGGAGAACTTCTTACATTATATACTCCCTCTCAGATGATCCTGACCCTCCATCTGTTGATCATGTATGTTACTACTTGAGTGCTTGTCCCATCAGCCACATTATTCAGCTTTCTGTGAGCTATAGCAATCTAGGCAACACTGTTCAGGGGTCATTTCCTCATTAATGCGGCCAAAATGTTAGTTGTGGGCATTTAATGTGGAGGTGACAGTTTCTCCTTAAATTGCTCCTCCACCATACTTCCATGGTTGACCCATTATACTTGTCTTTTTCTTGGGATGCTTTGGGAGGTTGCCTTTGGAGGCGTGCTGCTCTTCCTTTCTATGATCTCGGCTGGCCGAGGACAGGATCGTCCTCGGCGATGTTTCTTGGGAACTTGGGCTTCCTACTTTCATCCTCGGACATTTTTACCTCCTCGACGTGGGCCTTTGGGCCTAATATAAAGTGGGCTGAGGTTGCCAAATTCTTAGGCCCCACAATTATCTATGAGTTATGTCTTTAAGACAGTTATCCCTATTATTTTCATACTTATGGTTTCTATTATTTTGATTGGTTTCCAACGGTACCATCCTAGCAAGAATATTTGTGAGTGCTACGTCACATAATTTCATAACAAATTTTATGCAACAACTTATTATTAGTAGGTAAAATATGTCAATATTGAGCCCAAATTAGAATTGGTAATAGCTTACCACATAAGATTTTTTGTGAAAATATTATGGATGTAGCATTACTATTATTTTTGTTGAATTCTGTAAAGTTGTAATTTACAACTAGGTTTTTGTTGGCTTGTATTCCGTGCCAAATTTGATTGTAACTATTTTCAATCGTTTAAACCCTGTATTTGTTGTGGGATTTGTTGTAAGGGTTGTGTGATAGATAGAGTGTATGAAGACTCAAGCATTTGAAGATTGAAGGATTCTCGCGGGTGTCTCGCGACCTAGCATCCCGCGAAGTGAATCATGTGCCAGGCACATGCTGGAATGCGAAGAGTCAGGCCAGGTGGAGACAGTTGTGTCTCGCGAGTATCTCGCGGGTAAGGCCTTCCCGCGAGACACCCGCGAGGCAATCTGTTCTGCCAGCCTGTACTTATTGAGTCACACTTTTTGCACCCATCCTATATATACCATCATTACCCACAAATGTTGAGGAATGCTTCAGAGAGAAAACCCTAGCCAAACACATTGAGAATTAGAGATTGTCTTCCCCACCATTCTCTATTCAATTGCTTGTGGTATCTCCTCAACCCTTCCCTCTCCATTATCCATATCTTTGAGAGGTTGATAGCCCAAACACTTACCACACCTTTGAGAGTGCTGAGTGACGTTTTGGTGCTGCTGGGTAGCATTGGAAGAAGCCTTGAATGGCAGATGCAACATGGAGCTTGTTGCGGGATCCGGATAACTAAGATAAGACACGGTTCCGAGAAGCCTTGTTGGAGTAGGAGCTTGGAGGGCTTAGGTACATCGAGTAGACTAGGCTTTGAGGGTCTTTTGCTAACTCATGTATCCCAACTGATTGTCTAGTGGATCGATTTCCGCTTGGAGGGCGGCGGAGGGGTTTTTCGCCGAGTTCTTCGGTTTCCTCTTCGATAACACGTCTCGGTGTTATCTGTGTTTGCATCCTTCTTCCCTACTCTTGTTTATTTCACTTTTACTGCTGTGTTGCTTTAAATATGGATTAGAGTAGGTGTCTTGCTTATACGCTTGTGTTTACACTATTCCGCACTTATCATTAAGTTAGTGTAAAATCAACCAAGCCGTAATTTTAATTGGGGGTCTAAACCGCTCGTGTGTTTTTGACACATTTTCGAGCTTTCAAATTCAAATCCTTGTGATTCACAAGTCATGTTGTTTAACAATTTTACTAGGGTGGTTAAAATAAATTAATATGGTATGTAATAATTTATTTGTAAGTGTGTGTGTATATATATACACATTTTTATTAATTTAAACTAATTATATATATATATATATATTTGCTAAATAAAAAATAAAAAAAAAATTGACTAGTGAGGGTGGTCATGTAAGAGCATCACCAGTAGGCTGGCTATCTTTAAATTTTGGAGAGAAAAGCCATTGTTCACACAAAAAAAAACCCCTCCAACAGCCTCTCCATCTCCAAACTTTTTTTTTAGATTTGCTACAGTAGCTCTCCAGGCCTGGAGAGCACTATAGCAATCACTGTAACATATCTAAAGAATATTTCCCCTTAAAATAATACCAGTTGAATTAAAAAAAAGACTTTTTTCTCTCTCCTTTGGATTTCTTTTTTTTTTTTTTTTTCTCTCATTCTCTCAGTTTCTCACATAATCCAAACATAAAACACAAAACAAAATCCAATTCTTAAAATAAAGTTGAATCAGAACAAGAAAATATGAAAAAAAAAAAAAAAAAAGAACAAGCTGATCTGACCCAACCTAGTGGTGGGGAGGAGGACGAGTGGGGGTGGGGCGGCAGACGTGGTAGTGCTGCATGGTGAACGCCAATCTCCACCATCTTTGTCCTTTTGGCGACCTTGATCTCCACCGGCGGTGGGGCGGCAGACGAGCAATAGTCTTTCTCTTCTCTCTCTCTCTCTCTCTCTAGCTCTTTTCTCTGATGTGAACAAAACGTGAGACTGCTGGAATTGGAATGTTCTTGAGGTGAAAAAGAAAATAAAAGAAGAGGTGATAAAGATAGGACTAGACACGTGTGGAGGAGAAAAACAAGGAAAAGGAAAAAGAAAAAAAGAAATGAAATGTGTATGGAAGAAAATGAAATGAAAGAAAGAAAAATAATATAAAAATAAAAAATCCTAATTGAAAAATACTACCACAATATTTTTATAATAAATTTTAAGTAACAGATTTTTATTAGTTAATATTGGCGAGTAAAAAAATCATTTCGGTGGTGGGTTCAAATTAGAACTAGTAACAACTTTTCACATAAAGTTTGTTGTGAAAGTATTGCGTAAAATGTTGTGAATATAACACTTCTCATTGAAAAATATATTAGTTAAAAAAAGAATAAATGATGATTAAAAAAAGAATAAACGATGAATGAAGAAATAATATTTAAATGAGATAGAGAATGGATTGAAAAGTGTATTTGAAAAAGTGAGTAGCTAAAAGGTAAAATGAATTGTTCACTCTCCAAACAGTACAAAAATTTGGAGATGCTGCTGGTGATGCTCTAACCACCCTCAAATTCAAGTGGAGCCGCCACTGCATGCATAGAGGATGCCGACTTGGTCTGTGATAATAGATTCACTTGTTAAGCCGTACCTAGAAAGTTGATAAAGAAAATTTTCACATGTAAGTATAACCATGAAATCTCACTTTGTAAGAGCATCTCCAATAGGCTCTCTAAAGCCTTATTTGGAGAGCAAACACAGAAAAATCATCCTTCAACAAACTCTCTATCTCTATTTTTTTTAATAGATTTGCTACAGTAGCTCTCCAGACATGGAGAGCACTATAGCAACTCCAAAACCTTTTTCTCTATTAAAAAAAATACCGGTTGGATTAAGATATTATTTCTTTCTCCCTCTTTTTTTTTTTTTTTTTTTTTTTTTGTGTGTGTTTCGTCACTCTCTCGCACTTCTCAATAGAGAACAAAGTCTGTTTCAGAGCCTTGAAAAATAGAAAAGCAAAAGGAAATTAATTTCCGCTTGATCCACTACCAAAGAAAAGCCAAAGGAAATTGAGATCAAAATAAAAAAGTCAAAGAATTTTTTATTCCAGGAAGAAATTTGAAGGCAAAGATCTCAACCTTGGAGAAGTTTTAGGAACAAAAATAGATAATTTATTCCTAGACCTACACAAATCATAGCATAAAAGGGAGCTAATTTTTGCTTGATCTATTGCCGATCGTCCGGTTAATTTCCGCTTGATCCATTACCGATGCTGTGTTTTTCTTTCCTACATATGTGTTGTTGTCTCCTCTGGTGGTCTTTGTTGTTCTTTTCTTTGTTTGTGTGGTGAAGAAATGGTTGTATTTCTTTGAGATCTTTTAATAAATGGGTTAATAAAAAAAGATTAAAGAAAGAATAAAAAAAGAATGAAGAAATAATATTTAAATACTATAGAGAAATGAATAGAGAGTCTGTTGGAAGATGTATTTGAAAAAGTAAGTAGGCGAAAGGTAAAAGTAACTATTCACTCTCCAAACAGTACAAAAATTTGGAGAGACTGTTGGAGATGCTCTAATAATATACACGCCTTTTCTGAGATGAGTTCTCCTTATAGGTAGCATATGGCATTGCAGTAGTGCTGTAGGACTAAATAGGAAACATTTTTGAACAAGACGTGGTCTAAAATGATGTGAAAATATTTTTTAACAACATGGAGATTTCTAATATCATTATTTAAAATGATGCGAAAATTGTGGTTTAAAAAATATTGTGAAAACACTTGTTTACATTATTCATAAAGCAAAAAATGTGTTTGGTGTTATGTTTCAAATAACATGTTTCAGTATGTGAAAAAACATAATTGTGTGTTGGGCATGTGTGTGTGTGTGTGTGTTTTTTTTTAAAAGCTAACAAGTGGGCCCTTTACAAAAGTGTCATTGAGCAATGTTGTTTGAAATCTGAAAACTAGTAAGAGGAGTTTTTCAAATTCGGTGTTTAAACACCCTAAAATGAGCAACATAACTTAAACATTCTTTAAAAAACTTCCTTACCAAACGCGTTGTTTTTTTTAGAACCACAATTTTCAGTAATTAAACACTAAACTGTTGTTTGGAAGCACATACCCTACCAGGGCAGTTGAATAATAGATGCAATTGATGCAATCACTTAAGGCCTCCAAATAAAAGAAGGCTTCCACTTGAAAAAAAAATATATATATATATATATATATATATATATATATAATATTTATCTATATATTTTAATTACAAAAAAGTATTTTAGTCCTATTGGTCAATAAAATGCATTAAAAAGATCTTATTGTATCCTAAAATGTAGAAGATTAAAAAGGGAAAAAAAAAATAGCCAAATTTTGTGTCCGTTTGGCATGATTAATTTTGGCAACTTATTTTACTATTTAGCTTATTTTTGTTATTATTTATGAGACTCACTGCACTTTTTGGTATTATTTATGAGCCCCACTATACTATTTCAACAAAAAATTTTCAGTTTCAATAAAATAAATGGATCCCAAATAAATCCTTCAACTAACAAAATTAAATTTTAAAAAAAAATTCATTAACTCATTCTTAAAATATGCTAATATTAGAATTAATATCAATTAAATTTATTAATAATACAACGTAATTATCTTGAAATATACTAAACTCAGTCATTCATTTTACCTTTTTTTTTTTTAGAAGCCACCCCAAGAATAGGGGGGAAGCAATTCATTTAGGCGAATCAGATAGATACACAAATGCTAAGTTTGGGGGAATATCCTCCATCCAGACTTGAAAGGAAGAAAGATTACAAGCCATTCTAGCCAATCTATGAGCTACTCTATTCCCTTGCCTACGTGTATGGCTAAAGGAAACTTTGTGAAAGGCAGAAGATAGGAGTTTAATGTCCCTGATGATATGTCCAAAGCTTGAAGATGAAAAACTTCCACTGTTTATGGCTTTGATAATTACCTTTGCATCACCTTCGAAGATCACCTGATCAAAATTCAGCTCCTTTGCCAAACTAACTGCATTACGTGCTGCCAACACTTCCACTGTCTCTACTGAAGTAGGCAGTGGAATAGATTGTGAATAGGCAGCCATAACAAGATCCTTGTCGTTTCGAACAATAGCTCCCAAACCTGCCAGGCTTTTGGAAGAGAAGATTGCACCATCAAAATTGACCTAAGCCAACCTGAAGGGGGAGGAGACCATTTGGGTGGGCTGACTGTGGGTGATGCACGCTGGGGAGGAGATGACGCAAGCTGAAATTCTTGGAGGTTGTCAATAGCCAAAGAGCTGACACTATCCACTGGAATTGCTGCTTCACCTACTCGGAGCTGGTTCCGCCGAGCCTAAATCAGCGATGCTGTCATTGCAAAAAGATCCGAGAGGTTACTCATCTCCTGGCAGAGTTGGATGATATCCAGCAAGGAGGTGCAGTTCGCAACATCCTTAATTAACCATCCAAAATGAGCCATCCAAATTGGATTCAAACATGGACAAGACCACAGTGCATGGAGGGAGGTTTCTTTGTCAAGGTTACAGTGAGGACAGGAGTCGTCAATCAATATTCTTCTCTTCCTGAGGTTTACTCTAGTGCGAAGGGCATCCGATCCAGCTCGACACATTAGAATTTTCACTCTATTTGGAATCCGTAGGCTCCAAATACCATTCCAGACTTTTTTGGATAAGGACAAATCAGAGGTAGTTAGATTGACCCGCATCTCACCCTCCATGATCAGCTTGTAGCCTGATTTGACGGAATAAATCCCATTCGAGCTCCCAGACCAAAATAGTTCATCCGCACCATCTGTAAGACTAAGTGGAATAGCTTAGATCAAAGCAGCTTCATGAGGCAAGAAGTTATTGTCAACCACTTCTTCAATCGAGCATCTCTTATTGCGATCAATCAAGACTAAGACTCGAGCATCACTACCAAGAAAATCCGGAGGAGATATTACCTTTCGTGAGTGGGGGGTTGGGAGCCAGTCATCATGGTAAATTCGGATTGATGCACTATTGCCCACTCTCCACTGCAAGCCTTTCTTTATCACAGCCCTTCCTTTTAAGATGCTTTTCTAAGCAAATGACCCGTTTCCTTCCTTGGCTTCAAGAATGGACCCCTTTGGGAAGAACTTCGATTTGAAGAACCTGTGAAATAGCATGTCCTTGTTTTCAAGCAGCCGCCACACCTGTTTTGCAAGCATGGCATCATTAAATTTTTGAAGTTCCTTGAAACCCATACCACCCAAGTCTTTTGGCTGGCAAAGCGAGCTCCATTTGGTCCAGTGGATTTTCCTTTGGTTCCCCCTCTGCCCCCACTAGAATTTTCTGATCAAAGAATCAATTTCATCACATAGAGTGACTGGGATTTTGAAGCAACTCATTGCATAGGTTGGTATTGCTTGGATGACTGCTTTGAGGAGAACTTCTCGCCCTGCTTAGGAAAGCCACTGTTCCTTCCAGCCTTGAAGCTTAGCTAAAACCCGTTCTTTGATGAACATCAAGCTTGCTTTTTTGTGTTTTCCAACCAAAGACGGAAGGCCAAGGTATTTCTCGTGTTGTTTGATCTCTTGGACCCCCAGGAAATCCTTAATTTGGCCTAGGATAGCTGGTAGAGTGGACTTGCTGAAAAAAAGACCCATTTTGTTCCGGTTTAGTTGTTGACCAGAGGATTTCTCATAGACATTCAGCAAGGTTTGGATTTTCTGACATTCATTAAGAGTGGCTCTACAAAAAACCAAGCTGTCATCAGCAAAAAATAGGTGAGTTAGTCTTGGGCCTTTCTTGCAAATGGATACCTCACGAATATGACCTGCATCCACTTCTTTTTGCAATAAACCGTGAAGACCTTCTGAGCAGATAAGAAAAAGGTAGGGAGACAGTGGGTCCCCCTGCCTCAATCCTCTAGATGGATGGATAATGTTCGTGGGTTCACCATTGATCAGGATGGAGTAGCTGACCGTAGAGATTCAAAGGAAGGTGGGGGAGGAGAAGGTGAGGGAACAGACCTACGAGCTCTAGTCTTCCTAGGCATGATGCTAAGGAAAGAACATAGAAACACAGAAGAACCAAAAGAACAAAAACAAAACAAAAATCCAAGGGCAGACTGCAAATTAGCACAAAAAAATAGAATAAAAATCTATATGATGCATGAACAATTAAAATGTCATGATGCATGTTCTAATGCAGTAAAAATTAAGTTCAATTAAAATTCAAATTAACAAAATTGGCTTGAGCATAGGGTTTCCAACAAAAACCCCAAAATTGAAAAACCACTTGTTGAAATTTTTTAAACAAATTGATGAATTGAGCATCTCATAACACAACTCACAGATTATAATGCTTAATTACATCAAAACAACAAGCCAATTTCATCAATTTCACTCTAATTGAACAAAATCCCCAATTCGGATTCAATACAAGCTCTAGAATTTTTAACTTTTCACAAAACCTCAAATTGATCAAATTAACCAACATAGATTATGATTATATCAAATCCCCACAAAAACCCATTGATCAATTTCATAAAATAAGGCTTGAATCGTCAAAAATCCCATAAAGAATAGGTTCGAAAATTTCAATGAATAATACATGAAATCATGAAAATAAACTCAAAAGGAAGGGCAAAATAGTCTTACCGGCCTTAGAAGACAAAAAACTTGCAAAAGATTTAGAGAAAAACGACAAAAACTTGATGATTTGGCCTTGCCTAGTCGGAGAGAGAGAGAAAAAGGTTTTGAAACTATTTGAAAAGTGTTTTGAACAAGTCAAAGTCTGAGTTTTTATAAAAACCTGATTTGCGATCTTCAATTGATCGAAATTTACATTTGATCGATCGAAGTGCCCCGAGACTCATAAAAACATTTAAGCTCATTTTCGATCGATCGAAAACGAGAATGGATCGATCGAAGCAGGCAGAGACTCACTAAATTTTTGAAAAATCACAGATTTGAAAAACAGCCACATTTTGGCCACTAAACTCCTCAAAGCATTAAAATTGATGAACAAAATGTATGAGTATGAAATGAAGTGCTTTTTCAAAAACCCAAATTTTAATCCAAATTTCAATCATTCTCCCTTTGAATTCTTCAAACAACAAATATGTTGTGCATAATTCTCAAGATGTTTTCAAACTTGGTTGGTCAAACCAAAAACACACACAATAACATGTACGAAATTTAGCAAAGAGTAACTTGTGTAGTGTGTGCAACTAGTAAAAGCTTGAGATACATGTAAGGTGATATGTGAATAGAAATCAAATATAGAGTCTACAAAATTCATCACAGAGAATTCAAAAGAGACTATCACCTAAAGAGTTACATCATATAACTCTCACATCTCCTAGAACAAAAGCTTACAATCATGTAAGTTTCTTGAATTTTGCCTCATAATATACACACCAATTTTAATTGTTCAGAAACTTATTAAATAGCTAGGATAATGTACACACCAATTTTACTTATGTGATTTGGCATCAAGCCTAATGGTACACACCAATTTTAAGCATTAAGCAATTAAACCAAGGCTACACCTTATGTTCTTTTTGTGCATGTGCTACACTTTCTCGAGTACAAAATCTTATGATATGCACTAAGGTGTTCATGATTGGCTAGTGAATAGTGGTGAAATGGTTATTTATGCATTCCTCAAAAAGATTAAGTCCGACAGTCAAAAACATGTGACTTCAAGATTAAGACAAAGTGATAAACACTATAAACATCTTTCCCACACAACATACACTACAAAGTTTTAACTAGTAAAGTGTAATAAATAAACTCATCAAAGCTAAACAAGGTACACAAGACATGTTATGTGTAAATATATTGACTAACCTTATTTTCAAAAACCAAGAAAAATAATTTCAAACACAATTTGCTTCCTCTTTTTTTTATTTTTTATTTTATTAAAAGAGAAAAACATAATAAGTCCTAGAATGAAATGCATAAATGTTATGCAATGCAAATCCTAGAAACAAAAACACCAAAAACCAAAGAACAATGGTCACAAAAGATTAGAGTAATGAAGCACAAGGATCATGCTAGAAAGACTCAATTAGATCGAGTCTTTTGCATCCAAAACCTTTTAGATGCACCACGAGCATTGGAGTTCCTATTCACGTTCGAGTGATTTCCAACTCCAGGATTGGAATAAAAGTTTAACGCCTTTACCAATTCACCAATTAGTGCCATAGGATCTTGTGCTTGAGGCACAGGAACTTTTGGTTTGTTTGCTCTCTTAGCAGCTTGAAGCTTGTAACAGTTAGGACGAATGTGTCCAGACTTTCCACAAAAATGACAAACCCAAGCAGGTTTACCATGCATCTTGTTCTTAGATAGGGTAGACTCCTTAGGTCTAGACTCTTTCAGATCAACCTTAATCTTCCTAGGTGGTGAAACTTTTATGGGTTTAACAACCTCACTCCTAGGGGGTTTGACAGCTTCATTCATACCCTCACTCACAGAAGGTTCAGAAGAAGATGAAGGAACAAAGATAATGGAATGGGGTGCAGACACAGAGATGCTCTCAATAAAACCTAAACCAGATTTGTTAGAAGGATACTTTTGAATACTCAACATTTGATCAAGTTTAGAACTAACAGATCTAGCAACAGATAAATCAAGTTCTAATTTCTTAACTTTATCAATCAACAGCATATTCTCTGTTTTCACATTGTTCAAAAGATCATTAGCATCAAACAATTTAACAAGCAAATTTTTCTTATCAAGCTCAAGAGATTCAATTTTCTTTAGGCCAAGTTCAACATTCATAGCATCATTTGCAGCAACTTTGCAAAGTTTATTATAGGCCTCTTGAAGGTCTGCATCCTCAGAGAGTTCCCCATCAGAAGGGTTCTCTTCAACAGACACGCTTTCATTGACTACAGTAGTAGCAGTGAAAGCAATGAAGTTTTCATCCTCGTCACATCCAGACTCATCATTAGAAACCTCATTATCACTAAGGGTTACAGCCATAGCCTTGCCCTTAGTCCTCAAGAATGTTGGACATTCAGATTTAACATGACCATACCCTTGACAACCAAAACATTGAGAACCCAAAGAATTATTTGAAGATTGACCTACTCTTTCTCTAGGTTTTTCAGTGTTGCTAACATTATTGGGATCATTCTTCCTAAAATTTCTAGGTTCAGCAGTGTTTGTATTCCTTGCCTTTCTGTTAGTATTTCTAAGAAAGTTTTTAAAGTTCTTGGCAAGGTAAGCAATCTCTGTAGCAGAGAGCTCATCATCAAGTCCACCAACCTCAACATCATCAACAGACTTAAGAGCCATTGACTTGGATTTGTTAGTTTGGGTAGGTCTAACTCATAGGATTGAAGAGATCCTACAAGTTCATCAATAGGGATGGAGTCCACATCCTTATTCTCAGTAATGGCAATCACTTTGGGTTTAAAGTTCTCAGTTAAAGATCTAAGAATCTTCCTAACAATTTTAAGCTGATCATAGATTTCACCCAAATTATATGCAGAATTAACAATGTCATTAAGTTAGGCATAAAATTCATCAAAGGATTCATCATTAGACATCCTAATGCTCTCAAACCTAGAAATTAATTGTTGCAACTTATTTATTTTGACAGCCTTTGTGCCTTCATGCACAGTTTGGAGGATTTTCCAAGCAGTATGAGTAACCTCAACATTTGAGATTTTCTTAAATTCCTCCATAAAAACAGCATTAAAGATGGCATTCATAGTT
Source organism: Quercus glauca (assembly GCA_023736055.1). Classification (NCBI taxonomy): domain Eukaryota; kingdom Viridiplantae; phylum Streptophyta; class Magnoliopsida; order Fagales; family Fagaceae; genus Quercus; species Quercus glauca. Next base: position 30,440,923 of record CM043315.1, read on the forward strand.
TTGCTATTAAATGCCGCTGCTTCTTTTTGAGAAGTCTGCCACTCACTAACAGGAGTAGTGGGCTTCTCCCATCCGTACTCAACGAAATTCCAAACTCTCTCATTAATAGATTTTAGGAATGCTTTCATCCTTACTTTCCAATAAGCATAGTTATTTCCATTAAAGTGAGGAGGAACAACAAGAGAATGTCCGTGTTCTATGACAACAGAGGTCAAGGATCAGCTTTTAGATCAAAAGATCTAAAACAGAAGAGCTACCCGCTCTGATACCACTTGTTAGGTTTTTAGACCCCTTAAAATAACAATTTGATTAACCTAGTTAATAGCCAAGTGATTAACTTAGTCAAATTATGCAATTTTAGGTTATCACAATCATACAGTCATATCAAGAATATAAAACAGCGAAAATAAAAAGAACACAATGATATGATAACCCAGGAAACCACACGGTAAAAATCTGAGGAGGATTTGACCTAACTATCCTCAAGGTAAACCAGAATCCACTATGAAAGAATTGAAGTTCATCCAAAAAGACTTACAAGCTCCCCGCTTGACTTCCTAATGCTACCCACTAGTAGAACTTACTGACACGACCACGTGTAAGCTCCAAATCTACGGACTCCTTCTTTCTTGGATTCTCCAATAAGATACAAGCTCCCCGCTTATTTTTCTTTAATCTCCAATGGCAGCAACTGAGTTGATCATCAAGATGTTGATACTATCTCTACCTTGAAAACCCTAAACTTTGTGTAAAGGAAAGCTCCTCTAAGTCTCACAAGGGATTTACACAAAACAAAAAAGTATGAGCAACAATACAACCGGAGCAACTCTCAAAAACATGGCTAGGGTTTTGCCTTATATACCTAAGGAAAAAACATAAAACCCTAAACGTTTAATGAGATAGGGCTGAGTTGGAAATTCTGTAGAAAAACATTCTGGCCGACTTTCGATCGATCGAGTCTATCCTTCGATCGATCGGGCCAGGCCGAAATGAACTAATACATCTACAGCCTCTCGATTCCAACTTTACATGAATTACACAACTTTGAGTAAGCCTAAATAAGACTAAACATATTGTTTTGATCATGGTTTGCCAATATTATACATTAGAGTTCTAAATACATAAAATCCCAAGTCTTTAGAACCTAACAGTACCATACCCCTTAACAAACTTCCTATAATATCCTTAAAGCCCCTAAAAAACCCCTTAAGGACTTGATATCCTTAGGAATCGCCTACTGCTGCATGGCAGCAACCTTCTTAGGATCAGTATGCACCCCTTCAGCAGTGATCACATTCCCTAAATACTCCACTTTGGTACATGCAAACATACACTTAGATCTTTTGGCATATAAGTGGTTATGAGCTAAAATCTCCAAAACACTCCTCAGGTGAATAACATGTTCAAACAGAGATTTGCTATAAACCAAGATATCATCAAAGAAAACTAACACAAACTTTCTAAGAAAAGGCTTGAATACCTGGTTCATCAAAGATTGGAAGGTGGAAAGAGCATTGGTTAAGCCAAAAGGCATCACCAAAAACTCATAGTGACCCTCATGTGTCCTAAAAGCTGTTTTTGGTATGTCTTCATCCTTCATCCTGATTTGGTGGTACCCAGACCTCAAATCTAGCTTGGAAAAGATAGCAGCCCCATGCAATTCATCCAACAACTCATCAATAATTGGGATTAGAAATTTATCCTTAATAGTGATAGAGTTCAATGCCCTATAATCAATGCACATCCTCCATGACCCATCAGCTTTCCTAACCAACAACACAGGTGAAGCAAATGGACTGTTACTGTTTCTGATTGACCCTACTGACGGCAACTCCTTCACAACCTTCTCTATCTCTCTCTTTTTTTTTTTTTTATAAAAGGGATACCTATAAGGCCTTTGGCATATAGGCTGAGCTCCCTCTTTAAGCACAATGGGATGCTCATGACCCCTCAGTGGAGGCAGCTCATTCGGAGTCTCAAAAACTTGGCTAAACTCTTGCAGCAAGACATCTACTTCAACAGGAATACCTGCTTCTGATGCATCTGTCTCCACACCAGCAATCTGTAATAACAATCCTCTTTTCACTGGAGCTTTAAAGAATGTCTTACAATCCACAAAAGAAGAACCTGAAACTTGACTCAACCCTTGCAGCAAGATCTGTTTATCCTTATACCAAAAGCACATAGTTAAAAGCTTGAAATTCCATTGAATTTCACCCAAAGTGCTTAACCACTGAGTGCTACCTGTATCTATCAAAATTATGAGTGCTACCTGTATCTATCAAAATTACTAACCCACATCCATTAATTCTACCCATAACCCTCATTGTACCAGGTGTGGGTGTTCTTGTGAGAGCATACAAAGTTATCTCAAACTCCTCACTAGAATTAGACTGCACATTTCTATCAAATTTATTACCTACCTCACTGCCCACCTCTTCATCTAATTCAGTTATCTTCACCCTAGAGTTTCCCCATAACCCAACTCAATTCCCTCCAAAAGAAACAATTTGGCATTCCTACACTTATGCCCTGGCCCCCATTTTTCATCACAATTATAATAAAGACCCTTCTTCCTCCTTTCATCCATCTGTGCAGGAGTTATTCTCTTAATAGGTATATTAGGCTTAGTTTCTACCATACCATTACTACCATTACTTCTAGGCAAACCCAAGATAGAATTCTTACTTGAATCTTGCTGATACTTGACACTCCTTTTGCAACTTATCACATATTCTTCTTGAATCTTGGCCAATCCAAAAGCTGCATTCAAGGATTGAGGATTGAGCATCCTTACAGGTAACCGTATCTCATCCTTCAAGCCACTTAAGAAACAGCTGAGTTTGTGCAGTGGAGAAAGCCCTTTAATTCTGTTTGATACTGCTTCAAACTCTGCCTTATATACAGCCACTGTGGTAGTTTTTCTTAGCCTTGTTAATACCTCCATGGGATCATCATAGGCAGTTGACCCAAACCTCACATGTAGAGCTTGAACCAAGGATTCCCAATCAGAAAATACCCTAGCCTCCTCTGCTTCCTGGAAACATATCAGTGCCTCCAATTCCATGTGAAAGGAAGCTATCAATAGCTTTTCTGCAATTGGGGTTTGGGAATACCCAAAATACTAGTTAGCTTTGTAAACCCAACTAGCAGGATCAACACCTGAGAATCTTGGGAAATCCAACTTCACCGATCTTGCAAGTGACATGGTTGAAGAATTTGGAATGGAATTTGATTGTACATTTCTCTGAGGAGAATTCTGATTTCCATCTATGGAATTAAGCTTCTGTAAGATGACATTGATGTTCTGATTCATCTCATTCAAGGTTCTTGTATGAATGCCTTGAATCCTTTGTATCTCTTGGATTTCTCTGTTATGGTGATTGGAGGTGGTACGGAGAGAAGCAATTGCTTCATTCACCACATTCATGGCAGCAGCTCGTGTCTCAGTCGTGGCAGGAACGAGGCTCTGATACCAATTGTTAGGATTGAAATCTACTATTTATGGGTATAGCTAGGTTCGGAGTCAAATATCCCTCCAAGAATTGGGAAAAGAAACAGAGAGGAGAAAAAAGAATAGAGAGGAAAAAGAGAAAGACTTTATTCAGATTCACAATTTGCTTAATGGACCACTGTACAACTCTTTGGTCTTATAACCACACCTTACAGCTGTCACCCCACTAGGCTGTAACTAACTCAACTGCTAACTCAATTACACTTGCACAGTTCCTAACCACTGTTACTAACCCAACCGTATACTCTATGACCTAATATGCCAGCCTTATATGGACACTTAGGCACTTAACTAGTCAGTACTATACAGCCCTTCATACAATTGATACACCCACTGTGCAAACTGATACACACTACACCAACTAGTCACTGCCACACAACCCATCGTACTACTGATACAATCCTACAAAACAACCTGCAAAACTATGCTTAACAAACAGAAATAATAAGCAAAGAAACCAAGTGATTCAATGATGACATTTAGAGAAGAATAAAAATAAAAAATAAATCATGAAAGAAGGAAGCCAAAGCAAGTTTTGAGTGTATATATATATACACACTACACACACTTCCATCCAATATGTATAGTATTATTAGTAGATACTCTATTTTTGTCTATAATTTAAGAAGTTTTATCTTCATCTTTGAAAATTTTAGAACGACATCTCAATATTTCATCCTTTCATCCACTTTCATCAAATTTTTTGTCAATAGAATATATATATTTTGACAAGAATAACTAAGAATAAAACATTTTAAATTTTCATGATGAAAATAAAAAATTTTAATTCAAAGACGAAATAGAACTTGTGCTATATTTTAAAAGTAAAAATAAAATTTTTGCCTACAAAATAAGAAGCTTCAAACATTTAAAATCTCAAAGAAATTGAGCTTCAAGCTTTAAGTATGCATTTAAATTGCCTTGTCAAATATAACCATAAATTTTGCACACAATAAGGAGAATGTCTATCTCAAATATGCTTTAATTGATCTTACTTACTGCATTGAAATAAAGAAACCAATAGAGTTTTCCATAAATTTTAAATAAATAAATAAATTGATACCTGGAACGCTTCACTAGGCACTTCTCTAAAGTAACTTACAATATCCATTATCCACACTGATATGCTGTGGGGTAACCGATTTATATAGGCGAAAGAAAAACAAGCCTACTTCTATCACCTACATGCACCAAGGCCTCTCTCTCTCTCTCTCTCTCTCTCTCTCTCTCTCTCTCTCTCTCTGTAAAATAGAAAAAGCTCCACATTTTATCAAACAATTAACCTCAAAATTTTCTTACATCAACCACTCTCTCTCTGAAGATAATGATTTTTTTTTAAAATGAAAATAGTTATTTAAATAAAATAGAATATAAAATAAATAACCTTAATGTGGATTTTTTTGAAAAGTGATTGATAAAGTTAAGTCCCTCCACATTTTTACTGTGAAATAGTTTGATTCATAGGTTTTCCTGAGTTATCATATATTGTATGTATTTATATTTTTGTTGTGCATAATATTGATAATTGCTAGATTAACCGAAGACTTACATAATTAATATATTAAGAGTCTTAAAATTGTTTTTACTAGGGGTCTAAACCTAACAACTTCGTTTTCCAACTAGAAAGTCAGCGGATCATGTGATTACCGGCTAAACTATCCACGTTTATAAATATATAAATATATATATATATATATATATATATCAAAAAACTGAAGCGTAGTATTAATTGTTGCTACACTCTAATTAAAGCACATCAACGTCCACGTCTTTGTCTTTTTTCTTTTCAATTTTCCTATAATTGTTTTTAATATTTATTTTTTTAATATCTACAGGTCTCCAACCTTTCTCTCTTTCTTACATTTTCATCTCCCCACTACCCTCTACATTAATATTATTTTTCCTCTTTCCTTTCATCTTCCTTTATTTTTGTCTCTTCTTATTCACATCATCTTACTATAAATTTGTCACTATCTCTTCCATTCTATGCATAGTTTTCTCTCACAAAAAAAAAAAAAAAAAGTTATCTCTCTCTCTCTCTCTCTCTTGGTGGATTTTTTTTTTCTTGCATCTTTGCTTTAGATTGATAATTTTTTATATTCTTTAAAACTCTACTTTGAGTTAATGCGATTTAGTTTTATTTTTTTAAAAATTATTGTTGTTGTTGTTGTTTTTTTTTTTTTTTTTTGTTTTAATTTTTTTGTTCTCTTTGATTGTTAGATGTTATCCTATTACGTTATAAAGAATTGAATACAGCATATAAAAATATAATATTATTTTATTACATAGCATGATTTGGATAGTTTGGTATTTATTCTAATTTGGTCTTTATTCTATTATATAACATGATTTTTTATAGTGCTCAATTTAGATGTTAAACGATGAGACTTTACTAATTTTTGTTCACCTTTTTATCCTTTGTGGCAGACAAAGTACTCTTAATAGTTGTATTAGAAATACTCTATAATGTCATTTATTTTTTAAAAAAAAGTAAAGGTTAGTCAAACAAAAATAGTCGAATGGGTGACAAATTTTAGCTTTTGTAATTTTATTATTATTATTATTATTATTTTATAATAATGCATATATAGAAATTTAATTCGTCTTTGATTTTGCTAATAATTGTTTATTTGATAATATGTTTTGGGTGGACGAAATTACAATTTTTGCAAAGAAAATAATCTTAATAGATTATCAAAAACAAATTGTTTTCCTAATTGGTCCAATTAATCATTGTTAAGTTTTATTAATTTTTTACTTACGTTTTTCGAAGTATTGAATTGTAGGCCGAAAAAATAATGTTTGAGAAAGTTTGTTTAAAACTAAAAAAATAATTTCCAAATTCTATACTCTTTTTAATGATTCACAAAATGCTATAAATAACTTTTAATAAAAAATAAATATTTTCGTTAACTTGTCTTTTGAATTTCTAAGAAAAATTGTATTATTTTTATTTTGGTACAACAAAATTTATATTTATGATTTATGATTATCAACAACAAATTTTTTTCCTAATTTGTCCAATTAATGATTGTTAAGTTTTATTAATTTTTTTTAGTTATATTTTTCGATGTATTGAATTGTAGGCAGAAAAAATAATGTTTGAGAAAGTTTGTTTAAAACTAAAAGAATAATTTCCAAATTTTATATTATTTTTAATAATTCACAAAATGTTATAAATAACTTTTAATAAAAAATGAATATTTTCGTTAACTTGCCCTTTGAATTTCTAAGAAAATTTGTATTATTTTCATTTTGGTACGACAAAATTTATATTTATGATTTATGATTATTCCTAGATTACATTTATGATTGTTCCTATAATAAATAAAAATATGATTATGAAATACATTACTCATTATTAAATTAGTTTAAATTATTAAAAAAATTAATAAAACCACCATAAAAATAACTATTATGCGCAGCACGAGTATATCTTCTTCCTTGAATTGGCCTTGAGAGAAAGAAATATTATATACTCTTATTCAAAGAGTAATGATAATTATTAGTCACCTTTAACAAATATGTCGACTTGCTTTTATATATATTTTTTCTATGTGGGTTCAGGATGAAGACTTATTTAATGGCAATGATATGACCCTTCTTTTGACTCTTCATCTTATTAATATTTGAAATGAAATATATTAGGGGCCTATTTGGATACTGCTTAATGTTAGTTTAGATAACAATGCATTTGTGTTTGTGCTGGCAGCTGCATTTTTTGTGTAGGTCCGATGCATTGTTCACAGCACCTGCAAGTACGGATTTCAGCAAATTTTTCTTTAAAAATGAGTCTCACAATTCACACATTTAAAAATTATTTTGCTACAGTGTTTTCAGTTTTCAACAATAAGTGGTATTCAAATAGACCTTTATTGCTGAAAACTGAATACACTATAGCAAAATAATTTTTAAAAGTGTGAATAGTACTGTGGAACCCAATTTTAAAGAAAAATTTGTTAAAATTCGTATTTACGGGTCTCATAAACAGTACATAAGATCCACACAAAAAAACACAACGTCCCTTTTTTCAATGCAATCCAAACATACACTAATAGTTCAAACAAAAGTAAAAGGAATTCTCTGTTTTACTAATTACTGATAGGGTTGTTGGAAAAGAATATTGTGCGTAAATGCGACAGAGTCAAGGTAATATATCCTATGGATCTCATGCAGTCCTTGTGTGTGTATATTTGCTGGATTACAGTAATCTTTAACAATTATGGCCTATAGGGTACATGGTCGGCTCAACAATTTTAAGGGCTTTTAAGGGTGTGTATATATGCTGGAGTATAGTAATCTTTAACAATTATGGCCTGTAAGGTACACGGACAGCTTAACAACTTTAAGAGCATCCACAGCAGTGGAGCTAAAAATTCAGCAGTGGATCTATTTTAGTTTTCAACACAATAAAATAATATAAACACTACAATAAAATAATACATCCCACTACCCAAAAAACATCCAGCACCAACCACAACCACTCTACCATCAGCCACAGCCACAACCACAGCCATAACCACCACCACCACCACCACTAGTCCACAGCAAGAAAAAAAAAAAAAAAAAAAAAAAAACCCACAGCACCACAAAACACGACACAACCATCGCCAACACAGCACCACAAAACAAACCCACAGCCACAAATCACATCCTCGATCTCAACCTTGATACCAATGCACACTGGAGCATAACCACGACCCAGCAGTGGAGTGGAGGTGAGGGAAGCCACTTCGATCCACGAGGCCAGGGCAATCGACGGCGTAGGTCTGAGGCGGATGGCGGCATGGGTCTGAGGCGATCGATGCTGGGTAGGGGCTTAGGTCGGTGGCGGTGAATAAGGGAGCTTGAGAGAGTAACAGTGAGAGAGAAGAGTGACGGTAAGGCGATCAGCGGCTTGGAACGGCTGGGTCGAGTAGGCGGCGGTGAATAAGGGAGTTTGAGAGAGTGATGGTGAGAGAGGAGAGTGACAATAAAGCAATCGGTGAGAGATTGAGAGAGTCTTGGGAGAGGATGAGAGCTGAGTGACTGAGAGAGAGAAAAGGGCACGGAGTGAGAGTTTGAGTTTCGGGTAAGATGGTGGGTAGGGCCGGCGGCGGTAACAGAGAGGTGAGAGCTTGAGAGAAATTTCAGATGGTGAAATGAGAATAAAAGAAATGAAAAAAATAAACCAAGTAGTGTTATTTTTATCGGGGGTGAATAAAAAATTAATTTTTTTTTTAGATGTCTGCTACAGTGCACATCTATAGATAGATGCGAACTCTAGTAATTCAGCTAAAAATTATAAAAATGCCTCCACTGTTGCATGGTTGTTTTTGATATTTTTATGGAGCTAAAATAGCATTATAGCTATTTAGCTTCACAGCTGCAAATACTCTAAGAGTCACAGTCAACAATTTTAGGTGACTTTTTTATATTTAAATAATAATAAATTAATTTTAATTAATTTTTTTATTTAAAATTTTTTTTACTACATTATTCAATAAATTAGTATTACTATAATATAATTGAGTTAATATAATATATATCAAATTATTAATTGATGGATATGATAATTAATAATAATTGAAACAGTAAAAACATGCATAAACAAATATATATATATATATATATATATATTAATTTGAGTGGGTATACTGTATACAATGTGTGTGGCCCGTGACTTAGGGAGTTTGTAGCTTTGTGGGTGGGGGCCTGAAATTGTTTTCCACTCTTTTAGATTATAAAATATTATATACTCAACAACTGCACTATGCCTGCGCAGTGCTGGATCAAGTACCAAGCTTTGTGCAGTGTGCATCGTCCCTGTACAGTGGCAGCAGTTCTGAGGAGTGTGAGCAGATTGTGTACGAGTAAGAGCAAAACCAGCGTGTTGTATTTGTCCTGTCGATCAAGTAAATTAAAAAATATAACTTAAAATGAATGACTGGGCTTATAGAAAAAAATCTAAAACAAAGACGAATAAAAGAAAGGTAAAATGTAATTAAATTAGAGAACGCCACAAGGCCATTGTAATTAAATTTAAGGCAGGCATATCAGGTCATTAGAGTATACGGTTGGGTTAGTAACAGTAGTCAGGAACTGTACAAGTGTAATTGAGTTAGCAGTTGAGCTAGTTACAGCCTAGTGGGGTGACAGCTGTAAGGTGTGGTTATAAAACCAAAGAGTTGTACAGTGGTGCATTAAGCAAATTGTGAATCTGAATAAATTCGTTTCTCTTTTTCTTTTGTATTCTTTTTTCTCCTCTCTGTTTTTTTTTACTAATTCTTGGAGGCATATTTGACTCCGAACCCAGCTATACCCATAAATAGTAGATTTCAATCCTAACACTGTTAGAGAGGGAAGAGTGTTAGGAAAGCAATGGGTTTGGCAGATAACAGATGGTCACTTAAGGGAATGAGCGCTCTTGTAACTGGTGGAACCAAAGGAATCGGGTTCTTTTCTCTCTCTCTCTCTCTCTCTCTCTCTCTCCCTCCATGTTCCACTTCAAAGGGTCTGAATTAAATAGTCAAGTATCAAAATCTTTTTGATTTTGTTCAGGTATGCTATTGTGGAGGAGCTGGCCAAACTAGGCGCAAGAGTACATACTTGTTCTCGAAATGAAGCTGAGCTTAATGGATGCTTAAAGGCTTGGGAAGGTAAAGGGTTTCTGGTTTCTGGTTCAGTCTGTGATGTATCGTCTAAAGCCCAAAGAGAGAAGCTAATGGAGTCTGTCTCCTCTGTATTTAATGGAATGCTTAACATCCTAGTGAGTTGTCCCTCATCTATGTAGCTTTGGAGACCTTTTCTTCGTTAGTGTTTTTCAGCTTTTTTATTTTTTATTTTGAGAGAATCACTGAAGGTATAGATTTAAAACACACACACCTTGTGTGCGATGAACTTATTATTGTTGTTTTCTGCCAAACCCATTGCTGAATTTAATTGAGAAACTTAAGTTGCAACACTTAAGATACTGTATCTAAGTTTCACCCAGCATGATAGTGAATTTGATTAACTTGATCACGTTGGTTTTTTGCTTAAAATAATAAGGCGATAATGATATGATTTATTTTCTATACATTCTCTAAACTCTACACTCCCTATACCAGATAATCCTTTTTGGGTAAATTACTTTCCAAACTTTAAGTTTTGGGTATCTCTTATTTAAACCTTAAACTTTTAAATGTTTCATTTCAACTTCAAGTTTGAAATAAATTATATTTAAACTAGCTAGTCATGTGATGTTTAATAGCATTTACAAAGAAAATGTGATAGGAGGTTTAAATGAAATGTTTTTAGAAATTTTAAGGTTTAAATGAAACTTTTGAAAGTTTAAGGTTTAAATGAAATGTACCAAAAACTAAGGTTTAAAGAGTAATTTACCTCCTATCAAAAAAAGAAAAAGAAAAAAAAGAGTAACTTACCATTTGATTTTTGCATTTTACCCATTATTTTTGTTCATCTGATTTTCACAATGATTCTTATCATGAAAGATCGTTTGTCATATGTATAAATTTATTTTATTTTATTTGGATTGTATAAATTATTTTTAAGTTTTATTTTTTGAAGTACAATTTTACTATTGCCTAACTTATTTTCTAAGCACAATAAATCGATGAAAATAAATTCTTCCGTACAAGCACTCGAGTACTCCATTGCATCTCTTCTATATTATTGAGTGTACGTTATAAGATATCCCAATTCTCTACTGAATTTGTAATTGAAATACTGTGCTTCAATTTCGGGATTTAGGTGAATAATGTTGGGACCGCTATATGGAAACCAGCAATTGAGTACACAGCTGAAGAATTCTCTATTATTTTCGGAACCAACTTTGAATCTGCTTACCACCTTTCCCAACTTGCACACCCCCTTTTGAAGGCGTCTGGAGCAGGAAGCGTTGTGTTTATATCCTCTGTTGCTGGGGTGGTTTCAATAAAAAATTTGTCTGTTTATTCTGCGACTAAAGGTATGCAAAAGAAAGCAGAAGAGAAAAAAGTGAAAAATCATCTTACAGATATCTGATATTCATTCATTCATTCATTATAATGATCGGTTTTCTCACTTTATATTTTTCAGGAGCAATGAATCAGCTCACAAAGAATTTGGCATGTGAATGGGCAAAAGACAATATCAGAACCAATTCTGTGGCGCCGTGGTACATCAAAACACCTCTAGTGGACAATGTAAATTTCTTTTGCCTCAAATCACTTCGCTTTGTAGCTGGCACTTACGTCTCTAACCAAAAGGTCCAAAACAAGCAATTTGTCTGGTGTTGACTGTTTAGCCCTCTCACCTCTGGTCACATATTGTCATATTGCAGTTTTAACTTTTTCTGCTTTAATTATTCCATGATCGATACAGTACTACATAACTCGTATTTTTTTGAGATAAGATTATATAAGTGGCCCCTCTCAATTATGTGATGTGATTTCCTTCTATAGTTATGAAATTATGCAGTGCATCCATTAATATATTATACCCTCCTTTCATATAAGTGACGGCACATCGCACACTTTACTTGAGATGACGGTGTAATACATAGTATACGGAATAATTTCCCCTACGACTGGTAGTTTAGCATCTGTGATCTGTGGGACTTATGAGTTCCCACCTATGGAACACGCTTTTATATGATCCACATTCTCCTTTTGGCAACTTATTATGTCTTCTTTCTTCTCAGGTGCTCGCGGATACAGAATATAAGGAAGAGGTCATTTCTCGCACTCCATTGAAGCGCATAGGAGAAGTAGAGGAGGTCTCATCTTTGGTAGCATTCCTGTGCATGCCAGCATCATCTTATATTACCGGCCAGATCATTTGCGTTGATGGTGGAATGACTGTCAACGGCTTTAACCCAAGTCGTGACTGAAGGGCAACAATTTTATGCCATTTTTTATATATATTCTGCAAATGTGTTTTGTTTAGCACAAAGGGGGAATGTATGGGACAACGTATATGAGCTCATGCTTCATGCTTGATGTTGAGTGCAATAATAGGGGTAAGATGATTTAAATCCCATATTGAGTGCAATAATTGATGTTGAAAACACCAGGAAGTTTTATTTTATTAAATAATACGCAAAACTGCCTGATAAGTAGCAATGGTGTGTGATGGGACATTTTTCATTCACGCTTGAAAACTAATGACATGACGTGCATGTCGAATTAGGTTAAGGGCTACATTATTTCCTTAGCTACGAGAATGTGAAAACCTAATACAATGAAATAAAGTTGCAAAACAATTAAAATCTTGACTAAATAAACCAAAGGATGCCAAAGAGTACGAGTCTGCATTTAAAGTGTTTATAACAAACTCTAAATCTCCCTTTGGGATAACATCATTTAAACTCAGATCAGTAGCAAATTGTAGAAACTTTGATGTAGCCAAAGTTTCAAGCTCTACGACAGATAGGGGGAGAATAATAATGATTAATAATGATGAGAAGAATAAGTAGTTAATATAACATAATTGAACTTACACAAATTGAGCTTAAGCCTTTTGAATTAAGCGTGTCTCTATGTTAATATGTCACCCCAAGGTAAAATTGTTAATTTCCAAGGATTTGTTAAACTTTGGTTGCTGTTTGATTTTTTTTTCTTTTTATGAAAATTACAATTCGCGTGAATATCTTATGCCCAATGAATTACGAAAATGAAACAATTCCTACAAACATGTTAATTACAATGAATTTTGGAAAATTTATTTCTCACTTGTAGAAACATTAGCAATGGACTATTCATTCAGGTCGAGCTACAATTTTGATTCCAAAAATGCCTAACCAAGAATCTGTTTTGTACTTCAATTTTATATAAACTGTAACTTTCCCACCATACCCATAAAGTTTATACAAAACAAATGTAGCATTTCTCTCATTCGGAATATTCATATTGTAAGTATATTCTCTAAAATCAAGTAACAAATTAGAAAATCTTCTTTATAAAAACAACCATTAAAAGTTACAATCTTTTTATATTTATAAGGCCTATAATCACTCTAATAAGAGGAAACATGCTTACCAATAAGTTATTGTAGAGATTGGGGTTGAAGCACTTCTTTTATTAGATAAGTGGGCTCAGACCCAACTTGTCCAAAACAATAAATTTGTAGAGAATGAGTTTAAGAAGTTAGCCCTAGTGAGGATTACAACAACTAAACATGGCTACGAGTGGATTGAATAAGAAAGACTTGGACGAAAGTATGAAATTCTGTTCCTCGGCCCTAGCCTGAGGATCGAGTAGTTCTTATTATTGCTTCCACGTCTGTTTACAATGGTCTCAAGTATTACCCCAATTATTACAATATTCTCTCCGCTTCCAATCTTCTTTTTTCATTCTGAAGAACTTCTTACATTATATACTCCCTCTCAGTTGATCCTGGCCCTCCATCTGTTGATCATGCAGGTTACTATTTGAGTGCTTGTCCCATCAGCCACCTTCTTTAACTTTCTGTGAGCTGCAACAACCTAGGTAATACTGTTCAGGGGTCATTTCCTCATTAATGCGGCTAGAATGTTAGTTGTGGGCATTTAATGCGGAGGTGACAGTTTCTCCTTAAATTGCTCCTCCACCATGCTTCCATGACTGACCCATTGTATTTGTCTTTTTCTTGGGATGCTTTGGGAGGTTGCCTTTGGTGGCGTGCTGCTCTTCTCTTCTATGATCTCGGCTGGCTGAGGACAGGATCATCCTCGGCGATGTTTCTTGGGAACTTGGGCTTCTTACTTTCATCCTCGGGCGTTTCTACCTCTTCGGCGTGGGCCTTTGGGCCTAATATAAAGTGGGTTGGGGTTGCCAAATTCTTAGGCCCCACAGTTATCTATGAGTTATATCTTCACGATAGTTATCCCTATTATTTTCTTACTTATGGTTTCTATTATTTTGATTGGTTTCCAACGATACCATCACAGCAAGAATATTTGTGAGTGCTACGTCACATAATTTCATAACAAATCTTATGCAACAACTTATTATTAGTAGGTAAAATATGTCAATATTGAGCCCAAATTAGAATTGGTAATAGCTTACTGTGGGGCCTAAATATTTGGCAACCCCGGCCCACTCCATATCGGGCCCAAGGTCCATGCCGAGGAAAGTGCAGAGTCCGAGGATAAGAGGGAGAGGCCCAAGTCATTAAGGGATCTCGCCGAGGATGCCATGTCCTCGGCAAACCGACATTGAAAGAAGGAAGCTGTCACTCACCCATTAAATGCACGCCACCAACACTCTGGCCGCATTAATGGTGAACTGACCAGCAAACAGTGATGCCTTGGTTATTTCAACTAACAGAAAGCTTGCAAAGGCGGTTGATGGGACGAGCCCTCAGACAGAATTTCAGACAGCCGATAAGTGGACGGCAGAGATTAACTGAACAAGACTATATAATGGATAGAACACCCAAAGTAAAGTGGTTGGGAGATTGGACCCTTAAGTGGAAAAGTAATGGGGTTTTTTAGGGTGTTCAAGGACAACCCTTGTATTCATCGGTTCTAAGGAAAGAGCTCCTCGGACTGGACCGAGGACGAACTTTTCTCAAGAACACTTAGTTAAAATCCTGTTATTATTCTTACAAACCTTTAGTCAAATTCTTGTTATTGTTCTTATGAATCTCACATCGACTGTTGTCCTTCTTGCTAGTGCCTAGTCCTTTTATCTACTATCTACAAATTTATTGTACGGGGGCCGCCCGAAAACGAGTCCCTACAATTGGCGCCGTTTGTGGGGAGGACTTGTGCATTAGCAAGTGCGAGGGTTGGTGTGTAAAAGATCAAGAGCAACACTTCTTTTTAAAAAAAATATACACACAACCAAGGGCAACATATTCATTCAGAAAGCAACCATCACAAAAAGTTGAAAAGATGCAAGAAGTAAAAGAGATAAAACAAGGCTACTTCTTTATTAATTTTGAAGAGAAGTTACATTTTACATTAGATACTCATCCAGGCTTGTTCTAAAACTAACTACGAAGATAGACGCCCATGCAGGCTTGTTCTAGAGCTAACTACAAAGAAAAATGCCTAAACAGAATTGTGCTAAAGCTAAAAGAAAAGGAAATGGTGAGAGGCCTAGGCAAGCTTGTTTTAAAGCCAGGCCAAGTGAAGGAGGGAGAGGTGGAGACAGACCTATGTTAAGGCCGCCCACAGCTCCCCAACCACCACTTGCGATGGAAGGAAGGAGAAGGAAGAAGAGGCCGCGGCGCCTGACGGCTCCACTTGGTTTCCCTCCCAATCCCATAACAATTAGGAGCCGACGAATCACTACTAGCCTGGAGGGCTGACAGATCCAAATCCGGAGGAGAGACGTTACGTTCCTTTCGGATCCCCCTCCAAACTGCAAGGGGAGTCCCATCTCTAGCTAGGTTGAAAGGAAGGAAGATCTTCGACCTTTGCCTACTCCGCCTCCATCATGTTGTTCAGGATCGGAGTGGCATCCTCGGCTTCTAAAAGGGGCTCGGCTTCCCTATCGTTGCCCTTTCCCAGGGCCACTTCATCTTGTGAGGCACAAACTACTCTTCTGGCAAAGCCCTTGAGATGCCCAAAGGGTGGTGTGTTTGTGAGATTTGAACTCGAGTATTTGTCAAGTTTGAAGGAAAGATCACCCCAAAATGCCTTATATAGAAGGCAAAAAGTGGAGAAAGCCAGCCTGCACAGAATCCGAAGGAGGAATTACTGGAGGAATTAACTTCACCTAATTTCCAAGAGGCTTATCAGCCGCTGGATCCTCGTAAATCCGCAAGGACATTAATGAGGAGGCGCCTCGCGCACTGAAGCGCCAAGCGCGTTACTCGAATAGCCCAAAAGACGCCTCGTTATCAGAAGTGGCGCGCTGGACGAAGGGACTAGACCGAAGAAGAGTCCTCCTTTGGCGGAACAGACTCGAGGCCCCTGTCAGTGCAAAGGCGAACTCCCTAACGCTGAGGATGAGCCCCCTAACTCCAAGCAGTCTAGAAGAACCAAGTGTTAGACAGAACCTAGGCCTTGCATGGTCATCGGACTCAAGCCTACGGGGAAACTAACTACTATTTCAAGAATTAGGTACTAGACAGAACTAAGGTCTTGCATAGTCCTCGGACTCAAACCTATGGGGAAACTAGCTACTTCAGAACCAAGTGTTAGACAGAACCTAGGCATTGCATGGTCCTCGGACTCAAGCCTACGGGGAAACTAACTACTATTTCAAGAACTAGGTACTAGACAGAACCAAGGTCTTGCATAGTCCTCGGACTCAAACCTATGGGGAAACTAGCTACTTCAGAACCAAGTGTTAGACAGAACCTAGGCCTTGTATAGTCCTCGAACTCAAGCCTACGGGGAAACTAACTACTATTTCAAGAACTAGGAACTAGACAGAACCAATGTCTTGCATAGTTCTCGGACTCAAACCTATGGGAAAACTAGTTACTTCAGAACTAAGTGTTAGACAGAACCTAGGCCTTGCATGGTCCTCAGACTCAAGCCTACGGGGAAACTAACTACTATTTCAAGAACTAGTGTTAGACAGAACCTAGGCATTGTATGGTCCTTGGACTCAAGCCTTTGGGGAAACTAACTACTTAAGAAAGACCAAGTGCTGGACAGAACCAAGGCCTTGCATGGTCCTCGGACTCAAGCCTATGGGAAAACCAGTTACTAAAAGAAGAACTAAGTGTTAGACAGAACCTAGGCCTTGCATGGTCCTCGGACTCAAGCCTTTGGGGAAACTAACTACTTAAGAAGGACCAAGTGCTGGACAGAACCAAGGCCTTGCATGGTCCTCAGATTTAAGCCTATGGGGAAACCAGTTACTAAAAGAAGAACTAAGTGCTGGACAGAACCAAGGCCTTGCATGGTCCTCGGACTCAAGCCTATGGAGAAACTAGTTACTAAAAGAAAAACTAAGTGTTAGACAAAACCTAGGCCTTGCATAGTCCTCAGACTCAAGCTTATGGGGAAACCAGTTACTAAAAGAAGAACTAAGTGTTAAACAGAACCTAAACCTTGCATGGTCCTCGGACTCAAGCTTACGGGGAAACTAATTACCAAAGAAGAATCAAGTACCAGACAGAACCAGAGCCTTGCATAGTCCTCGGACTCGAGCCAATGGAGAAACCATCCCCCCATGAAATACCAAATGTTAGGCAAAGCCAAGGTCTTGTGCGTTCCTCTGCGTCAAACCTATGGGGAAACCAGTTGCTTCAAGGGAATCCAAGTACTAGACAAAACTAAGGTCTTGTATGGTCCAAAGACTCATACCTATGAGGAAACTAGTTACTTAAGGAGGATCAAAGCACTGGATAAAACCAAGGTCTTGTACTGACCGCGGGCCCAAACCTACGGCGAGGCTGACCACTTTGGTACTAGTAACATGCACTATAGGGGACGATGACCAATGTAGTCGGCGAAGGCGCAATTGAGGCCAAAATCATGCAAGTAAAAGAAAGATATACATATATGCATAATATAACACAAGCAAAACAAGTAAGAAAAGAGAAAACATATACTTCGCTGAATCTTTAGAGAAAAGTTGTACGAGGCAAATGTGCCATTACAATGCTAAAAAAGGGGGGGGGGGGGGGAAACAAGGCAAAGGCGCACGCGGAGGATCATTCTTACGGCTCCATCTCAACTTCCCCCCAAAGGAGACTAGGCAGAGGAGGTCTCAGAATCCTTGTGGCCCTCACTCGGGGCCGCAGCCTGAGAAGGGTCAGCTGGGTGGGATACCTTCTCAACAAGAAGAGCTTAGACACCAGCTAAGGGATCCGCAGTCTCCCTAGGCGCATCAGCGAGGAGACCCTTACTTGCCTCAACGTTCCCAGGAGGATCAGCTTCCTTGGTGGGCTCGCCCGAGGTGAAGGTAGCTGGGATGTCTTCCTCAGAAACAACCCCAACGCCCTCGGTAGCCTCCTCGGTCTCAGAACTTGGAGGGGCAGTCTCACGAATGGCAAAGGGATAAAATACGTTCTCCGCCCTCCACAGGTCGGACGTGGTTTCAACCCCAGCTTGTTTAAGGGCTTCGTTCCAAACCTGGGCGCAGTAAAGTCTGCACACGCCAGGCACTTGGGCTCTAAGGTCGTCTTCTGTTTCAGTCGTCCCTGCCTCATAGGTATCCTGCACAGCCTTGTCTTTGGAGACCTCAGCCTCAACCCTGGCAGATTCAGCCTCCTCCTTGGCTTTCAAAGCCTCATCCCTCGCATACTCCGCAGCGCCTCTAGCCTTATCTGCTTTAAGCACCCTCTCTCTCAAGGTCGCAACCTCCTCTCTGGCTATCCTCAGCTGATCCTCTGCCTGGCGCAGGTTGTCGGTCTGATCCAGAGCTAGTTTTTCGGTGGTAGTGAGGGCTGACTCAGCCTTGTCTTGAGCCACCTTCATCTCCTCCAACTGATCCATCACCTTTTTAAGATCATCCTTGGAAGCGTTGAGGGTCCGCACGGTTTCTAACAGCTTGGAATGCTCCGAGCTAGCAACCTTGCTTTGACTACTGGCTATGTCCTCCAGCCTGAAGGTAGCCTGGATAGCCTGCCAATTGCAACCAATATGCAGCAGATAAGGAGCTGAGGAACAGAAAGTCAAGAAAATCACAAACAATCAAAAAGCTTACCATGCCCAAGTACTGCTTAAGGCCGAGAAAGACCTCCTTGCTCCTCAAAGCCTTCAGCTGGGCCATGTCCGCAGGGAGCAACAAGGACCTCCCCAATGCATCAGCCACGAGCGCACCCTCGCCCCCTCGAGGGTTCCTGAGGGAGGCATCATCTGTCAGAGGCTTCCCATGGAGCATGGGGGCAGGAAGCCAAGCCTGGGCCCCAGCCTGGATAGAGGCCTGCTTCTCTTGGCCTCGGCGCCCTATCCTCAACTGTTTTAATGGTGGCCGAGCATCACCACCACCTCGGGGAGGGTCAGACTCTTCGCCCCCCCTAGGTCTCTTGCCTTTATCCTTCTTCTGCGGAGGGTTGGTGGGCTTGGACCCAGACGTCAAACTCTGTTGGGGTGGGGGAAAAGGAAGCTCGGACGAAGGAAGCTCAGAAGGAGGAAGCTCGGGAGGAGAATTCCCCGGCTGCCCCTCAATCAGTGCCAGCAAGCTCTTCTGAGGCCACTTTTTGAAGCTTATCTTTGACCGAGGAGTGGCTTTTTCGGGCAGAAAGTCTGCTTCAGTTAGACTGGGGTTACCAAGATCGCTGGAAGGGTCCTCGGGCGAATGGGGCTGGTCAAACACGCCAAACTCGTCCCCGAACGAACCTGAGTCAGCAACCTCCTCTTCTCCTTCAGCCTCGGCAACCTGAGCCGATGAAGAAGTACCTACCAACGGTATGCCTTCGGGAATGGGAGACCCTTCGAGGATCAGAAATTCGTGCTCGACTACTGTGATGCCGCGCAGCCGAGGGTCTCCAGCTCGGATCACGTGCTTTAGAACCGAGTATGATTTTTGGAGCGAGTCGTATCCTAGGACCACGTGGGCGGCTCTAATTTGGTTGTCACCTTTATTCACAAAAATTTCTGACCTCATCACCTTCTCCAAGTCTTCCTTATTAACCTGGCCAAAGTGACGATCAAAAGCTTGCGGATCTGCAAAAAGAAAGCAAGTTCCTGTCAAAAAACCAAGCGAAGCAGGACACTAAAGCACAAAGAACTAAACGCTTTCCTAGTCTGGATGCCCCACCTGGTGTACCTCCCACTGTTAGGCAAGGAAGGCCCTCATGCCATTCCCTAGACACAATGAGGAAATTTTTGTTCAAACCCTTGCTGGACTCAGGGAGGCACTGGATGAGCTGAACCCTATCATCTCTCGTCCTCATGTAATAGGACTTCTCCTTCAAGCGTTGGAGTTTGTAGCATCAGTTCACATCATTATGGGTTAGCCTTAGCCCCATCTTCTCATTCAAGGCATCCACACAGCCTAAAATCCTAAATACGTTAGTGGCACACTGAGTGGGAGATAGATTGAAGTGCCTAAGATAGTCCCTCATGACCGGCCCCATGGGGATCCTCATTCCACCCTCCAAAAAGGCGATTATAGGAATTGCCACCTCACCCTCTTTCCTCTTCGAACTCTATTCCCCCTCTCTGCAGTATCTCAAACCCACTGTATTGGGGATCCTATAATCAGCGGCGAATTTGTCCATTGACTCCTCAGACTCCACTAACTTCTTAAGCCTACCTATCCTAAAGAACTAACAAGGAACTCAAGTGAACAGTACGAACTAGAGAGAAAAGAAGACTTACAGAAATGAAGGAAAGCTCCTCGGACAGGCTTTTTGTGCTAAGGGAAATCGCCAGTACAGTTGGAGATGTGACCAAATTCAAAGTATTTGCACAAGATCTCTTGAATGCAAAAGTGAAAGGACGAATCAGTTCAACTGGGTATATATACCCCCAATTAAAAGTAATTGCACGGACTTTCCTACTCAATGAGCCAGGAGCATCCCCATCGTCCATTTATCATCACACCGTTGAACGTAGAGGACATAGAGCCGCCGAAATTTAATGAAGGCACGCTCTAGATACCGAAATGCTAGGAACGTCCCCTGGGCAGTTGAAAGGATTATGACACTGATAGAAAGGCAAGGCTCGACAGGCCAGGACATAGGCCCGAGAACATCAAAATCCTTCTCCCCGTCCGAGAGGCCTGGCAGTAGAATTTTGAGGGGCTATTATGGGGCCCAAATATTTGGCAACCCTGGCCCACTCCATATCGGGCCCAAGGTCCATGCCGAGGAGAGTGCAGAGTCCGAGGATAAGAGGGAGAGGCCCAAGTCATCAAGGAACCTCGCCGAGGATGCCATGTCTTCGGCAAACCGACATTGAAAGAAGGAAGCTGTCACTCACCTATTAAATGCACGCCACCAACATTCTGACCGCATTAATGGTGAACTGACCAGCAAACAGTGATGTCTTGATTATTTCAACTAATAGAAAGCCTGCAAATGTGGCTGATGGGACGAGCCCTCTGATAGAAGTTCAGACGGCCGACAAGTGGACGGCAGAGATCAACTGAACAAGACTATATAATGGATAGAACCCCCAAAGTAAAGTGGTTGGGAGATTGGACCCTTGAGTGGAAAAGTAAAGGGGTTTTTCAGGGTGTCCAAGGACAACCTTTGTATTCATCGGTTCTAAGGAAAGAGCTCCTCGGATTGGGTCGAGGACGAACTTTCCTCAAGAACACTTACTTAAAATCCTGTTATTATTCTTACAAACCCTTAGTCAAATTCTTGTTATTGTTGTTATGAATCTCACGTCGACTATTATCTTTCTTGCTAGTGCCTAGTCCTTCTATCCACTCTCTACAAATTTATTGTAAAGGGGCCACCCGAAAACGGGTCCCTACACTTACCACATAAGATTTTTTGTGAAAATATTAT
Organism: Quercus glauca; assembly: GCA_023736055.1. Classification (NCBI taxonomy): domain Eukaryota; kingdom Viridiplantae; phylum Streptophyta; class Magnoliopsida; order Fagales; family Fagaceae; genus Quercus; species Quercus glauca. The sequence continues at coordinate 30,462,749 of CM043315.1, forward strand.
GGATGTAGCATTACTATTATTTTTGTTGAATTCAAATCCTTGTGATTCACAGGTCATGTTGTTTAACATTTTTATTAGGGTGGTTAAAATAAATTAATATAGTATGTAATAATTTCTTTGTAAGTGTGTGTGTGTATATATGTATACACATTTTTTTATTAATTTAAACTAATTATATATATATATATATATATATATATATATATATATTTGCTAAATAAAAAATAAAAAAATTGACTAGTGAGGGTGGTCATGTAAGAGCATCGCCAGTAGGCTGGCTATCTCTAAATTTTTTGAGAGGAAAGCCATTGTTCACACAAAAAAACCCCTCCAACAGCCTCTCCATCTCCAAACTTTTTTTTAGATTTGCTACAGTAGCTCTCTAGGCCTGGAGAGCACTGTAGCAATCACTATAGCATATCTAAAGAATATTTCCCCTTAAAATAATACCAGTTGAATTAAAAAAAAAAAAAAAAGACTTTTTTCTCTCTTCTCCGGATTTCTTTTTTTTCTCTCATTCTCTCCCTTTCTCACATAATCCAGACACAAAACAAAAAACAAAATCCAATTCTTAAAATAAAGTTGAATTAGAACAAGAAAATATGAAAAAAAAGAAAAAGAAAAAAGAACAAGCTAATCTGACCCAACCTGGTGGTGGGGAGGAGGACGAGTGGCGGTGGGGCGGCAGATGTGTTAGTGCTACATGGTGAACGCCAATCTCCACCATCTTTGTCCTTTTGGCAACCTAGATCTCCACCGACGGTGGGGCGGTGAACGAGCAATAGTCTTTCTCTTCTCTCTCTCTCTCTCTCTCGCTTTTTTCTCTGATGTGAACAAAATGTGAGATTGCTGGAACTGGAATGTTCTTGAGGTGAAAAAGAAAATAAAAGAAGGGGAGATAGAGATAGGACTGGACACTTTTGTGGAGGATGATAGGCTACAAACTGAATGACCCCTTGTGATTTTAAACTAATTAATTAATTAAGTCAAGTTATTAATTAATTAATTTAACATGCAAATACGTGGCAGCACAAACAAATCACCGAATAACAAAATATGCAGCGGAAAATAAAAGACACGGTGATTTGTTCACGAATGGGGAAAACCCTAACGGCAAAAACCCCACCGGGTGATTTCAGGTCACCACTCCCGAAACTCCACTATTATCAAATCAAGCGGTTACAAGTAAAGGAATCCCAAGTACCTTACCAACCTACAGTTGAACCCTTACCCCAATACCCAATTGGACTTGATCTGTAGCGACAGTTCCCTCCTTTGATGCACGGCTCCCAAGTACGTGACTAACCAGATGCGCGGATCCCAGTACGCGACTTCAATCACCAACTTTAGAATGAGAGGTTGGCTGCAGAGTTCTTCAGATCATCCTATGCATGAAGATCAGGAAGATGCTTGGTCACAAAACCCTAAGGTGCACAATACACAGCAACTTCTTGAAGAAGATGATCTAGGTTAAGAACTTCGTCTCAGAGCACAATTTGCTTGAACAAGGATTGCTCAATGCTTATGCAACTTGTGTCCTAGTTGACGGCTCTTAAAACACTCCTTAAATATGTTTAGGGTTAGAAGAAAAGAAGGCCCAAAAACACATTCACGGATCCCAATAAAATCAGATCAGAATTCTGATTTTCGTAATTCTCGACAGCTAGCAGGTGTCGAGGTAGGTGTCGAGAAGGTGTCGAGATTTAAAATTCCTGCACTTCAACTTGCTTAATCTTGGACAGACTTGATGACTTCAACACTTGATCTTGAAACATAGTTTCTTGAAGTATTAAAAACACCTAGAACTACCCAATTACAAGTAGAGTGCGTTTTGTCAAAGGATTAGCCAATTTACATAAATCATGACATATGTTCCTAACATGTAAACACATATGTCCTAACAATCTCCCCCTTTGGCAATCCGTGACAAAACCACAACAAACAAATGAACATATGAGAGAAGTCATAAATCACTCAACTCATATTCACTTGTTACATACAATAAAATCTATCCTAACACAAACTCTTGAAGAACTTTGCAAAAAGAGAGTTTATGGCAAGTAGACTTTGACAACCTGTATTTCTGAAGCACTTATAAACAAAACTCATCAAGGCATCTTGTGTGAAACAGAAATAATTAGATTGCATACAAGTATAAAGAACATGTGTATAAAGAAAGAAAAGAAACAACACATGAAGAGATAGGTGAATAAGGAAAACATACATCCACATATATAGAAGATAAGTACAATGTATGTAAAACTGATATACAAGACTAATGTATCTATAAAGAAGGAAAAGAAAAAGATACATCTAAAGCCTCACTACATCCCTCAAAAAGTAAGAACACTCCCCCTATCAAAATGTCCTATACTAACTCTCCCCCTAAGATGACTACTCTCATAATCCCAAAACTACTCCCCCTTTTTGTCACGAGTGACAAAGGGTAGAGTGTCATGTAGACATCTCATCAGTAGAGCTAGCATCTCCATCATCATCTGAAGCATCATCGTCATCACTATCATCATCATCATCCTCAGCATCAGACTCTGAAGCAACTGGAGGAGGTGGTGGAGAAGCCTCAGATGCAAAACCACCCATGGTCGCCTGCCGTCGTGCAATACGACCAACACGAACGTTCACCTGATACAACTCAGTGGTGAGTGTATCAAGGCGAGCATCCATGCGCTGCAGCTGCGCCATAATATCTCCAAGGGATACATCGCTGGAGGAAGGAAGAGAAGTCGATGTAGATGGAGCAGATCTGGATGGAGCCGAACGGGAGGGCGGAGTGAAATCCGGCTGTCTCGCCCTGAACTGTGCCTGGCTACGTTTTACGGTAGCGGCATCTATGGCAGAGATATGTGTGAAGTGGTCGGCGACAGGGAAAGGGATGGAAAAATGGCGTAGAATCCTCGTGATAGCAGAAGGAAAAACAAGCTTATCACGGGACGCCGCATCTAAATGAACATCTATGATAGAGAAAATGAAGTGAGAGGGAAAATCTATCGTGAGATGCTCAAGAAGAGAAAGCAAGAAACGAGCACGAGACTCTGTGATAGAGTTATAATGGGAGAGGGGATGAAGTACAAATGTCATCACCATGTTAAGGAATCTAGGACCTTTAGCAAAAGGTCTACATGATGTGTACATATGCTCACCCCACTCAGAAGGGCGCTCACAGAAAGCAGAAATGAGCTCATCCCTGGACACAGTCCTCAGTCGCTCACAGGTAGGATAGTCAGGAAACTCTATCCTAGGAACATGAAGCACATCCGCAACCAGCTGCGGTGTGACAGCAATGCGCGTACCTCGAACGCGAGTGAAAAAGAGAGGTACTGAACGATCAATCCCGTGCATGTTGGAGTAAAACTCCTGAATCAGCACGAGAGGACAAGTGACCGGGACGTCACACAGTGACTCCCATCCCCTACTGTGAATGACAGAGGGAAGGTCAGTGTCGGCGAAGTCCGCCAGAACAACGTGGCGTTCCGAATGAACACCTCGTTTAGAGAAGTTCTCAGTAAATGCCTTGTAGGCATCTCCATCACGGAACCGAAGATTATGAGGAGCATGATCAGAAGATGAAGAAGCTCCAGAACGCAGAGGGTTCCGAGCCGGAGTAGATTTACGTTTAGGTGCCATAGATGCAACTAACGTAAAAGAAAAGAAAAAGATAGAGAGGGAGACAATCAGAAAAGTCCCAAGCAGTTCAAATATAACAGTATATTGAACAAAATGAACGTATGCATGGGAATGCATGATCATGTGACATGCTAAACAATAAAAACATCATGGGCTCAGCCCAATCCAATCCTAGCAGCACACATTCAAGAATCACACAACTAAATGCATGAAAGTATCATTCTAATGCACATGGAATGCAATGTATGATATTTTAAACACTTTTTATTGAAATCCCAACCCAAAATTTCAACAAAAACTCAAAGATTTTGAAAAACCCAAAGTTTTCAAAAAAAATCCCAAAACCTAAGTTTGAAACATGATATGCATGAAAAACAAAGGAAAACAAGATCATACCAAGTGATTTGAAGCAAGAAAGTTCGAAAATCAAGTTGGATGAAGGTTGGAGAGAAGAAAAATCGCTTCAGGAACACGAACCGCCTCGGAGAGATCGAGAAAATGAAGGAGAAATCGCGATCGAAGTATATATAGGATCTCCAGTAAATCTCGACAGCAGAGGTGTCGAGAGGTATCGAGATGCTGTCGAGGAAGGTATCGAGAGAAAAAGCCTTCGACAGCTGAGGTATCGAGGAGGTATCGAGGTACCAAACAGCTCAACCATCACCAGAAGCTCGATCGATCGACGTGGTGTCGAGAAGGTATCGACCAGACAGAGAGTTCTCGATCGATCCACCAGGTGTCGAGGAAGTGTCGAGATTGCGATAAGAAAAAGCTTTAGAGGCTCGACAGCTGACCAGGTATCGAGGAGGTATCGAGAAGGTGTCGAGCCAGCTTTGAAATGCAGTTTTTCGAGATTTGAAAAACACAGACAATATGCAATCAAGACATGCACCTCAACCATGATCCAATCAACATATAAAACTCTCAAAAATCATCTCTCAATGAAAATTTTAAGCACATGGATCTCCCAAGAACACACACACACACTAAACAAGTCTAACAAATTTTATATTTCAAAAATAAGTCATGACAGTTTAGTGAGCATACAAAAGCACATGTAAACCTTTGTGATGGCCAAATCACATTGTACCTGCACATGTATCAAAAGTAGCAAAGAATATTGCGTGTTGTGTGTGAAAAACATCGCAAGATTGCATAAGTGTATACATGTTATGACGATCTGAGATATGAGAAAATAACTTTAACTCACACACAATCATAACTGTTTGATGGGGACTATCACCTTTGAGGTACATCCTATAACTCCCACATCTCCTAGAATACACGCTTGCAACCATTTTTAAAAGCATTTTTAATCTTTTTGCTTTTTATTTCTTTGCATATTTTCTTTTTAAGCATATCATACATGGGCTTATGAGAAAGAAAAGAAATACCCATTGATATTTGACATTTCAATTTTGCTATGCCTAAGCACACAAATGTCATTGACATCACACTTTTGCTATGCCGAAGCATACAGATGTCATTAATGATTGGCGGGTAACAGTGGTGAGATGGTTATTTATGCCTTTCTCTTAGGATTTTCTAGTCCTACCCGTCAAAAAGAGTGATATGAGTGTTAAGTCAAAGAAATAACCTAATCTTACTCATCACAAACACGAGCCACAAAGCTCACTTGCTTAGTTGTGCATAAAGATGCTCATCTAAGCTACAAGAGATACAAAGTTTAGAAAACTTTGTTTCATTGGCCATCTAAGGTACACAAGTACCAAAGTACACAAAACACACACTGTTTTTGTATTTTTCAATTTTTTTTTTTTAATTTTTTTAATTTTTTTTTTTTATTTTTATCAAAAACAAAATAAACAAAACTGAGAGTAAACACACAAAAACATGTTAACAAAGCAAAACAATGCATAAAACTAGACTGACTCAAATAAAAATGCAAAACACACATGCAATGCAAAGATAGAGAGAAACAAGAGGGGAGAAGAAAGTGATGAAATCACTTAGAGTCCTTTTTCTTCCACTCCTTGGAAGAGCCTTTCCTTTGTTTGAAACCTTGAACCGGCGGTGAGGGGGAAGAATTGAAACCGTTCAAGTTCGAAAGGAACATGATGGCTTTCAGAAGATCTCCAAGAGGAGCAAGAGAGGATTGAAGCTGATTTTGGCTTCCAGATGCTATCATACTGTTGCTCTGTTGGGTGGCTAGCCACTTGTAGCAATTAGGTCGAGTATGACCGGCAGCTCCACAATGATAACAGAGATGCTGCTTCTTTTGTTTAGGCTTCTGAGAGTTAGCCTTCTTATCCTTAGGGAGTTTAGCATCTTTCTTTTCTAACTTAGGGGGTGCTCCTAAGATGGATTTTTCTTTGTCTATGTTCTCACTAGCTAATTCAGTTTTAGCATCAATGTTCTCAATTTTAACATTATTAGCAGGAGGAACAAAAACAGTAGAACTAGTAGAAGCAGAGTTAGAGATAGAAAGACCATACCCTAAACCTGTTCGATCTGAAGCAGATTTCTGGTTGCTGAGCATCTCATCAAGCTTTGCACTTGACGTCCTCTCCAGTTGAGCTCTCACTTGAAACAGCTCAGCTTCAAGCTTCTTGGTCTTCTCAGCCAGGAAGTTGTTCTCAAATCTCAGTGCACCAATAGTTTGATTAGCCTCATCAAACTTTGTGGACAATTCTTCTCTGTCAAGTTCCACATCACTGAGCTTCTTGGTGGCCAGCCTGTACAGCTTCTCATGCTTTTCAGAAAGCTTGTAAAGCTTCTCATAGGCTGAATGGATATCATCTTTGTCATCCATCTTTTCACATTCAGTGTCCACCAATTCTTCCTCTTCTTCTTCAACAATCCCATCAGTAGAATTGACTGAAGCAGTGAAGGCATTTAGGATTCCGTCATCCTCATCATCGGAATCATCTTCAGGCTCAGTGTCACTAAGGGTTGCAGCTAGAGCCTTGCTTTTTCCAATGCTCTTCAGATAAGTGGGACACTCATTCTTCATGTGTCCAAACCCGTGACACCCAAAACACTTTGGTCCTGCAGGAACAGTGTATTGACCGCCATCCTTGGCATCCTTCCTTCCCTTGTCTTGGCTCTTGAACTGTGAAGAACCGGATTGCCTTCGGTCTTTGTCGAAGCTCCTCCCATTGGCATTCTTCATAAACTTCTTGAATTGCCTAGTGATGTAGGACTTCATCTTTGAGTCTTCATCATCGGAAGACTCATCTGTATCACTGTTCTTTGCCTTTAGGGCCATGCTCTTGCCCTTGCTTGACTTGCTTATCCTTGACAACCCTAACTCGTAGGTCTGCAAGTTCCCAACTAGCTCAGTCAAAGGAATTTTATCAATATCCTTTGATTCTTCAATTGCCGTAATCTTGGCATGAAATCTCTCAGGTAGAGATCTGAGCACCTTCCTTACAACCTTGGGTTCAGGGATGGTTTCCCCAAGATTGAAGGCTGAGTTCACTATGTCTTTCAGCTTGGCATAGAACTCATCGAACGACTCATCCTCCTCCATCTTAATTTCTTCAAAGCTAGTAGTGAGCCTCTGTAGCTTTGAATCCTTGACAGCCTTTGTTCCTTCATAGGTTGTCTGGAGGATGGTCCACGCCTCCTTGGCAGTTTCTGTTGAGGATATCTTCTTGAACTCCTCATTAGTGACAGCGCTAAACAGTGCATTCAACGCTCTGCTGTTGAAGTTTGCCGCCTTGATCTTGGCTTCATCCCAATCAGCCGGCGCTTCTTTTGGCTTTGTCCAGCCAATCTCCACAGCTTGCCACACCTTCTCATCTAGGGACTGCAAAAAAGCTCTCATGCGTACTTTCCAATAGGCATAGTTAGTCCCATCAAATAAAGGAGGTATAATAAGAGATTGTCCTCTATCCATGACAAACAGGGGTCAATGGATCAAACACAGCAAAGATTAATAACTAATCAGAGTGTGCCTGCTCTGATACCACTTGATAGGCCACAAACTGAATGACCCCTTGTGATTTTAAACTAATTAATTAATTAAGTCAAGTTATTAATTAATTAATTTAACATGCAAATACGTGGCAGCACAAACAAATCACCGAATAACAAAATATGCAGCGGAAAATAAAAGACACGGTGATTTGTTCACGAATGGGGAAAACCCTAACGGCAAAAACCCCACCGGGTGATTTCAGGTCACCACTCCCGAAACTCCACTATTATCAAATCAAGCGGTTACAAGTAAAGGAATCCCAAGTACCTTACCAACCTACAGTTGAACCCTTACCCCAATACCCAATTGGACTTGATCTGTAGCGACAGTTCCCTCCTTTGATGCACGGCTCCCAAGTACGTGACTAACCAGATGCGCGGATCCCAGTACGCGACTTCAATCACCAACTTTAGAATGAGAGGTTGGCTGCAGAGTTCTTCAGATCATCCTATGCATGAAGATCAGGAAGATGCTTGGTCACAAAACCCTAAGGTGCACAATACACAGCAACTTCTTGAAGAAGATGATCTAGGTTAAGAACTTCGTCTCAGAGCACAATTTGCTTGAACAAGGATTGCTCAATGCTTATGCAACTTGTGTCCTAGTTGACGGCTCTTAAAACACTCCTTAAATATGTTTAGGGTTAGAAGAAAAGAAGGCCCAAAAACACATTCACGGATCCCAATAAAATCAGATCAGAATTCTGATTTTCGTAATTCTCGACAGCTAGCAGGTGTCGAGGTAGGTGTCGAGAAGGTGTCGAGATTTAAAATTCCTGCACTTCAACTTGCTTAATCTTGGACAGACTTGATGACTTCAACACTTGATCTTGAAACATAGTTTCTTGAAGTATTAAAAACACCTAGAACTACCCAATTACAAGTAGAGTGCGTTTTGTCAAAGGATTAGCCAATTTACATAAATCATGACATATGTTCCTAACATGTAAACACATATGTCCTAACAGAGGAGAAAAATAAGAAAAAGAAAAAAGAAAAAAAGAAATGAAACGTGTATGGAAGAAAATGAAATGAAAGAAAGAAAAATAATATAAAAAATAAAAAATCCTAATTGAAAAATACTACCACAATATTTTCACAATAAATTTTAAGTAACAGATTGTTATTAGTTAATATTGGCGAGTAAAAAAATAATTTCGGTGGTGGGTTCAAATTAGAACTAATAACAACTTTTCACAAAAAGTTTGTTGTGAAAGTATTGCGTAAAATGTTGTGAACATAATACTTCTCATTGAAAAATATAGTTGTTAAAAAAAGAATAAATGATGATTAAAAAAATAATAAACAATGAATGAAGAAATAATATTTAAATGAGATAGAGAATGGGATAGAGAATCTGTTGGAAAGTGTATTTGAAAAACTGAGTAGCTAAAAGGTAAAATGAACTGTTCACTCTCCAAACAGTACAAAAATTTGGAGAGGCTGCTGGTGATGCTCTAACCACCCTCAAATTCAAGTGGAGCTGCCACTGCATGCATAGAGGATGTCGACTTGGTCCGTGATAATAGATTCACTTGTTAAGCTGTATCTCCAATAGGCTCGCTAAAGCCTTATTTGGAGAGCAAACACAGAAAAATCATCCTCCAACAAACTCTCTATCTCAAATTTTTTTTTTTTTTTTTTTTTATAGATTTGCTACAGTAGCTCTCCAGACATGGAGAGCATTATAGCAACTCCAAAACCTTTTTCTCTATTAAAAAAAAAATACCGGTTGGATTAAGATATTATTTCTTTCTCTCTCTCTCTCTCTCTCTTTTTTTTTTTGTTTGTTTCGTCACTCTCTCGCACTTCTCAATAGAGAACAAAGTCTGTTTTAGAGCCTTGAAAAATAGAAAAGCAAAAGGAAATTAATTTTCGCTTGATCCACTAACAAAGAAAAGCCAAAGGAAATTGAGATCAAAATAAAAAAGTCAAAGGATTTTTTATCCGAGGAAGAAATTTGAAGGCAAAGATCTCAACCTTGGAGAAGTTTTAGGAACAAAAATAGATAATTTATTCCTAGACCTACACAAATCATACCATAAAAGGGAGCTAATTTTTGCTTGATCTATTGCCGATCGTCCGGTTAATTTCTGCTTCATCCATTACCGATACTGTGTTTTTCTTTCCTACATATGTGTTGCTGTCTCTCCTCTGGTGGTCTTTGTTGTTCTTTTCTTTGTTTGTGTGGTGAAGAAATATTTTTTTTTTTTGATCAGGTGTGGTGAAGAAATGGCTGTATTTCTTTGAGATCTTTTAATAAATGGGTTAATAAAAAAAATATTAAAGAATGATTAAAGAAAGTGTTAGGTTCTAAAGACTTAGGACTTGTATTTAGAACTCTAATATGTAATGTTGGCAAACCATGATCAAAACAATATGTTTAGTCTTGTTTAGGCTTGCTAAAAGCTAATTAATTATTGTAAAGTTGGAATCGAGTGGCTGCAGAAGTCTTTGTGACTTTCGGCCTGGCTCGATCGATCGAAGAATAGACTCGATCGATCGAAAGTCGGCCAAATTATTTTTTCTGCAGAATTTCCAACTCAGCCCTATCTCATTAAACGTTTAGGGTTTTATGATTTTGCCCTAGGTATATAAGGCAAAACCCTAGCCATGTTTTGAGGGTTGCTCCTGTTGTATTGTTGCTCATACTTTTTTGTTTTGTGTAAATCTCTTGTGAGATCTAGAAGAGTTTTCCTTTACACAAAACTTAGGGTTTTTCAAGGAGAAGATTTTATCTACACTTTGATGATCAATTTGGTTGCTACCATTGGAGTTTAAAGAAAAACAAGCGGGGAGCTTGTAGCTGATTGAAGAATCCAAAAAAGAAGGAGTCCGTGGATTCGGAGCTTGCACGTGGTCGTGTCAGTAAGTTCTACTGGTGGGTAGCATTAGGAAGTCAAGTGGGGAGCTTGTAAGTCCTTTTGTATGAACTTTGATTCTTTCATAGTGGATTCAAGTTTATCATAAGGATAGCTAGATCAAATCCTCCACAGGTTTTTACCGCGTAGTTTCCTGCGTCATCATATCTTGTGTTATTTATTATTTCGCTGCTTTATATATTCTTGATATGATTGTGTGATTGTGATAACCTAGAATTGCATAATTTGACTAAGTTAATTACTTGGCTAATTAACTAGGTTAATCTAATTTTGGTTTAAGGGGTCTAAAAACTGCTCAAGTGGTATCAGAGCGGATAGCTCTTTTGTTGTAGATCTTTTGATCTCTGAGCTGATCCTTGACCCCTGTTGTCATGGAATATGGACACTCTCTTGTTGTTCCTCCTCACTTTGATGGGAATAATTATGCTTATTGGAAAGTAAGGATGAAAGCATTCCTGAAATCTATTGATGAGAGAGTTTGGAATTCCGTTGAGTACGGATGGGAGAAACCCACTACTCCTGTGAGTGAATGGCAAACTTCTCAAAAAGAAGCAGCTGCATTTAATAGCAAAGCTATGAATGCCATCTTTAATGCTGTTTCTATAGAGGAATTTAAGGGAATCTCAAATGTTGAAGTTGCTCATACTGCTTGAAAAATCCTCCAAACTGTGCATGAAGGCACAAAGGCAGTCAAAATAAATAAGTTGTAGCAATTAACTTTTAGGTTTGAAAGCATTAGGATGTCTGATAATGAATCCTTTGATGAATTTTATGCCAAACTGAATGATATTGTTAATTCTGCTTTTAATTTGGGTGAAGTCTATGATCAACCTAAAATTGTTAGGAGGATTCTTAGATCTTTAACTGAACACTTTAGACCCAAAATGACTGCCATTACTGAGAGCAAGGATGTGGACTCCATCCCTGTGGATGAACTTGTAGGATCTCTTCAGTCCTATGAGTTAGACTTACCCAAAATTAACAAATCAAAATCAATGTCTCTTAAGTCTGTTGATGATGTTGATACTAGTGGATTTGATGATGAGCTCTCTGCTACTGAGATAGCTTACCTTGCCAAAAACTTTAGAAACTTTCTTAGGAATACTAATAGAAGGGCAAGGAATACAAACACTGCTGAACCTAGAAATTTTAGGAAGAATGATCCCATTAAAGTTAGCAACACTGAAAAACCTAAAGAAAAAGTAGGTCAATCTTCCAACAATTCTTTGGGTTCTCAATGTTTTGGTTGTTAAGGGTATGGCCATGTTTAATTTGAATGTCCCACATTCTTGAGGACTAAGGGCAAGGCTGTGGTTGTAACCCTTAGTGATAATGAGGTTTCTGATGATAAGTCTGGATACGACGAAGATGGAAACTTCATTACTTTCACTGCTACTGCTGTAGTCACTGAAAGCATATCTGCTGAGGAGAACCCTTTCGATGGGGAACTCTCTGAGGACGCAAATTTTCAAGAGGCATATAATAAACTTTGCAAAGTTGCTGCAAAGGATGCTATGAATGTTGAGCTTGGTCTGAAGAAAATTGAATCTCTTGAGCTTGATAAGAAAAATTTGCTTGTTAAATTGTTTGATGCTAATGGTCTTTTGAACAATGTGAAAACTGAAAATATGATGTTGATTGATAAAGTAAAGAAATTATAACTTGATTTATCTGTTGCTAAATCTGCTAGTTCTAAACTTGATCAAATGTTGAGTGTTCAAAAGTATCATTCTGACAAATTTGGTTTAGGTTTTGTTGAAAGCATCTTTGTGTCTGCACCCCATTCCACTATCTTTGTTCCTTCATCTTCTTTTGACCCTTTAGTGAGTGAGGTTGTGAGTGAAACTGTTAAACCCCCTGTGAGTGAGGTTGTCAAACCTGTAAAAGTTTCACCACCTAAGAAGATTAGGGTTGATTTGAGAGAGTCTAAACCTAAGGAGCCTACCAAATCTAAGGACAAGATGCATGGTAAACCTGTTTGGGTTTGTCATTATTGTGGAAAGTCTGGACACATTCGTCCTAACTGTTATAAGCTTCAAGTTGCTAAGAGAGCAAACAAACCAAAAGTGCCTGTGCCTCAAGCACAAGATCCTATGGCATTAATTGGTGAATTGGTAAAGGCGTTAAACTTTTATTCCAATCCTAGAGTTGGGAATCACTCGAATGTGAATAAGAACTCCAATGCTCGTGTTGCATCTAAAAGGTTTTGGATGCAAAAGACTCGATCGAATTGAGTCTTTTTGACATGGTCCTTGTGCTTCATTGCTCATTCATCTGTGACCATTGTTCTTTGGTATTTGTGTTTTGTTTTTTTCTAGGACTTGCATCGCATTACATTCACGCATTTCATTCTAGGATTTATTTGTTTTCTCTTTTTAAAAAAAAAAAAAAAAAAAAAAAAGAAAAAAAAAAAAAAAAAAGAAGAGGAAGCAAAACTATGTTTCACATTATTTTTCTTGGTTTTTGAAAACAAGGTTGGTCAATCTATTTACATATATCATGTCTTGTGTACCTTGTTTAGCTTTGATGAGCTTATTTATTGCACTTGACTAGTTGAAACTTTGTAGTGCATGTTGTGTGGGAAAGATGTTTGTGGTTATTAATCATTTTGTCTTAATCTTGAAGTCACATGTTATTTGACTGTCGGACTTGATCTTTTTGAGAAATGCGTAAATAATTATCTCACCACTGTTCACTAGCCAATCATGACCACCTTAGTGCATATCATAAGATTTTGTGTTCGAGAAAGTGTAGCACATGCACAAAAAGATTATAAAGTGTAGCCTCGGTTTAATTGCTTAATGCTTAAAACTGGTGTGTACTATTAGGCTTGATGCCATCTCACATAAATTAAAATTGGTGTGTATATTATGAGGCAAAAATTCAAGAAACTTACATGATTGTAAGCTTTTGTTCTAGGAGATGTGAGACTTATAGGATGTAACTCTTTTGGTGATAGTCTCTTTTAAATTCTATGTGATGAATTGTATAGATTTTGTATTTGATTGCTATTCACATATGACCTCACATGTATCTTAAGTTTTTGCTAGTAGCACACACTACACAAGTTACTCTTTGCTAAACACTGTCCATGTTATTGTTTGTGTTTTTGGTCTGATCAACCAAGTTTGAAAATATCTTGAGAATTGTGCACAACATATTTGTTACTTGAGAATTCAAAGGGAGAATGATTGAAATTGGGATTAAAACTTGGGTTTTTGAAAAAGCACTTCATCTCATACTCATGCATTTTGTTCATCATTTGTTCATGCTTTGAGGAGTTTGTGTCACAATGTGCTTGGTCCTTCAAAAACTGTGATTTTTCCCAAAAATTTTGTGAGCCTCTACCTGTTTCGATCGATCCATTCTATTTTTCGATCGATTGAAAATGTGCTTCATTTTATTTAAAAGTCTCGGATTGATTCGATCGATCGAATGTGATTTTCGATCAATCGAATGTCGCGAATCAGGTTTTTTTTTAAAACACTGTTCTTTGATTGATTCAAAACACTTTTACAAAAGCTTTTCAAACTTTCTTTCTCTCTCCGACTTGGCAAGGCTAAAGGTTCAATTTTTTGTCGTTTTCCTCCGAAATTTTTGCAAGGTTTCTCTTTCCTCAAGCCGGTAAGACACTTTTGCCCTTCCTTTTGAGTTTATTTTCAAGTTTTCATGCATTTTTAATGCATTATTCTCTCAAATTTTCGAACTATGCATATTTGGGATTTTTTGTTGATTCACTCCTTATTTTGTGAATTTGATCAATGGGTTTTTGTGGGGACATGCTATAAACATAATATTGTTGGTTTAATTTGATCAATTTTGGGATTTGTGGAAAATTGAAAATTCTAGGGCTTGTATTGAATCCGAATTGGGGATTTTGTTCAATTAGGTTAAAATTGATGAAATTGGCTTGTTGTTTTGATGTAATTGAGCATTATAATCTGTGTGTTATGTGATGCTCAATTCATCAATTTGCTTTAAAAATTTCAAAAAGTGGTATTTCAATTTTGGAGTTTTTGTTAGAAACTTTATGTTCAAGCCAATTTTGTTAATCTAACCTTTAATTGAACTTACTTTTTACTGCATTAGAACATGCATCATGACATTGTAATTGTTCATGCATCATATAGATTTTTTATTCCATTTTTTTTGTGCTAATTTGCAGTTTGCCCCTTTTTTTTTTTTTTTTTGTTCTTTTGATTCTACTTTGTGTCTCTGTCCTTTCCTTAGCATCATGCCTAGGAAGACTAGAGCCCGTAGGTCTGTTCCCTCTCCTTCTCCTCCCCCACCTTCCTTTGACCGTGAGAGGTTTTCGAGTGAGAAAAACTAAGAGATTTTTAAGAAGCTGAACCTACAGAGAAAAATTTGGGCTGAGCGTTCTGTTATTTTAGATGAGGTTGATCTTGCCATTAGGGCAAATTTTGAGTGTCGGGGCTGGTTACCTTTGTTGGATGTTTCTGATCCTCCTCCTCCCGCTACCCTTATTAGAGAGTTCTTTTTGAACATCTCTATCTACGTCTATGATTCCAACACTCTAGTTAAGAGTTGGATACGAGGCGTAGAGTATGTTATTACTCCTATGGTAGTAGCTGATACTCTAGAGGTACCTTTGGTCCAGCACCCTGTTTACCCTTATGATGAGTCTCCTTTGTTGAGTGATGTCATGTCTTACATCACTGGATCTTCTATCCAGTGGGGTTCTGATCCTCGAATCACCACTGCTGAGCTTCCCGAGATTATCTATCTTTTTTTTAGGATAGCGTGTCATTCTTTTTGGCCCATTTCTCATCTTCACACCATTCCTCTCGAGCGGTGTGTATTTTTGTATGCTCTTGTCACTGATGCTCCTATCAGTTTTTCTCACTTGTTTCTTCGTTCTTTGAACGAAGTTTATAGGAGTTCATCTGCATCTCACGCTCTTGTCCATCCTATGTTTATTCATAGGATTTTGCTTCATCTTGGTCTAGATGATTTCCCTTCTTCTGAGCCTGTCCATGTGATTGCTCCCATAGGTGTGTCTTTTCTTAGACAGAGGGCTGCTCATCTTTGAGCTGGCTCTAAACACTCTAGGTCTGAGCCTTCTGGTACTGCACCCCCTCATTCTTCTTCTACAGGTCCTGCTCGTGAGGCTGTTCCTGATCCTGCTGGTGCTGCTGTTCCTCCACCTCCTTCGGATGACTTCGATGTACGTCGTACCTTGGAGACTATCATGACCGTTCAGGCGGCTTATGGTCAGATTTTGGTGGACTTGCTTGATGAGATTCGTGCTCTGAAAGCTGACTTGGCGCATCTTCGTTCACCCTTACCACCTCCTTTTGATGATGGCATGTGATTGTCCTTTGGCATTTCGTCACAAAAAGGGGGAGTAGAGTTTGGAGATTTGTAGAGGAGTTTTTGTAGTTGGGGGGAGTTTTCCTTTATTTTTGCGGATTTGATGTTAGATTGTATCTAAGTGCTTCACCGTGTATACTTTCTTTTTGATCTTTGGGCTATTCTTGTTGGGAAATACATTTTTTGTTATATGATTCTTGATTCTGTGTTCACTGCTTATTGATTTATATTTATGAGTTATTCATTGATATATGTCTTTATTATGTGTTGTGTGAACTTTCAAGAATATTTTTATTTTTTGGTGTATCTAACTTAAGGGGAGAGTTAGTTTACATATCTGTTGATTTACTGCTTTTCTGTCACACATGCGTTTATGCGTTTGTTGAGTGTTTCAGGAATATACAGGTTGATTTGATTTGGCTGCTGTCTACACTTGCAACTGATGGATAGTAGTTAGGATTGAATTGTATTTTATGAGCATTACTGTTTATAAAGGGCTTTTTATTTATAAACTTTGAGCTTTTAATTTGTGTTTTGTCACAGATTGCCAAAGGGGGAGTTTGTTAGGTTCTAAAGACTTAGGATTTAATATATTTAGAACTCTAATATGTAATGTTGGCAAACTATGATCAAAACAATATGTTTAGTCTTGTTTAGGCTTGCTCAAAGTTGATTAATTATTGTAAAGTTGGAATCGAGTGGTTGCAGAAGTTTTTGTGACTTTCGGCCTGGCTCGATCGATCGAAGAATAGACTCGATCGATCGAAAGTCAGTTAGATTGTTTTTTTAGCAGAATTTCCAACTCAGCCCTACCTCATTAAACGTTTAGGGTTTTATGATTGTGCCCTAGGTATATAAGGAAAAACCTTAGCCATGTTTTGAGGGTTGCTCCTGTTGTATTGTTGCTCATACTTTTTTGTTTTGTGTAAATCTCTTGTGAGATCTAGAGGAGCTTTCCTTTACACAAAACTTAGGGTTTTTCAAGGAGAAGATTTTATCTACACCTTGATGATCAACTCGGTTGCTACCATTGGAGCTTAAAGAAAAACAAGCGGGGAGCTTGTAGCTGATTGAAGAATCTAAGAAAGAAGGAGTCCGTGAATTCGAAACTTGCACGTGGTCGTGTCAGTAAGTTCTACTAGTGGGTAGTATTAGGAAGTCAAGCAGGGAGCTTGTAAGTCCTTTTGTATGAACTTCGATTCTTTCATAGTGGATTCAGGCTTACCTTGAGGATAGCTAGGTCAAATCCTCCCCAGGTTTTTACTGTGTAGTTTCCTGGGTCATAATATCTTGTGTTATTTATTATTCCGCTACTTTATATATTCTTGATATGATTGTGTGATTGTGATAACCTAGAATTGCATAATTTGACTAAGTTAATCACTTTGCTAATTAACTAGGTTAATCTAATTGTGGTTTAAGGGGTCTAAATACCATTCAGAAAGAATAAAAAAAGAATGAAGAAATAATATTTAAATAGTATAGAGAAATGAATAGAGAGTCTGTTGGAAGATGTATTTGAAAACGTAAGTAGGCAAAAATTAAAAGTAACAATTCACTCTCTAAATAGTCCAAAAATTTGGAGAGACTGTTGGAGATGCTCTAATAATATACACGCCTTTTCCGAGATGAGTTCTCCTTATAGGTAGCATATGGCATTGCAGTAGTGCTGTAGGACTAAATAGGAAACATTTTTGAACAAGACGTGGTCTAAAATGATGTGAAAATATATTTTAACAACATTGAGATTTCTAATATCATTATTTAAAATAATGCGAAAATTGTGGTTTAAAAAATATTGTGAAAACACTTGTTTATAGTATTCATGAAGCAAAAAATGTGTTTGGTGTTGTGTTTCAAATAACATGTTTCAGTGTGTGAAAAAACATAATCGTGTGTTGGGCATGTGTGTGTGTTTTTTTTTAAAAAAAGCTAACAAGTGGGCCCTTTACAAAAGTGTCATTGAACAATGTTGTTTGAAATTTGAAAACTAGTAAGAGGATTTTTTCAAATTCGGTGTTTAAACACCCTAAAATGAGCAACGTAACTTAAACATTCTTAAAAAAACTTCCTTACCAAACGCGCTGTTTTTTTTAGAACCACAATTTTCAGTAATTAAACACTAAACTGTTGTTTGGAAGCACATACCCTACCAGGGCAGTTGAATAATAGATGCAATTGATGCAATCACTTAAGGCTTCCAAATAAAAGAAGGCTCCCACTCAAAAAAAAAAAAAAATATATATATATATATATATATATATAATATTTATCTATATATTTTAATTACAAAAAAATATTTTAGTCCTTCTATTGGTCAATAAAATGCATTAAAAATACCTCATTGTATCCTAAAATGTAGAAGATTAAAAAGGGAAAAAACAAAAATAGCCAAATTTCGTGTCCGTTTGGCATAATTAATTTTGGCAACTTATTTTACTATTTAGCTTATTTTTGTTATTATTCATAGGTCTCACTGCACTTTTTGGTACTATTTATGAACCACACTATACTATTTTAACAAAAAAGTTTTTAGTTTCAGTAAAATAAATGGATCCCAAATAAATCCTTTAACTAACAAAATTAAATTTTAAAAAAAAAAATTCATTAACTCATTCTTAAATTATGCTAGTATTAAAATTAATATCAAATAAATTTATTAATAATACAACGTAATTATCTTGAAATATACTAAACTCAGTAATTCATTTTACCTTTTTTTTTTTTTTTTGAGAAGCCACCCTAAGAATAGGGGGGAAGCAATTCATTCAGGCAAATCAGATAGATACACAGACGCTAAGTCCGGGGGAACATCCTCCATCCAGACTTGAAAGAAAGAAAGATTACAAGCCATTCTAGCCAATCTATGAGCTACTCTATTCCCTTGCCTATGTGTATGGCTAAAGGAAACTTTGTGAAAGGCCGAAGATAGGAGTTTAATGTCCCTGATGGTATGTCCAAAGCTTGAAGATGAAAAACCTCCACTGTTTATGGCTTTGATAATTACCTCCGCAACACCTTCGAAGATCACCTGATCAAAATTCAGCTCCTTTGCCAAACTAACTGCACTACGTGCTGCCAACACTTCCACCGTCTCTACTGAAGTAGGCAATGGAATAGATTGTGAATAGGCCGCCATAACAAGATCCTTGTCGTTTCGAACAATAGCTCCCAAACTTGCTAGGCTTTTGGAAGAGAAGATTGCGCCATCAAAATTGACCTAAGCCAACCTGGAGGGGGTGGAGACCATTTGGGTAGGCTAACTGTGGGCGATGCATGCTGGGGAGAAGATGACACAAGCTGAAATTCTTGGAGGTTGTCAACAGCCAAAGAGCTAACACTATCCACTGGAATTGCTGCTTCACCTACTTGGAGCTGGTTCCGCTGAGCCTAAATCAGCGATGCTGTCATTGCAAAAAGACCCGATAGGTTACTTTTCTCCTGGTAGAGTTGGATGATATCCAGCAAGGAGGTACAGTTCACATCATCCTTAATTAACCACCCAAAATGAGCCATCCAAATTGGACTCAAACATGGACGAGACCACAGTGCATGGAGGGAGGTTTCTCTGTCTAGGTTACAGTAAGGATAGGAGTCGTCAATCAATATTCTTCTCTTCTTGAGGTTTACTCTAGTAGGAAGGGCATTCGATCCAGCTCACCACATTAGAATTTTCACTCTATTTGGAATCCGTAGGCTCTAAATACCCTTCCACAAAAGCCTACAAATAGCATAAGTGCATGGAAACAAACCTTTAAAGCTTACATAAGCAACATGGGTACAAAATAACCATAACACAATAAACTGAATAAACATCAATATATATATATATATATATATATATATATATATATATATATATAAACCAAAGTATTAAAAGTATTCAAGAGTTATGAGTTTAAGCCAAACATTAACCCAAAACAACAGTGTATCAAACATAAACAAAGATAATGACAAATTATGACTGCTCCCTCTCAAATAAGCACTCCCCCTCAAGTGCTGCCCCAAAAATTCTCCCCCTTTTTGACTGGAATGGCCAAAGGGTCAGTGCTCCTGGTTGTTGTAGAAGCTGTCAAACTTAGCTGAGAGGACATCAAGCTAATCCTGCATAGCTGTCATCCTTTCAGTATGCTGATGTTGAACTTCCGTAAGACCATCAAGCTTCTCTAGAATGATCTGGAATGCATCATGAGGTACAGCTGATGAAGTAGATGCCCTGCTCCTCTTGACTCTGCTTCTTGGTGTGGAAGCTTGTCCTGCAGCCTCAGCTTCAGTCTCCATGGGATCACCTTCTTCTTGATCTGCCCCTTCCTCATCTTCATCACCTGGAAGACGTGCTTGAATCCTTGTGATGGTTTGCTTGTTGATAGCTAAAGGTGTAGACATTAAACTGATATCTTGAGGAATTGGAACCCCTTTTGCTCTGAGAATTTTCATGATAAGGCTAGGAAAAACCAGCTTTGCTCGTGTGGTTGTTCTGGACTCTTCCATTATTGTGTCAAATATATGGGAGCTGATGTCAATGAAGGTTTTCTCCTTAAGCTCCATGAGAAAGATAGCTCTGGCATTAGTAAGAGTAGTCATTTTTCTTATAGGATACAAGTTGAATATCATTATGGTGGTCAGATACCTCATGTCAATAGGAAAGACATTGGTGTTGAGACATCTTGCTTCTTTAACTCCACCAATCCGAGCCTGGACAGTGTCTAAGGATAATATCCTATCTCTGTAATTGACAAATTCATACTCCTCTAATCCCTCAAGCCCAAGTACCTCATCAATATCATGGGCATCCAAGGTGAACTCATGTCCTTTTACCCAACAATCTAGCTCATCTTCTCTAATCTTGACATTAGAATAAAACTCCCTTATCAATGGCTCACACACTCCAGGTAAATCACCTAATAACTTATCCCAGCCTCTTCGCTCAAAACAGTCTGGAATAAAGGTGTCCTTCAAATCCCTCAAATCCACAAACCTTTCCTGAATGATGGTTCCTTTCATGAAAGAATCTTTATATCTCTCAAAGTGTTGAACAGATCTAAAAAGGTTGTGATCCATTTTCAGTCTCTTGTTAGCTTTCTTAGCAGTAGACTTCTTCTTTGGAGGTGTAGGAGCCATCTATAAACACACAGAAAGGGCCATAACAAGAGCAAAGCAGAATATGTGGAAATGTACACAAATTAGTAACAAGTTACTAACAATTAGAGTAACAGGGTGTCAATATAGCGTATAGACCAAGCACAAATGAGAACCAAAAGTGGGTAGATCAAATTGGAACAACATCAAATCAACCAAGTTCATTTAGAATTTGATAAATATATAAGAGCATTTAAAAACACATTTAGACAAAACAGAGCATAGTCCAATGAAACATGGCTGAATGAAAATGAACTGTGCAAGATAAACCCCAGGGCAACAGCACACAAATGAACAGGTGAATAAAATGCAAAACAATGTTGCCAACAAAGACAGACTAAAAAGCCCAAACACCTATTCAGAAAAAAATGTAAAAGCCCCAAACCCATATACCCAATGAGTATAGAAACTATCAAACAGCAAAGCATAAAGCAGAGACTATTGTACTGACACTAAAACATGAAAATAGCCAACCCCAATCAAGCAAACCCAACATTTTAAGCAAACCCATGTTTGAACCCTTCAAAACACATACCATCATCACAACATGCAGATTCAAGGAAATATTATCAAAATCATGAAGTATGAAGTGAAGACAAGTAAACCCATACCTTTTTCTTAAAGATTTGAGAAGAAAAGATGCAAAAATGGTGGATTTTCGAAGAACAACACTGAGTGTTTTAGAAAGGGAAATGAAGAAGACAATGAATAGTTACTAATTTTCAAGGGAAAAACTGACTTAAAAATGCAAAATATGCATTTTTCGCGACTGGAATAAGTCGCCAGTAAGCTGCCAGGGTAAGCCGCGAAATACTTTAAACCAAAAGTTTTGAAAAATTTTCTAAATGTTTTTCACGACTAGAAGGTCTACCCGCGAGGGAGTCGCAAGCTGAGTCACGAAAATCTCTATGACCCCTCGCGACTGGACCTTCCACCTGCGAGCAAGTCGCTAAGGCAGACCTACGAGCATGCGACTGGATTGACTCGCAACTGAGTCGCCAAAATAGGGCAAAGTTGTTTTTGAAATTTTTGACATTTTTGTAAAAATAAAATACTTTCCAAAAACAGCTAAAACACTCAAAAATCTTTTTGTGTTTGATCAAACAAAGATTGAGCATGTGAAAACACAT
The DNA here is from genome assembly GCA_023736055.1 of Quercus glauca. Lineage (NCBI taxonomy): Eukaryota > Viridiplantae > Streptophyta > Magnoliopsida > Fagales > Fagaceae > Quercus > Quercus glauca. The sequence goes on from CM043315.1 coordinate 30,484,818, forward strand.
TTAATCAAGTACAATCACACAAATGAATATGGCATTCATTGAACATAGACTTGTGTGTTGTGTGTGGATATCAAAAGTAAGATAGTCCTTAGTCCAATGTGAAGTTTCAATGATCAATTCAATCAAGGCATACACAACTAGCACTAGATAATGTGACCTATCTCAATTATAGAAACATGCATATATGGCCTCCCACATAAACTTGATTACAATTCTTTGAAGCTTTTCATTTGGCTCCATATATATCATATCATTTGCACTTTGTGAATAAAAAACATCTCATTATGAGATAGATGCCTGAAATTTTTGATATTTCAATTGATGAGTTAGCCTTTGGCTTTTTGGGCATCATACATTTTATTTTGGTCGCTTTCCCTTTTTCCTAGTCGAATACTAGTATGTGCGACAGGATTTTGCAGTTCTATATCTCTTTTCATTTGGAGATTTCCATTTGGAGAGCTTTTTTTAAAACAGAAAAAAAATAAAGAGTGGGAAGATATATAGTCATGAGTCTATGCATGTCTTAAGATCAACAAAACCATTCACTAATCATTCATGACAAGGTTGAAGATCTCTTTGCAACAGTCACATAGATTTAAGAATTTCTCCCACAATGATATGAGTGCATAGGGAACAAGCTAAGCTCGTAGATGCACAAAGCCATTAGTACAAAGGTACAAGGCAAAATATGTTTTGAGACAAAGCTCAACAAAGTTGATCAAACTTTTTGGATTTTCTACTTTTTATGTGTTTTTGAATTTTTGACACAAGAAAACTAAAGGTTGATCAACACAAAGTAAAAAACAATTTACGCAAAACTCACAAACAAAAATTTTTAACTCAAACATGCAAGAAGCAGAACAACCAAGCATATACACAAAATATGGGAAGTATTAATGCATGGACATGTTGTAATGCTTATGCATGAGTACCCTTCGTCCCCACATGTCACGTGCGTTTGGGATGATATCCTTGACGGATTGGGTACGAGAGTTAGGATTTTTAAACCTTCGTGTGAAGCTTTCCAGGAAATTGGTGAAGGCACCGATCATCTTCATTACGTCCATCATTCCGGGATCACTATTCTGACTTCTCGGTTGTTCACCACCCCAAGACCTTTTGTCATTTCTTCTTCCTCGTGACCGAGGAGCACTTGTATTGTTCAATGCTCTCAACTTCTGGCAGTTAGGTCTGGTATGTCCTTGCAATCCGCAATAGTGACAGACATAATTCGTTCTAGGGCCCCGCTGTGGTCTTGGAAGAGATCTTCCTCTAGCTTTAACTCTGCGTTCTGATTGATTACAGGACTTATTAAACACCCGTTGATCAGCCACCTTCTTTTTCTGTTCAACCTTAACTTTCTCAGGAAGAAGCTCTTCTACAACCGTCTTTTTGGCCTTTACAAATTTCACTTCTTTGGTGACAATGGCAGATGAGCTACTTCCTCCAGTATAACCCAACCTGGACTTATCTGAGAAGTGTTTTTGAGATGAAATAACATCTTCCAGCTTCTTGGAAGAGACCCTTTCTATCTTGGCTTGTGCTTGCACCACCTCTTGCTCAAGAAATCTTACTTTGGTATAAGCTTCTGATAGCTCACCATTTAGTGTCTCAATTCCACATCTGGCCTCCTTATATCTGTCCAAGAGACTTTTGTAGTCTTCCTCAGCTTTCTTCATCTTCTTCACAGCCGCCTTTGCCACTCTTGTATACTCTCCCGATCTCTCAAGAAGTAAGATGTAATTCTCTTGAAGACTAGCTGTATTTCTATCATCTTCAGCATCTAATTCCTCAACAATCTCTAAGGATTCATCATCGCTGTGTTCTCCAAGTTCTTGTACAAGTTGATTCAGGTCCTCCGAGGACTCAACATGCTCAATAGCCATAAATGCGGAGTAGTTTCCTTCTCCATCACAGCTGTCCTCAGAGTTAGAATTTGATGAGTCCGAATCACTTAAAGTAGTGGCATAGGCCTTTCCCTTCGACTTCAAATAATTGGGACATTCTTTTTTAAAGTGCCCATGACCATTACATTCAAAGCGTGTAATTCCTTGTGAGGATTGGGAATCTTTACTCTCTTTTCTTCTAAACTTTTTCTTCTCTTTTCTAGCACTCTGAAATTTTCCTTTGTCACCGAATTTTCCATTGTTTTTGAGCTTTAAGAATTTTCGGAAGTTCTTTACAAGATACGCCACATCTTTGTCTACTGCATCCTCTTCCGAAGAGTCATGAGACACCATTCTTTCATCAATTGTCTTAAGAGCAAGTGATTTACTCTTCTTCTGTGTGGGCAAGGAATATTCATATGTCTGCAGGGAAGCAACCAGCTCTTGAACTTTAATGTCGTCAAGATCTTTGCTCTCTTCCATGGCTGTAACTTTGGCACAGAAACTCTCTGGTAGTGACCGAAGAATCTTCCTTACTATTTTCAAGTCCTCCGTCTTTTCCCCCAAATTGAATTTCCCAACAACCACTTCATTCAATTTACTGTAAAACGAATCAAAAGACTCATCCTCACTCATCTTTAGCTCCTCAAAGCGAGTGGTCAACATCTGAAGTTTGGTGTCCTTCACTTTCTTAGTCCCTTCATAGGTTGTCTCCAGAATTTCTCATGCTTCTTTCGCAATGGTGATATGTGAAATCCTATGAAATTCTTCTGGAGAGACACCACAAAAAATAGCATTCAAGGCTTTGCTATTTGCATTGGCCGCCACAAGAGCAGCCTTATCCCAAGTGGATTTGGTAGCCTCTGGTCTTGTCCAACCTACTTCAACTGCATCCCACACAGCATCATCAATAGAACACAAAAATGCTCTCATACGGACTTTCCAAAATGCATAATTATTACTATCAAAGAACGGTGGTACATTAAGAGATTGTGACCTATCCATCTCAAAGGGGGTCAGGGATCACACTTAGGTAATTAAACCACAACAAGTGTACCTGCTCTGATACCAATTGAATGTTCAATATGGGTATGAAACATTCTTGAACGTTTAAACCCCAATTAACAAATTATCAATTCAAGCTTATTATCAAACAATTAATGTGCAGAACATGAACATAAGCCAAATACAGAATTGATAAACAATCTAAGCCAAATATAAACACATCCACAGCAGTAAATATAAGGCAGAGATAAAGGAAGGAAGATGCAAACACACGGACAACACACGATGTGTTATTGAAGAGGAAACCGAAGCCTTCGGCGTAAAACCTCTCTACCGCTCTCCAAGCGGTAAATAATCCACTAAAGAATGTAGTTGGGATACATGAATAGCAGAAGACCCTCCAAGCCTAATCTACCCAATGTACCTAAGCCCTTCAAGTTTCTTGCTCCAGCGAGGTTACGCCAAACCTATTTCTTCTTTAGCTTCCCGGATTCCGCTACTAGACCATAGCATCAACCAATGTGAATTGGTTCCTTCCAAACTACTTCCCAACAGCACCAAATAAACCTTCTCACGGATATGGGTATGGTGAGAAAAGGATTTAGCTAAAGGCCTCTCAAGAATGTAACAATGGAGAGGAAGAGAGTAGAGGAATGTGAAGAGTCTCTAAGGTAAAGATTGTTGATGAATCAATCTTGTTTTTCTCTAAGGTTTCTCTCACAAAATTCTCTCTAGAAGCTCTCTACATTTGGTGGGTATAAGGGTTTATATATAGTGGGGTGAGAAAGGAATGTGAAGAGTCAGTTTTTCCCAAACAAGGCTAGTTGGCGGCTTGGCCTCGCGACTGTTCTGAGTCGTGAGTTCCAGCTGTGAGGTAACGGCCTGGCCAGCCTTGGTATTTTGTCTTGTAGTGCACCAGCTGGCAAAACGCTTCAGTTTCCCGCATGTTTGGCACGTGACTCTCATCTGGCGACTTGCACCCGCGAGCCACCCGCGAGTTTCAGTCGCGAGTCCCTGCATCTTTGCACATTGAGGAACATTTCTTCACAACTTCTCACATACTACCCTTACAATAATCCCACCTAAATACAGGGTTACTAAATGCTGAATTACAAGCAAATTGGCACGGAATAAAGCTAACAAGATGGTTGATTAAATTCAACCTTACAAAGAGATACCCAGAAAAGCCAATAGTTTTCTTGGGTTGAAAATGAAGGTTCTGCTAACTGTGGGTGGAAGATGAACTTGTGGATTTGGTACTGATTCTGGTTGTTGGAGTGATTAAAACACAAACCTCTAGCCTGAACTACGTTTTTTCCATTGCGTTTTAAGTTTAGGCACGAAAAAACATAGTTTTGATTGTCCTAGCTTTTAACTAATTTTGGGGTTGATTTGACAAAAATAAAATATGTTAGCATGATGATGTGTCAGTTAATGAAAAAAACTAACTGTGGGGGGTGAATTGCTAATGGAACCAAACTTTAGGGTGTAAAATCAAATTTCTGAAACATTGGGGTGTAAAATCCCGTCAACCCCAAACTTTAGGGGTGTAATTTGCAATTTACCCTAAATATTATTGCATTTTAGGCCTTATTAATAAATTATATCCAAAAACTTTATTAAACGTTTAACCCCTTTATGAAAATATTTGCCGTAATACAAAGTCATAATGTATAACTGTCACTTTGAAGATTACTATATCTTGATCCTTGAGTATCCGGTTTAATCCTTTAAGTTATTCATATATATTTTATGAAATCTAATTTCATAAAATATAAACTTTAGTAACTCTTTGCTAAAGTGGTTAGGCCTAACACTCTAAATAACCAAACCCATTAAACTTATCTCAAATGAATATTTTATATCTCTATAAAAAGACTATGAATTCCATCTTGAGAATATGTGTTCCTTCAACATTACTTGTGGTTGCCCAACATATTGAGGTCTTGACCATTTGTTTAGATCTTATTCATGATATATTAAAGTAACTTACATTTCATGATTGAGTTCACTATTCTCTCAGGATTATGAGTTTATGTAAATGAGAAGTCGTGAGATTTATTATTCATTTAACAATCGTTATTAGAATAATAAATCTCACAGCAGTCTAGTTCAATATGTTTTATACATGTAAAACATACTAACATATCAACTAGAAGTCTTCGCTTCTATGATCAAGATAAATCATCTTAATTGATATGTTATAGTCTTTGCAGATGAAATGCCGAATTTCATCACTGACTACGAATTAAGATTTTGAGTTTACAAAGAGCTTGTAATTTATATATTCTGTGATTAAATCACATAAATCACATACAATGCATCTCAAGGACTATATGATAATGTCCAAACATTCATGCTACCATTATTTTAGATAATAATAAAATAAGTTGATTACATAAAACATAATGTCATATATAATGTCATACATGATGTCATACATGGCATACAATAGGATTTTAGAGCACTAATCCTAACACTTACAAGATAAATTAAAAAGAAATTAATCAATCACCAGCGAGTGTGGTACAGAGGTAGGAAGCTCTCGAAAAGACACATCACTCTAACGTAAGTGCCAAGAGGTCATGGGTTTGAGTATTAGTATTGACTCATACTTCCTAATATGCAGAAATCATGATAGTGGGGTTGAGTAGTGAGTAGTAGCACGATTGCTATGTGCTGGTAGTTAGTGGTACCTATGGGCTTACCAAAAAGCCCAAGTGACAATGTATTATGGGGCGTGATTCGTGGGACAATAATTATACACGTGAGCCAAAAAAAAAAAATTTCTCAAAAAAAAAAAAGGAAATTAATATGTACATTAATCTCCATTAGAAGAAAAACCAGTGTAAAACATTTCCAAATATGCTTTGTGTGAGAACTAAGAAATCTTTGGAAAAAATGAGAAAGAAAGGAGAGGGAGAATATTGCAACTACAATTGAGAGTTGAGACCACGACTGACAATGTTTAATATACAATGGCAATGGTATTTGAAAGAATAGTTGAATTTGAAATCAAGAAAGGCTTCGGTGGTACATATGATATTATTAATTGCCGTCGCATAACGTGAGTTGCTGAGTTCACGCTAAAGACTCCTTTTTTTATTTTACCAAAAAAAAAAAAAAAAAGAGTTGGAGTTTGGACCTCGTGTTATATTGCTGATATTGTTCTAAACCAAGTCTATCCAAAAATTGTGATCTAAGCAAGTCTTGCTTATAGCTAGGAATCTTTGAAGATAAAACTTGATGAAGTTTATTCCTTACAAATTGGGATGCGAATCGTTTTCCATTGCAAAAATCAACACATATATCAAGTTTTCAACTGAGGCGGCTGGTTCTAAAGGTCACATGGACTCAAAAAAGATGGACTTTAATTAGTGTTATCTTCTAGTGGATTGACTTATATTAATCAAAACAAATAGAAAAGAAAACCGTGTTTCAACAGAAAATCTTAACAAAAAAGAAGAAAAAAATGTATGGACAGAAAATTATATTGATTCTGTTAGGTTCTAAGGTCTTAGGATTTTATGTATTTAGAACTCTAATTTGTAATGTTGGCAAACCATGATCAAAACAATGTATTTAGTCTTGTTTAGGCTTGCTCAAAGTTGGTTAAATATTGTAAAGTTGGAATCGAGTGACTGCAGAAGCATTGGGGCTTCTCGGCCTAGCTCGATCGATCGAAGGTTAGACTCGATCGATCGAAAGTCGGCCCAGATGCGTTTTTCTGCAGAATTCCAACTCAGCCCAAACTCTTTAAACGTTTAGGGTTTTATGTTTTTGCCCTAGGTTATAAGGCAAACCCTAGCTACATTTTTCTGAGTTGCACAAGTTGTATTGTTGCTCATACATTGCGGTTTTGTGTAAATCTCTTGTGAGATCTAGAGGAGCTTTCCTTTACACAAAGCTTAGGGTTTTCAAGATTGAGATTACTTCAACATCTTGATGATCAACTTGGTTGCTGCTTTTGAAGCTTAAAGAATATCAAGCGTGGGTGCTTGTAGCTGATTGAAGGGATTCAAAGAAAGAAGTAGTCCGTGGACTCGGAGCCTGCGCGTGGTCGTGTCAGGAAGTTTTACTGGTGGGTAGCATTAGGAAGTCAAGCGGGGAGCTTGTAAGTCCTTTTGTAAGAACTTCAATTCTTTCTTAGTGGATTCCGTTTTGCCTTGAGGATCGGTGGGTAAAATCCTCCCTAGGTTTTTTACCGATTTGGTTTTCCTGGGTGATCATATCACTGTGTTATTTATTTTCCGCTGCTTTATATGTTTTACATGCATGATGTGATTTTGTGATTTTTTTAACCTAGAATTGCTTAATTTGACTAAGTAACAACTTGGCTAATTAATCTAGGCTACGCAATCTGGTTATAGTTTAAGGGGTCTAAATCGTTCAAGTGGTATCAGAGCAAGTTGCTCTTCTTTTGAGATTTTTATCTCTGAGCTGATCCTTGACCCCGACTGTCATGGAGCATGGACACTCTCTGTTTGTTCCTCCTCACTTTGATGGGAACAATTATGCCTACTGGAAAGTAAGGATGAAAGCATTCCTGAAATCCATTGATGAGAGGGTGTGGAATTCCGTTGAATACGAATGGGAGAAGCCCACTACTCCTGTGAGTGAGTGGCAAACTTCTGAGAAAGAAGCAGCAGGCTTCAATAGCAAAGCTATGAATGCCATCTTTAATGCTGTTTCAATGGAGGAATTTAAGAGGATCTCTAATGTTGAGGTTGCTCATACTGCTTGGAAAATCCTCCAAACTGTGCATGAAGGCACAAAGGCTGTTAAAATAAACAAACTGCAGCAATTAACTTCTAGGTTTGAGAACATTAGAATGTCTGATGATGAAACCTTTGATGAGTTTTATGCTAAATTTAATGATATTGTTAATTCTGCTTATAATCTGGGTGAAGTCTATGATCAACCTAAAGTTGTTAGGAAGATTCTTAGATCCTTAACTGAAGACTTTAGACCCAAAGTGACAGCCATTACTGAAAGTAAGGATGTTGACTCCATCCCTGTGGATGAGCTTGTAGGATCTCTTCAGTCCTATGAGTCTGACTTACCCAAGACTGTCAAATCCAAATCAATGGCACTTAAGTCTGTTGATGATGTTGAAGCTGGTGGATTTGATGATGAGCTCTCTCCCACGGAGATAGCTTACCTTGCCAAGAACTTTAGAAATTTTCTCAGAAACACTAATAGAAAGGCAAGGAACACCAACACTGCTGAACCTAGAAACTTTAGGAAGAATGATCCCATTAAGGTTAACAATGTTGAAAAACCTAGAGAACAAGTTGGTCAATCTTCTAATAACTCTTTGGGTACTCAGTGTTTTGGTTGTCAAGGGTATGGACATGTCAAATCTGAATGTCCTACTTTCTTGAGGAATAAGGGTAAAGCTATGGTTGTAACCCTTAGTGATAATGAGGTTTCTAATGATGAGTCCGGTTGTGACGAGGATGGAAACTTCATTGCTTTCACTGCTACTGGTACAGTAGATGAAAGCATATCTGCTGAGGAGAACCCTGCTGATGGGGAACTCTCTGAAAATGTAGATCTTCAAGAGGCCTATAACAAACTTTGCAAAATTGGTGCAAAGGATGCTATGAAAGTTGATCTAGGCCTGAAGAAAATTGATGCTCTTGAGCTTGAAAAGAAAAATTTGCTTGTAAAACTGTTTGATGCTAATGATCTTTTGAATAATGTTAAATCTGAAAACATGCTTTTGCTTGATAAAGTTAGAACTTTAGAACATGATTTATCTGTTGCTAGATCCGCTAGTTCTAAACTTGATCACATGCTGAATGTTCAAAAGTACCCTTCTGATAAAGCTGGGTTAGGATATGTTGAAAGCATCTTTGATTCTGGACCCCATTCCACTGTCTTTGTTCCTTCTTCTTCTTCTTCTGAACCTTTTGTGAGTGAGGTTGTGAGTGAAACTATTAAACCCCCTATGAGTGAGGTTGTTAAACCTGTAGAAGTTTCACCAACAAAGAAGATTAGGGTAGACTTAAGAGAATCCAAACCTAAGGAGCCTACCAAACCTAAGGACAAGATGCATGGTAAACCTACTTGGGTTTGTCATTATTGTGGTAAGTCCGGACATATCCGTCCTAACTGTTACAAGCTTTAAGCTGATAAGAGAGCAAAAAGACCAAAAGTGCCTGTACCTCAAGCACAAGATCCTATGGCACTAATTGGTGAATTGGTAAAGGCGTTAAACCTTTATTCCAATTCTGGAGTTGGGAATCACTCTAATGTGAATAAGAACTCCAATGCTCGGGGTGCATCTAAAAAGTTTTGGATGCAAAAGACTCGATCTAATTGAGTCTTTCTGACATGGTCCTTGTGCTTCAATGCTCTATTCTGTTGTGACCATTGTTATTTGGTTTTTGTGTTTTTCTTTTGTTCTAGGACTTGCATTGCATTACATACATGCATTTCATTCTAGGATTTATTTGTTTTCTCTTTGAATAAAAAAAAAATAAAATAAAATAAAAAAAAATAAAAAGGAGAAAGCAAAATCTGTGTTGAACACTATTTTTCTTGACTTTTGAAAACAAGGTTGGTCATTCTTTTTACACATGTCATGTCTTGTGTACCTTGTTTAACTTTGATGAGCTTATTTACTGCACTTAACTAGTTGAAACTTTGTAGTGCATGTTGTGTGGGAAAGATGTGTGTGGTTCTTAATCACTTTGCCTTAATCATGAAGTCACTTGTTTTTGACTGTCGGACTTGATCCTTTTGAGAAAGGCATAAATAACCATCTCACCACTGTTCACTAGCCAATCATTAACACCTTAGTGCATATCATAAGATTTAGTGCTCGAGAAAGTGTAGCACATGCACAAAAAGAACATAAGGTGTAGCCTCAAATTAAATTAAAAACTGGTGTGTACTATTAGGCTTGATGCCAATTCACTTAATTCAAACCGGTGTGTACTATTAGGCTGAATGCCATTTCATATATAAATAAGAGGCAAAAATGAAAGAAACTTATATGAATGCAAGCTTTTGTTCTAGGAGATGTGGGAGTTATAGGATGTAACTCTTTAGGTGATAGTCTCTTTTAAATTCTATGTGATGAATTGTGTAGACTTTGTGTTTGATTACTACTCACATATCACCTCACATGTATCTCAAGTCTTTGCTAGTTTCACACACTACACAAGTTACTCTTTGTTAAACACTATACATGCGAGTGTGTGTGTCTTTGGTCTGACCAACCAAGTTTGAAAATATCTTGAGATTGGTGCACAACATATTTGTTGTTTGAGAAAATTAAATGGGAAGATGATTGAATCTTGTGTTTGAGAAAATTGGGTTTAAAATTTTTGGGTTTTTGAAAATGCATTCCATCTCATACTTATGCATTTTGTATTCATTGTTCAAATGCTTTGAGGAGTTGTTTTCAAAATTGGGTTTGCAATTTTTCAAAATTGTGTTTTTCCCCAAAATTCAGTGTGCCTCTGCCTATTTCGATCGATCCAACCTGATTTTCGATCGATCGAAAAAGTGCCTCAGAATGTGGTTCTCAAATTTTTAGGGTTTTTGTTAAGAAACTCTATGTTCAAGCCAATTTTGTGAATTTGAACTTAATTTGATCCTGGTTACTGCATTAGTTCATGCATCATAACATTGTTCATGTTCATGCATCATATAGATTTTTATTCTATATTTTTTTGTGCTAACTTGCAATCTGCCCTTGGTTTTGTGTTTGTTCTTTTTGGTTTTCTCTTTGTGTCTCTGTCCTGTTCCTTAGCACCATGCCTAGGAAGACTAGAGCACGTAGGACTCTTCCCACTCCTACTCCTTCCCCTCCTTCCTTTGATAGTGAGCGGTTCCCCCGAGAGAAAAACCAAGAGATCTTTGAGACTTTGAACCTTAAGAGAAAGGTTTGGGCTGAGCGTTCTGTCCTGTTAGATGAGTTAGATCCTGCCATTAGGGCAAATTTTGAGCGTCGAGGTTGGTTGCCTTTGTTAGCTGTGTCTGACCCTCCACCTCCGGTTCTCTTGATTAGAGAGTTCTTCTCGAACCTCTCTATCCACATCTATGATTCCAACACTCTTGTTAGGAGTTGGATACGAGGTGTAGAGTACACCATTACTCCTCAGGTAGTGGCTGATGCTCTAGAGGTACCGTTCGTTAGGCATCCTGTCTATCCCTATGATGAGTCACTCGAGTTGAGTGATGTCATGTCTTACATCACTGGATTCTCTATCCAGTGGGGTTCTGATCCTAGGATCACCACCGCTGAGCTTCCCGAGACTACCTATCTATTCTTTCGGATAGCCTGTCACTCACTCTGGCCCATTTCTCATCTGCACACCATTCCTTTTGAGAGGTGTGTTTTTCTGTACGCTCTTGTTACTGATGCTCCTATTAGTTTTCCTCATCTTTTTCTTCATTCTTTGAACGAAGTTTATAGGAGTTCATCTACTGCTTATGCCCTTGTCCATCCTATTTTCATTCATAGGATTTTACTTTATTTAGGTTTAGAGGATTTCCCTGCTTCTGAGCCTGTTCATGTTATCGGTCCTATAAGTGCGTCTTTTCTTTGACAGAGGGCCGCTCATCTTCGAGCTGGTTCTAAACACCCTAGGTCTGATCCCTCTAGTAGCGCTCCTCCTCCTCCTTCTTCTTCTACAGGTCTTAATGGTGAGGCTGTTCCAAATCCTGTAGGTGCTGCTGCTGTTCCTCCACCTCCTGCGACTGACTTCGATGTTCGTCGTACTCTGGAGACTGTCATGACCGTTCAGGCGGCTCATGGTCAGCTTTTGGTGGATCTGTTCGACGAGATTCGTGCTCTGAGAGCGGATTTGGCGCATCTTCGTTCTTCCTCACCACCTCTTTTTGATGATGGCCTATGATGCCCTTTGGCATTCCGTCACAAAAAGGGGGAGTAGAGTTTTTGACTTATAGAGGAGTTTTTGACTTGTAGAGGCGATTTTGTTGATAGGGGGAGATTTTTGTGTTAGGGGGAGATATTTTTTTTGGCATGGGATATTTTTTGTGGAGTTTATTAGATTGTATTTAGGTGCTTCACTTTGTATATCATTTTTTTGGGGATATTCATGTTAGGGGGAGTAACATTGATTGATATATTGATATACATGTTTTCTTTTGATTCTTGTTGTCTTATGATTCACTGCTTATTGATTTATATTTCTGAGTTGATTCATTGATATATATCTTTATTTTGTGTTGTGTGAATCTTACAAGAATATTATACCTGTTTATATACTATTTTCTGCCACACATGCGTTTATGTGTTTGTTGAGTATTTCAGAAATATACAGGTTGATTCAACAAAGCTGCTGTCTACACTTGCAACCGATGGATAGTAGTTAGGTTGAACTTTTGTTTATGAGCATTATTTTGTAAAGGGCTTATTACTTGTAAACTTTGAGCTTTTAATTTATGTTTTGTCACGGATTGCCAAAGGGGGAGTTTGTTAGGTTCTAAGGTCTTAGGATTTTATGTATTTAGAACTCTAATTTGTAATGTTGGCAAACTATGATCAAAACAATGTATTTAGTCTTGTTTAGGCTTGCTCAAAGTTGGTTAAATATTGTAAAGTTGGAATCGAGTGACTGCAGAAGCATTGGGGCTTCTCGGCCTGGCTCGATCGATCGAAGGTTAGACTCGATCGATCGAAAGTCGGCCCAGATGCGTTTTTCTACAGAATTCCAACTCAGCCCAAACTCTTTAAATGTTTAGGGTTTTATGTTTTTGCCCTAGGTATATAAGGCAAACCCTAGCTACGTTTTTCTGAGTTGCACAAGTTATATTGTTGCTCATACATTGCGGTTTTGTGTAAATCTCTTGTGAGATCTAGAGGAGCTTTCCTTTACACAAAACTTAGGGTTTTCAAGATTGAGATCACTTCAACATCTTGATGATCAACTTGGTTGCTGCCTTTGAAGCTTAAAGAATATCAAGCGTGGGTGCTTGTAGCTGATTGAAAGGATTCAAAGAAAGAAGTAGTCCGTAGACTCAGAGCCTGCGCGTGGTCGTGTCAGGAAGTTTTACTGGTGGGTAGCATTAGGAAGTCAAGCGGGGAGCTTGTAAGTCCTTTTGTAAGAACTTCAATTCTTTCTTAGTGGATTCCGTTTTTCCTTGAGGATCGATGGGTAAAATCCTCCCCAGGTTTTTTACCGGTTTGGTTTTCCTGGGTGATCATATCAACCTTTGAATTTGAGTTTATGTTAGACTTGTTAGAGAGATAGAGTTTCACTCTATGTTAAGTTTGGACTAAACAAAAATAAATTTGTTTTAAAAAAATGATAATGATGAGTTTGAGTTTAAGTTGGATTTGTTAGAAAGATAGAGTTTCACTCATTATTAAGTTTGGACTAAACAAAAATAATTTTGTTTTAAAAAAAATGATAATAATGCCTACCAAGCATCTTAATTACCACGTTGTTGTATAAGAAGTTGCGGTAGAATTCTTCTATACAACATTTAGTGAAATTGGCACCAAATAGTTTACAACATTTTTTTTTTTTTTTTGAGAATATTTTTAAGCCATGTGGTTTTATCGAACAAAAATCTTGTCTAATGTTCTGAATCTATGCTCCATCTACTGTATTATGTGAGAAGACTGATTTTTTTTTTTCCTTTTAAACTTTATATTAAAAAAAAGTGAAAGTGAATCATTTTTTTGTTGTTGAGAATTTATAATAAATCATGGCAGAACATAAAAAAGGAACACAACATAGAGAGGGGAGACAGAAATTTTATTGAGTTTATCTTAGGAAATGGTAATTGATCAATTATCTATGAAGAATGGCAATACACCAAAATAAGAAATTTATATACTTTGAGTTCAAATTTAAGTTGGACTTGTTAGAGAGATAGAGTTTCACTCATTATTAAGTTTGGACTAAACAAAAATAATTGTGGTGAAACGCTAAAACTAAACAAAAATAATTGCGGTGAAACATTAAAAAGAATTAAAAAGAAGAAGAAGAAAGGTGACGTGGAATAAAGCAACTAAGTTCTTCTGATCTAGTCAAGTATGGACTTTGAAAGTTGCTTGTGAAATTAAAAAATCAAAGTGACAATAATGTAAAAACAAAACTTAAGTCTTAAAATATCATACATTAAGTTTATCAAAAAAAAAAAATATCATACATTAAATTCATCAATTAAATTTAAATAAAAAAAATGTTATTTTTTCTTAGAAACATTTAAATTCAACTACATAATTTATTGGTCAATAGAACTATTACATGATTAAATTCTGTTAGGAAGACTTTAGGAACTAATGTATTGGAACTCCAATTTGTATATGTTGGCAAACCATGATCAAAACATTTAGTCTAGGTTTAAACTTGCTCAAAGTTTGGTTTAAATTAAGTTTGGAATCGAGTAATTGCAGGAAATTACTATTCAATTTCTACAAAGCTTGATCGATCGAAAATTAGATTTGATCAATCGAAAGTTGCAAATTAGCAAAAGTAAAAAATGCCATAACTTATCCGTTTGAAGCCCAAACCAAGATCCTTTTTTTTTTTTTTCCCCCAGTATTTAAAGGAGATCATAAGCTAACCCTAGGTAGGGTTTTCAAGGCTTTTCAGAGAGAGAAGAGTGTACCTCTTTTGTATCTAGGATTTTGTACCAAAAAAGCACTCTCATGTCTTCTACCGGTGTTATTTCTTGAAGAATATCAAGATCCAGTGTTGTAGAAGTTGCTGCCTTTTCTAGTCATCAAAGGTGCTAATGATCTAAACCTTCAAGGGTGGTCTTGGAGTCACAAATAGGAAAGTTTGTGTTTTTTATCACAAGTGTGGGTGCTTGTGTTGCAAAGGCCAAGGAAGAAGTACTCCGTGGACTCGGAGCTATCATGTGGTCGTGGTAGTAAGTTTTCTACTCAAGATAGTAATAGGATGTTAGTGGTCTAAGTCTTATTGTACAAACTTCAATTCTTTCATAGCGGTTTTACTTTTTACCTTGAGGATATCTAGGTTAAATCATCTCCAGGTTTTTTACCGTTTTGGTTTTCTTGGGTGATCATATCATTGTATTCTATATTTTTCGCTGCTTTACATGATATATATGACTTCATTGTTTTAAACTAGATCTGAATAATAAACCTAAGTATTCACTTGGTTAATTAATTAGGTTAAAAAAATCTAGTTTACAGGGATCTAAAAATGTACAAGTGGTATCAGAGCAGGTTAGCTCTTGATTTAGGTTATTATACCTAGAGTTGATTCTTGATCCCTGTTATCATGGATAATTTGAAGTGTCTTTCTGCTCATGATTGTGATAATTTGAATAGAGAAGATGCTATTGCTTCTATTGATCTTATTGATGCTTGTGAAACTCTTCATAAGAAATTATCTAAATCGTTGAAAATTGCTAAGAAATTCAAGGAAGAGTTCAGATTGGCTAATCTTGAAAAAGAGGAATTGGTTGTTAGATTAGATGAATCTAATTTAAAAAAAAAAAAATTTGAGAAATCAAATTTCCTCTCAAGATGAGAAGATGAAAAGCTTGGAACAAGAGTTAGTTGAATCTAAAACTAAAATTGAAAATTTGACTAATACCAAGCCTGCTGTTAATAACAAAAGTGTTTCTGTTTTTCTTAAACCTAAAACTGAGAAAGCTTATATCCCTCATTTCAAGAGGAATAATAAAGAAAAAGCTTATTTTGCTAGGTTAGACAAAGGTAAAAGTTTTGATGTAGACGTTGAAGTTTCTAAACCTATGTCTAAACCTACTGTTAGAGAGCCTAATAAATCTGTTTTTATGCCTACTTGTCACCATTATGGTGTTGTTGGTCATATTAAACAAAATTGTTCCTTGCTGAGGCAAAAACCAAAATCTAAGACTAGATTTGTTTTTAGGAATACTGATGTTCCTAATTTTTTTCCTATTTGTCACCTTTGTGGTGTCTTCGGTCACATTCATTCTAATTGTCATAAATTGAAATTTAAAAATTCTGTATTTTAATCTAGGATATGTGATGATATTTCTCCTGCCGTAAGTCCATACAAATTATTTCATATTCTTTTGAAAAATTTAAGTTTGTTGGCTTGTGAAAGGAATTTGCAGGATTTCAGTCTTTCTCAGAAGATTAGTATAATCCCTCAAATACACTCTGCTTCTCATGGATTTTCACCTACAAATCCGAAGACTAGTCCATATGGGTGAGAAAAGTTTCTCTAAGGTGAGCGTTGTTTACTTATCCATGATTTAATTCTTTCAACTAATTGTGAACATGTTTTCTTTTAGTTTTTGGTTGTTTTATTTTCTTAGGTTGTTTTGTTTTTAAAAAAAAAAAAATCTAAAAACATTGAAAATTTTCAAAAAGACAAAAATATTTTATTTTGTGTCTTGTTTTATTTGTTTTGAGGATTACATGAGTTATAATATCTCTCTCTCGATTTAGAACATGTTGACATTGTAGAGAAACTTGAATAGTATGTATTATATAAGTGCTAAGCTATTTTTGATTTTGTGTGAGTATGTACTAGTTTGTATATATACTCATGAGTTGATTAAGAAATTGATATTTCTTGTTTGTGTACCCTCTATATCTTAGTTTAGCACTGTCATGTATTGTTTTTACATTTTATTCATTAAGCATAATATGTGCCTTTTATTTTTGGTCATAAAACATTTTTTGAAAATCCAAAAAGATTTTGTTTTTGTTTTGTATTACAGATTATGGATGTGTAGTTGAGGTTGGCCATATTATTTTTACATAACATGCTTGTGTACCTTATTTAGCTTGGATAAACTTAGTTTACTGCACTTTGCTAGTATTAGCTATGCAGTGCATGTTGTGTGGGAGTTGTTTATAGTTTTTGATCACATGATCTTGATTTTGAAGTCACATGCTTTTGATTGTTAGGACTAGAACTTAATGAGAAAAGCATAAATAATCATCTCATCACTGTTTACTAGCTAATCATGAACACCTTAATGCATATCATAAGATTTTATGCTCGAGAAAGTGTAGCACATGCACAAAAAGAACATAAGGTGTAACCTCGGATTAAAACTAAAATTGTTGTGTACATTATTGGGCTATATTAAAGATGACACAATGAAATAAAATTGGTGTGTACATTTTGAGGCAAAATAAGAAACTTACATGATTGCAAGCTTGTTTTATAGGAGATGTGAGAGTTATATGATGTAACTTTTTAGGTGATAGTCACTTTCAAACTTATGTGATGAATTTTGTAAAAATTGTGATTGATCACTATTTACTTATCACTTCACATGTATCTCATGCTTTTACTAGTTGTACACACTACACAAGTTATTCTTTGCTAAACTTAGTACATGATATTGTGTGTGAATTTGTTTTGGCCATCCAAGATGATATATTCCTTGTTTTTTAATGTAAAATGCGTTTTATGATTGAGTTTTTGAGGAAAAATTGATTAAAAAAGGTGTCATAATCTTGTTTTTGAAGTTCTGGGTTGAACACAAATGTTTTTGAAAATTTTTTAAACTCATTCTCATGTATTTCATTTATGAAATTATTTGGTCTGAGTGTTTTCTGCATAAAACTTCTGCTGTTTTTCAAAAAATCTAGTTTTCCATAATTTCGATCGATCGAGTGCAATTTTCAATCGATCGAGTGCAATTTTCGATCAATCGAAAATTACCAGATTTTTCAAGTCTAGTTTCTACCTGACTCGATTGGTATTCGATTGATGCTCGACCAATCGAAACTGAAAATTTTTCAATTTCTAAGTTTTCAACCAAATTTCTTTTCATGCATCATTTATGTTTAGGATTTGCATGCATTGCATTGTTTTTTGTATCCATCTTGCAGTTTTTCAGTCATATCTCTCATTGTTTTCACACATAACATGCATACACTTTACTAAATTGGGTACTTAACTTGATTTAAAAATTGATTGATTAATTTTTGAGTCTTTTGTACATTTTAGTATATGCTATTTTTATATGTGAATTGCAGAGAGTATTTTTCTTAAGAGATATGATAGATAATTAGTGTGCAAATATTTTCTCTACTCATGCATCTGTTTATGGGTCACACAGTGTCAAGTTTGCATTTATTGAAAGAGAGAATATTTGTGTTCATGTGTAACCTCAATTTTTTTGAGTTTGGTTTGTGTGTTTTTACTTTTCCCCACCTCCTAAATTTTCCTCTAAACTGTTTTTTCCAAAACTTGTTTTGTTTGTCCTATATTTATAGGGGGAGAAACTTGTTTTTAACCTTTGTTGCTCTTCATAGGGGGAGTTATCTCTATTCTCTATAGAGCTGGATTCATTTGTTTCCTTGATTCTTTATTTTCTCTTGACTTTTGTTGTGTATGTTGTGTGCTTACTCTTTGTTTGAGTTGTCTTTGTCAATACGTGACAAAAAGGGGGAGATTTAAGTGAAATGTGGGAATATGTGGGACTCCTGTTTGTTTTGTTTAGGGGGAGTAAATAAAATTTTTTTTTTTTATGTATCTAACTTAGGGGGAGAGTTAGATTGCATATTTGTTATTTGCTTTAGTTTGTTTATTTTGGTTTACTAGTATTTTCCACACATGCATTTATGGTTTGTTTAGTGTTTCAGGAATTTACAGGTTAATTCATTCTAAGCTACTGTCTATTCTTGCAACTGATAGTTAGTAGTTAGTTTGAATTGTAATTTGGGCAACAATGTGTAATTGGGTTGTTTTTTAACTTTGAGCATTTTATTTTTCTGTAATGTGTTTTGTCACAGATTGCCAAAAGGGGAGATTGTTAGGTTCTAAGAGTTTAGAAACTAATGTATTAGAACTCCAATTTGTATATGTTGGCAAACCATGATAAAAACATTTAGTTTAGGTTTAGACTTGCTCAAAGTTTGATTTAAATTAAGTTTGGAATTGAGTAATTGCAGGAAATTACTATTCAATTTCTACAAGACTCGATCGATTGAAAATTAGATTTGATCGATTGAAAGTCATAGATCAGCAAAAATCAGCAAACGTAAAAAGGCCATAACTTATCCGTTTGAAGCCCAAATAGCGATCCTTTTTTTTTTTTTTTTTCTAGTATTTAAAGTACATCATAAGCTAACCCTTGGTAGGGTTTTCAAGTTTTTTTAGAGAGAGAAGAGTGTGCCTCTTTTGCATCTAGGGTTTTGTACCCAAAAAGCTCTCTCATGTCTTCTACCGGTGTTATTCCTTGAAGAATCTGAAAACCCGGTGTTGTAGAAGTTACTGCCTTCTCTAGTCATCAAAGGTGCTGATGATCTAAACCTTCAAGGGTGGTCTTGGAATCACAAACAGGGGAGTTTGTGTTTTTTATCACAAGTGTGGGTGCTGGGTTACAAAGGACAAGGAAAGTAATAGTTCGTAGACTCAAAGCTGTCATGAGGTCGTGGTAGTAAGTTTTCTACTCGAGGTAGCAATACGATGTTAGTGATCTAAGTCTTATTGTACAAACTTCAATTCTTTCATAGTGGTTTTGCTTTTTACCTTGAGTATAATTAGGTTAAATTTTCCTCAGGTTTTTTACCGTTTTGGTTTTCGTGGGTGATCATATCATTGTGTTCTTTATTTTCTGCTGCTTTATATGATATGACTTCATTGTTTTAAACTAGATCTGAATAATAAACCTAAGTATTCACTTGGTTAATTAGTTAGGTTAAACAATCTAGTTTACAGGGATCTAAAAATGTACAAATTCAATTGAAGAATTTAAGTTACAAGAACTAAGAAACTATATGAAACAAGTTCCAGCGAACTCAATTAGTTAAGTTTTTTGTCATTAATTAAGTAGAATTAAACTCCATTTACACCAAAACTCAACTAATGTCTTGTCTAACCTAATAGTAAGAAAGAACTATTATTATAGAGTGCAGGGACGGAACTAGGATTCAAACTTAGGGGGGGCAAAGTTCTTTGTTCAAGAATTTTAAAAAGTTGGAATATTAATATTAGAGGTTGACAACGATGCATTATTAGCATTAATTTTTTAATTTTTTTTGTATTTTTTCTTTTTTAATAATCAATAATAGATATTTATAATCAAGAGTTCTGTAAGTCAGTTGGTACGTTTTGATATTTTCAAGGTCGGATTAAGGTTAGACCAATTTTTTATTCTATCCACGTTATAATATTTTTTTTAAATCTATTTATTCTTTTCACATAATTCTATATATAATAACTTCATAATGCTATATATAAAAGATTCAAAAAAAAAAAAATACAAAAACTATAGTTAAAAGTTCAAATCCATGTCTAGTATTACATTAATAAAACAACTATAATAATGGTTAATCAACATCATACACTAATATTCAGCGAAAAAAAGGGTGAGACAATTAATTGGTGTCTTGGTTAAGGAATTTTTTATTTATAATTACTTGGTTAAGGTTGAGGTAGCATAAAGATGTGAGATCTTTTTCTTTAAAAAATTTCCATTTTCAAAAAGTAGTAAAATAAGAAAAGAAAAAGAGATCTGTTAAACAATCATATGATAGTAAACGGTAACTTTGAGTCTTCAACTATGAAAATAATAAAGCTTTTCCCATCACTACATTAATTTAGCTAAGGCACAAAGTTTATTACCAATAGACTAATCACACACATGTTTTGGTGGCAGTTTAGGTAAGGCATAAAACAGTAAATTGTTGTTTCACATGTGTATTACGTTTATGCATGCATGTCAAGTGTGTCTCAAAGTTAATAATATATTAAAAATAATAAAATTCTATCATTCAAAAAAAAAAAAAAAAATTCCCATGTGTTGTGTTAAAGAGCAGCAGCTCCTTAAAAAAATAAATTTTTTTCATGGGTTGAATTAAAGACACCAACTGATCCAAGTTGTTGGTGACAATAATTGGTGTAGGGTGATTAGCAACATAGGAGTTGTCTCTATGACTATGTGGTGGAGTCACTTGAAAGGGACAAAGAACTCTCAAATTAGAGGGAAAAATCAAGTAAAGATTATTAGGTTTTTGTGATACTAGTATTTATAATTGATTTGTTATAATTTTTTTTTTTTTTACTTACTTTGTGTCCAAAGATTTTTTTTTTTTTTTTTTAATCATCTGAATATGTGAATTGTTTTGTAGATTTTCCTTATTGTCCGGATTTGTAAATTGTCCAAATGTTTAACTAAATATTTTTCTTTATATTCTTGGGACAACCGAACAATGGATGATTTGATAATTTTTTTTTTCATTTTTGGTTTCATGGGTCACTGATATAAATTAATTTGGCTCTAATATCAAGTTAATTTGAAAAAGGTCCCTGATAGAGTGCACGTTAGAGGTTTGAAAAAACCTCTAATAAAAACAAAAGGTCACATAGACTGGTTCGGGACAAAGGTCCCTGATAGAGTGCACGTTAGAGGTTTGAAAAAAACAAAACCTCTAATAAATGGAGCCAAAAATAAAAACAACACATATATCAAGTTATCAACTGATGCGGCTGGTTCAAAAGGTCACATAGACTCAAAAAAGATGGACTTTAATTAGTGTTATCTTCTAGTGGATTGACTTATATTAATAAAAACAAATAGAAAAGAAAACCGTGTTTCAACAAAATCTTAAAAAAAAGAAAAAGAAAAAAAATGTATGGACAGAAAATTATATTGATTCTTGTATAGTGAATTCCAAAGAGCTTAGATAGGATCATAAGATATTTTAATCTGATAAGGAATATAGTTGAATTTGTCAAACTGCTTAAACCTTTGTCCCGACTATATAGTCAAGCTTAGAAATCTCTATATAATGCCAAAGCTATAGGATGGTTGATTAATTAGTATTAATTAATTACCATATCTTCTCTACCATGTAATCAAGCAACTAAGTTCTTTTGATCTAGTCAAGTATGGACTTTGGAAGTTGCTTGTGAAATTAAAAAATCAAAGTGACAGTAATGTAAAGACAAAACATAAGTCTTAAAATATCATAAATTAAATTCTTCAATTAAATTTAATTAAAAAATATGTTATTTTTTCTTAGAAACATTTAAATTCAACTACATAATTTATTGGTCAATAGAACTACTACATGATTAAATTCAATTGAAGAATTTAAGTTAGAAGAACTAAGAAACTATATGAAGTGAGTTCTAACTAACTCAATTGGTTAAGATTTTTGTCATCAATTAAGTAGAATTAAACTCCATTTACACCAAAACTCAACTAATGTCTTGTCTAGCCTAATAGTAAGAACTATTATTATAGAGTGGTCATTAGAGGTTTGAATTTTACGTATCAAAACACAACTATACATAAATTTTGTTGGTAATATAATGGAATTGTGAAGAAAAAAACCAAATCCTCAAAAGATCTACGCATGTGGGGTTGACAAGTTAGGCTCTGGCGGCAGATGTCTTTACCTTTATATATATATATATATATATAGATATTTTTAATTTATTTATTGAAACTTGCTTTGGCTTCCTTCTTTCATGATTTATTTTTAATTTTTATTCTTCTCCAAGTGTCATTATTGAATCAGATGGTTTCTTAGCTTATTATTTCTGTTAGAGGGTGAAGAGTGTCAAGCTATGTTGCACGGACACGGACACGGACACGACACGGACACGGACACGGGGATATGGCAATTTTTAAAAAATAAGGACACGACACGGCGGTTAAATAATTAATTATATTTTATGTAAGGGCTCAAAATGTAATGGACCCCAAACAATGAAATTTGTAGAGAATGGGTAGGAAGGACTAGGCATATAACAAGCAAACAACGAATTTTAGGGCGGATCACTCTAGACGAACTGGACTTAGAAGGTTTTGTAAGAAGGATCCTCACTGTGGCTAAATCTTTAAGATCACCTCCGTTGTCATTTTGGCCAAGTGT
The DNA here is from genome assembly GCA_023736055.1 of Quercus glauca. Lineage (NCBI taxonomy): Eukaryota > Viridiplantae > Streptophyta > Magnoliopsida > Fagales > Fagaceae > Quercus > Quercus glauca. Next base: position 30,507,510 of record CM043315.1, read on the forward strand.
TTGTAAGGCTCATTGATCCTCGGCTCTAGCCGAGGACCTCCTTTTCTTCTCCGGAGGATCCCCCCCCCCCCCCCTTTTGTTGGGAAATCCCTTCACTATATATTGTATCCTTTTGTTAATCTTAGCCGTCCATCTGGCAGTAATCTGAGCCTCTAGGCGTAGGGGATTGTCCCATCATTTGTATTTGCAGGCTTTATGTTATTTCCCAGCCGCCTTTGCAGGCTTTACAATAGTTGAAGTGACTGATGCTTTAGGGTTTTCAGGTCACCTCACCATTAAAGTGGTCAGAATGTTGGTGAGATATATTCAACTGAGATGGGATATTTTCCCCTTAGCGAAGTCAGTGTGCCTGAGGACAGGTCATCCTCGGCGCGGGCCTTGGACGTCCTGGGTTCTCTCCCATTTGTCCTCGGCCTTAGCATTATCCTCGGCGCGGGCCTTGGGCCGCATGTAGTGGGCCGGCGTGGCTAGTGCAATTAGGGCCCCACATTTTATATTTAGGCATATTTTTAAATATTTTTAGACATAAAATACGTTTATATCTAGAATTTAAATTTTGTAAGAACTACAAATAAGTAAACTAACACCTAAAGTAGTACAATAATATACATAAAATGTTTAGAGTACAAACCATAAAAGGATAACAAGTTCAACATCAATAAAACTATAGCAGGACACACAAAAACACCTACAAGTACAAACATTAGTTTCAGTATTCATTTTAGTAAAATCACCTACAATATTTAACTTTAATAAATAAATAAAACTATAGTAGGACACACAAAAACAAATTTATAACTTATAAGTTATAACATATATAAATAAATAAATAAAAAAGGACAGAGGGCACCGGGCACCCATAGCAGCAGTGAAAAAAAAGAAAAAAAAAGAAAAGAAAAAAACCAAAACGCGTTACACTTATATAAATAAGTAACAGTACACCCACCCATTCCCCAAAATCAATATCTAAAAGAAAGAAAGAAAAAAAAAAACAGAGAGATCGGAAGGGAGAGATAGAGAGATCGGAAGGGACAGAGGACAAAAGGAGGGTGGGCGTTGACGTCGGAGCTCGCCGATCGGCCATATCTAACTCCGGCGAGGGACAGAGGGCAGCGGCAGCGACAGAGGGAGGGTGGGTTGAGAAGAGCTTGAGATGTGGTTTCAAGTTTCAACTTTTAGAGACTCTAAACTTGCTTTATTGATTTAGGGTTATCACAAAATCAATGGTATTGGTAAGTCTACCCGGGAAAATCTGTGAATTTTTTTTTTTTTCACTGTTGGCGTGTTAGATGCGTCGGATCCTTGTCGGTGCCGTGTCGAAGCCGTGTCGGAGAAGCGAAAAAAAAAAAAAAAAAAAAAAAAAAAAAAAAAAAAAAAAAAAAAAAAAAAAAGGGACACCGCCGGACACTTGAATCTGGCGCGTCGTACACGCGTCGGTGTCCGACACGTGTCGGACACGGACACGATGCCAAAAATGGCGTGTCCGTGCAACCTAGGTGTCAGGAAAGAAATGGGTTTGGCACATAACAGATGGTCACTTAAGGGAATGAGCGCTCTTGTAACTGGTGGAACCAAAGGAATCGGGTTCTTCTCTCTCTCTCTCTCTCCATGTTCCACTTCAAAGGGTCTGAATTAAATAGTCAAGTATCAAAATCTTTTTGATTTTGTTCAGGTATGCTATTGTGGAGGAGCTGGCCAAACTAGGCGCAAGAGTACATACTTGTTCTCGAAATGAAGCTGAGCTTAATGGATGCTTAAAGGCTTGGGAAGGTAAAGGGTTTCTGGTTTCTGGTTCAATCTGTGATGTATCGTCTAAAGCCCAAAGAGAGAAGCTAATGGAGTTTGTCTCCTCTGTATTTAATGGAATGCTTAACATCCTAGTGAGTTGTCCCTCATCCATGTAGCTTTGGAGACCTATTTTCTTCGTTAGTGTTTTTTAGCTTTTTTTATTTTTATTTTGAGAGAATCACTGAAGGTGTAGATTTAAAATACACACACTCTGTGTGTAATAAACTTATTACTGTTATTATTATCATTATTAAATACTATACCCTGTTAGGTCAATTGGTAAAATTTTGCTTATCATCGAATAAAAGAGGTTCGGAATTCAATCTTTCTAGTTTGAACTAGCTGGTTTAGTTTTTAAAACTATGATTTGAATATTTTGCTTGAATTAGTGATACCCAAGATGGTCTATTGAATAATGTAATAATTAACATAAGAACAAAACTTAGGCATAATTCCTTAAGTAATATAATTTATTTTTGTAATTAAATTTGGCTATCTAGATGCATTAAACAACGAACCATATAGTCAAATTTAATTGTTCTCAGAAAAGATAATATTATTTTTACTGCATTAATTGGTCTATGCATTCATATTGTTGATTTTTTTTTTTTTTTGGAATGCCATTGTTAAATTTAATTGAGAAACTTATGTTGCAACAACTAAGAAATTGTATTCAAGTTTCACCCTACATAATAGTAAATTTGATTAACTTGATCGTGTTGGTTTTTTGCTTAAAATAACAAGGCGATAATGATATGATTTATTTTCTATACATTCTCTAAACTCTACACTCCCTATACCAGATAATCCTTTTTGGGTAAATTACTTTCCAAGCTTTAAGTTTTGGGTATCTCTTATTTAAACCTTAAACTTTTAAATGTTTTATTTCAACTTCAAGTTTCAAATAAATTATATTTAAACTAGATAGTCATGTGATGTTTAATAGCGTTTGCAAAGAAAATGTGTTAGAAGATTTAAATAAAATGTTTTTAGAAATTTTAAGTTTTAAATGAAACTTTTGAAAGTTTAAGGTTTAAATGATATATACCAAAAACTCTAAGGTTTAAAAAGTAATTTACTAGTTAAAAAAGAAAAAGAAAAAAGAAGAAGTAATTTACCATTTGATTTTTGCATTTTACCCATTATTTTTATTCATCTGATTTTCACAATGATTCTTATCATGAGAGATCGTTTGTCATATAAATAAATTTATTTTATTTTATTTGGATTGTATAAATTATTTTAAGTTTTAGTTTTTCATTTTTTGAAGTACAATTATACTATTGCCTAACTTATATTCTAAGCACAGTAAATCAATGAAGATAAATGCTTCCGAACAAGCACTCGAGACTCCATTGCATCTCTTCCATATTATTGAGTGTTATAAGATATCCCAATTTTCTACTGAATTTGTAATTGAAATTATGTGCTTCAATTTCCGGATTTAGGTGACTAATTGTTGGGACCGCTATATGGAAACCTGCAATTGAGTACACAGCTGAAGAATTCTCTACTATTTTCGGAACCAACTTTGAATCTGCTTGCCACCTTTCCCAACTTGCACACCCCCTTTTAAGTGAAATATAGCAACTTCGTTTTCCAACCAGATGGTCAGCAGATCATATGCTTTTTTTTTTTTTTTCCCACAATCCCACGGATTTTTACCTTTATGTGGCATAGCTTGCACGATAGCCTAGCAACAAAGGAACTCCAAACAAGAAGGAAAATCATCATAGATGATGGTTGATCTCTCTGTGTGGGGAAGCCTAAAAAACAATCTGTAGGGTTTAGACCCCTAGTAAAAACAATGTTAAGACTGTTAATATATTAATTATGTAAGTCCTTGGTTAATCTAGCAATTATAAATATTATGCACAACAAAAATATAAATACATACAATATATGATAACTCAAGAAAACATATGAATCAAACCATTTCACAAGAAAAATGTGGAGGGACTTAATTTTATCAATCACTTTTCAAAAAAATCTACATCAGATTATTTATTTTACATTCTATTTTATTTAAATAATCATTTTTCGTTTTTTTTTTTTCTAAAAAAACAATTATTATCTTTAGAGAGAGAGAATTAAAATAATGAAATATAAAACTATAGTAACCTTGTATATACATGGTTATGAAGCAAAAATGGATTTTTGCACAACTTTACATTGGTTGATGTAAGACAATTTTGAGGTTAATTGGTTGGGTAAAATGTGGAGCTTTTTCTATTTTACATATATATATATATATATATATATATAGAGAGAGAGAGAGAGAGAGAGAGAGAGAGAGAGAGAGAGAGAGAGAGAGAGAGAGAGAGAGAGAGAAATCTTGGTGCATGTAGGTGATAGAAGAGCATCTCCAACAAGCTCTTTAAACCCAAAATTTAGAGAGTAAACCCACAAAATAGTGCTCCAACAATCTTTCTAAATGACTGTTCATTAGCAAAAAATTGTTTCCTAATTGTTGGGTTCTAAGAAATTAGGAATTAATGTATTAGAACTTCAATTTGTATTTTGTTGGCAAACCATGATCAAAACATTTAGTCTAGGTTTAGGCTTGCTCAAAGTATGTTTATTTGTAAAATTGGAATCAAGTGATTGCAGAATTTATTGGACTAAATCTGTAAGTCTCGATCGATCGAAAATTAGACTCGATCGATCGAACCACGTACAAATTTATTTTTCTGCAGAGTTCCAGTTCAGCCCAAACTCTATTTAAACGTCTTGGGGTTCAAGTAAAACTCTTACATATATAAGGAAAACCCTAGAACGTTTTTGGAGACTTTGGTAGTGAGAGAGAGAGATTAGAGTGCCTCTTGTGCCTCCTTTTATTAGGGTTTTGTACCCAAACCTCTCTAAGTCTTTGTTGCTCATATTTGCTGTTTATGTGAATCTCTTGTGAGATCCTTGAGGAGTTTTCCTTCACATAAACTTAGGGTTTTCAAGGTAGAGATATTATCTACATCTTGATGATCAACAAGGTTGCAACCATTGGAGCTTAAAGAAAAACAAGCGAGGAGCTTGTAGCTGATTGAAGGAATACAAAGAAAGAAGTAGTCCGTGGATTCGGAGCCTGAGCGTGGTCGTGTCAGGAAGTTACTACTGGTGAGTAGCATTAAGAAGTCAAGCGGGGAGCTTGTAAGTCCTTTTGTAAGAACTTCAATTCTTTCTTAGTGGATTCCGTTTTGCCTTGAGGATCGGTGGGTAAAATCCTCCCCAGGTTTTTTACCGGTTTGGTTTTCCTGGGTGATCATATCACTGTGTTATTTATTTTCCGCTGCTTTATATGTTTTACATGCATGATATGATTTTGTGATTGTTTTAACCTAGAACTGTTTAATTTGACTAAGTAACAACTTGGCTAATTAATCTAGGCTAAGCAATCTGGTTATAGTTTTAGGGGTCTAAACCGTTCACTAATGAACAGTCACTCTCTTGGTCTAATGACCTATTGTTCATGAGCAAAACAATTAACTGTAACAAAAAATTTAAACCACCAAATAAAATATTCAATTTTACTCAAGTTCACAATGGCTAACTGCAAACATCTCAACCATTCTAGAATTTTCTCTCTCTCAAACATCTCTATCTAAACTCAATCACAATCAAAATACAAACTCAAATCACAATCTTAAAACTGATCAAATCAGAACACACACACACAAAAAAAAAAAAAAAAACACAACAACATCAAAGCAAATCTTACTCATCTGAGTCGCGGTGGTGAGGAAGACAAGTAGTGGTGGAGTGGACAAGGCGGTATGCGTGAACGCCGATTTAAGGCTAACTCTCTCTTGTCGGCGATCTATGTGTGTGTGTGTGTGTGTGTGTGTGTGTGTGTGTGTGAGAGAGAGAGAGAGAGAGAGAGAGAGAGAGAGAGAGAGAATGAAAATGAAGATAGAGATAAGAAGTATACATGTGTGGAGGAGAAAAAAAAATAAAAAAGAAAAAGAAAAGAAAGAAACATATTGATGAAAAAAAAGTATAGAGATAAGGGAAAAATAAAATAAAGAATAAATAATTAAAATTGAGAAATGCTACCATAATATTTTCACAATAAACCTTAAGTAGTAAGTTACTATTAGCTAATATTGGTGAGAAAAAAATAATTTTTTTAGAAAAGAAAAAAATAATTTTTTTAGAAAAGAAAAAAATAATTTTAATAGTATGTTCAAATTAAAATCAGTATCAACTTATCATAAATGATTTTTTGTGAAAGTGTTGTAAAAATATTATGAAGGTAGTTTTTAGGAATGAATGAAGGAAAATTGAAAGGTGAATAAAGAAATATTAAAGAAAGTGTGAAGAAAGAATATTTAAATAGAATAGAGAAATGATAGAGAGTCTGTTGGAAAGTGTATTTGAAAAAGTAAGTAGGTAAAAGATAAAATGTACTGTTCATTATCCAAACAGTACAAAAATTTTAAAAGCCTACTGAAGATGCTCAAAGTAGAATTGTTTTTCTTTTGCCTATATAAATTGGTCACCCCACAGCATATCAGCGTGGAAATTGTAAGCTATTTTGGAGAAGTGCCTAGTGCAGTGTTCCAGGTATCAAATTTTTTTTTTTTTTTTTTAAAACTCTTTTGGCTTCTTTATTTCAATGCAGTAAGTAAGATCAATTAAAGCATATTTGAGATAGACATTCTCCTTCTTGTGTGCACAATTTATGGTTCTATTTGACAAGGCAATTTAAATACATACTTAAAGCTTGAAGCTCAATTTCTTTGAGATTTTAAATGTTTGAAGCTTCTTATTTTGTAGGCTAAAATTTTATTTTTACTTTTAAAATATAGCACATGTTCTATTTCGTCTTTGAATTAAAATATTTTATTTCCATCAGGAAAATTTAAAACGTTCTATTCTTTGTTATTCTTGTCAAAATATATATTCTATTGAGAAAAAATTTGATAAAAGTGGATGAAAGGATGAAATATTGAGATGTCGTTTTAAAATTTTCAGAGATGAAGAGAAAACTTCTTAAATTATAGACAAAAATAGAGTATCTACTAATAATACTATATATATTGGATGGAAGAATATATATATATATATATTCACACACACTCAAAACTTGCTTTGCCTTCCTTCTTTCATGATTTATTTTTTACTTTTATTCTTCTCTAAATGTCATCATTGAATCAGTTGGTTTCTTTGCTTATTATTTCTGTTAGAGAGGGAAGAGTGTTGGGAAAGCAATGGGTTTGGCAGATAACAGATGGTCACTTAAGGGAATGAGCGCTCTTGTAACTGGTGGAACCAAAGGAATCGGGTTCTTCTCTCTCTCTCTCTCTCTCTCTCTCTCTCTCTCTCTCTATATTTCACTTCAAACGGTCTGAATTAAATAGTCAAGTACCAAACTCTTTTTGATTTTGTTCAGGTATGCTATTGTGGAGGAGCTGGCCAAACTAGGCGCAAGAGTACATACTTGTTCTCGAAATGAAGCTGAGCTTAATGGATGCTTAAAGGCTTGGGAAGGTAAAGGGTTTGTGGTTACTGGTTCAGTCTGTGATGCATCGTCTAAAGCCCCAAGAGAGAAGCTAATGGAGTCTGTCTCCTCTGTATTTAATGGAATGCTTAACATCCTAGTGAGTTATCCCTCATCCATGTAGCTTTGGAGACCTATGTTCTTCGTTAGTGTTTTTCAGCTTTTTTATTTTTATTTTGAGAGAATCACAAGGAATAGATTTAAAATACACACCCTGTGTGCAACAAACTTATTATTGTTATTATTATCATTATTAAGTACTATACTCTGTTAGCTTAATTGGTAAAATCTTGCTTGTCATCGAATTGAGATTTGGAATTCAATCTTCTCAGTTGAACTAGCCGGTTAAGTTTTTAAAACTATGATTTGAATATTTTGTTTGAATTAGTGATACCCAAGATGGTCCATTGAATAATGTAATAACATAAGGACAAAACTTAGGTATAATTCCTTAAGTAATATAATTTATTTTTGTAATTAAATTTGACTATCTAGATGCATTAAACAACGAACCATATAGTCAAATTTAATTGTTCTCAGAAAAGATAATATTATTTTTACTACATTAATTGTTCTATGCATTCATATTGTTGAATTTTTTTTTTTTTTTTTTGGAATGCCATTGTTGAATTTAATTGAGAAACTTAGGGCCCATTTGGTTTCCCCATTACTTAATTTTTTTAACTCAGTTTCTAAAACTCATAACTAAAACTCAAAACTCATCACTCAGTTCTCAAATCCCACTTTCATTGAAAAATCCCAAAACTCTTGTTTGGTTTAAAAACCCAATCACATAACTCATCTTTTTAAGTCAACTTTTTGCTAAAGTTGTGGACCCCACCCACTGACTATACACAGTGATGAAGCCGTTTCCTACCTACGCCAAGTTCTTTTCTTCTTTTCGTTTTTTCCTCTCCTTCATTCATCCTATCAGAAAACACCTTTTTTTCTTTTCTTCCCTCGCCTTCCACATCAACATAGAAGCACAACATAGCAAACCCAAACTGGTCTTGCTCTCTCTCTGATGGTGACGATTTGGTCTTGCTCTCTCTGTGATGCCACACAAAAAAAAATCCAAAAGAAAGCATGGCAAACCCAAACCACAAACATAGCAAACCCAAACTCAAAATCCTTAGATCGAAGACCCAAATCACGAAATTAGACACAAAAGTGAACCGATCTGGCTGAGCTTGAACTGATCGCACGGTGGCTCGTGGTGGTTGCTCATGATGGTGACGGTGGTTGCTCGTGGTGGTTTCTCTGTATCTCCTATCTTCAATCTGTATTTGATGTTTTTTTTCTCTCTTCTTTGTTTCTTTCTCAGCTGATTTTGGTTGGTTTGAATCGGTGGTTATTGGGTTTAAAGTGGTGGGTTGTTTCAATGGTGGAGATTGGGTTATGGGTCACGGTGGAGATTGGGTTTGATTGGGTTTTTGGGTTTCAGTTGGTGTTTCGGTGGCAGTGGGTTGCTGTGGCGGCATTGGATGGGGCTGAGTTTGTGTTTCGGTGGTGTGGTGGTGGCGTTGGGTGGGGCTGGGTTTGTGTTTCGATGGTGTTTTGTTGTGGTGGTGCTGTGGCGGTGCTGGGTTTGTTGTGGTGGTGCTGTGGCGGTGCTGGGTTTGTTGTGGTGGTGCTGTGGTTGTTTGCAACGGTAATCCCCAACAGCTTTGAATGGACAAGACAACACAAAAGCTTATGGGCCCCACAGAGTCCAAAAATTTCCCATTGTGCCACTAAGTTATGTATCTCAGAAACTGAAAACACCAATTTGGTGTTTTCAGTTTTCATTACTCACAATCAAAATTTTTGAGTTTGAATGATGAAAACAAGATGAGGAAATCAATCCAAACAAAAAAAAAATTTGTGTGGGTCCCATGTTTTTTCATAACTGATATATCAGTTTCCAGTGATATCACTCAAAACAGGCCTAAACCAAACAGGCCCTTAAGTTGCAACACCTAAGAAACTGTATTTAAGTTTTGCCTAACATAATAGTGAATTTGATTAACTTAATCATGTTGGTTTTTTGCTTAAAAGAACAAGGTGATAATGATATGATTTATTTTCTATACATTTTCTAAACTCTACACTCCCTGTACTAGATAATCCTTTTTGGGTAAATTACTTTCTGAACTTTAAGTTTTGGGTATCTCTTATTTAAACCTTAAACTTTTAAATATTTCATTTCAACTTCAAGTTTGAAATTAATTATATGTAAACTAGCTAGTCATGCGATGTTTAATAGCGTTTACAAAGAACATGTGATAGAAGGTTTAAATGAAATTTTTTTAGAAATTTTAAGGTTTAAATGAAATATACCAAAAATTTTAAGGTTTAAAAAGTAATTTACCATTTGATTTTTGCATTTTACCCATTATTTTTGTTCATCTGATTTTCACAATGATTCTTATGAGAGATCGTTTGACATATATATAAATTTATTTTATTTTATTTGGATTGTATAAATTATTTTTGAGTTTTATTTTTTGAAGTACAATTATACTATTGCCTAACTTTTTTTCTAAGCACAATTAATTAATGAAAATAAATGCTTCCGAACAAGCACTCGAGTACTCCATTGCATTTCTTCTATATTATTGATTGTTATAAGATATCCCAACTCTCTATTGAATTGTAATTGAAATACTGTACTTCAATTTCTGGATTTAGGTGAATAATGTTGGGACCGCTATATGGAAACCAGCAATTGAGTACACAGCTGAAGAATTCTCTATTATTTTCGGAACCAACTTCGAATCTGCTTACCACCTTTCCCAACTTGCACACCCCCTTTTGAGGGCGTCTGGAGCAGGAAGCATTGTGTTTATCTCCTCTGTTGCTGGGGTGGTTTCGTTAAAAAATTTGTCTGTTTATTCAGCAACTAAAGGTATGTATAAGAAAGCAAAAAAGAAAAAAAAAAAAAAAAAAAGTGAAAAATCATCTTACAGATATCTGATATTCATTCATTCATTACTAGCTAGTCCCCTAGTTATATATGGGGGTAGGGATGAGAGTGCTGTGTTCATAATTATGATCGGTTTTCTCACTTTATATTTTCCAGGAGCAATGAATCAGCTCACAAAGAATTTGGCATGTGAATGGGCAAAAGACAACATCAGGACCAATTCTGTGGCGCCGTGGTACATCAAAACACCTCTAGTGGACAATGTAAATATCTTTGGCCTCAATCACTTCGCTTTGTAGCTGGCACTTACGTCTCTAACCAAAAGGTCCAAAACAAGCAATTTGTCTGGTGTTAACTGATTAATCCATTGGTCACATATTGTCAAATTGCAGTTACTTGTATTTTTTTGAGATAAAATTATATAAGTGGCCCCTCTCAATTATGTGATGTGATTTCCTACTATAGTTATGAAATTATGCGGTGCATCCAATGTATTATACACTCCTTTCATACAAGTGTTGGTACTAAGAAATTTTTTGAGGGTGGTCATTAAGAAATTTAAATTATATAAAATTTAATAAAGCGATAATTTGAATATTTGTAATATTTGGGAGTCGAGTTGCTAAGGAGAACAAAATTGTTGCGATTGCAAAGTCAAAAAGAGTATAATTGTCATCACCATAAAAAAGAACTCACAACCACAATATTTTTCTTAGTACCATATTTGAAGGAAAAATTAAATTAGAGATTATTTTTATTTAATAGGTTGAATGAGTTATAAATTTGAATGGTTAGTGATTTTTATGTTTTTGTTTTATAATAGGCTTTTTGTTGAATAATTTGTGCACTTATTGTTTGGTATTGTCTTGTTTTTGTTTGGTTTATGCTTGTATTGTTATTTGAGCTAATATTTATTGTTGTTGTTTAATATTTTTTTTTAATAAAAGGGTTTAAGGATTATGTTTGGGGGCAGAATTAATTTCTAGTAATGCTATATTTACAACATTTTTACAATAAATCTTGTACGAAAAACTATTATTAGTGGGTAAAAAAATAATATCAGTATTAAATCTAAATTAGAATTAGTAACAACTTACTACATTGGATTTGTTTTGAAATTATTGTGAAAATGTTATAAATATAGTATTACTTTTATTTTTATTAAATTCAAATTTTTGTTATTTTCAAGTCAGGGTATTTAACATTTTTATTAGAGTAGTTACAATAAGTTAGTTTATCATATTTTTTTGCATGTGCATATATATATATATATATATATTTTTGCAAGTTAGGGTGGTCATGTAGAGCCGCCAGTGGGCACACTTTACTTGAGATGACGGTGTAATACATGGTATACGGAATAATTTCCCCTAAGACTCGTAGTTTAGCGTCTCTGTGGGACTTATGAGATCCCACCTAAGGAACACACTTTTATACGATCCACAGTGTCCTTTTGGCAATTTATATGTCTTCTTTCTTCTCAGGTGCTCGCGGATACAGAATATAAGGAAGAGGTCATTTCTCGCACTCCATTGAAGCGCATAGGAGAAGTAGAGGAGGTCTCATCTTTGGTAGCATTCCTGTGCATGCCAGCATCATCTTATATTACTGGCCAGATTATTTGCGTTGATGGTGGAATGACTGTCAATGGCTTTAACCCAAGTCGTGACTGAAGGGCAACAATTTTATGCCATTATATATATATATATATATATATATATATATATATATATTCTGCAAATGTGTTTTGTTTAGCACAAATGGGGGAATGTATGGGACAACGTATATGAGCTCATACTTGATGTTGAGTGCAATAATAGGGGTGAGATGATTTAAATCCTGTGTTGAGTGCAATAATTGATGTTGAAAACACTTGGAAGTTGTTGAATGTATATGTGTAAGTGAAATTCTACATTAATCAATAATGATAAGAAGAATAAGTAGTTAATATAATATAGTTGAACTCATATCATTTAAGTTTAGGCTTTTTAAGTTAAGCGTGTCTCTATATTAATATGTCACCCTAAGGAGAAATTTTTAATTTACAAGGATTTTTTTTTTTTTTTTTTTTTGAGAAAAAGGTAAGGAAATTTCCAAGGATTTGTTAAACTTTGGTTGTTGTTTGATTTTATCTTTTTTCTTTTTATGAAAATTACAATTCTTGTGAATATCTTATGTCCAATGAATTACGAAAATGAAACAATTCCTACAAACATCTTAATTACAATGAATTTTGGAAAATTTAATTCTCACTTGTAGAAACATTAGCAATGGACTAATCATTCAGGTCGAGCTACAATTTTGATTCCAAAAATGCCTAACCAAGAATCTATTTTATACTTCAATTTTATATAAACTGTAACTTTCTTACCATATTAGGGCATACCTATAAAGTTTATACAAAACAAATGTAGCACTTCTCTCATCCGGAACATTCATATAGTAAGTAAATCCTCTAAAATCAAGTAATCAATCGAGAAAATCTTCTTTATAAAAATAACCATTAAAAGTTACAATCCTTTTATATTTATAAGGTCTATAATCGCTCTAATAAGAGGGAACATGCTTACCAATAAGTTATCTATGAGTTATGTCTCCATGACAGTTATCCATATTGTTTCCATACTTATGGTTTCTATTATTTTGAATGGTTTCCAACGATACCATCCTAGCAAGAATATTTGTGAGTGCTACGTCAAATAATACTTTTTAAGTGTCACGTTGAAATTATTAAGGATTATATTTTTATGTATTAGCATATTTGAGTTCAAAACACACTTTACGTGTATTTGAGTCTTAGGCTTGGTCATCTCAATTAGATCAACCGGGATTCTTGAGACAAGAGCCCCCCTTAAACAGTGGAGGATAAAACTTACAATAGAACACATTATGAGTAAAATGGCAAAAAAGAATATGTCCTCCTTCCTACAAATGCTTTTCTCTGCCATCAAGACTTGGATTGCCTTTGCTTTTTGTTGTTCTCATCAGTATAGCGAACAACATATTATTTGTTTTTTTTAAGAACCTTATCCAAAAAAAGTCTAGTGAGTTTCTTAAAGTCCATGTTAGGTGTCACGTTGAAATTTGTAAGGGTCATATTTTTATGTATTAACATATTTGAGTTCAAAACACATTTTACATGTATTTGAGTCTTAGTTTTTAGTGTGTACAAGAAGTACAACAAGTGATTGACAAGTGGTATTATTAAAGACACAAAATTGCTTAACAAGTGGTCTCGATACCTGGCTCAATACCTATTGATCTATTGAGAATAAATGATTCTTGATACCTGTCTTAACATCTCTCGATCTATCGAACCTTGGGAAAATTGAATAGTAATTTTATGTTTCAACCCACGATGACTTGGCCTTTTTGGGATTTGTGCACTAGAGTTCCAAAATATATAAAAGACATATTTTATGGTTGTCGACATCATAGAGATAGAGAGACACACGCATAAAAGTTGCTGCAACGTTTGTGAGCCTAAATTTTTGTACCAAGCTGCTATTGGTTCATCAAAGTCATGATTTGAAGAACACTGCAATTCTACAACTATCAAAGAGGTTGTTGTGTTATTAGTAACAGATAAGAGATTTGCGCAAAGGAGAAATTTGTTTCAAGAAGTAGTCCAATTGGGGATTGGAGCTGAGCTTCATTATAGATCAGTAGGTTCTACTGTAAGTACGTAATTTAGGATATGGTAAGATTCATTGCACTTGCAATCTCTATTCTTGTTAGTTGATTTTTCGGAAGTGATGACCTAAAATTCACTGGTAGGGTCTTGCTTGCAAGAATTTTCCCTATCGTGATCAAATTGCCATGTCAAACTTATTTTCTGTTGCACTTAATTTAGTTTGGTTATTTGATTATGCCTTAATTAGATTTGTATGTAATTTGGACTAATATGTTAATCAACTTGGGTAATTGGTTGATTTAACTAAAGTCAATCTATAACCCAATAAAATTGAAGGAATATGTCCCTTATGAGGACTCTTTTGTGATTATCTTCACCGAAATTGCTATCGTTGGTATGTTAACCATCAAACTGGGGTAAGGATAAGACTTTGATATCAACTGACGCATGGCAAAAACCATAAGTAGCAATAAATGTCTCTTTCAAGAAAATAACATTGAATCTACAAAAGTTTCTTGAATTCACAAGGATAAATAATCTAGAATCCACTAGAGAAAAAGAGAAACTAAGAATATATTTTTATTAACTTGAAAATTGAACTTAAAATTTGTCTACAAGATTAGAGGTTAATTTAAAGACTCTGTAAAACTTGACTGCCAAGAGAATATATTCTAAAATAGATTCTAATTGATATTTTACTATAATTGGATTCTAATTTAGTCAGAGAAGCATTAAATGGACCTTTAAATCAAGAAAATAAATCCCCCAACCCTAAATTTCTGAAAATTATTAAAAAAAAAAACAAAAAACAAAAAACAAAAGTCTTATGGTAGATTTTCTTTGTCATTAGACTCACTACAATGTTTGCTGCAACTAGTATTTTCCACTTCTCCGAATGAGTCACATTTATAGCAATATATATTGCATGTAGAAGTAGAACACCAACACCAATATAATAAGGCAAACCTATCAAGAGTTTGTGGCACCAAGAGAAACAAACAAACTAGGCATCATGGTCATCTCAGATAGTGACCAGAGGCGGCTCTAGGATTTTTTTCTAGAGGGGGTCAATAAGAAACATAAATTATATAAAATCTAAAACAAAAGAGACTTGAATATATCAATATCACAAAAACAAAATACATGAAATTCTA